>JAGXJF010001992.1:0-704326 GCA_019208055.1 Stipa capillata | reverse complement strand
CGAATAGCATCTGACCGTATTCGATATTATCCGGATAGTCCTCAGATAGTATTCGGGTAGTATCTGAATTACCTTTTTTTTGTGTATCATAGTATTTGAATTACTAACGGTTAAAGTATGAAACCTCTCCTCTTTCCTCATGTTTTATTTTTTAAGAGAAGATAAATAATTGTATACTAAAATGGTAGAACCTATAAAAGGCTTCCTGAAATGATATAATCCTTTGTGATTTGAAAGACTCTATGTGTTATGTGGACTTGTTGAATTAGTGTTAATTTGATTCTTGGTTGATTTTTCTTGTTAAAATACTACATATTGATGCATTTTGGACATATATGGTTGGTTGTTCTATATGAGAACATGTGCGTGCTGTATGATTTTATTTTTGACATGATATCCAACAAAACATTCATCACCATACTGAATTTGATTGTATTTGTGTCGTATTCGTGACCAACAATCTTCGTGTTCGTATTCATATCCGGCACTATCCGCTCCGATGTCGTATTTGAAAAAAATAAAAAAATATGACAACAAATATGGTTTTAAAAGATATCTAACCATATTCGCTCCAATTACACCCTTACTGAACCGGCTTTGCGGCGGCCCCCCTCCACTGAACTGGCGTGGCAGCTCGGCCCGCCCCCCCTATCGCGGCGGCACCTCCTCCACCAACGACACCCTGTGCTCCATTCCGGTGACAGATCAATGCCTCCTTCTCCGTCTATGCTTGTCCAATGTTAGTGAAATGTTGATGAAATACTAGTGAAATTTGATCAATTTTGGTAATTAGAATAGTGAAATCTTAGTAAAATATCGATTAGAATGGTAGCTATTGTTAATTCATGCAAATTGCTCGAAGTATGTTTGTTAATTCATGCAAATCTCAAATGGTACATTTGTTTCATCATCTGTAATGAAACCTATCACAGACAGTCTTTTCGCCGTCTGTGATAACCTGAGTCATCATGAACAGAAGTCGATAAACGGGTGATTTAGCTATATGTAACGATGATATTTAACCGACTGTGATGATCAAGTGCGTATACACAAACGGTCTTCTCGCCGTCTGTGATAACTTGAATCATCACAAACAGAAGCCGATAGACGGGTGATTTAGCCGTATAGATGACGTCTTTTCCCTGCCACGTCCTAATGTAGTTAGCTTTGGGACTAACGCACGTCCATCTTAGACATATTGGACACAAACTCCATCGAACGGGAGAGTACATGACTATATAACTCTTAAGCTTTTATTAAATCCTGGCTGTAAATTCAAGATCCAACCATCTAAGTAACTTGGATGATATGGATTAATGTGGTCTTCTAAAGGAGCTAGCCTCCAATTTAGTAAATATATATAAAATGTCTATAAATTTGTTGGCGGAAGTGTTTGAGAGCTTCTTTCCTTTTTCTTTTTTGAGAGAGAGCTAGAAGGTAAGGATGTAATGAAATATATTTAAATATAAACTTGTCCAAAGAAGATCAAATTTTTGATAAATATCTTTCTCAATGTCTATAAATTAAAAAATGATCTAAAATAGGAGGACGATAATAGACAAACCCCTATCATGATAACTCCCGCACGTGTATGTGCATATGTAGCTTTTTATAGTTTTATAGTTTTATATGTAGCTTACTACCACTATTTTGTCATGATAGTCAAGTAACTACCACTCTACGACCGATTTCATAAATTTATCTTTACTTTAGGCTAATATTTCATGAGACTACCAAACCCGTCCCTTGGGAAGGAACTGACGACTTGGGCCCACCTTATGGTGAAATTCACTTGGAGGAAGAAGGCAGACGGCGACGTTTCATGATTAACATGCAGCAACGCTACCTCCCTTTTCATCCCGGTGAATCTCACTATAGGTGGCCCCAAGTTGTCAGTTCCGTTCCAAGTAACAGGGCGTAGTTCTTTGAAACATTAGCCCAAAGTAACGATAGTCTCGTGAAATTAGTCGTAAGGCCGTTCCTAGACATGTGCAACAGGTACATTGTACTGAGCCCGCAAAGGTCAAGAGCCTCAATCCAGATACACACTACATATACTAGGAATTATGCAGGTCTTAGCCCAACAATCTCGCTACCCAACCAACACCCACCAAGCATGTAGGCAGCCCGACAATCAATTAATTAAAACGCATACGATAAGCATCCTCTTTCCCCTCGTGATGAGCATACGATACGATCTTCGATCGAAGTATTTTGTCTTTAAACTATGTCATAGCTTTTTAGAACTGAGTATTGGCATGAATGAATAGTTTGTCTTTTGTGATATATCTGTGGAGGACATACCCCTGTGATGTGTTAAATATTGAATTTCAAATTGAAATAATTTTTTTTGAAGTTCTCATATGACTGCGTTGTGTGAATAAATGTCCCTCTTTGTTATCTTGCACTAGGGCCCTTGACGTGCCAGGGCCGACCCTGATTGGTCGTAGAAGTGGTAATTGCTTGACTATTAATATAAAATAGTGGTTGTTTTGTAAAATTTACTTATGATTAATCTATACCAGTATAATCTAGCCACTAAAGTAAGAAGTATATATTCTTCTTGTTCTTGATTGATGGTTGATTAATATGCAGATCACATACCTTTTATCCTGGAGGATTTTTCGGATATGACCGATCAGTTGTTCTCTGCTTCCTGCTTCGGTGTCACGGTAAGGTTTCCCACCAACTTCACTGAGAATAGTTCTCAGAATCCCCATCATGTCTGGATTTCGTGACACCGATACGAAAGCCCGACACTCAAATTGCCCTTTCAGCTCTTGATATACTTGGTTTGCCAGAGTTGTCTTGCCTAGTCCTCCAAATCCAAAGATGGAGACCACCTTCAGGTGCTGCTTCGATGATCCACTTCCATCCTCTTGTGTCAACAATTTGATTACCTCAGCCTTTGGTCCATCGATACCCACAAGGTTTGACACATCTTCAAAGATAGCAAGAGCTCTATTGTCAACCCTTTCGTTGCTGGGCTTGGCGATGGCCTCACTAGTCTTGTACCTTGCATGCCTCTTGCCCACCTCGATGACTTGTTTCTTGAAATCTTCGATCGCCTTGGCGATCCGATGGCGAGCTTTGGTCTTCTCCAACAAGTTCTTCATCTTGTCCATGAGGCCATCTTGCTTAGCAGATTTGCCGTCAACAGATAGCATGAAGTCATCGAGGTTGTCCTCGATGTCGTAGGATAGCTCCCGCACCTCATTCGCCCAGGCCTTGTCTTCCGCATCAGGATCCTCATCCTCCGACATTTTCAGGAGGAATGCATGCACGTGCGTGAGCTCAGCGGTAAGGAACTTGATCTCATCGCGCACCCCCTTGAAACGTTTGTACTTCTTGTCCAGAGCTGCGCCCAGCTTGTCCACGACGGGTTTCAAGGCCCCCGCCGCTGCGCTCACCAGAGCACCCTCCATGGCACCGCGTCGCGCTAGCTAGCTCAGATTCAGATCGAGCTCGCTCAGTTAGTTTTGTGCGCATGGATGCTGTAGCAGCGTAGGTTCAATGGATCCCCCCATCTCACCCTTAAGGCTTTGTCTAGCATCAAAGGGGGAAGTGATAACCCGGCGGCTAGTGGTCCTTCGTCGCCGACGAAACCGAATCTACCAGCCAAGTCCACCACAAGGCCGACCTCCCGCCATGGCCCGCGCGAGGGGGAGAGAGATGGATCTGACTACCTGGAAAGCCGTCACCCGACCTGCACTAGGAAGTCGTCGAGGACGAGATGCTGCTGGATCAACGCCTGGAAGCTGCCGGAGGAGGAGCCATAGCCGGACCAACCGAGTCGCCGCCGGATATGCTCGGCGAAGCTGCCGGATCAGCCAAGTCGCCGCTGGATATGCGCAGACAGTTGCCGGATCTGCTCAACGAAGCCTCGGGAGGAGGGCGGCGCGCCGGAGGAAGATGGAGGAGGTCGCGCCGTCGCGGGAGTGAGGCGAGGAGGTTGCAGCTGCGGTCGCAAGACGCTGGCAGAGGACGAGGAGGTCGCCGCACGGAGGCGGTTGGTCGCGGGAGAGAAGCGAAGGTTTCTTCCCCGTGGAAACAACGCGGATTCCCCTCGGAATAGTTACTATACAGATGTTGCCATAGCTGCTGTCTCTATAGTACTTAAGTAGTAGTTAATGCTTATGTCTCTTGTAGCCCCACGCTTGAGAACATTTCTTCATACGTATGGCTTGGATTCTACACACCAAAGCAAATGTTTACATTTTTTAATGGCATCCTTTCAACAACGCATTTCTCCTTCGCTCGGTTTAACAGGAAAATCACAGGAAAGCAAAATGTCCAGTCGCCCCCGTTTGGTTAGCGGGAGGAGGCGGTACGGCGGCGCCCAGCGACTGAGCAGAGCGGCTTCTCACGGGGTAAGGGCTGGGGTGGTTGGGAGATAAGGGGATCGAGGTCGAAATCGCAGAGGCAAGGAAGTCACCGGTGAAAAGAGGTTGAGGGAAGGGTAGAACTCGGTGGCGATTTGGAGGGTGGCGCCGGCGAGATCTGGTAGCGCGGTTGGCGAATCACGCTGCCACCACGACCAATTGTCCCCGGACCGCGCCGCTGCCTCCAACGCTCGTTGTCGCCGTCGATATGGTGCGCTGCCGCTCGTCGCCGAATCAGAGACCGCCACCACAGCTAGCTGGTGTTGAGAATCCCCATTACCGCCGCCGCCGCCGCTGGAGGGATGGCATTTGAGAGGGGATGTGGAGCGGCGGCCGTGTCGGTGTAGCAGCTTTGGATGATATGGCGTAGGAACGAACTGGTGAGGGAGAGTCTCTGTGACGGTGGAGACGATAAGGATGCACCTCTGTTATTAGAATAGACGTTATTTAGTCCCTCTAACTCTTCTCAAAATATTTATTTCTGCACTTACATCACGATTTTAGTCATTTCGTTTCTATTTCATCGTCATTAAGAAAAACGTTAATTACTCATTCAACACGAATATTTATTTGAGTTGAGAGGGAAAAAAAGATAGACAAAAAATAATTTGTAACATCCCCAAGTTGAAATTCTGTAATTGAGCATCATAGCATGTGCATGTACATAATTAAACAAAAGAAAATTTTTGGAAAGTTTAGAAAATTTGGTTTGAAATGGTTTGAAATTGAGCAAAATTCAAAACAGAAATGAGAAATTAAAAATAAAATTCTAAAACCTAATCTAAACCTATTTCTATCTCCCCCGGGATGGGCCTTCCCCGGCCCATCTTCTCCCTCTCCCCGTCGGCCCACCTGGCCCGCTTTCCCCCATCCTCATCTTCTACCCCGCCGCCACCTTCTCTCTCTCTATCCTGCGCTGCCACCGAGCTCCGCCACCTCCTGCTTCCCGAGCTGCCGTGGCAAGCGCCGAGCTCCTCCTTGGCCACCTCCTGCTACCGCCCTCCTCCCCGTATAAATACCCCGGCCGGCAGCCTCCTCCCTCCCCTTTTCCCTGCGCCTCCCTCTCTCTTCTTTGCTCACTGCCACCCGAGCCCCCGTCGCCAACCCCTCTCCACCGTCGCCCCACCTTCGGCCTCGCCGCCCCTGGAGTCGCCCTGCCACCGTGCTCCGCCGCCCAAGCTCGCCGCCGCCTCGGCTGTCCTCTGCCTGAGCCCCCTCCCTGCTCTCCGGTGCCGCCCCCCTTGCCGACCCGAGCGCTCGGAGCTCCGCCACTCCACCGCCGAGCCCCTCCGGCTCCGCCTCGCCGCGCCTCTACTCCCCGCCACCTCGCTCCGCCGAAGCCCAGGCCGAGCTCCCCTCCTTGCCGACTTCGCCGCCTCTCCTACCTTCCTGCCTCGCCGTCCGATGCCATCTCCTCGCCGCACCGCCCCTCCGCCGCTCCACCCTCCCGTGCCGCTGCTTCCCACCGCGCCGCCGCTCCCCTCTGGTAAGCCGCCGCCGTCGACCTCCCTTTCCCGGCCTCGCCGCCGGCCATGCCGCGCCGCACCGGCCTCACCTCGGTCGGCCGAGCCAATGGCCGGGTTCCCGACGGGGCCAGTTGGGCATTAATGGCCCATTTAACCAGTCGGATTAGGGCATAATTAATGCCCTAATTAAATGTTTAGCATTTAATGATTGTTTATTAATTACTAACCATGGTTAAAACTGCAATTAATGCTAATCATTGGTATTAATGTTAATCTGACATATTGATGAGGTAATTAATAGCTAAACAGTGCATTAAGTGAGCTCAATTAATTTGTCTCTATGACATGTGGGACCCACCTGGCAGAATTTAATAAAAAGGTAAAAGAAAATGATATATATATGACAAGTGGGCCCCACTTGTCAGTGACTCGGTCAATTTTGACCAGAGTTGGGCCCACCTGTCAGCCTCTGTGGTTATTTGAAATTATTTAATATTATCTTTACTGTGAAAAATACAAAAAAGGTATTTAAATGGATTAAATCTTAGAAAATTCATAGAAAATTTATTTTTAATCAGAAAAATAAAAATAATATATCAAAATGTTTAAAAAAATGAGAGCTACTCAAATATGTCATTTTCATACATGTTTGTATGCTAGAAAAATCATAAATAGCTAAAAACTCAAATTAGGGTTTCCCCGATTAACCGGAGAATTTCGGATCGCGATATTTTGAGCGTCCGGACTCCGATTAAATTGATTCTACTTGCATTAGTCTTTATTTTGCATCCTCTATGCCATGACATACATTTCATCCCATGCTGATGTTCAGCATTTTGATATTTATGATTATACCCTTATTTCCGGTGTTTTCGTTCTTCTCCGATAGAGCCGGAAGTTCCTGCCGAAGATAACCCGATCACGAGCAGGGTTTAGTTGCAGAGCAACAAGGCAAGCAGCCCCTTTGAACATCTTGCAAACACCTACTATTTGCAAAGAATTAGTTGTCTTCAAATTCATTATCGCATGCGTTCAAATTCTACTTTTCGCTAAGTATTACCCTATTCCTTTGCATGGAACTTACTTTGTCGCTCAATCAACTCCACCACCACCCCAACCTATCTAGAGTAGTGTAGTGTGTGCTTTGACCTTGCTTACTATGTTGTATATGCTTAGACATGCTTAGACTTGTAAAAGTCATAATTCCTTGGATGGCAGACGAAACACAACACATTGATGGGTTACGTGGTAGGTGGGTGTTCACCAGGGGTTAACTAATAAACTTGCTTAATCATAATTGGGCTTAGACAAGAGGCCATGGTTGGGAGCATGGTGGGTTGTCTCGTCTTCCCACAAGGACCGGTTACCGGTGTCCCTTCGAACCAAGATTTGCGTACTTCTACACGGGTGGATTATGGGGCCACCCACGACTAAATAATTTGCCTAGACTTAGTGTATGAGCTGCATTAGTTTGCCATTTCCATTTGCCGGGTGCGTGAAAAAGGGGATGTGGTGTGGTATCTCAATATAAGGGTGGGGTGGACACACGGTCTGAGAGACCGGGGATGTACCTCGATTCACAACTTATGGGACCGTGTCGCAGTTGCGGCTGGACTGATGTACATGGACTGGCCCGTAAGGGTGGCTCATACCTAGGTCGAAAGTATTATAACGGTCGTGTTTGATCACTCTTTGTTAGCACACCTCATGAAGTGTGTCATTGGCCTAGCACTAAGAGACGATCGATACGTGTAGGTAAAGATGTACACCCCTGCAGGGTTTGAACTGTTTGAACAGCCGTGTCTGCGGTTATGGACAGCTTGGTAAGATTTTACATCGAATTAGACAATTACAACAAACTCTAAAACTTGCCAACTCTAAGGCTGAGGTGTTAGCGACTGCTTCCTCCCAGGGTGGTTGAGGAAGAGTCGGGGAATCTAAGGTGTGGTGATCTGCAGTAAGGAATGATCGTGAAGTGTTCGACTCGTCCCCTTTAAAAAGTATTCCAGTAGTCAATTTTTATCTACTTACAAAATATTGACAAAGGTAAAATCGACTTTCCACAAAAGAGTCCACAGTTACCCATTTATTGATACCTGTTGCATCTATTACTATTTTCCCCTTGTAAGTCTTGCTGAGTATAATTTTTATACTCACCCTGCTATCGTTGACATTTTATTGCAGAGGAAAACTATCTCCTCCGAGGATGGTTTCTATGTAGAGATCGACGCCAACGACGACTAGTCGCTGGAAATCCTAGGCAGTGATCCTGCCCAGGGTTTGGCAGCTTGTTTGTTCTGCTGCCACTTTTGGCCTGACCTTTTTGACTTCGTAGCCATCTTTACTCTTCCGCTGTGTATGCAACTCTTGTATGTATATTATGTTGTTAAGTTTCAAGAACTTATAAGATCGCATCTTCAGTCGTAGAGTTGCTGTTGTGATACCGGTTTGTTCTTACCTGTCTCATGTGCCTTGCATGTATGTTGTTAAAACACATGGTGCGGGTAGGGTTTCAGAGTCTATATCATAGAGTTGTTAGGTTTAATCACCCCTGTGAAGTGACTTTTCTACTGAGAGCTTAGGAGCTATATCATCCTACTCTAGCTGAGCATTAAATTGCCGGGATGAGTTTGGGATTGATGTTCCGGCTCAGTGAGAAAAGAGTGAGGAGAGCATATCACCCTACTTAATCTGTGCATTAGTTTGCCGGAGCAAGTTCGGGGTTGACGTTTCGGGCTATTCGAAACCATATTACTCCACTCCTCTTGGAATTGATACCCAAGGGTCGAGGTCGGGGTTGACGTTTCGACTTAGCGGGTGATTTCATCTAAAGCTCTCTGTTATAGATTTTGGATCCCGACATAACTGAAAGACAATACTTACCTTTTACTCACATCCTTAATTCTTTGCCCAGCTCTAAGGGGCTATTTAGTTAAGAGATTTTTATAAAACCAGATCTCATTATACTCGTTTAACCACTTAACAAACTAAAATTTTATTTGGATTGGGTAACAATTTTGTTTGGATTGGGGATCATGTGGCACAACTTTAGGTTGCTCGTAACACTTAGTTATGTCTTCTTTTCATTAGATTGCCACAGTAGCTTCTTTTTACACCCTGACATTCTTTTATCTGTATCAGGTAAATACATTGCTGCACTCTCTTGATACTGACAATTAATGATTATCGAATCAGAGGCCCGCATGGACCATACCCAGAGCTGGAGGAGTACTGGAATCAGTCCCAAAGTGATTTTACATCTGCCTCAATGCATAATGCTGCAGATCAATGAAGTAGACTGTTGACTCGCTCTCGGCCAGTGAGGACTCAATCTTCAAAGACAAATACAGCCCTTAATTCCCAGGTAACCGGCCAATCCGAAATATTCACTTTTCTTTACAAAACATGCAAGGTAGCACAGATTGCATTTGCGTCGACCATCTCCTCTTTGTCTCCTCATTCTATCAATCGTTTGAGAGTCCTCTTTGACAATGATGCTACCAAATTAACTCCACTTATTTTCCCATCTGATTTCCTCTTCGATATTGTTCGCACACGAACACGTCACCGTGTACCCCCGACGCCGAGCGCGGTGCGCAGGACACGGGGCCGGGGGAGCCTCGCCGGGAGCGCGATACGCAAGACACGCCGGCGAGGTCTTTTTGGACCCGAAACCCCACACCCCCGGGAGGGACCCCGTCAGGGAGTGCGACGGCTATGGGCTGCCCTAGGTCGACCTAATCGCCCCTAGGGCCTCGAGTTTCGTTGCCGTGGAACACGAAGAACAACGAAGAATGAGAAGCAAAAAAACAAGGATGAGTAGATGAAAAGATAATATATTGATTGCGTCGATTGGGAGAGTTCCACCACAATCGGCCATATACCCTTCATATTTATAGGGTACATCCGGTCTTTGAGCTACAATAGGACTCCATCTCGTACAAAGATATATTTCCATACAACCTCGAGATAACTTCCTAATCTGATCGAATTAACCGCTGTGATCTGGACTCTGCCTTGTATACGAGATATCCTTCCATATCAACCGGGAGTCTTTCCAAATCTCGTACTTTTATTTAAACGTCGCGATCAGCTTCTGTTCCTTATGCCTCAAGTTAGGGCTTCGAGCGCAAAAAAGACTTCAATCCGGGAACGTCACGACTTGCCCATCGACTTGGCACTACTGGAACTCGGATGCATTATTTGGAATCCAACTGGGACCCGTTCGGGAACACGAGTACTCGGGAAACGAGTGCTCAAGAACACGAGTACTCGGGGACGTGGGGAACTCGGGGTCCGGCACTCGGATTTTGTCAATACTTGGTACTCGAGAGCATTGCTCGGGATCTTCCGCTCGGGGATACGAATACTCGGGGCCGCAAGTACTCGGGGACACGAGTGCTCGGGAGCGCGAGTACTCGGGGACATGAGGACTCGGGGACATGAGTACTCGGAAGCACTGCAGAGCAACTCGGGCACACTGCTCGGGAACGCTGCTTCGGGGACGCCGCTCGGGATCTTCTGCAAACTTGGTGTTGCGGGCTACCCAATGCGAATTACGACTCAGTGTGCTGTGCTCTTCGGGGGTACTGCCAAATTTGGTCGTCAACACATGCCCCCCTGTTTTCGGTACAATTGCATTTACCGAAAATAACAAGACAACTCCTTAGGACGATGCAAACTACTTCATCGGCCACCTCCTCTTCTCAAGGCGATAAGACATATCGGCCACAGCTTTTGTTCTGCTTCTTGCCACACGCTCGGGTGGAACTTCTTCAGATACTTGCCATTGAGAGCTCGCGGCAGCAAAGTACCCTGTATGGATTCTACTAAGTATGAATTTCCAGGAACCACCCTCGCAACTCGGAAAGGTCCTTCCCAACTCGGCGACCATTTTCTAAACTTGTTATCCTTTGAGCCGACTGGTAAGATTACCTTCCATACTAGGTCACCGACTTGAAAGTTCTTCGGCTTGACCTTTTTGTTATATGCTCTAGCTACTCTTAACTTGTCCCTTTCTATGGCCCTTAAAGCAACCAAACGCCTATCGGCGACTTCATCAAGACCATCCATCATCAAATTATAAAAGTCAACCGCCGATAAGTTATTCTGTTCGGCCAACCTTAAAGCATTCAGATTTACCTCTACGGGTAAAACGGCCTCTTGTCCATACACGAGTTCATAGGGAGTCAGCTTTGTAGCGCTGTGTCTTGAAATTCTATGTGCCCACAATGCCTCTGACAACACTTCATGCCATCTCCTCGGGTTGTCTTCGATCTTCTTCTTGATAAGCTTGATCAACACCTTATTGCTAGACTCGGCTTGTCCATTGGCTTGGGCATAATACGGAGAGAAATTGAGCAACTTTATTTTATAGGATTCGGCAAACTCCTTTACTTGTCCTGCCATAAACGAAGTGCCTTGATCTGTAGTCAGGGTTTGGGGAATGCCGAACCTATGTATAATGTGCTCGGTTATGAACCGAATCACTTCTACGTGTGTCATATTCTTGAGAGGTACTACTTCGGACCACTTGGTGAAATAATCAGTCGCCACCAACACGAACCGATGCCCCTTTGAGGAAGAATGATAGATTTGTCCAATGAAGTCTAGTCCCCAACCTCTAAATGGCCACGGTTTGATAATAGGATGTAACATGGCGGCATGAGCGAATTGAATGTCACCAAACTTCTGGCAGGAAGCAATCATTGATCATAGTCGGCCAATAGAACCCAGCACGCCGCAGTAACCATTTCATCTTGTGTGCCGACTGATGAGTACCACAAATACCTTCGTGTACCTCTCCCATCGCAACTCTGGCTTGGTCCTCATCCAAGCACTTCAAAAGAATTCCATCAACCGTTCGGCGATATAGATCATCATCGATCAGAGTGTATTTGAAAGCCATTCGCCGAACGGCCCGGTCCACCCCCCTACTCAGATTTCGCAAATAGTCGATGATGGACTTCCTCCAGTCTTCCTTGTCATCTGCACTCGGTTTTTTCGATGACCGAGTCGGCAAGTTTCAACTCGGTCTTCCCTACCAAGTCGGGCCCAAGCATCGGCTCTTGAGAAATATGAAAGATACCACAACTAACATGGTAGCCGGATGCTTGTTGTGCCAACTCATTTGCCACCCAATTTCTTGTCTGGGTATATGAGTAATGCTAAAATAATCCAAGGTAGAGATTATATTTAAACACTTATCAAGGTAGAAATTAAGTGATTCGTCAAGACATTGATAAACCTTAGATACTTGTTGGACTACTAGCAACGAATCACCGAAAGCCTCAATATGTGTAGCACCTATGGCAATTAACAGCTCCAAGCCGAATAGCAGTGCTTCGTACTCGGCTTGATTATTTGTGCAAAAATATTCTAAGCGGCATGAGGCTTCGAAAATAGCACCATAAGGAGATGTATAAACAACACCAACACCTTGGCCATTGCCACAAACCGACCCATCGAAATATAACCTCCATGGTACTATAGCAACAAGGTCAATATCGACACTTTTCTTGGTGTCGACCCGATGTTCGACAATAAAGTCAGCAACGATTTGGCCTCTCATAGATTTTAAAGACTCATAAGCCAAATCGTACTCGATCAAAGCATAAGCCCACTTGCCAACTCTACCGCTAAGAATCGGTCTATGCAACATGTACTTGATGACATCGGTTTGGCAAGCTACTACGCAAGCACTAGATAGCAAATAATGTCTCAACTTTGCGCAAGCATAATATAGGCATAAGCATAATTTCTCCACGAAAGTGTACCTTGTCTCGGCATCGAGTAGTCGCCGACTCAGGTAAGTGATAGCATGTTCTTTTCCTTCGGTTTCCTGGGTTAACACGGCTCCGATGACGCCCTCCTCTGCTGCAATGTAAAGTCGGAAGGGTTCCCCATGCCTGGGTGCCTTCAATACTGGGGGTGTAGATAAGTATCCTTTGATCAACTCGAACGCCTCTTGCTGCTTTGCCCCCCAAGCGAATCAACATCATTCTTCAACCGAAGGATAGGAGTGAACACATTGACCTTTCCCGACAAGTTGGCTATGAATCTCCTTAGATAATTGACTTTACCAAGGAATCGTTGCATGTCTCTTTTGCATGTCGGAGCTTGTACCTTCTGAATTGCTTCTATCTTCTTAGGGTCAATTTCTATACCATGCTGATGTATGATGAAGCCTAAGAACTTTCCAGCCGATACGCCAAAAGCACATTTTAAAGGATTCATCTTCAAGCCATACCTCCTCATTCTTTCGAAGGCTAGATGCAAGTCGGTCAGATGATATTCAAAGGCGTCCGACTTGACAACGATGTCATCAATGTAGACCTCTACTATGACGCCGAGTAAATCATGGAAGATTAAATTCATAGCTCTTTGATACGTGGCCCCGGCGTTCTTCAACCCGAAGGTCATCACTGTCCACTCGAATAAGCCAAGGAACCCGGGGCAGCGGAAGGCCGTTTTGGACATGTCCTCTTCGGCCATGAAGATTTGATTGTACCCCGCGTTACCGTCGAGAAAGCTGATGACCTCGTGCCCAGAAGCATTATCAATAAGCATATCGGCTATAGGCATAGGGTACTCATCCTTGGGTGAAGCTCTGTTCAAATCTCTGAAGTCGATGCACACCCTCAACTTGCCAGACCCTTTCTTTTCCACGGGTACAATGTTAGAGATCCAGTCGGCGTACCTGCAAGGTCTAATAAAATTAGCTTTAAGCAGTCGACCGATCTCTTCCTTGATCCGGTCATACATCTCGGGATTGAATCTTCTGGCCGGTTGTTTGAAAGGTCTGAAGCCGGCCTTGATAGGTAACCGATGCTCTACTAGCTCTCAGCTCAACCCGGGCATCTCGTGATATTCCCATGCGAAGCAGCAACATATTCTTTCAGCAAGTCGACTAGCTTAAGTTTGCAGTCGGCTTTTAATTCTTGTTTACAAGTGTCGGCCTAGGACTCGAACCATCCCCTATGTCTACTTCCTCTAATGGGTCAGCCGACGTGAAACCTTGTCCCAATTTATCCATATCATCTAACTCTTCTATGGACTCGTGCATATCGTTCTTATTAGACCGATACTCTGCGAGTCGCTTTTGTAACCAATCCGAGTTGGGATCCATCTGATTATTTCATATTTTGGAGCCGATTGCCATCAACCGACTTTGAAGGTGCGGGTATTCGGCTGTTTCCTTTAGCACTAGGGAAGCCGGCTCCCGAGGAGTTACCGAGTTGTTGCCGACTCACCAGTGCATCAACCACAGCGATGAAAGCCGAGTTACCCTGAAGTCGGTCGCTGCCGACTGGCTTCAAAGATACGGGTACGAACCCGCTCTTTGTGGCGCTAAGGAAGTCGAACCCGGAGAGGTCACGCCCAGACAGGCACGTCGCGTTGGGGTGCTGCCAGTCCACCAACGCATCGGCTAGGGCGACACAAGCCGAGTTGTCTGCGTGAATGACTTCGACTTCTTCATCGATCCATTGTATCAAGCATTGGTGCATCGTGGATGGTACGCATTGGTTGGCGTGAACCCAATCACGACCCAGTATGACGTTGTAATTCCCTTGCACCTCGGCGACGAAGAACGCAGTGGCCAAAGTCTTGCTTCCGATGGTGAGCTCTACGTGCATCACGCCTTTGGCCTCCGTGCTCTCTTTGCCTTCGAATCCGTTGAGCACCATATTGGTCTTCATCAATTCATCATCCTGCAATCCTAATTTCTTGAAGACCGAGTATGGCATAAGATTTACTACGGCACCACCATCCACGAGCATTCTAGCCACCGGTGATCCATTAATATGACCCTTGACGTATAACGGCTTCAAGTGCTTCATCGGCTCTGTTGGCTTTTCAAAGATGGCATTCTTGGGACCGAAGTCAAACTGGGCTATTTCCCCATCCTCATCTACAGCACGGAACTCGGCAGGTAAGTAATATACCATGTTTATGTCCATACCTCCATGAATCGGTGTAGACTCGTTGTCGGAGTATTATTCCGGCAATACTGAATATGGGGAGGCGTGAGCACAGCAAATCAGGATGGCTGCACACGGGAGACAAGATTTAGACAGGTTCAGGCCCTCTCGGAGAGGTAATACCCTACGTCCTGTGTTTGGTGGCTGGTATTGCTCGTATCCCGAGTGCCGCAAGCCCTAGAGAATCGATCTCGAAGGGGCTTAAGCTACAAAGGTTTAGTCAGATGGACGAGATTGCGAGATATGATGAGAGATTAGGTTATTGAGAGAGATACCGATCGGAGGTCCCCTACCGGGCCTTATATAGCCGGCCAGGGTAGGGTTACAGAGTCCGGATCGGTTTAACAGATCGGTTTTCCTATTCGGTTACAACAGATCCCGGGTAAGCCGGACAGGTATTAGTCCTTGTCTTGTACTCCACGTTGATGAGGCGCCCCCGTGTTGTAGTTGGACTCCGAGTAGTCGGCCCGGCCCATCCCGTAGCCGGAAGGCCGGATTTATCCTCCTTGATGATATCCGGGTGCCATGTCATCATCAGTAGCCCCCGAGTCCTTCACGATCTCACTGCCGCTGGTCTTCACATCTGGATGTGCTCTCCGACTGACTTCGGCTTGCTGGGAGATTGCGAAGGGCTAATTAGACTCCTGCAAACAAGACAATTAAAGCCAAGTAACATTCACCCGGGAGGCAGGAATGTTATGGCGGGTGAGCTGTTAACGGGTAATCTCTGGTGGCACCCGGTCCATCCTTAGGGACAGGGACCAGCTGATAACCCGGCGTGGGGCATGCCATAAATCCTGATTGAATTCCCGAGTAGCACCCGACCTTCCCGAGCGGGTTAAGCCAGCTTGAGTCCCCTGAAGGAATGCCTCTGAAACTCTTGTCCGAACCAGAGAAAACAGACATGGCGCATAGGTTCCCGAGTTTCGAAGTCTTATGCCGGGTCATTCCACTGAATCTGGGAATCCCAGCTACCAGTGCCTTCAAGGCTTAAGTGCTCGACAGGTCTGGGTGAAGAATCCGACTGCTCCGAGTTGCTCAGCATCCGACTTGTGGCCTTTGGAAGGCACGCCATTACTGTCCCTCACTCGGGTATACTCAGACGACTGCGTTCCTGCATGAGGCCAGCCTCTGATACCCTTCGCAGCCAAAGCGCCCAGTGCCGATCCTCCCGGCAACCGGCTAGTGATTTACGGAAAATACGCTTTGACCGCAGGTTGGCGAAGACGTATTCCTCCGGGTTATTAAGCCTGGAAGGCCGACCGTCGGATTGTCCTTCATTAAGCCGCATGAATCACGGCGCCACCAGGTCGTGGGCGCAGGATATGCGCGGCGTGGTCCGCCCAAAACGTGTGGTGGAACCCGAAACGGCGCGGTCGTGGGCGCGGTGAATCTGGGAACGTGCGAACGTGGGGAATCCGAACCGCCCGATCCTTCCCCTTTATATTCGGGAGAGACTGCGGGTGTGGCCCACGCTCTCAAACACATCCGCATTCACCTCGCGCCCGCCGTTTCATCTTCCTCTCACCCCCAATCGCTCTGTGCGCTCCGCCCCACCAAAACCCTAATCTCCGCCCCGGCTTCCTCGGATGCAAGCCCTGGACTGGGAAGCCGATCCAAGCGAAGCCGAGGAGGACGCCTTGGTCTGGAAGTTGCTGGTTGAGGGAGAAATCGATGGCGACGGAGGCGAAGCTGGAGATCCTCGTTCGAATGGGGCTTCTGCCGCCAAAAGAGCTGATCGAGTGGCGCGCCGCCGCGGGGGAGACCATCCCTACCCCGAACACCGGTGAGCTGGTGGTTCATAGCTCATTCTTCGAGCGGGGGCTCTCAGTGCCGGTCCACCCGTTCCTGCGCGGGCTTCTATACTACTACGGACTGGAGCTGCACAACCTCAACCCCAACAGCATCCTGCACGTCGCCAGCTTCATCACGCTCTGCGAGTGCTACCTCGGCATTCAGCCGCACTTCGCGCTGTGGAAACACCTATTCATGGTGAAGCCACAGCCGAGCAGGGACAACCCGGCCGTAGTCGGAGGCGCCGGGTTTCAGTTGAGGTCGGGTGCGGCGAAGAGCTACCCGGCCCCGCCAATGCAATCGTCCAACAAGGGCTGGCATGCCCAGTGGTTCTATTGCGCCAACGCCGACCCGGCGCTGCCGACCTTCTCGGGTCAGGCGCCGGTAGCCAGGCCGAGCTGGTCGGACCCGCCCCTCGACCGAGAGCAAGATAGCGTCGCCGTCCTGATGGCGCAGCTCGGTCAAGCGATGACGGCCGGGGTCACCGGGACGATTGTCGTCGTGACCTTCGTCCGGTGGCGGGTGCAGCCGGCCAAGCTTCGGGCGCGCCCCATGTACGAGTATTCCGGCGCGGAGGACCCGACCCGGGAGGCTGCCGACGAGCTGTCGGAGGGCGAGGTGCAGAGCCGGCTCGAGAAGCTCCTGGCTCAGGGGACGAGCCTGGACTTCTCCGAACGGCCGCCTCCTTTCTGCCGGGCGAACCCGTCGAGTGACGTAAGGAGTCGACACTTTGTTTTTTTTTGCTTAGTTCTTGGCCGAGTCTTACTCGGGTGTTGCCTTCATGTCTTTGCAGGTTCTGTTCGGCTTCTGTTCCAGCGCTCCCCTCCCGGAGGACGAGATCTGGAACCAGCCGCAATACGCCGACGTCCCAAAGGGCGGGCCACCACCGCCAGGGGTGGCGGGGGCGTCTTCTTCCGGCGCCGGCCACTCGGGGGGCGCCGGGCCTTCCTCTTCCGGCGCCGGCCGCCCGAAGGCCGCCGGGTCCTCTTCTTCCGGCGCCAGCCGCTCAAAGGGCGCCGAGCCTTCGAAGGGTGCCGGGTCTTCTTCTTCTTCTGGCGCCGACCGCTCAAAGGGCGCCGGGACCTCGAAGGGCGCCGGGCCCTCTAAGGCCCCGCCGGTCGCTCCACCTCGTCCTCCCCCGCCGAGCACGCCCGCCGAAGAGGAAGACGAGGACTCGGACGACATCAGCGCCTACCTGGTGAGGAGATGGAGGCGGCCGGCGGGCTCCACCACCGGCCCGACCGTCGTTGCGAGGGGTGCCGCCTCATCGGAACGGGGCGGCTCCGCTCCCCCTACCAGCCCGGCGGCTCCATCTGCCGCGGGAACCTCGCCGACGAGACAGGAGGACGCCGCCGTGGGTGCCGACCCAGAGGCGTCCACTGCTACCGAGTCTGCCCCGGCGGGGCAGGAGGGCTCCGCCGCGAGCGCCAGCCCGGTGGCGCCAGCCGCCGCGGGGGCCGCGCAGGCGGGGCAGGAGGACCCCGCCACTGGCACCGATCCCCGTGACTCCGGCCGCCACGGAGTCTGTTCCGACGGAGCAGGAGGGCTCCGCGGGGGCCGCTGACGCTGATCCCGCAGCGCCGGCCACCGCCTTCGGGGCAGCCGGCGAGTCGGGGACTTCACCGGCTCCGGCTGTCGCCGCGCCTGGGCAGCGAGCCGCGGGGGCCCGGAAGCGCATTGCCGTCCCCCGGTCCTCGAAGTAAGTGCTGGGCCGACTGCCTTTCTTGCTTTTGTTTCTTTACCTCCTGACATGGTTGATCTTGTCTCTGCAGGACTCGGAGGGTGGGGGACATCCCAAAGGCGGTCCCGAGTGCCCCAGGGTCGAGCCAAAGCGAAGATCCCCCAGCATTGGACGCCCGGGCTTCGTCACCTCGCCTGCGACGACTTCCTCGCCGCCCCGGCCACCATCGCCTCCGCCCGCGAGCACTCCCCAGCCGGCCTCCGAGCAGCCCGGCGCGCAGCTCACCCCACCGGTCGCTCCTCAGGAGGAAACCTCCCCTGGAGCCTTGGTGCCGGTGGGGTCTGCGGGTACCAGCCGGGACGCGGGGATGACTGAGGACGCGAGTCCCGGCGTGCCCTCTCCTATGCAGGAGATCAGCGCGGCTCCGCCGACAAGGCCATGCTCCGAGCTAGTACGCCGACCTCTCCGAGTCCGGGGAACGGACCCGGGGGAGCCGGCTTCGACGGTCGACGACGTCGAGGAGGAGAAGGAGTGGCAGGCGGCTGCGGACGTCGCTGCCCAGATCGGGGAGATTCTCCCCGTCCTGCTGACTGCGGCGAAGGAGGGAGCCAACCTGCTCAACGGCAGGCTGCGTCCTTTGATGGAGGTGAGTCATTTTTTCCTTCGTAAGAGTTTGTCCATAGGAAGTAGCCCCCGGGCCTCTGCCCGACTAAGTTAGTCGGGCGGAGGGCCCTTCGCTTTTTCTTTGTAGTCTTCACTCTAGGTGCACGAACAGTGCACCCAGAGGGGTGTAGCCCCCGAGCCTGCGGTCGACTAGGATAGTCGGGCGGAGGGTGTAGTTGTTTCTGTTTCAGTCTGACTCGGGTGCACGAACAGTGCACCCAGAGGGTGTAGCCCCCGAGCCTCTGCTGGGTTCTTGAGACCGAGTGGAGGGTTTTAACAATCTTCCCGGGTGACTTTATTATGTTGTTCTTTCTTTTGTGCAGAATCTGAACCGGCGGTCGCAGGACAAGACCGCCTTCCTCCAAGACCGACTGCCCGTCATCGAGCGCATGGAGCTGCGGAAATCCGAGTGGGACAAAATAACCGCGGAGCGGCAGTCGGCGGAGGATATGGCCCGCAAGCGCGGGGCAGAAATCATCGGCCTGTAGGCGGGCCTTTCGCAGGAGATGGCCAAGTCCCGAGGTGGGCGAGCCGAGTGACTTTTCCCTTCCCGCGTGGCTTTTCATCTGGCTGATGCGTTGTCTCTTTGCAGCCGCCGAGACGAGGTGACGAAGCTGAAGGCGGAACTTGAGGCGACAAAGGCCCGCGCTCGGGACCTTGATGTCGCTATGGAGCGGGCTAGGAAGCTTGAAGATGCGCTCGCGGCGGAAAGGGCCCGGGCGGAGCAGCTCGGGCGCGAGGCCGAGTCTGCGACCAAGAAGGCTACCGATTTGGAGACGGCGCTGTTGGCGGAGATGGCCCGCGTGGACTTGGCGGAGAAGCTGGAGGAGCAGCTCAGGCGCGATGCCGAGTCGGCGGCCAAGAGGGCCACTGACGCGGAGGCGGCAGCCGAAGCCGTGAAGAGGAACGCTGCGGAGTCCGAGTCCCGTAAGTGCTCTGACTACTCCTTGTAACGCTGCCCTGACCTGTTAGCCTGACTGGTCACGTGTGGCGCTGTTGCTGTAGGGTGGAAGGCGCGTCTCGAAAAGTCCCAAGGGATGATCGAGTCGCTGCTGAAGGCGGGACAGGTGGCGTGCGGCGCCGTTTGGTCCGAAGAAACAGCCCCGGACTCCGTCGCGGCGGTCGCCGAGCGACTGAGCCAAGTCCCCGATGGAGTGGCGAACGTCGAGGCGGAAGGCGCACGGACGGGGGCTAGCCTAGTCCTGGCGGTGGCGCGGTCCCACTACCCATTGCTGGATATGGAAGCAATCGGGGAGGGGTACGCCGCGGACTTTCCGGAAGAAGATATTCCGGAGATGACGCGGTCCGTCGAGCCCACCGTCGACTCCTTGATGAAGCGCTCCGGCCTGTAGACAATAGGGGTAGCTGTAAACTGCTCGGGCTAGCCGAGTAAAGTTTGTAAAGGACTCGGGGATGCCGAGTGAATTTTGCATGCACTCGGGATGCCGAGTGACTTGGTTGTGCACTCGGGATGCCGAGTGACTTATGTAAATACTTTCTAGTTTAATAAGAATATTTTGTTATTTTGAAGCCATCATGAAAAGATTTGTGTTCTTGTGTATTTGAGTTTGTTCTTTTTGCTCTTTGCCAACCTGTCGTAGCCTCCTTTGCGTAGGGATTAGCCGTTGGCGTGTGTCCCGTGTAGCGTAAGGGTACGGCGTAGACCGGCGATCAGGGTCAAAGAGTTAACATTAGACTTTTGTACACAGTACTTAAGCACTTTCGCGGATGGCGGCAAAACCGAGTGTTCGCCGAGTACCCGCTACGATCGGGCGTAGCGGATCAGTCGGGAAAAGGAAATGCTTGCTTAAGTGGAACAAAAAGGAAACTCTTTATTCATGGTTCCGAGACATTCATAAAAAACTTAAGCGTAGAAACGACGTAGCTGTTCTATATTCCATGCGTTGGTGAAGACGTTGCCGTCGCTGTCCTTCAGTCGGTAAGCCCCCGGGCGTAATACTTCGGCGATGATGTACGGACCTTCCCATGGCGGGGAGAGTTTGTGCTGCTCTTTGTTGGTCTGCACTCGGCGTAGGACCAAGTCGCCGACGTTGAACGAGCGGCCGCGTACGTGCCGACTGTGATAGCGCCGCAGGGCCTGTTGGTATTTAGCCGACCGAAGGAGAACAACTTCGCGGGCTTCTTCGAGCTAGTTGAGGGCGTCGTGCCGGGCTTCTTCTGACTCGGCCTCATTGAAGGTGCGGACTCGCGGGGACCCGTACTCCAGGTCAGTCGGGAGGATGACCTCAGCACCGAAGACCATGAAGAAGGGTGTGTAACCGGTGGACCGGTTAGGCATTGTCCGAAGGCTCCAAAGTACAGATGGTAGCTCGGCTGCCCACTTGCCTGTAAATTTGTTCAGTCGCTGGAAAATTCGAGGCTTGAGGCCTTGCAGTATCAACCCGTTGGACCGCTCGACTTGCCCATTGGTGCGTGGATGTGCCACGGCGGCAAAGTCGAGGCTGATGTTGTAGTCGTCGCAGAATTGAAGAAAAGCCCGTCCGGTGAACTGGGTGCCGTTATCTGTTATAATGCTGTTGGGTACGCCGAATCGGAAGACAATGTCCCGAACGAACTCGACGGCCTTTTCAGCAGTTATCGTGGCGACCGGTTTGGCTTCGATCCACTTGGTGAACTTGTCGACTGCGACGAAGAGGTGCGTGTAGTCCCCGGGAGCCTTCTTAAACGGGCCCACCATGTCCAGACCCCAGCCTGCAAAGGGCCAGGTGAGCGGTATAGTTTGGAGGGCCTGAGCCGGCAGGTGTGTCTGCCAGGCGAAGTATTGGCAACCTTCACATGTTCGGACGATGTGTTCCGCGTCTGACACGGCGGTTGGCCAGTAGAAACCTTGTCGGAATGCCTTCCCGACTAGGGATGCGGGCGCAGCATGGTGTCCACATACTCCCGAGTGGATCTCGCGCAGTAGCTGCTTTCCCTGGTCGTCGGGTATGCACCGTTGGAGGATCCCGGAGGTGCTCTTCTTGTAGAGCTCGTCATCGATGATGACTAAGGCCTTGGAGCGTCGCGCGATGCGGCGTGCCTCGGTTTGGTCCGGCGGGAGGTTGTCCCGCAGGAGATAGTCTAAAAAAGGCGTAGTCCAGTCGGAAGTGACAGTGAGGACCTCTTCTGGAGGCTGCTGGGTAGTGTCACCCACCGGGACTTGTTGTTCTTCGGTCTCGGGTGTTGTGTCTGCCTTGATAGAAGGGGTGTGCAACTCCT
Source organism: Stipa capillata (assembly GCA_019208055.1). Lineage (NCBI taxonomy): Eukaryota > Viridiplantae > Streptophyta > Magnoliopsida > Poales > Poaceae > Stipa > Stipa capillata. Next base: position 682,140 of record JAGXJF010001992.1, on the reverse strand, counting down.
GGAGAAAAACTCCAGTCGGGACGACATCCCGACTAGATCCCAGTTTGGCGAGTGCATCTGCATCTTCATTGTCTCGGCGTAGAACATGGGTAATTTCAAGACCGTCGAACTTGGCTTCGAGCTTGTGCACTTCTTGACAGTAGGCTTCCATGGAGGGGTCTCTGCACGACCAGTCCTTCATGACCTGCCGGACCACCAGTTCGGAGTCTTCGCGTGCGAGGAGCCCGCGGATCCCGAGTGAGGCAGCAAGTCGAAGACCATGAAGCAAAGCTTCGTACTCGGCAACATTGTTAGATGCCGGGAAGTGGATCTACAATACGTACTTGAAGCGCTCGCCCTTGGGAGAGATGAGCACGATGCCAGCCCCCGCGCCCTGAAGCATCAGAGAACCATCGAAATAAAGTATCCAGTGCTCGAGGTCGACGATGGAGGGCGGGGACTGGACTTCTGTCCACTCGGCCATGAAGTCGGCGAGAGCCTAGGACTTGATAGCCGTGCGGGGAGCATAGACTATGCTGAAGGCCATGAGCTCCATGGCCCACTTGGCGATCCTGCCCGTGGCATCCCGATTGTTGATGACGTCGGAGATCGGGAAGGAGCTGACCACCGTAATAGGGTGTCCCTGGAAGTAGTGGACCAACTTCCGTGACGTTAGGAACACCGCATAGATGATCTTTTGGATCTGAGGGTACCGCGCCTTGGACTCGGAGAGGACTTCACTGATGAAGTAGACCGGGCGCTGGACCTTCTGAATATGGCCGGGCTCGGAGCGTTCCACGACCAAGACCGTACTGACTACCTGAGTAGTCGCTGCGACGTAGAGAAGCAGGGGCTCATTAGGCATGGGAGACGCCAGCACCGGGGGGGTAGCCAAGAATTTCTTCAAGCCGTCCAGGGCGTCCTGGGCCTCGGATGTCCAGGTGAAGGTCTCCGACTTCTTCATGAGCTTGTAAAGGGGCATGGCCTTCTCGCCGAGTCGGGAGATGAATCGGCTGAGAGCTGCCATGCACCCGGTCAGCCTCTGGACGTCTTTGAGGTTCCTTGGCGGGCCCATCTTGACGATGGCATCGATCTTCTCCGGGTTGACTACGATCCCTCGTTCGGAAACGATCAAACCGAGTAGCTTGCCCGAAGGGACCCCGAAAACACACTTCTCGAGGTTGAGCTTCATGCTAAATCTTCGAAGGTTGGAGAAGGTTTCTCCCAAGTCACTCAGGAGGTCTTCTCTTTTTTGGGACTTGATCATCACATCATCGACATAGGCTTACACGTTCCGGCCGATCTGCGACTGAAGGCAACGCTGTATGCACCGTTGGTACGTAGCGCCGGCATTCTTGAGTCCGAAGGGCATGGAGACGTAGCAGAAAGCGCCGAATGGAGTGATGAAAGACGTCTTGATCTCGTCATCCTCCTTCATCTTGATCTGGTGATAGCCCGAGTAAGCGTCGAGAAAACACAAAATTTCGCACCCGGCCGTGGAATCAATCACTTGGTCGATGCGAGGAAGAGTGAAAGGATCTTTGGGACATGCCTTGTTAAGGCTAGTATAATCAACACACATCCTCCACTTTCCATTCTTTTTGCGAACAAGAACTGGGTTCGCTAACCAGTCGGGATGATACACTTCTTTAATAAAGCCAGCTGCTAGAAGCTTGGCTATTTCTTCTCCTATAGCCTGTCGTCTATCCTCAGCGAATCGGCGTAAGCGCTGTTTGACCGGCTTGGCATTCGGTCGAACGTTGAGGGAGTGCTCGGCAGCCTCCCTTGGAACCCCGGGCATGTCGGAGGATGTCCATGCAAAGATGTCCCGGTTATCCTGGAGGAAGCTGACGAGCGTGCTTTCCTATTTGTCGCTGAGGGCAGTCCCGATCTGCGTCGTCTTGGAGGAATCTTCAGGGTCGAGTTGGATCGACTTGGTGTCCCGCGCCGACTGGAAAGATGTCGACGTTGAAGCCTTCTTGGATGGCGGTGCCTCCTCAGCCACGGCCGACTTGAGATCGGAAAGCGTGGCCTCGGCGATCTGGGCCGCGGCGAGGTTGCAGTTTTCGAGATCACACGTGTAAGCATGTTGGAAGCTGCTTTGCACTGTGATCACCCTGTGGGGGCCCGGCATCTTGAGCTTCAAATAGACATAGCTGGGGACAGCCATAAATTTGGCGTAGCAGGGACGTCCCAGGATGGCATGGTATGATCCTGAAAAGTCGACAACCTCGAAAGTGAGAGTCTCGGTCCGGAAGTTGTCGGGAGTACCGAAGGTGACGGGCAGGCTGACCTGCCCGAGTGGACTCGCCATCTTGCCGGCTACCACCCCGTGGAAGGGGGCGCCAGTCGGCTTGATCTCGGAGCGAGAAATCTTCATGTCGTCGAGGGTCTTGACGTAGAGGATGTTGAGACCACTCCCGCCGTCCATGAGGACCTTGGTGAGGCGGACACCGCAGACGATCGGGTCTACCACCAAGGGGAATCGTCCCGGCTGGGGTATGTAGTCGGGGTGGTCCGCGCGTCCGAATGAGATTACGGACTCGGACCATCGCAGGTACTTGGGGACGGCCGGTTCCACTGCGTTGACCTCTCGGTCGATAATCTTCTAGCGACGCTTGGACTCGTAGCCGTTGGGTCCACCGAAGATCATCAAGCAAGCGATCTCTTTCGGGAATTCGTCACCCTCGTCCTTAGGGGGCTCCTTTTTGCCTTTATTGGGGATGTAGGGCTTGTTCAAACTCTTCAAGAGGTTGCAGTCGCGCGTCAGATGATTGGACTTGGGTCCATGGAAGTGACACGGCTGACTCATCATCTCCTCGAAGGTCGCATTGGTGCGCTGAGGACGACGCGGCGGAGCGCGCTCGGTGGCAGCAACGAGATCTCCGCCTTTACGCTTCCGGTGCCTCTTTCTGGATGACTCGGGGTGAGCGTCCCGACTGGGGGACTCAGACGCTTTGCCCTTGCTTCTTCCCTTGTCATCCCGAGTGGCACTGCGGATAGCCTCTTCACCGGTGGCGAAGTTATTGGCTATGTCGAAGAGCTCGCGCGTAGTCTGGGGGTTTTTTGCGCGCTATCTTGTGGATGAGCTCCTTGCTCCGAACTCCCTTGGAGAAAGCAGTGATGACGTCGCCCTCTCGGATCTCGGGCAAGGAGTTCTTCTTCTTGGAGAAGCGCTGGATGTACTCACGGAGAGTCTCATCGGCCTCTTGTGTACAACTGTGGAGATCCCACGCGTTCCCGGGCCGATTGTAAGTGCCCTGGAAGTTGTCCACAAAGAGGGTCTCGAGCTCTTTCCATGTATGGATGCACCCCGGAGGTAAGCTGGTGAGCCAGGCTCGTGCTGAGTCGGCTAGAAACAGCGGCAGATAGTGGATCGCGACGTAGTCGTTCCCACCGTTGGTTCTACACGCCGTGTGGTAGTCAGACAGCCAGATGTCCGGCCGGGTCTCACTCGTGTACTTGTCGATCCCGGTGACCCGGAATCGTGACGGGAAGATGACGCTTCGGATACGGGGACCGAATGCTTTTGGACCCGAGTATCCCATGCTGGAGGAAGTCGGAGAACGTCCCCGGCTAGTGGCGCCGCTGTCGTCGTGGTGACCATCACGGTCGTCTCTCCTGGAACCGCGATGGGCGCTCCTTTCAGCGTCGACGGGGTTCCTCGGGCCGAGTCAGTCGCGGGCCGGGACCGCCTGACGGGCGTTTTTGTCAGCATCCTGTCGGGCGCGGGTTCTGGCAGCTATGGTGCCTCGGGCATCTCGGTCAGGGCCGAGTCGCCCATGAACCGTTCCGGCCGGCTGATGTCGGTCGGGGTTTGCTTGTCGTCCACCCAAGGCCGGTGGAGGAGTAGAGCGCCGACTCCTTGCACCTGCTGAGGAGCCGGTGCGACCTTCTGAAGCTTCAGCCTGTAGGAGGGCGGTCTCCTCCAGCAGAATGCGAAGTCGACGAAGTTCATCGTGTCCCGGATTGCCCTCGGGGATCTCAATGGCGCGTGCCACCACCGTGGCCGCGACGATGTTGTGACTCGGGAGCGGGAATATTGGGACCCCGTCCCTTTCGCGCATGCGGAGCTCGTTATGGACTTGGCGTCCTCGAGCCCTCATGTCTTCGTTGCGCCGTTGATCGTCGCGCTGGCGAGCAAGCCGAGTCTGTTGCTCGATCAACTCTTCCTCCTTGGCAAGAAGTCGGAGTCGGGTGGCTTCGAGCTCAGCCGGTGTCTGTTCCACAATGGGAACCTCTTGGCCATCAACGTCATCTGGTGAGTTGGTGTTGGCCATGAAGACTTCCCGAGACGGATGGTGGCTGCCAGAGCTCTCGTAATCGTCCGAGTAATACTCGAGGACGGGGAGGAGAGAGTCGATAGCACCCACCAGTCGGGATCCGAGTGCGAACTCGTGCGCAACAAACGGATCTGGTTTCGGCGCAGCCTCTTCCCTGGGGAGAGGGGCCGAGGGCGCGGGCTCGGAAGGAGGCCCGTGCTGAAGAGCTGATGAAGCCTCTGCCAGTCGGGAAGCCGCCGAGTAGCAGAGGTGTAGCTGGCCGATCTTGTCGGCGACGAAGTTCAACTTTCCAAACTAGAAAAGTTGGCCGGGGTCCGGGACAGCATTCACGAAAGCGAATTTCATGATGCTTCCCAGGACGAAAACGTTGTTGTTGTTGACGAAAGCCATCCCGACTCATGCAGATGGATCTATGCGCACGTCCCCTACCTGGCGCGCCAACTGTCGGAGTATTATTCCGGCAATACTGAATATGGGGAGGCGTGAGCACAGCAAATCAGGATGGCTGCAAACGAGAGACAAGATTTAGACAGGTTCAGGCCCTCTCGGAGAGGTAATACCCTACGTCCTGTGTTTGGTGGCTGGTATTGCTCGTATCCCGAGTGCCGCAAGCCCTAGAGAATCGATCTCGAAGGGGCTTGAGCTACAAAGGTTTAGTTGAATGGACGAGATTACGAGATATGATGAGAGATTAGGTTATTGAGAGAGATACCGATTGGAGGTCCCCTACTGGGCCTTATATAGCCGGCCAGGATAGGGTTACAGAGTCCGGATCGGTTTAACAGATCGGTTTCCTATTCGGTTACAACAGATCCCGGGTAAGCCGGACAGGTATTAGTCCTTGTCTTGTACTCCACGTTGATGAGGCGCCCCCCGTGTTGTAGTCGGACTCCGAGTAGTCGGCCCGGCCCATCCCGTAGCCGGAAGGCCGGATTTGTCCTCCTTGATGATATCCGGGTGCCATGTCATCATCACTCGTAGTCCACCATTTCTTCTTCGCCGCTTTCCGTGGCGGCTACCGACTTCGGGGATCTCCCGAGTAGAGGAGATGTGTCTTCAGGAGTTGCTGCGTCCTCTACTCGCTTAGGCTTCCAGACCTGCTTCACGGGTACCATGGGCCGAATTTCGTTAAAAGATTCGTCCCTCAGCCTCTCGGCTTCTCGCTCAGCCTTCTCTTGATTCCTCATACGCTGCAACCTCCTCTTCTTGGTCTTAGTCAACCCGGGAGGACACCATGTAGGCTGAGTGTATTTGGAGTCTCTAGGCCTGCCCTTGCTCGTGCCAGCTTCATGATCATTGGCCAAGGACCCCTGCTGAACAGTGATCACATTATCATTAGAATTGACTAGATTACCGATCGTAATCGGCCCTTTGCCGAGTTCTTTGATCTCCAATCTCTGCCTGATGTCTCTTGGGGCGACAGTACTTGGCGATTTAGCACGCCACACCTTTCTGGCTGGCTGGCCCGGAGAAGTCGGTGACGACCGACTGTTATCGCCGCCTAGTCGGTCCCGAGTAGGATGGTTGAATCTTTGTGTCGGCCGACTAGTATCACCATCTAGTCGTCCCCGAGTAGGATGAGTGAGCCTCTCACGGATGGGCCTTCTCAATGCCGTCCATCCTGGATGAAAGGCGTAAGGAACCATTGGGTGCTGTCCCCACCTTCCGTTGAAATCGTCCATGCAAGGCATGCACGGAGGTGGTGCCATCCATGGAGTTGGCATCCATGGCCCATGTGATCCGGCTTGGTGCTGAAATCCTGGTCTGGGAGGTGATCTTGGGCGCTTTGAGCGTAGTGGCCAGTTAGGGATAATACCGGCTGCTTGGTTGGCGTATTTGGAAAGTAACATGTCGAAAGTCGGCTTTACTCGTTTATGTTGTACTTTAGCTTCATTAGCCTTCCACTTGCCGACTTCCGGACTCTTGGGCTTGATGAACTTGGTCCGGGCACCTTCTGGCGCTTGCGGTTGCCCCCCGGGTGCAAGACCTCTGATGGTAATTTTCAAAGTCTCCTTGCCGTCGGGTTGTTTCTCGAGTAAGACCTTCCTTCCCAAGACTTTGTCACTCTCCCTTTCCTTCCTGGGTTCACCAATAACAACATTATCTTTGTTAGCTGATTCGGCTATGTCGGGCCGAATTAACACCTTCTTCCCTTCCAAATCCATAGCGTTCATCGGGAAGGGCTGTTTATCAACTTGCATCTCAGCGAAATTCAATCGTCCATCATTAATAGCCGATTGTATCTGTCGCCGAAAAACATTGCAGTCATTAGTCGCGTGAGAGAAAGAATTATGATACTTGCAATAAGCTCGCCGTTTTAGCTCCTCAAACGGCGGTAAGGAGTGAGATATCCTAATGACCTTGTCTTGTACCAAAGAATCAAATATTTTATCACACTTAGCTATATCAAAGGTAAATTTGATCTCCTCTTCACGATTCTTGCGAGTCGGTTTGAGAGCATCGCAAATATATGGTTTGGCTTTGGAGGACCATACGAACTCGGCAGTATACATGTTACCCTCATCGCCCGAGCTATCGTACTCGACCATGTGCATCCTAGGACGATCAGGTTTAGATCTATGGATCTCCTTGACTTCTATGCTTCGGCTTTCTTGAGCCAACGCTTTTTGCAAGATCTGGTTGACACTTAAGAGCTCATAATTTTCTAACCGTTCTCTAATGTGTGTTTTCAAGCCGGCGAGCACCAAGTCGGCCAGGTCTCTTTCGGTTATTACCAAGCTATAGCATCGGTTTTTTACATCCCTAAACCTCTTGACGTAGTCGGTGACCGACTCGTCATGTTTCTGCTTGACCGATGTGAGATGTGATAATTTGAGCTCATTGTCACCACTATAAAAGTGATCATGGAACTTCTGCTCCAATTGTGACCATAAGAGTATAGTGCCAGGAGGCAAAGCGGAGAACCATGAGAATGCGGTTCCAGTCAAAGATAAAGGGAACAAACGTACCTTCAGTTCATTTATGGAACTTGCTTCACCTAACTGTGCTATGTACTGGCTGACGTGCTCCCATGTGGTCTTCGTTCCTTCACCACTAAACTTAGCGAAGTCGGGCACTTTATAACCCGGAGGGTATATGATTGCATCAAACTAGTCGGGATATGGTTTTTGGTACAGCCGACTTCTCATCTTCGGCTCGATTCCGAAGGACTCTGAAAACATCTTTTTCATATCTTCCCTGAGCTTAGCTATAACTTCGTCCGAGGTGGACGAAGGTGTCGTGTAATGATTTGCCATGGGTGCGACTTGTGGCGCGTACGCCGAGTCGTGAACCGGTGTTGGCCTAATCATGCTCGCGCTCATGGGTACGCTTATAATCGGACTAGGGTTGGTAGGCAGGGTTACGAGTCGGCTATCTTGACTAGGATATAAACTCAACGGCATGGGAGGCGCCGATGAATCTAACACTAGGGTTGAATTGGGATTTACCACATTCGCAGCTATACCAACAGTACCACTAGTTGACTGGAGCGTATTCGCCCCGGCTTTTTTACTATCCACGAACGACTGATATACGAGGGCATTACCCTCCGTAACGTAACTCTGTATCTCGGCTATCTGTTCGGGAGAAAAGACACTGCTTACCGGGGCTTGAGCTTTCTTGCCGGGTAGAGGAGGGAGCTTGATTTCTCCAACTGGAGTAATGTTCCCTTGACGATCCTTCTTGAAGTTGGCGAGGAACGTCTGTAGATCCTCCTCCTCCCGCTTCTTCTTGTACGCTTCAAAAGCTTGGCGATGTTCTTCCGATAACTCATCGTAGCCTGGCTTGATGATGTTATCGGTGCTGATCTCGCCGAGTTGTGGAATCTGGTTGTTAGACATGATGATTTCGTCCCCAGCGGTGTCGCCAAAAGTGTGTTCGCACACGAACACGTCACCGTGTACCCCCGACGCCGAGCGCGGTGCGCAGGACACGGGGCCGGGGGAGCCTCGCCGGGAGCGCGATACGCAAGACACGCCGGCGAGGTCTTTTTGGACCCGAAACCCCACACCCCCGGGAGGGACCCCGTCAGGGAGTGCGATGGCTATGGGCTGCCCTAGGTCGACCTGATCGCCCCTAGGGCCTCGAGTTTCGTTGCCGTGGAACACGAAGAACAACGAAGAACGAGAAGCAAAAAAACAAGGATGAGTAGATGAAAAGATAATATATTGATTGCGTCGATTGGGAGAGTTCCACCTCAATCGGCCATATACCCTTCATATTTATAGGGTACGTCCGGTCTTTGAGCTACAATAGGACTCCATCTCGTACAAAGATATATTTCCATACAACCTCGAGATAACTTCCTAATCTGATCGAATTAACCGCCGTGATCTGGACTCTGCCTTGTATATGAGATATCCTTCCATATCAACCGGGAGTCTTTTCAAATCTCGTACTTTCCTTTAAACGTCGCGATCAGCTTCTGTTCTTTGTGCCTCAAGTTAGGGCTTCGAGCGCAAAAAAGACTTCAATCCGGGAACGTCACGACTTGCCCATCGACTTGGCACTACTGGAACTTGGATGCATTATTTGGAATCCGACTGGGACCCGTTCGGGAACACGAGTACTCGGGAAACGAGTGCTCAAGAACACAAGTACTCGGGGACGTGGGGAACTCGGGGTCCGGCACTCGGATTTTGTCAATACTTGGTACTCGAGAGCATTGCTCGGGATCTTTCGCTCGGGGACACGAATACTCGGGGCCGCAAGTACTCGGGGACACGAGTGCTCGGGAGCGCGAGTACTCGGGGACATGAGTACTCGGAAGCACTGCAGAGCAACTCGGGCACACTGCTCGGGAACGCTGCTTTGGGGACGCCGCTCGGGATCTTCTGCAAACTTGGTGTTGCGGGCTACCCAATGCGAATTACGACTCAGTGTGCTGTGCTCTTCGGGGGTAGTGCCAAATTTGGTTGTCAACAGATATCTACATTGTTTCCAGGATCTGTATAGACCTGCTATGTTGACTACGCTGCACAAATAGATTCTGCTAGTACCATATTGTTCCTTCCGACCATTTTCTTTTACTTTACACACTGATCAGTGCAAAGATGATTTTACTACGTACAATTCACAGCAAATTAAGCTTCCCTAGTGGCTGCAACAAATCGAAACATGGATACCTAGTGTTTGCATAAGATAAAATTCAGGATAGGATATTCAGACTGGTGTATTTGTTCTCAATTTAAAGACCATTTCTAAAATCATATGTTCTATTTTATGCACAGTATGTGTTCCAAATTCAAGCTCATCCCTACTACTGAAACGAATTTGTTTCCGATCAGTCATAGTATATTTCTTAGGAATTCCCGCTACAATGCACGGGGTCTCCATCTAGTGCCCTTATATGGCAGTGACGTACTGGATAGGCTACAAGAACAACTGACAAAATCTAAACATAACAACCTCAACGATTTACACTTGTCTACGTGAGCCGATGAGATTGCTACCTGATCGTACGACGGGCTAGCCCGGGCTTGAAAAAGCCTGAGCTTCAGCAGACAAGCCCGAGCCTGGCCTGACACAAAAGCCTGAAGCCTGAGCCCCAGCCTGAAGCCCGACGATACATAGAAAATACTGATTTTGGTTACAGATTGCATAATACAATAGCATAAAGGCATACTTCAGCAGAATGCAAACTTCACAGATATTCACAGAGAGATGGAGAATGGATTTTTGGATCCCGAGCTCTAGTGCTGCGAGGTTTAATACAAATATCCATCACGCAATATTCATTATCTCACATGAACATGTAAAAATTGCAGCACTGGAGCTCGGTGGAGCCAAATGTGCAACGGTAATACAACACGCTCTAGCGCCGAGGGATTAACCCTGGCGAATGGGCGGACGGCAGCTAAAACCGGCGGGGACGAAATAGAAGAATGAAGTGAAACATGCCTAGGCACCACTCATGATGACGGAGAGCTCCAATTCTGAAACAGGCAAACAGCCCAGCCACCCGGTTGTTGTATCTATCGATCCATTAAACGAGACGTATGTACGGTGCACCTCTGAAGAAGATGAAGCAGGAGGAAGGCTAGCTTATCCTGCAGCTAACCCCACCAGCCTCAGCCTGCTAGGATTAGTCAAGGAGAGGAACAGGTTAGAGAGAGGTGGGGTGGAAATTGTTAGAACATGCATGCATGGTGTATGTATCTACCTTGAGTTGGCAATTCCTGAACTGCATTTCGACCTCCCGCCGTTTCTCCATGATACAGGCCTTGATAGCTTCCATCTTTTCCTCAGCTTCTATAACAAGCATCCTGGAAATCATGTCCGGCCCGCCTTGTACGTTCCATACCATCGTCTGACGGTGTTCAAGTCTGGGAGCATTGGGGTGGACCTTGACTTCTCTCCTGATGGCACCATTTGCGCCTCCTTCCTCACTTGGGAAAACTGAGACGGTCGCAGCAGCAGCAGCCTCCATCTCAGTCAATATGACCATCGCAGCCTCGCAGCTCATCTCACCTATCAAGGTTTCCATCGCACTGATCTTAGCACCCCAGGCGTTAATCTCAGCCCTCATCATGTAATAATCGTAATGGATCACGCAGCGGACGCTGCTGAGGCTGGGGAGGTGTCGGATGCCAAAAGGGAAATCTCCATCACCCGCCTGCACCTGGGTTTTCTCTCTGCTGAACATGAGGGTAAGTTCTTCCAGCTTTGGCATAGCTCCCTCTTGGAACATCACCGGTACGGCACACACGAAATCGAAACGCCTCAGGCATTCGAATCCATGGTTGCCGCTCACGGTGACACTTCCTGGGAAGAAGGATTCGTGTGCTGTCAGTTGGAGAAGCGTCAGAGCCGGCAAGTGTCCAAGCACCAGGATGTCCTCCACCTCGAATTCCATGACAAAAAGGATTACCCGTTGGAGGTTGACAAGGGAGCACATCCAATTCGGAACCCTGGGGATGAAAGCATGCTCATCTATGATGAATGTCCGGATGCCATGTGGAACGGAGGCCCCAGAATCCAGTGAGAAGTGCGCAAATGCATCTCCTTGGGCAATATCAATACACAGAGAACGAAGATACGGTAATTTAGCGAGAGAAGAGAATATGTTATCCATATACTCTTTATAGCAGCTTCCTCCTCCTGTAGCACATTTAATGAGATCACGATATCTCAGAAACAAGCTTACGCCCCTTAGATCCGTCAGCTTGCCGATCTCCTCGGTAAACTGGATTGTCTGCTTGAAGACATTCACCCGCTCTAGCTCCTGCAGTGCCACCATGCTTCCAATCTCATCTGGTAGCTTAACATTTGGGCCAATAATCATATGGACCAATCTGTGAAGTCGAGCGATACTTTGAGGCAATTCTGTTACACGGGTTCTCTCTAGGTTCAGTGTCTCCAGATGCTGCAGCTTCCCAATTTGCTCTGGGAGCTCACTTACTCCCGAACCTCTGACGCTCAGGTACTTCAACTGAAATAAATTCCCCATATTTGCAAGATGGTGGCCTTCTAATTTCCTGCAGCCTTCAAAGTCCACGACACGCAGAAATCTCATGTCCCACTGCCGCAAACAAGGTAGTTCCATAGGATACTCCAACGCAGTAAGTGATCGGACATGAGATAAATTCAGCCCCTCTAGACTCTAGTGTGCAAACATTCTCGGGACTGCTAGCATGCAAAGATAGGCAACGGACCTTCTCACACCGCTTAAGCATTGGATAACCCTCGCCAGACAGAGTAACAAAATTCTCTTCAAGAGATTTTGATCTGATAAAATCAAGAATCGTGTCATGAACTCGGCAGGCCCCCACCTCCCCAAACTTATCTGTGTCCGCGGGTTGGATCAAGCTCCTATTGATAAGCTCGTTGAAGCACATCTCTCCTAATTCATATAGGGTATGCCTCTGTCCTCCTTGGTGAGTGAATCCCTCCCGCTCTTCATGAATGAATCCCTCTGCAATCCATCTCCTTACCAAACGGATCTTGTCAATAACAGAATCCTCCCGAAATATACTCAAATACAATAGACAGGTTTTTAGATGAGGAGGAAGGTCAAAGTAACTAAGTGATAATATCTTCATCATGCTTTCAACATCAGGATTCTTTTCAAGTGCACGACCCATAGAATTCTGCACTCGGCACCATTCATCTTTTGCGTGTGGTTTGCTGGCAAGTAAAGCAGATATGGAAATGAGAGCCAAAGGTAAACCATCACATTGTTTCAATATCTTGTCAGAGACCTCCGTGAGATGCTGAGGGCATTTAGCTTCAGAGCCAAATATTCTTCTAAGGAACAACTTTTTTGAGTCCTTGTGGTCGAGAGACCTTATTCTGTAAACATGACGACCCGCTGAAAAGGACCATGATTCAGCTACATCAAGTACACGGGTTGTTATGATTATTCTGCTACCTTTACTGTTCTTGACAAATGCCCACTTAATAATATCCCATTGCTCTTTCTTCCAAATATCATCAACTACAACAATGTACCTGTAACATGATTTGCATATATTATCATAAAGGTTGAAATATCTTAAGGAGTTATGGAGCAAAAGTAAATAAGTCATTCCTAAACAGGCATAATGAAAAAAAAAGGCCATTTGTCCGCATCAATTTTGATTAGACATTCTACAAATGGGTTCGGTTGAAGTATTTCTTCTTTTCTTTTTCTTTTTCTTGAGACAGTTAAAAGGTAAGGATGTAATGCAAATGTATTTAAAAATAAACTTGTCTGCAGAATATTAAAATTTTGATAAATATCATTCTAACATGACTGTAAATTTGAAAAAAAAATACCATACAAAAGGTGAGGATGAAAATGGACTAACTATCGTGATAACACACTTGTGTGTGTATACGTAGCTTTTTGTAATTTCATTCTTAAACAGGCCTAATGTAAAAAAAAAGGCCATTATCCACATCAATATTGATTATATATTCTACAATCTAGCAAGGTAGCTCGCACAATTTACATGGTTAAATTTGTTGTTCTTGGATGGGATCCTTTGATGAGAACATCGGCACTACAGTTACACCCACAACCACTGTTACTCAAGAGTCAGGATCTCAAGTATTGACTAGAGCTCGTGCGCGCCAACTTAATTACTGGATACTCTCGTATCAAGGTACGCATAATTATTTTATGAAAATAGTGGTATTGCCAATAGAGATGGTATTTTTTTACTCAATGGAGTTGATGACAACTACACCACAAGAAAGAAGACGAGCTAGCACATAGAGGAGCCAAATATTAGTTAATTAATTAAAAGGGACTTTGCACCCTATTTTGGGATTGGTCCATGTAATCTGAAGCCCTAGAGGAGCCCATGGTGCCACCACCTAGGCTGCCTCCTCCTCCCATATATTTAGCCACACCCCCTTGGGTTTCAGTGTGATTTTGATTTGATAGAAGTTTAGCCTTAGCTATTTTTCGCTTTTGCACATGTGTTGACTAAATCAACTGTGAAATCGCCATTGAAACCCCACCTTTGTGAGATTATCAATATCAAATTTCTAGATGTGCTTCATTATTATTTGCAATTCAGATTGCCTTTATTTTGTTCTTGCTCGTTCTCGATTGCTTGCAGGAATAGGCCTCCATAGTCAAGTTGATTATGCTCTCCAACAAGGTTAATAACCTCCAGGGGTTGGTCCAGCGATTGCCTAGACGCAACATCACCGTACGATTGTACCCAAATTGTTAAAGTCTACTTCATCAATCATCGTCGGAAGATCGGGACACCCAAGGTGATATCATCCTTACAACATTTTTATTAATACACTGTCATAATCTAGTCCAAAAATAACCGGTGTAGATCATTTTTTTAGAACTACTCTACGCCGTTATAATTTGGCCCCACAAAAATAAGTGTTGTAGATCTTTTTCTTTCTCTAGAGCTAATCCACACTGTTATAATTCGATCCAACAAACTGAGCGGTGTAGATCTTTTTTCTCTAGAGCTAATCCACACTGTTATAATATGGTCTCAACAAAATAAATGATGTAATTTTTTGTCCTAGACTAATCTATAACTAATCTACAAGGTCATGATCTGGCCCTACCAAAAATAAACGGTATAGATCCTTTTTCCTCTCTAAAACTAATCTATAATATTATAATATGGCCCTAGCAAAATAAGTGGTGTAGATTTTTTTTCATTTTCTCTCAATTAAACCAAGAACTTCTAGATTATTTGATTAACATGGGAACTTCTAGCCTTCATGTCTGTTATGCTCACGTACTCTTACTAAAAAGTATAGGCTGTGTTCCGTACTCTAATACAAATGGTCACCTTTATTTTGTATTCCTCACATGCATTTATTCAACGGAGCGCTTTAGAGGCAATAATGAGTCGTATTTTGTTTAGTCATTTTCAATATCTCCTTGGCCTCATATATTTTTGAACTGAGAGAATAATTTGGACCTAACACAATCAATTGTGGTCCTCTTCTCCTTAAATTTAAAATGGTAATTTACCTCGGAGTAAAGTTGCAGACAACCATTATCTTTCCCAATACCTTACAGTTCAAACTGTTTTCCACATTTTTTTCTGCCATTTGAACAGCTTCCTATTACCCATGGAATTAATCTAGTACCTTTGCCTCACGATACATGATATTTTGAATATTTACAGGGTCCAGAGGTTACATTTTGATCATCAATTTTAGTAAATGCATGTCTCTTCAAACAAAAATAAACGGAAGTATATTTAATGATGAATCTAGGATTATAAACTTGGTATTATAGATGGTGATAAATTTTTCTGTATCAATAGTCAAATTTTAAAACATTTAACTAACTAAAATTTTAAAAATGCATGTATTATGACATGGAGAAAATATATCTCTTTGTTTGAAAAGATGAATCCATCTTCCTCTTTGTTCCCAGCGTGTTAGCCAACTAGTACTACCGTAGTTGGTCTCCTAATTGTTTTCCATCGAGCTAGGTTAGCCTTAGTTTCTGAAAGTGACACCGTAATATGCAGACATCAGTTTCACATATTTCTTGTAATTTGATTGATTAGATTAAATATTTAAACCATTATAAATGTACGTGGCCCACATAATGAACGCGTAGGATGTTATTTTTTTCTCTCTTTAGTATTTTTTTTCCTGATAAATATGAGAATTTTTTCTCTCAAAATGAATGAGGTGACTTGAAATCACATGTTATTTATAGATATACATAGGTATTGTTGGAGGAGTTCGGCCTGGTCGTCCGGACGAGGTACCCCCTTTTTATCTTTTCGCCTTTACACGTGCTAACCGGCTCGGACCCATGGCCGACACTCAGAAGCATCCGGCGAGGTGGTCAGGCGAGGCCAAGGTCACTCCAGGGCGAGGCCGAGGCGAGCGGGACTCCTCAGGAGACGACGGACCAACTCTTGGGACGAGGCCAAAGTCGTCCCCTCGGGGCGAGGTCCAGGCAAACGGAGCCCCTCGGGGACGAGGGACCGACGCCCAGGACGAGGTCGAGGCAGACTACGCCCAGGCAGAGGTAGGAGACAGCGTCTCGCCCGGTCTCCGAAACTCGAAGAAACCCCTCCCAAGCCAAGATCAACGGAAAGGAGTTGAGCAGGGTGGTGATCCGTACCGGCGAGGCGTATCGAGGATATGCCGGCGTATATAGTAGGTAGCGGCGAGGAGGAGAATACAGATTCGCCCGACGTATGGCACTGTAGATCGGGATAAAACCGTAATCTGCCTAGGGGCAGCGATGTATATTCACTTGTAAGTCGCATTTGCCTATCTAAGGGCGAGACGGCGCCCCATATCAATTCAGTTCAATCCATGTTTTCTCTTCGTTGAGTTCTCGTCCTATTTTCCACTACAATTTTCTTATTAATCTTTAGCGATAATTCGAGGTAGCTCGAGTGGTCGCTAGGCGTCGTTCTCCAAGTCATCCTCTTAGCACCTCGGTCTTTCGACCTGGGGTGCCTAAGTTTACTGTCCGAGGGCTACTTCGTCGACAGGTATAGATGTAAGTGGGCTACCTGATGATCATATGTTTTAGTCGGCATAAGATTCCACTGAACTAATTAATTAGAACTTACAAACATTTGTTATATCCATAATGCAAGAGGGACTTACCTTTTGTTTAGCGATGGACATATACATGCACAAACTTAACTGGAATTTAACACGTATATATGTGAATATCATATCAACGTATACACAAACCTTTATATGACATCTAAGCAATACAACCCGGTAGAGGCATGGACATTTAATATTAATGCGGGAGTTCTGAATTATGTTACTTTAACGTGGTAATTTCTAACTATTTTCTCTAAAAATAAAATGAGTTTTCTCCGCATAGTTTGGAACAACGTCATACGCTGTAAAAATCGTCTTTGTAAGCCTGGCACGGACAATGGCGCGGACAATCTATTGATATCTATTAAATACGAGTTAGTGGTGATGATACATCGTCCATTTTTCTCAAGTAATAAAATGTTGCCTTTTTTCTCTATTTTTCTCAACTAATAGAAGTAATCTTCTCTATTTTTCTCAACTAACAGAACATCATCTTCCTTTTTTCTATTTTTCTGAACTAAGAGAAGTAATATTTTTCCTTTTTCTCAAGTAATAGAATGTCACCTCCTTTTTTTTTCTGTTTTTCTTAACTAACAGAAATAGTCTTCCCCTTTTTCTCAACTAACAGGACAACACCTCATTTTTCTCCTTTTTGTCAACTAACAGAAATAATCTGCCTTATCTAAGCAAACAAACCCACGAATCCTCTGCAGCATCTATTAGTTTATACACGAATACAACCCTCCCTCCGGCAACGACGCAGGCGCAGTGCTCCTCCTTCCTCGGTTCCATCCAAGCAAGTAGCCTCTTCTTTCTTCTCCTTGCTTCTCCTTCTTCAATCATGTCTCCATCTTAGCCACTGTGATTGGTCGTGGGCACTGTAGGAGTGGCATGAATTGTTGCCTGAGATAGCTGATCCGCATATTTCCTTGTTTAAGTGAAGTGTTTGTGATTATCTCTGGTTATGCAAGCATGATTTGTTCAGGATTGTGGGCTTCAGGCACTTGGTACATATCTTGCTACTAGCTAGGAAGTAAGATGGTTGGTTGATGTGCAATCTGCATTACTACTATTGCTCGTTTAATCTGGTCAATCATTTCTTCTCTTGGTTATTTTTCTGTAAGGCAAGTGCTTAATTACTTAAAAATTTCAAGGTCCTTTTGATTGAGGCTGCTCCGGACTTTGATACATCTGCTATTAGCATAAAAGCATGCTCTTTTTTTTCCCTAAAGTGCACTGTTCTTTCAATAGCCCACTATAACTCCTATGTGCATAAGTTCATTCAACTCAGTAATTTGAAAGAGGATCAACATTATTAGCTTTTCAAACGGAAGTTTTTCTCTGCTTGTGTATATTATGACATATAATTTTT
Source organism: Stipa capillata (assembly GCA_019208055.1). Lineage (NCBI taxonomy): Eukaryota > Viridiplantae > Streptophyta > Magnoliopsida > Poales > Poaceae > Stipa > Stipa capillata. The sequence goes on along the minus strand of JAGXJF010001992.1, from coordinate 664,509 downwards.
TAGGAGTTCATTTTTCATATCTTTTTCTAGCTGATAAATCCTATTCTTTGGGTAGGGAAATAGACAAATTTGAGTGTTGATGGCTCTTCTGCCAACTTGTGAATGAACATGCATCAACAATTATTCACATTTTTTGTGTTTATCACTCACTCCATTGTTTAATACTCAAGACGTAGGTGAAGAGGAAGTGGCATCAAGAAACTTATGAAATATGTTCTTAACATGAAGATTGTGTGACAATACGGGTTTGAGTTATTAAAGATCTGATTGGAGGCAAAGATAGAGCCGATGTCTCAGGAAGAAAGCAGGCAAAAGAAATTTGTGATTATCACAACATTGTCAAAATCACGCACGATCGCCATGCACCTTCACCAAATAGAACTACCCTCTGATTGATGCCTATATATGCCCCATTGTTATTCCATAAAAAATCACTAGATAGATAAAGCTTTTGCTATCATTATTTCTTCTATGATGATATAATTCATTTGCGATACCAGACACTTCATGCATACTTTTACTACCACATAGATCTATATTATTCTGTGCTACCCAAATTATCCATGTTGTTGGGGTGGACGGTGCAATCCAAGACAATCAAGGAGGCAAAGGCACAACATAGGCTATAGGTGGAGCTGGCCTTGCAGGCTAGAGGAGGAGCCTGCTGTAGAGTGGAGTAGAGCCGGAGACGTTGCGTAACATCATGATTCGCTTGAGTTGGAGAATATGGCGGAACCAAGCATCGGTGCAATTGGATGCAGAGTTGTGTAGAGAAGGAGGAACAGAGGAGGAAGATGACAGAGCCAGATGTGAAGCCTCTCGCCATCGTCGCACCTTCATCACCATTGCCGATTGCAGGATGGAATGTTGCCATTCACCCATGTCCCCCTTTTATTATCCATACTAAAATGATGTGCTTAATGTACAGGTGAGAGGAATGGCAACGGAGATTCATCAGAGTTGGAGAAGACGGCGGCGTGCAACGGTGGGGAGGAGTGCCACTGTTGTGGAGCCAAGAGCCGATGGAGAGCGAGGAAGAGGGAGGCAAAATGATGTCTTGTGTTCTTTGCACAGTTGGGTCGGAGAAGGAAACAAGGAGCAGGGAAGGAGCATACCAGAGGCTGCATGGTAGTCGCTAGCGAAATGTGAGGAAGGAAGACGCCAACTTGTATCAAGATGCGATCATAAATTTCATATTTGTCATCCTTAGCATGACCATTTGCAAAACAGAACTACCTTTCAGTCAATGCCTCTCCATCAAAATAGAGCACACCCATTCGACAAATTAGAGCTCAACTTCTTTCGATCTAGTCCATTGCAACGCAGAAAGGTACCTTAGTAGTAACGTAAGTATGTTGGTTATGGCGATATGATGGCACGTCTAGTATTTCTATTTCACAACTAATTTTCATCGGAACATAGGATATGGTAAATCGGCTCTTTAAGACGCTTATTCTAAGCAAAATAGAGAATCAGAAGTTCCACGATTTATTTCCTCATTTTTTTGTTAACATTGGAATTTCTGAGGTTATTTTTCTTAAATCAATAATGTGGAAATTTCAAGCTTCTTTGTGTCATCTCTACTACTTAAAAAAGAATAGCGTTCCCTTTCCTGCCGGTAGAGTACGTTTTGCCCACTCTTTCGTCCAACCTTCCTGTTTTGCAACCTTCCTGCCAATAAATACTTACCAAATATGTGTTTACCAAATAAATCCTACTATTTTTACACAATCACATTAATATGGGCAAGTAAACCACGAGCTAACGTACTAGAATATTTATACCCCGTTGCAACGCACCGGCAATTATCTAGTAAATAAGACGTGGGACTGAGGGGAACGTTTTACTAAATTTTTTTGAACATGTGTATCTTGTTTATGTTTCTCTTCAATAAATAATATGTTTTTTATTTTTTAATACTCGTTCCTGTACCATTGCAATAGATCGGGTTATCATATATGTCAACATTATCCACCGAACTGGCGTACGTGGCAGCTCGGCCCGCCCCCCTACCACGGCGGCAACTCTCCACCAACAACACCCTGTGCTCCATTCTGGTGACAGATCGATGCCTCCTTCTTCGTCTATGCTTGTCCCAATGTTAGTGAAATGTTGATGAAATGCTAGTGAAATTTGATAAATTTTGGTAATTAGAACAGTGAAATGTTAGTAAAATGTTGATTAGAAAGGTAGCTATTGTTAATTCATGCAAATTGCTCGAAGTATGTTTGTTAGTTCATGCAAATCACATATGGTTCTTATGTTTCATCGTCTTTAATGAAACCTATAATAGATGGTCTTTTCGCCGTCTATGATAACCTGAGTCATCACAAACAAAAGCCGTTGAACGGGTGATTTGGCCATATAGATGACGTCTTTTCCCTGCCTCATCCTAATGTAGTTAGCTTTGGGGAAAAAAAATTAGTGCACGTCCGTCTTAGAAATATTGGACACAAACTCCATCGAAAGGGAGAGTACATGACTATATAACTCTTAAGCTTTTATTAAACCCTGGCCGTAAATTCAAGATCCAACCATCTAAATAACTTGGATGATATGGATTAATGTGGTCGTCTAAAGGAGCTAGCCTCCAATTTAGTAATATAAAATGTCTCTAATTTTGTTGGCTGAATTGTTTGAGATTCTTTCCTTTTTCTTTTTTGAGAGAGAGTTAGAAGGTAAGGATGCAATGAAAATATATTTAAATATAAACTTGTCCAAGAAGATCAAATTTTTGATAAATATCTTTCTAAATGTCTATAAATTAAAAAAGGATCTAAAATAGGAGGACGATAACAGATTAACCCCTATCATGATAACTCCGCACGTGTATGTGCATATGTAGCTTTTTGTAGTTTTATATGTAGCTTACTACCGCTATTTTGTCATGATAGTAAAGTAACTATCACTCTACGACTGATTTCATGAATTTTATCATTACTTTAGGCTAATATTTCACGAGACTACGACCCCGTCCCTTGGGAAGGAACTGATGACTTGGGCCCACCTTATGGTGAAATTCACTTGGAGGAAGAAGGCAGACGGCGATGTTTCATGATTAACATGCAGCAACGCTACCTCCCTTTTCCTCCCGGTGAATCTCACTATAGGTGGCCCCAAGTTGTCAGTTCCGTTCCAAGTAACAGGGTGTAGTGTCGAACCCCAGAATTCATAACAGAGAGGCTTAAGTGAAACCACCCGCTAAGTCGAAACATCAACCCCGACCTCAACTCCTGGGTGTCAATCCCAAGAGGAGTGGAGTGACATGGCTCCGAATAGCCCGAGACGTCAACCCCGAACTTTCTCCGGCAAACTAATGCACAGATCGAGTAGGGTGATATAGTCTCCTCACTCTGTTCCTACTGAGCCGAAACATCAACCCCAAACTCGTCCCGGCAAATTAATGCTCGGCTGGAGTAGGGTGATATAGTTCCCAACCTCTCAGTAGCAGAGTCGCTTCACAGGGGTGATTAAACTTAACGACTCTATGATAGGAACTCTGAAATCCTACCCACAACATGTGCTTCATCAACATACACGCAGGGCACATGAGCAGGTGAAAACAACCAGCTAACACAGCAGAACTCTACAACAGAACTGCAATATAGCAATATATACCTGCAAGGATCCGAGGATCCCGGTACAATACACAGCGGAAGTTTAAATAGGGCTAAGAAGCCGAACAGTTGTGCCGAAAGCGGCAGCAAAACAAACCTAGCTGCCCAACCCCAGGGGCAAGATCACTGCCTGGGATTCCCAGAGACTAACCATCGTGGTGTCGATCTCTATATAGAAACCACCCTCCCGAGGGTAGTTTCCTCTGCAACAAAACAACAACAATAGCGGGGTGAGTACAAAATTGTACTCAGCAAGACTTACAGTGCGGAAAGTAGTAATAGTTGTGCCAAGTATCAACAAAGGGGGTTTGTGGACTATTTTGCGGAAAGCCAATTTACTTTTAGCAATACTTTGTAATTAGATGAAAACCGACTACCAAAAAGTTTTCAAAAGGGGATAAGTCTACACTTCGCGAACATTCCTACCTGCAGAACACCACACCTTAGTTACCCTCGACCCATCCTCAACCACCCTGGGAGGAAGCTGTCGCTAACACCGTCCTTAGAGTTGGCAAGTTTTAGAGTTTGTTGTAGTTGTCTAATTCGACGCAGGTAATCACCAAGCTGTCCATAACCGCGGACACGGCTGTTCAAACAGTTTTAACCCTGCAGGGGTGTACATCTTTACCTACACGTATCAATCGTCTCCTAGTGCCAAGCGCAATTTACACACTCTCACGAGGTGTGCTGGCGGAGGGTGATTGAACACGACCTTTACAATGCTTTCGACCTAAGTATGAGCCACCCGTACGGGCTAGTCCATGTACATCTGTCCGACGGCATAGAGACACGGTCCCATACGTTGTGAATCGAGGAACATCCCCGGCCTCCCAGACCGTGTGCCCACCCCACAGAATGCCTTTTGTCACAAGAAAACAACACTCTATTGCAGCTCATACACTAAGTCTAGGCAAATTATTCAGTCGGGGGTGGCCCCATAATCCACCCGTGTAGAAGTACGCAAATCTTGGGTCAATGTACGTCGGGAACCGTCCTTGCGGGAAAACGAGACAAACCACCGCGCTCCCAGCCACGGCCTCTCGTCTAGCCCAGATGAATATTAAGCAAGTTTATTAAGCAATCCCGGTGAACACCCACCTACCGAGTAACCCATCCAATGGTGTGAGAACATCTGCTACCCCAGGAATTACAACTTCTACAAGTTCTAAGCATGGCTAAGCAAATACACATAATAAGCAATAGCAGGTTACACACTAGACTACTCTAGCTAGGTTAGGATGGTGGTGGAGTTGTTTGAGCGACAAAGTAAGCTTTGTGCAAGGAATAGAGGTAATACTAACGAGAAAGTAACATTTGAACGCATGCGATATTGCATTTGAAAACAACTAATACTTTGCAAATAATAGGAGTTTAGCAATGTGACCAAAGGGGCTGCTTGCCTGGTTGCTGAGCAACTAAACCCTGCTCGTGACTGCGGTTATCGTCCGGTGGATCCTCCGACTCTAACGGGATAAAACAAACACACCAGAAAAGAAAAGCACAATCGTAACCATCCAAAATCTCAAACATTAACACAAGATGCAATGCATGCCATGGCATAGGGGACATAAAATAATGACTAATGCAAGTGGAATCAATTTAATCGGAGTTCGGACGCATAAAATATCGCGATCCGAAAATCCTCCGGCTAATCGAAAACCCTAATTTGAGTTTTTATCAAATTGTATTCTTCCTAGCATGCAAACATGGATGAAAATGATGTTTTTGAATAGATCTTCTTTTTCTGAACATTTTGATATATTATTTGCATTTTTCTAATAAAGTATGAATTTGCTATGAATTTTACAAGATTTAAATCAATTTAAACCCTTTTCTTTTGTATTTCTCTCAGCAAAAATAAAATGAATTGTTTTTCTTACTCAGCCTAACCCTAGCCCTAGTCTATGACAGTGGGCCCCCTGGTCAATTTTGACCGAGCCAATGACATGGGGGGACCCACATGTCATAGCATTTTCTTTTTCTTTTATCCTTTTCTTTAATTCTCTCAGTGGGGCCCAAATGTCATACTCACAGATTTAATCAGCTCACTTATTACACTGATTAAGTATTAATGATGGCCATTAGTGTGTCTAAACAGCAATAATTGCAAACATTGACTTTAATGAATATCATCAATTTGTCCTAACTAACCTAACTAACCTAACCACCCATCAACCGAACTAATCTAACTACACTGACTACAAACTACTAACTTACACTAACCAACTACTACTTATCTAACTACTCTAATTAACTAACTTAGCTAACTACACTTAGCTAGCTAACCTAGCTGCCGGCCCGGGTAGACGGGGTGGGGGAGCTCGGCTCCGGCGGGGCAGCGACGTGGGGCTCACCGGCGGTAGGGGAGGTGGAGCTTGAGCGGCAGCCGGGTGGGGTAGACGGCGAGGGGAGTGGCCGCGGCGACGACGGAGCAAGGGCGGAGCAAGGGGAGCAGTCGGGGCGAAGGGGGCTCGGCCGGAATGCGGATGGCGAGCGGCGGGAGCTCCGGGTAGAGGGCCTCTCGGCGGGGAGGCGGAGCGGTGAGGCCCCGGAGTGGCTCAGACGAGCCGGCGAGAGAGAGCGGCGGGGAGACGGCCACAGGGAGGAGCGGTTGGAGCGGCGGAGCCGGTGACGGGGAGGTAGCTCCGGTCGGGGTGGCGAGCGACGGCGGTTAGCTCGGCGGGATGGGGAGCTCAGGTGGCGTCGGTGCGTCGGGTGAAGCGGCGACCGAGGCAAGCGAGGGAGGGGGGCGACGGCGTGCTCCAGGCGGTGGAGCGGCGGGGTGGCGCGCGGTGGAGCCGAAGGCAAGCGGCGGCAACAGGCGGCGGTAGGAGCTCGGGGTCGTCGGGATCTGGGCGGACGGCGGAGCGCCTCGGGTGGCCGGCGACGAGGCGGGAAGGTGGGAGGGGCGGCGAAGTCAGCGAGGTGGTGAGCTCGGTGAAGAAGCGACCGGGGTGGTGAGCTTGGGGCGGCACACGGGAGAGAGAGAAAAGGCACGGGGAGCAAAAGGAGAAACGGGGCGGCGGCCGGCTGTTTATAGGGGAGGGAGGCGGCCGGAAAGGGGTAGCAGGAGGTGGCATCGGCGGGTCTGGGGCGCTGCCACGCGTCGAGGTGGGCAAGAGGTGGCCTGACGCAGGGTGAAGAGGATGAGGACGGGCGCCGGCTGCTTAGGGAAGAAGAAAGGGGAGGGGGCGAACGGGCTAGGCCGGAAAGAATAGGGAGATGGGCCGGGTAGGAAGAGGCCCATCCAGGGAAAGATAGGGTTCTTCTTTTTAAATTTTCTGTTTCTTAGGTTTGATTCTTTTCAAGCAGTTTCACACCAATTTTTAAGCCCCCTTTTAACAGAAATTCTGAATTCAATTCCTTTCAAACCCATTTCCCAATTTCAGAGAATACCTTCCTATATACTTTATTCAAAATCCATTAAGATATGAATGAAACCTTAGCAAATTCAAATTAATTTAAAGGTTTTCTCAATATTACCCAAGGCCGTTCTTAATCTTAAGAAAAGTTTAAAATTTTACACATTTTTAGATCTCAAGCGGATGCCATGATGCACATTACAATTCTTGCAAAAATGGGGATGTTACAGACCTACCCCCCTTACGAGAATCTCGACCCCGAGATTCGGATAGACTGGAGAAGAGGGAAGGTAAGCCGATCGAAGATGATCTTCACGTTTCCAAGTAGCGTCGTCTTCGGAACGGTTGGATCATGGAGTCTTGAAGAACTTGACGCTGCATCTTCGTGTAGTCCATTCCATTGCGTCAAGCATACGAACAAGATATTCTCGATCGCGTAGACTTTTTTAGAGATCCCAGGTGTCAACTGCAGATTCTAGATTTAAATTCTAGAAGCAGTTTCAAAGCTGAGGAACCTGGAAGATACTAGGGATTTAGGACATATCACAGAGGTAGATCCAATGGACGAGAGATTTTGCCCTGCTCGGAAAGAATGCGAAAAGAACCCATGTAGTGAGGGACAATTTTCCTTTGATGCCCAATCGGCGAACACCCTTGAGAGGAGTGATTCGAGGGTAGACTTGTCATTGGACTCAACGTGGATTTCACGACGATACTGTTGGAAATATGCCCTAGAGGCAATAATAAATTGTTATTATCATATTTCTTGTTCATGATAAATGCTTATACTCCATGCTATAATTGTATTAACCGGAAACATAATACATGTGTGGTTTTATAAACAACACCGTGTCCCTAGCAATGCCTCTATCTGGCTAGCTCGTTAATTAAATGATGGTTAAGGTTTCCTAATCATGGACATGTGATGTCGGTTAACAACGGGGTCATGTCATTAGGAGAATGACATGATGGACAGACCCAAATTAAGTTAGGCAATTCGATCACGTCACAAAGTTCATATTGCATAGCTTTCCATTGTTAAATGTTCCGATCCTTAGACCATGAGATAATGCCACTCCCTGGTACCGGAAGAATGCTTTGGGGGGCATCAACCGTCACGCCGTAACAGGGTGATCATAAAGGTGTCTTTCAGGTATTTCGGAAAGTACTTGTTGGGTTGCATGTATCGAGAGTGGGATTTGTCCATCCATGTGACAGAGAGATATACTCTGGGCCCACTCGGTAAAGCACATTCTGTATCGCTTGCAAGCACGTGACTAAAGAGTTGGTCACAGAGGATGTGGCATTACGGAACGAGTAAAGAGTACTTGCCGGTAACGAGATTGAACTAGGTATGGTGATACCGACGATCGAATCTCGGGCAAGTAAAATATCGCGAGACAAAGGGAATGGAATATTCGACATCGTGGTTCAAACCGATAAAGATCTTCGTTGAATACGTGGGAGTCATTATGGACATCCAGGTCCCGCTATTGATTATTGATCGGAGAGGTGTCTCGATCATGTCCACATATTCCCGAACCCGTAGGGTCACACACTTAAGGTTCGTTGACGCTAGGGTATAAAATGAGATATTAATATGGTGAGACCGAAATTTTGTTCAGAGTCTCGGATGGGATCCAGGACGTCACGAGGAGCTCCGGAATGGTCCGGAGATAAAGATTCATATATGGGAAAGTATTTTTAGGGTTCCGGAAAAGTTCGGGATTTTTCCGGTATCGTACCGGGAAGGTTTTAGAAGGTTCCGGGGGTCCCCGGGTGGGGCCCCACTTGTCCCGGAGGGGTCCACATGGACCGGGGTAGTGGCACGCTGGCCCACATGGGCCAGGCACCCAGCCCCAAGGGCCCATGCGGCTGCCCCCCCAAGGGATAAGATCAAATCCCTTAAAAATAGGAGATAAGATCGAAAGGGGAGGCTTTACTTGGGGGAGGGTACTGTTCACGGCACGTACTGTTCACGCGTGTACTGTTCATGGGTACTATTCCTCCTCCTCCAAGTTTCCTCCTCTATATAAAGGAGGGGAGGGGCAGCCCTCTGGAGAGATCCATCCCAGCCGCCGCCTCCCTCTCTCCCATCTCCTCTCTCTCGTGCGCAGCGCTTGGCGAAGCCCTGTCCGCGGAGAAACCCCACCACCTCCACCATCATGTCGTCGTGCTACCGGAGTTGATCTCATCTACCTCATCTCCCGCCTTGCTAGATCAAGAAGGAGGTGACGTCTTCGAGCCGTACGTGTGCACATCTCGGAGGTGCCGTTCGTGCGGTGCTTGATCGGTTTGGATCACGAAGGGAACGTGATCGCGAAGAAAGTACGACTACGCCAACCACGTTCATTAGAACGTTTCCGCTCGTGTTCTACAAGGGTATGTAGATCTAATCTTCTCGTTACATGCATCTTCCTAGATTAGATCTTGGCTTTTGTTCGCTCTCTCGTAGGAAATTTTTTTTGTTTTCTATGCTGCGAATCCCATCAGATACATGTCGGAGTAACTCTTCCGACGAGATTGAGCAGTTTCCAATTGCTCTAGAATGACTTAAACTTGATCCTCCACTTCTTTGATCAAGTCCAATCTAAGAGGTTGTTTTTCTCCGGTTTCAGATCAACTTATTTGGAGGCATTCGATAGGAGCGACGATAGATCGGAGCAGTCCTTGGAACCGAATTGACATCGAACTCGTCGTTGTACTCAGGTGGTAGACCTCATAGCTTGTCGGAACGAGCGTCTGGAAGATCATGGACCACCGGAATATTTGGAAAATCAAGAAGAGGCTTGTCTTCAAGAACACAAGTATGGGGTCCGTCAAAACTTAGATCACGAAGAATAGATTGATCGGAAAGATGGAAAGGATGTATAGGCTCGGTTACTCGATTCCTCAAAATCCTTTGTGGAGAACCAATCCTTACCCAAGATAACGTCAAGAGCTGAGAAAGTCAAAACAATCAAGATAGCTTGCCAGTCAAGAACGACAGTTCTGGAGCGAACCCTACGATCTGCTTAGAATGCTTCCATGACCGATCACGATACAAAGATAGATAGATAGAATAAGGGTGGAAGTTCAAAAAGGAGATCTAAGATAACACAAAACCGTGGGGATATTATACAAGATTTCTGCACATAACGTGAACCTTACATGCTGAAACTTGACACGGTTGCACAAAATAGCTAGAGGAGTACAGCTCTATACACATCTGCTACAGCTCTAAAGGAGGATCCGGTTACACAAGATTAGCTTCAGCTGCAGACACAAAAGATGCTAGAGCAGCTAACTTCAGCTACCAATCACCCACATGGGTAAGGAGGCTGCGGAGAGAAGTCGTCTTGATCATGAGGCATGACGTAGTACAAAGTTGCTTCGGGCGGAATGGGCTTCGGTTCTTGAAGATTGCGAGGCACCTCTCCAGGAAGTGGCTCACGTTGAACAACGGAATGTTCCTGGGACTTCCATAGCTACACGATGACGCGAAGTATAGCGAAGTCCCGGAACTGGAGCAAAGGTACATGAAGACGGCCTGTCGGTAGAATACGGGCCAATAAATTCTCCGCGGGCCGTCATTAAGTCCACCGGGGCGTGCTGCGTGCCAATATGCTTGCGGATATACTCGAGAGCATGGCCTAAACGATAATGGTAGTAGTCACGATCATAGGCGGGCCCGATCGATATAGACGGTGAGTAACACTGAGCATTGGGGTCATTTCGACAATTGTCGGATCAGATTCCATAATGAACTCCTGCCACCACATCAGTACATCAGAGTTTACTTCCCCCACATGATATCGAAAAGGGGAGTTCAAAAGCTGGCCTGCATAGTGGTAACGAAGAAAACTGATGGCGTTGAAAGCAGCTACTTGGACAGCTCCTTCGTAAGAGCCATCACGACCCTCCAAGAGGATAGGATATCCTGGCGGCATAAGAGGCAATTGCAATGGTTCTGAAGGATGTGGCCTGATGAGGATAAAAGCAAATATAATCGCTCAGCCCAAATCGACGGTTGCAGCGATGGATGATATACTCGGGTAGCCATATATATCCCAGTCTTGCTAACATCCGAAGCAAGAGTGAAGGGGCACCCTCAACCGATAAACAGTGTGTAGCGCCTGCCAGGGTGATATGGGATTCAGCCATCTGGACAACAGAGTAAGAATAGAGTTACTCGAAGGCTTAAGATCGGATCACAAGAGAAAATCTACGGTGGAATGCACTGCGGAAACTAAACAGTGGAAGTACAAAATAAGGTTGAATATTCCGGAACGGTAGTCTAAAAGCTACGGAACCAAGACACATCCCAAGGATGACTTCGACGTCGGTGGAGACCAAGGCAATCAAAGTGGCGAGGTACTCTAAATCACCCACTTTGAGGGAAACTACACGGTATTCCCGGGATGCTTTCGTCACAGATCCCGGTGAACAAATAGCCAGAGAACTATGCTTTAGCTCATACAGGATATTGTCTTCTCAGCAAAACCCGTAGATGCAAAGGAATGAGAAGTTCTCGAACCAAAAGAACGAATGTTGGAACATGATTGACAACGAATGCATCCATCACAACATCAGGTAGATTTCGGGTTTCTTTAGCGATTACGATCAGCAGGTTGAGACGACGAGTTTACTTTCTTGGAAGAGCTATTATTCTGAGCTTGAGCTTACACCGGGTTAGGGCGGAATGCAGGGTTCAGAAAATAAAAAGGGAGCAATTCTTCTTTAAGCTTCGGATTCGAGCCCTTACAGACATAGCTTCAGCAGAGATGTTACATGAGATCTCCGACTAGAACAATAACATAGAAGGATAGGAATAATCTGACGACAAGGCATCCAGATCGAAGGAGACACAAGCTGGAACTCACGATCTACCGAAACGAGATAAGAGGGAAGGTATGGATTCCCAGAACACGTGAATCCTAACTTTTGAATGAAGTAGGAAAGTAGCAAATCCAGTTTACAACCAAATGAAGTGGTAAGATGAAGAACTAAGATTGAAGAGATAAGGAGAAAACAGAGTCACTACTTATGCTTTTCACAAACCCTTTTTTAGGTTCAAAATAGTTTTTGCAACTTCTAGACCCAACAATGGCCAATCAAAGGTTATCCTACAGACAGTCCTGCTCTGATACCAAAAGCTGTCGAACCCCAGAATTCATAACAGAGAGGCTTAAGTGAAACCACCCGCTAAGTCGAAACGTCAACCCCGACCTCAACTCCTGGGTGTCAATCCCAAGAGGAGTGGAGTGATATGGCTCCGAATAGCCCGAGACGTCAACCCCGAACTTTCTCCGGCAAACTAATGCACAGATCGAGTAGGGTGATATAGTCTCCTCGCTCTGTTCCTACTGAGCCGGAACATCAACCCCAAACTCGTCCCGGCAAATTAATGCTCGGCTAGAGTAGGGTGATATAGTTCCCAACCTCTCAGTAGCAGAGTCGCTTCACAGGGGTGATTAAACTTAACGACTCTATGATAGGAACTCTGAAATCCTACCCACAACATGTGCTTCATCAACATACACGCAGGGCACATGAGCAGGTGAAAACAACCAGCTAACACAGCAGAACTCTACAACAGAACTGCAATATAGCAATATATACCTGCAAGGATCCGAGGATCCCGGTACAATACACAGCGGAAGTTTAAATAGGGCTAAGAAGCCGAACAGTTGTGCCGAAAGCGGCAGCAAAACAAACCTAGCTGCCCAACCCCAGGGGCAGGATCACTGCCTGGGATTCCCAGAGACTAACCGTCGTGGTGTCGATCTCTATATAGAAACCACCCTCCCGAGGGTAGTTTCCTCTGCAACAAAACAACAACAATAGCGGGGTGAGTACAAAATTGTACTCAGCAAGACTTACAGTGCGGAAAGTAGTAATAGTTGTGCCAAGTATCAACAAAGGGGGTTTGTGGACTATTTTGCGGAAAGCCAATTTACTTTTAGCAATACTTTGTAATTAAATGAAAACCGACTACCAGAAAGTTTTCAAAAGGGGATAAGTCTACACTTCGCGAACATTCCTACCTACAGAACACCACACCTTAGTTACCCTCGACCCATCCTCAACCACCCTGGGAGGAAGCTGTCGCTAACACCGTCCTTAGAGTTGGCAAGTTTTAGAGTTTGTTGTAGTTGTCTAATTCGACGCAGGTAATCACCAAGCCGTCCATAACCGCGGACACGGCTGTTCAAACAGTTTTAACCCTACAGGGGTGTACATCTTTACCTACACGTATCAATCGTCTCCTAGTGCCAAGCGCAATTTACACACTCTCACGAGGTGTGCTGGCGGAGGGTGATTGAACACGACCTTTACAATGCTTTCGACCTAAGTATGAGCCACCCGTACGGGCTAGTCCATGTACATCTGTCCGACGGCATAGAGACACGGTCCCATACGTTGTGAATCGAGGAACATCCCCGCCTCCCAGACCGTGTGCCCACCCCACAGAATGCCTTTTGTCACAAGAAAACAACACTCTATTGCAGCTCATACACTAAGTCTAGGCAAATTATTCAGTCGGGGGTGGCCCCATAATCCACCCGTGTAGAAGTACGCAAATCTTGGGTCAATGTACGTCGGGAACCGGTCCTTGCGGGAAAACGAGACAAACCACCGCGCTCCCAGCCACGGCCTCTCGTCTAGCCCAGATGAATATTAAGCAAGTTTATTAAGCAATCCCGGTGAACACCCACCTACCGAGTAACCCATCCAATGGTGTGAGAACATCTGCTACCCCAGGAATTACAACTTCTACAAGTTCTAAGCATGGCTAAGCAAATACACATAATAAGCAATAGCAGGTTACACACTAGACTACTCTAGCTAGGTTAGGATGGTGGTGGAGTTGTTTGAGCGACAAAGTAAGCTTTGTGCAAGGAATAGAGGTAATACTAACGAGAAAGTAACATTTGAACGCATGCGATATTGCATTTGAAAACAACTAATACTTTGCAAATAATAGGAGTTTAGCAATGTGACCAAAGGGGCTGCTTGCCTGGTTGCTGAGCAACTAAACCCTGCTCGTGACTGCGGTTATCGTCCGGTGGATCCTCCGACTCTAACGGGATAAAACAAACACACCAGAAAAGAAAAGCACAATCGTAACCATCCAAAATCTCAAACATTAACACAAGATGCAATGCATGCCATGGCATAGGGGACATAAAATAATGACTAATGCAAGTGGAATCAATTTAATCGGAGTTCGGACGCATAAAATATCGCGATCCGAAAATCCTCTGGCTAATCGGAAACCCTAATTTGAGTTTTTATCAAATTGTATTCTTCCTAGCATGCAAACATGGATGAAAATGATGTTTTTGAATAGATCTTCTTTTTCTGAACATTTTGATATATTATTTGCATTTTTTTGATAAAGTATGAATTTGCTATGAATTTTACAAGATTTAAATCAATTTAAACCCTTTTCTTTGTATTTCTCTCAGCAAAAATAAAATGAATTGTTTTTCTTACTCAGCCTAACCCTAGCCCTAGTCTATGACAGTGGGCCCCCTGGTCAATTTTGACCGAGCCAATGACATGGGGGACCCACATGTCATAGCATTTTCTTTTTCTTTTATCCTTTTCTTTAATTCTCTCAGTGGGGCCCAAATGTCATACTCACAGATTTAATCAGCTCACTTATTACACTGATTAAGTATTAATGATGGCCATTAGTGTGTCTAAACAGCAATAATTGCAAACATTGACTTTAATGAATATCATCAATTTGTCCTAACTAACCTAACTAACCTAACCACCCATCAACCGAACTAATCTAACTACACTGACTACAAACTACTAACTTACACTAACCAACTACTACTTATCTAACTACTCTAATTAACTAACTTAGCTAACTACACTTAGCTAGCTAACCTAGCTGCCGGCCGAGTAGACGGGGTGGGGGAGCTCGGCTCCGGCGGGGCGGCGACGTGGGGCTCACCGGCGGTAGGGGAGGTGGAGCTTGAGCGGCAGCCGGGTGGGGTAGACGGCGAGGGGAGTGGCCGCGGCGATGACGGAGCAAGGGCGGAGCAAGGGGAGCAGCCGGGGCGAAGGGGGCTCGGCCGGAATGCGGATGGCGAGCGGCGGGAGCTCCGGGTAGAGGGCTTCTCGGCGGGGAGGCGGAGCGGTGAGGCCCCGGAGTGGCTCGGACGAGCCGGCGAGAGAGAGCGGCGGGGAGACGGCCACGGGGAGGAGCGGTTGGAGCGGCGGAGCCGGTGACGGGGAGGTAGCTCCGGTCGGGGTGGCGAGCGACGGCGGTTAGCTCGGCGGGATGGGGAGCTCAGGTGGCGTCGGTGCGTCGGGTGAAGCGGCGACTGAGGCAAGCGAGGGAGGGGGGCGACAGCGTGCTCCAGGCGGTGGAGCGGCG
This sequence comes from Stipa capillata, assembly GCA_019208055.1. Lineage (NCBI taxonomy): Eukaryota > Viridiplantae > Streptophyta > Magnoliopsida > Poales > Poaceae > Stipa > Stipa capillata. Next base: position 649,153 of record JAGXJF010001992.1, on the reverse strand, counting down.
GGGTGGCGCGCGGTGGAGCCGAAGGCAAGCGGCGGTAACAGGCGGCGGTAGGAGCTCGGGGTCGTCGGGATCTGGGCGGACGGCGGAGCGCCTCGGGTGGCCGGCGACGAGGCGGGAAGGTGGGAGGGGCGGCGAAGTCAGCGAGGTGGTGAGCTCGGTGAAGAAGCGACCGGGGCGGTGAGCTTGGGGCGGCGCACGGGAGAGAGAGAAAAGGCACGGGGAGCAAAAGGAGAAACGGGGCGGCGGCCGGCTGTTTATAGGGGAGGGAGGCGGCCGGAAAGGGGTAGCAGGAGGTGGCATCGGCGGGTCTAGGGCGCTGCCACGCGTCGAGGTGGGCAAGAGGTGGCCTGACGCAGGGTGAAGAGGATGAGGACGGGCGCCGGCTGCTTAGGGAAGAAGAAAGGGGAGGGGGCGAACGGGCTAGGCCGGAAAGAATAGGGAGATGGGCCGGGTAGGAAGAGGCCCATCCAGGGAAAGATAGGGTTCTTCTTTTTAAATTTTCTGTTTCTTAGGTTTGATTCTTTTCAAGCAGTTTCACACCAATTTTTAAGCCCCCTTTTAACAGAAATTCTGAATTCAATTCCTTTCAAACCCATTTCCCAATTTCAGAGAACACCTTCCTATATACTTTATTCAAAATCCATTAAGATATGAATGAAACCTTAGCAAATTCAAATTAATTTAAAGGTTTTCTCAATATTACCCAAGGCCGTTCTTAATCTTAAGAAAAGTTTAAAATTTTACACATTTTTAGATCTCAAGCGGATGCCATGATGCACATTACAATTCTTGCAAAAATGGGGATGTTACATGTAGTTAGTCTCGAGAAATTAGTCGTAAGACCGTTGCTAGGCAAACTTGAGTCATCACAAACAGAAGCCGATAAATGAGTGATTTAGCCGTATCTAATGATGATACTTAACCAACTGTGATGATCCCGTGCGTATACACAGACGGTCTTCTCGCCGTCTGTGATAACTTGAGTCATCACAAACATGGGTGATTTAGCCGTATAGATGACGTCTTTTCCCTGCCACGAGCTAATGTAGTTAGCTTTGGGACAAAACAAATTTAACACACGTCCGTCTTAGACATATTGGACACAAACTCCATCGAACGGGAGAGCACATGACTATATAACTCTTAAGCTTTTATTAAATCCTGGCCATAAATTCAAGATCCAACCATCTAAATTACTTGGATGATATGGATTAATGTGGTCGTCTAAAGGAGCTAGCCTCCAATTTAGTAAATATAATATGTCTATAAATTTGTTGGCTGAAGTGTTTTGAGATTCTTTCCTTTTTTTTTAGGGAGAATTAGAAGGTAAGGATGTAATGAAAATATATTTACATACAAACTTGTCCAAAGAAGATCAAATTTTTGATAAATATGTTTCTAAATGTCTATAAATTAAAAATGATCTAAAATAGGAGGCCGATAATAGACTAACCCCTATCATGATAACACCCGCACGTGTATGTGCATATGTAGCTTTTTATAGTTTTACAGTTTTATATGTAGCTTACTACCGCTATTTTGTCATGATAGTAATGTAACTATCACTCTATGAATTTATCATTACTTTAGGCTAATATTTCACGAGACTACGACCCCATCACTTGGGAAGGAACTGATGACTTGGGCCCACCTTATGGTGAAATTCACTTGGAGGAAGAAGGCAGACGGCGACGTTTCATGATTAACATGCAGCAACGCTACCTCCCTTTTCCTCTTGGTGAATCTCACTATAGGTGGCCCCAAGTTGTCAGTTCCGTTCCGAGTAACAGGGTGTAGTTAGTCTCGAGAAATTAGTGGTATGACCGTTCCTAGGCATTTGCAACAGGTAGATTGTACTGAGCCCGCAAAGGTCAAGAGCCTCAATCCAGATACACACTACATATACTAGGAATTATGCAGGTCTTAGCCCAACAATCTCGCTACCCAACCAACACCCACCAAGCAATGTAGGCAGCCCAACAATCAATTAATTAAAACGCACACAAACCGTTTGACTCGATCGGGCTGCCGACCGCAACGTGTAGGCGTGCAGCAACCGAGAGCGATGCCTCATGCTCGCCATGCCTACTCCTCTTGCCCCTCGTGATAAGCATACGATACGATCTTCGATCGAAGTATTTTGTCTTTAGACTATGTCATAGCTTTTTAGAACTGAGCATTGGCATGAATGAATAGTTTGTCATTTGTGATATATTTGTGGAGGACATACCCCTGTGATGTGTTGAATATTGAAATTTCAAATTGAAATAATTTTTTTTGAAGTTCTCATATGACTACGTTGTGTGAGTAAAGGTCCCTCTGTTATCTTGCAGTAGGGCCCTTGACGTGCCAGGGCCGACCCTGATTGGTCGTAGAAGTGGTAATTGCTTGACTACTAATATAAAATATTGGTTGTTTTGCAAAATTTACTTGTGATTAATCTGTACCGGTATAATTTAGCCACTAAAGTAAGCGGTATATGTCCTTGTTGTTTTTTCTTGATTGATGGTTGATTAATATGCAGTCGATCACATACCTTTTATCCTGGAGGGTAACCCGGATGTCGTCGATCAGTTGTTCTCTGCTTCCTGCTTCGGTGTCACGGTAAGGAATCCCACTAACTTTAGAGAGAATAGTTCTCAGAATTGCCATTATGTCTAGATTTCGTGACACCGATGCGAAAGCCTGACACTCAAATTGCCCTTTGAGCTGTTGATATACTTGGTTTGCCAGAGTTGTCTTGCCTAGTCCTCCAAATCCAAAGATGGAGACCACCTTCAGGTGCTGCTTCGATGATCCACTTCCATCCTCTTGTGTCAACAATTTGATTACCTCATCCTTTGGTCCATCGATACCCACAAGGTTTGACACATCTTCAAAGATAGCAAGAGCTCTATTGTCAACCCTTGCGTTGCTAGGGTTGGCGATGGCCTCGCTAGTCTTGTACCTTGCATGCCTCTTGCCCACCTCCATGACTTGTTTCTTGAAATCTTCGATCGCCTTGGCAATCCAATCGCGAACTTTGGTCTTCTCCAACAAGTTCTTCGTCTTGTCCATGAGGCCATCTCACTTAGCAGATTTGCCATCAACAGATAGCATGAAGTCATCGAGGTTTTCCTCAATGTCGTAGGATAGCTCCCGCACCTCATTCGCCCAGGCCTTGTCTTCCACATCAGGATCCTCATCCTCTGACTTTTTGAGGAGGAATGCATGCATGTGCGTGAGCTCAGCGGTAAGGACTCGATCTCATCAGGCACCCCCTTGAAATGCTTATACTTCTTGCCCAGAGCTTCACCCAGCTTCTCCACAACGGGGTTCAAGGCCCCCACCGCTACGCCCAACTTCTCCACGACAGTTTTCAAGGCGCCCGCCGCTGCGCTCACCAGAGCACCCTCCATGGCACCGCGTCGCGCTAGCTAGCTCAGATTCAGATCGACCTCGCTCAGTTAGTTTTGTGCGCATGGATGCTGTAGCAGCGTAGGTTCAATGGATGCCCCCACCTCACCCTTAAGGCTTTGTCTGGTATCAAAGGGGGAAGTGATACCTCGGCGGCTGCTAGTCAAATTATAGTGGGGCGTCGTCCTTCGTTGTACTAGCCAGCCTCCATCCTTCGTCGCCGACGAAAACTGAATCTACCAGCCGCGTCCACCACAAGGCTGACCTCCCGCCATGGCACGCGCGAGGGGGAGAGAGATGGATCCGACTACCTGGAAAGCCATCGCCCGACCTGCACTAGGAAGTCGTCAAGGACGAGATGCTGCTGGATCAACGCCTGGAAGCTGCCGGAGGAGGAGCCATAGCTGGACCAATCGAGTCGCCGCCGGATATGCTCAGCGAAGCTGCCGGATCAGCCAAGTCGCCACTGGATATGCGCAGAAAGTTGCCGGATCTGCTCGACGAAGCCTCTGGAGGAGGGCGGTGCGCCGGAGGAAGATGGAGGAGGTCGCGTCGCCGCAGGGAGTGAGGCAAGGAGGTTGCAGCTGCGGTGGCGAGACGCGGGCAGAGGACGAGGTGGTAGCGGCACGGAGGTGGTTGGTCGCGGGAGAGAGGCGAGGGTTTTCTTCCCGGTGGAAACGACGCGGATTCCCCTCGGGTGGGCCACTACCGGAATAGAGATGTTTGCCGTGTGCATAATACATTGCCGAGCATTTTTCGTCGGGCACTCGGCAAAGACAACCATAAACCGAGTGTCCAATAAAACCACTCGGCAACAATATAACACTCGGAAAACTTGTTCTTTGCCGAGTGCCCACTACGTGACACTCGGCAAAGAAACTCTTTGCCGAGTGCCCGCCACATAACACTCGGCAAACAGGGAGACACGTGTCCTACCTCGCCGCGGTTGACGGAAAGGCGACAGCATGGTTTCTTTGCCAAGTGTCATGTAACGGGCACTCGGCAAAGCGGTGGCCCCCGTTAACACTGTTTATTTTTGCCGAGTGTTCGTGTTATGACACTCGACAAACTATGTTTTTTTTCCCAGTACACACATTTCCAAATCGGATCTATTTGATGTTTGTTGTTTGAATTATTTTTTAACAATGTAAGATTTCATATTTTTAAATTGGATCCGTTTGATGTTGGTTTGGGTAGTGAATAGTGCATGGTCTATAATTACTTTGTAGTGTTATGTTTTGTAGTGTTCCTATGCCCTACGAAGCGACCGGACCAAATTTTGTAAGAACTTGGCCTCTTTTTGAGTTGGTCATGTTCATATTCCCTATTCTAGAACTAACAAAGAGGAAAGTCACATAAAGTCACCACTTTTGATGAAAAGCTAGCGTGTTTCCGTTGCGGGGCCCGCGGGAGGGCGGCGCATGAAATCACACCAGAAACCGTCGGAAACCCTAGTGTTTTGGTATGGAGTCCTAATATGGGTATATAAGGTTGGTGTAAAGAGGGCAAGCCAATACACAACTTCAAAGTGGCACCTCCTTTACAAACAGGACTACCTCGCAGGAAGTTTCTGGACTTTGAGTGGAAAACTCCCCCTTCGAAGCGACCGGACCAACTTTTGTAAGAACTTGGCCTCTTTTTGAGTTGGCCATGTTTATTCTATCACTAATAAAGAGGAAAGTCACATAAAGTCACCACTTTTGATGAAAAGGTAGCGTGTTTTCGTTGCGGGGCCCGCGGGAGGGGGCGCATGAAATCACACCAGGAACCATCGGAAACCCTACATTTTTGGCATGGAGTCCTAATATGGGTATATAAGGTTGGTGTAAAGAGGGCAAGCCAATACGCGACTTTGAAGTGGCACCTCCTTCACAAACAGGATTCGGCAAACAGCTCGGCACTCGGCAAAGAAATCGATTTAACCCAGCTCCTACACAAATTTGAAAGAAAGAAAGAATTATGAAAGAAAAGAAAAGAAAGAAAAGGAAAAAAGAGAGAAAAATGCCATGTTGTTTGCCGAGTGTGTCTGTTCTGACACTCGGCAAACATCCCTATTGAGCGGTTTGCCGAGTGTGTCTGTTCTGGCACTCGGCAAGCATCCCTATTGAGTTGTTTGCCAAGTGTCTCTGTTCCGACACTCGGCAAACATCAGGCACTCGGCAAACATACCCTAAATAGGGGCCACTGGATCCTATCTCCACCATTTCTCCCACGCGTCGCTTCGCCCCGCCCGCCGTCGCGCCGCTCCGCTCCGCTCCGCCCCGCCCCGCTCCTCCGCCCCGGCTTCCCCCAGATCCACCACCTCCGCTCCGCCCCAGCCGCCGCCCACGCCTCCACTCGACCTCCCGCACCGCCGCACGCCGCACCCGCACAGGGCACGGCCGCACCGCACGCCTTGGCCCCGCACCCGACGCCCGCGCTGGCCCGACGCCACGGCGGCGACGGCGCCGACGCCACACCCTCAGTCAAGCATGCCACGCTCTACTCCCGCAAGCCGCCTCCGCTGCCGAGGAGCTCCAGCACAGCACCGCACGCGAGGATCCACGCCCCGGCCACAGCCCACTCCGCCTCCGCTACCGAGGGTCTCCCGCAAGCCGCCTCCGCCTCTCCCCGGATGCACCACACGCGAGGAGCTGAGGACGCCCCAACCACAGCCCGCACCCACAGCCCGCAGCGTCGCCGCCACTACCGAGGAGCTCCAGCACCAACACTCGCCCGCGCCGCGCTCGCTTGCCGACCCCAAGCTCCAGCCGCAGCAGCTCCTCGCCAAGGTATCGACGAGCCGATCTCCTCTGGTCCTCCCTCCAAATTTGGCCTACATTGAGCTTATACCAATATATGAATGCTTTTGATTGCAAATAACTTGAATTGTTATTATTTTGAAACTTATACCAATGAGTGATCCTTCTTTTAGTCAAGTTACAATCTTATCAAATATGCATATTACTTTACTCATACGGCCACATGAAACTTTGTAAATGACTACTTCCAAGCTAAAATCTACAAACGGATAAGGCTCAAATTTGAGTTCGTGCTTAGAAATCAAAAGTTGACTCTAAAATCATAGAAGTTTCTGGGAATCCTTATGTTGAATTGGTGCTCCAACCAAACTGATTTGCATGATTGCACCTAAACAATGGTTCGTGCTAGACATGTTCCCTTCAATAGATCACATCAGTCAGTATGCCATACACCCTATTTGATGGTCATCATCCATGCCATGCACAATGGAGATTTTACTCTTGGTAGACATTAAGGGTAAAAAGGGCGCTAAGCTCTAGGTTTAGAATGAATACAGGGCCATTTTTACTTTCGAAAAAAGGCATGGCCATTCTGGCTTTCTGCATTTGACAAGACAGTAATTATGGTATGCTATGTTAAATTGTTTGCCGTGTGCATGTCTATTAGATAGTTGATGCATGTCTATTCCCAAAATATCAGAGGATGGATGATCGTGCGTGGATGTACACTGGCCGCTCTAGTTAGGGTTTGTTGACTGATGAATGGATCCAGAAGACCGATGAATTCTTAGAATTAGCATTTGCTAGTGCTAAGGGACCTCGTGGAACTTGGTGTCCTTGCAATATTTGCGAAAACGTGCGTCAACAAACAAAGGAAGTCATGGGTCAACACCTTTGTAAGTATGGGTTTATGCCACACTATACCCAGTGGACCTACCATGGTGAGTCCGAACGTGCCAGAGAGGAGGTGGTGCGACAACGCACTGACGACTATGCTGCCTGGGTCAGAGACATGCTGTGAGGGACCCGGTATTTTAACTTGATTCCATGAATTCACAACAAGTGAAGACGGTGACCACAGCCGCTACCTGCGACGGACTATGGCCCACCCCCGCCCCGTGTGATATGTATACGGCGCGATTGTCGGTGGAATGGGGCCCAGGGTCCCCCGAACCGCCGGCGGAGGCCAAACCAGAGGCCGCAGGACGACACACGTGGCGGCCGGGTCAGGGAGGACCCCGCCGCCACGGTAGGTGGGCCCGGCGGCCCAGCCTGAGTGCTCGGGGGCTTTCCCAGAGCACCGCGTCCACGCGAGCATTCCAGAAGGGCCTTGGGCTCCCGAGGGCCCAAGGCTCAAGAATCGAGGGAGCGCTCGGGGCCCTCTCCCCGAGCGCCCGGTGTCCCGAGAAGTGTGGGACCCAGGAGATTGCTCGGGGCGAACCCCCAAGCGGTCCTTTGGGCGTTTCCCCCCCCGAAAGAGGCCCCGAGCGACCCTCCAACGAGCGCTCGAGGTCACTCGGGGACAACCCGAGACAGCTGGCACCCCTCAGGGGCCGCTCGGGATCGGGGTGCTCGGGGGTCGTGGGGGCCCTCTTGTGGGGCCCTCCTCCGGGCATGCTGTTCCAGTACTTGGCTTCTCCAACAAGCCTCCGCCCCGGCAGAGGCATTTAATGCCTGTCATTCGGGCATTAAATGCTAAGCCCTGTGGAGGCATGATAAGCGGTCAGGCCGGGTCCCATCCGCGCAGGGCAAATCCCTTTTTGCCATAGCCCCTGCCAGGGGATGGGTCCGTCTGACAGATTTGTTGACCGACCAGGCGCGCCGCCCCGTGCGCCCGTGTCGCTGTCAGCCCCTTTTTGCCCGCTTTGGGTCAAATCACCGCGGGACCCATGGTGCTTTTGGTCGCTGGCACGCGGGGCCCAGGAGCGGATGTTTCACCAACTCGGTCAGAAGAAGTCCGGTAAGTCTCCTTCCGCGGGGCCCATCGAGCATAAAGGTGTCAGAACCCCTGTCCAGCGGCATGGCGGGGAGATGTCCGGCGCGCCAATCGGTGCAGCGCATTAAATGAAGGTATGGGCGTTTCCTTAGCACCCAAGTCACCAGCAGCCTTTGCATGGCCGCTGTGGTGAACCCCCGGCTATATAAGGGGAGTTCCCAGGCCATGCAAAGGGTTCGGATTTTCTTTAGCTAACATCGCACCGTTTCGATCCTTTCTAGCTTAGACTCTCTTTGAAGCTTTGAACACCTTGTACTACTTTGAAGAACAGCTAGCCTTTCGTAAGGGAGAACACCTCTGTAATCTTGATAAGATCAATACAAACACCCACAAAGCAGGACGTAGGGTATTACACCTCCGGGTGGCCTGAACCTGGATAAATCCCTGTGTCTCTTGCATCAAATACCACCTATCCCACGATCCGTCACCGGCTCACAAGAAGAGCTCTATATCGCCCCCGGCCGAATCCCAAAGGGGGTCCAACCGGACCACCGCTAGAGGCGTCTCTACGCCGATAGCTGGCGCGCCAGGTAGGGGGCGTCTAGGGTTTTTTCGAGCCTACTTCCATGGCGAATCCCGATCTGCCTCCCGGCCCAGGGAGGGTGGACTTGGGTGGATCCGGGTCCTCATCGGCGGAGTCGGATCCCCCCGGTCTGGAAGATCAGCTCAACGAGGCCGGGGCAGCGTCGGCGGCTGCGGCTGCCTTCGAGTTCCGGCCACGACTGCCGGCCTCCGGAGACGCGGCCGGGCCTTCTCGGCCGCCGCCACCTCGTCGCCGGCTGGACTTCGAGGATCCAGGGGAGGGGAACGCACTGCAGGCAGTGCAATACCTCCTCCGGCATCCTCCCGTCCCAGTGCCAGCGGCTTCCCCAGTGGGCCCATGGCTCCAGGACCTCGCTAACCTGGTCGACACCGCCCGACGCGAAACGGCGGCCAGGAGCCTTCGCACCCCCTCCGGACGTGCCGGTGGCCGCACCGTTGTCGAACCCCAGAATTCGTAACAGAGAGGCTTAAGCGAAATCACCCGCTAAGTCGAAACGTCAACCCCGACCTCAACTCCTGGGTGTCAATTCCAAGAGGAGTGGAGTGATATGGCTCCGAATAGCCCGAGACGTCAACCCCAAAGCTTGCTCTGGCCGGAGCACAGAGTAGTAGGGTGATATGGTCTCCTCACTCTTTTCCACCGAGCCGGAACTTCAATCCCGAACTCGTCCCGGCAAATTAATGCACGGCTGGAGTAGGATGATATAGTTCCCAATCTCTCAGTAGTAGAGTCGCTTCACAGGGGTGATTAAACTTAATGACTCTATGATATGAACTCTAAAGTCCTATCCACAACATGTGCTTCATCACATACACGCTTGGCACATGAGTAGGCGAAAACAACCAGTTAACACAGCAGAACTCTACAACAGAACTGCAATATAGCAATACATACATGCAAAGGATCCAAGGATCCTAGCACAATACACATCGGAAGTTTAAATAGGGCTAAGAAGCCGAACAGTAGTGCCGAAAGCGGCAGCAAAACAAACCTAGCTGCCCAACCCCAGGGGCAGGATCACTGCCTGGGATTCCCAGAGACTAACCATCGTGGGTGTCGATCTCTATATAGAAACTACCCTCCTGAGGGTAGTTCCCTCTGCAACAAAAACAACAACAATAGCGGGGTGAGTACAAAATTGTACTCAGCAAGACTTACAGTGCGGAAAGTAATAGTAATAGTTGTGCCAGGTATCAATAAAAGGGATTTGTGGACTATTTTGCGGGAAGCCAGTTTTACCCTAGCAATACTTTGTAAATAGATGAAAATCGACTACCAGAAGGTTTTTGAAAGGGGATAAGTCTACACTTCGCGAACATTCCTATCTGCAGAACACCACACCTGAAATACCCCCTCGACCCATCCTCGACCACCCTGGGAGGAAGCTGTCGCTAACCACGTCCTTAGAGTTGGCAAGTTTTAGAGTTTGTTGTAGTTGTCTAATTCGATGCAAAATCTTACCAAGCTGTCCATAACCGCGGACACGGCTGTTCAACAGTTTTAACCCTGCAGGGGGGTACATCTTTACCTACACGTATCGATCGTCTCTTAGTGCTACCATGTACACACTTCACGAGGTGTGCTAGCAGAGGGTGATCGAACATGACCTTTACAATGCTTTCGACCTAGGTATGAGCCACCCGTACGGGCTAGTCCATGTACATCTGTCCGGCGGCACAGTGACACGGTCCCCTACGTTGTAGCAGGTGATACATCCCCGGACTCGAACCGTGTGTACCCCTTACACCTATATTGTTGCACACCACCGCAACCACATTCCTTTTTCCACGCACCCAACACACGCAAACAGCAAACTATGTGGCTCACAGTCTAAGTCTAGGCAAATTAGTTAGTCGTGGGTGGCCCCATAATCCACCCGTGTAGAAGTACGCGAATCTTGGTTCGAAGGGACATCGGTAACCGGTCCTTGCGGGAAGACGAGACAACCCACCATGCTCCCAGCCATGGCCTCTCGTCTAGACCCAGATATGATTAAGCAAATTCATTAGTTAATCCCGGTAAACACCCACCTACGAAGTAACCCATCCAATGGTGTGAGAACCGCTGCTATCCCAGAACTTACGACTCTTACAATTCTAAGCATGTCTAAGCAAATACAACATAGTAAGCAATAACAGGTTACACACTAGACTATCCTAGTTAGGTTAGGATGGTAGTGGAGTTGATTGAGCGACAAAGTAAGCTGTGTGCAAGGAATAGAGGTAATACTAACGAGAAAATAGCATTTGAACGCATGCAATATTGCATTTGAAAACAATTAATACTTTGCAAAATAATAGGAGTTTAGCAATGTGACCAAAGGGGCTGCTTGCCTGGTTGCTGAGCAACTAAACCCTGCTCTTGTTCGAAACTATCGTCTTCTGGACCTTCCGGCTCTAACGGGGAAGAACGAAAACACCGGAAACAAGGGTACAATCATAAACACCAAAATGCCAAACATCAATACAGGGTGCAATGCATGCCATGGTGTAGAGGATGCAAAAATGAAACTAATGCAAGTGGAATCAATTTAATCGGAGTCCGGACGCATAAAATATCGCGATCCGAAAATCCTCCGGCCAATCGAAAACCCTAATTTGAGTTGTTAGCAAATTGTACTATTCTAAGCATGCAAACATGGATGGAAATGATGTTTTTGAATAGATCTTCTTTTTCTGAACATTTTGATATATTATTTGCATTTTACTGATTAAAAATAGATTTTCTATGAATTTGATAGGATTTAATCCATTTTAACTACTTTTGTTGTATCTTTCTCAGTAAAAATAATATTTAATGCAATTCAATAATTTCAGAGGCTGACATGCGGGTCCTGGGTCAATTTTTAGTCAACATTAACTTAGGTCAATGACTGTGGGGCCCACTGTCATGTTCTTACTCTTTTTCTTTAACTTTATTTTAATTCCTCTAAGGGTGGGACCCAGCTGTCATAACCTTCTTATTTTCCACTTTCTTTTATTTAAAGACTTACAGGTGGGCCCTAGACGTCATATACAGAACATTAATTAAGCTCATTAATTGCACTGGTGGCCTTAATCACAGTCATTAGTTACTAACCAATTGTTAGTAGCTAATCATTAGCTTAGGCATTAATTAAATGTTGGGCTGTCGAAACCTTAGCTATACTTATTAATTGCACTGGTTGCACTGATGGTGGTCATTAAGACGTCGGTTAATTATAACCAAACATGATTAGTATTAATGGTTGACGCTAGAATTAATTCCAGAAATTAACCCACTGGACAGCACTAATGAAGCTCATTAATTATGCTTAGCTTTTATTATACTCATAAACATGTCTCAACCGATTCATCAGTTAGCACCGAGTACACTGGTGCTCATAATTATGTCTTGACTGCCTTTTAAAGAGAATTAGGCCCTAATTGAAACCGGCCGGGAGCTTGGCCACTGGAGCTCGATCTGACCACGGTGGTGAGGCCGACGCCGGCCGGCGGCGAGGCCAGGGAGCAGGGAGGCGGCGTCTTCGGCTTACCGTGGGAGGATGCGGTGCGGCGCTGGGCTTGGAGCGGAGCGGTGGGTTCGGCGGCGTGGGAACTCCGGGGAGTCGGGGAGAGAAGCTGGCGGCGGCGTGGATGGCTTCGGGATCCGGGGCAACGGGGAGGAGCGCCGGGGCGGTGAAGCTTGGGGTGGCGGGCGTCGGGATGGCGAGCTCGGGGCATCGAGGAGCTTGGCACGGGGCGGCGAGGAGGGGCGAGGCCGAGGTGGCGGTGCGGGGGAGGAGCGACGGAGGCAGGCTCGGGGGAGCGGCCGGGGAGCGGCGGCGAGGTGGCTTCTGGCGGAGGCTGACGAGGAACGGGCAGAGGCAAACCGCGGCGAGGTGCTGTCGGGGGGTTGAGCAGGACGGGAAAGGGGGCGCGGCGGAGGAGAGAAAGGAAAGGGCGCCCGTTAGGGGGACGAGATAGGGGAGGGCGGCAGCTTCCAAGCAGGAGGTGGCCGGGGCGGCATCAGAAGCTCGCCACGGCTGCATTGCGGCCAGCATGAGGTGGCAGGGAAGGGAGAAAGAGCGGTGGTAGGATAGGGATGGAGGAGGGGGGTAGACGGCAGAGGAGAGAGGTAAAAGGGGGGCGGCGGGGTGGCTTAACAGAGAAGAAACCGCGGTTGCGGGTTGGGCCAGAGGGGAAAAGGAGATGAGCCAGGGGGATGAGGCCCATGCGGCATGGGAGAGGGAAATGGGTTAGGGTTCTTATTAGATTAGGTTTTTATTCCCTTTTGCTTTCTGTTTTGATCTTAAATTAAATTTCTAAACAAAGTTGAATCCCACTTCAAACATTTGAAATGGTTCAAAACTTCCACAATATTAGCATTCAAGGTCCACATATCCTTATAATGTGTTACTCTATTTTCCCAAAGATAGCCCTTAGAACGAAACTAGGGTTTTTAGCAAAGGTTTTCAAAAGTTTCAAATTCTTCACATTTTTGAGTTTATGGATGGATGTCATGATGCACATTACAAGGTTAGCAAAATAGGGAGGTTACAGACCTACCCCCCTTACGAGAATCTCGACCCCGAGATTCGGATGAGCTGGAAAAGAGGGAGGGTCATACAGGTCAAACATGATCTTCGCGTCCTCGATATCTTCTTCTTCGGATTGGTTGGGCCAATGAGCTTCAGAAAGCTTGACGTTGCATCTTCATGTAGTCTTTTCTATTCCGTCGAGGCTGTGAAGAGGGTACTCCCGATGCGATGGACTTTCTCAGAGATCTTGTGCATCAATAACGGAGGTTGGAATTGGATCTTCAAGGCATTTTCGAGGCTAAGGAAAGTGGAAGATATTGCAGAGATTACACCACGACCAAGGTTACTTCAATAAGATAAACCTGGTGGATTGCCTCGAAACGGATCTCACGACAACGAAGATCGAAGTAGTTCTTCGGACGGAATTGAGCAATTGATCGAATCAACTCATTCCAAAAGGAACCAATAAAGGTTAGATGGATGGGGGGTGTTTCCGGGAACTATTTGATAACAAACTCGACATTACAACCCGGTGGCAAAGTTGGGAGTTTGTCCGATACATACTCAGAAAGAGCACAACCCACCGAAACAGCTAAACGATTGGAAGGAACTTGCCTTTAGAAACGCAAGGATAACATTCGACAATTTTTGGAATTGACGAGAGCAGATTACTAGAACTAGGGAAAAGGATTACGGTTTTAGCGGCGCGAGCAAACAAAGTTTGACGCACAACGAACCAACCCATACTTATGATGGCATAGATATCAATAGAAACTAAACGAATAGGTTGACCTGGAATTCAAAATCTGGGATTCCATATAATCTTTATGGTACCCATTAGGAGATTTTTTTTCGCCGATCCAGTCACAAAAATGGATAGGAGGAGGAACATGCATTCCCAAGGACGTTTAGGATAACACTAACCGCAGTGGTATCTTACAAGAAACAAACACACACCGCGATTTTTACATGCTGGGACCCGATACAAATTATACAGATTGGGTCCAAAGGTCACCGAAACATATAGGCATTACAACCTTAAAGGTTAACCTATTAAACAGGATTAGGTTTGACTTAGGATACGAAAGATATTACCGAGCAAACTTCATTTGCTGGTTATACCTGCAAGCACAGAAACTACGGAGAGATATTGTCCTGGTCATGGGGTTGAGCATAACACACTGTTGCCCCCAATTGAGAACAGCTTTAACTTTACTAGGATCCACGGCGACACCTTTCGCCGAAAGCACGTGGCCTAGAAAAGCGACTTCTTCGAGCCAAAGCTCACATTTGGAGAATTTAGCATAGAGCCGATGTTCACGAAGCTTTCCCAAGACAAACTTCAAGTGCTCGGCATGATCTTCTTTCGTCTTGGAGAAAATCAGGATATCATCGATGAAGATGATCACGAAGCGATTCACATATTCCATGAAGATGAAATTCATCAACCTCATGAACGTAGCAGGAGTGTTGGTTAACCCCAAAGACATCACGGTGTATTCATACAACCCATAGCGAGTCGTAAACGCCGTTTTTGGAATATCTTCGGGTCGGATCTTGATTTGATGGTAGCCCAACCTCAAATCAATCTTGGAGAAAACGGTGGCTCCGGTTAACTGATCGAACAGATCATCAATCTGGGGAAGCGGATATTTATTTTTGATCGTCACCTCATTAAGAGGTCGATAGTCAACACACATCCGCAGGCTTTTATCTTTCTTTTCCACGAATAGAGCAGAGCATCCCCAAGGAGAGGAGCTCGGTCGAACGAAACCTTCTGCTTCTAACTCCTGGAGTTGCTTCTTCATTTCATCCAACTCATCTTGAGTCATTCGATAAGGGTATCGGTAGATAGGAGCGGTTCCGGGAACCTATTCGATAACCAACTCAAGGTCACGATCCGGCGGTAAAACCTGGAAGCTCGTCGGGAAAGACATCCGAGAAATTACCGACTACCGGAACATCTGAAAGATCAGGAAGGATTTGCCTTCAAGAGCATAGAGATGAGACTCGACGAACTTTGGAGTAAACCGAATAGTTCAAGACCTTCGCCACCGTCTCGGCAGGCGACAGGAAGTTGAGGACGCGCGCACCATCATCGAGCGCCAGCGCGAGCGCGATAGGGTGGATGAGGGCCAATCCTCCTTCGGCCCTACCGCCGGCCGCGCACGCTCCCGGGCGCACCCCCGCGTCCAGCAAGGCGTGGAGACCGGCACCCCCCTTTATGGGACGGGTTGCTAGGCTTCACCCCCGAGCTTCATCGCGTCACCTGGCCGAACAAGTTTTGGCCGGAGCTGCCGTAGAAGTATGATGGGTCCTTCCATCCCGAGGAGTTCCTCCAGATTTACCCCACCGCGGTAGAGGCCGCTGGAGGCGACGAGAAGGTCATGGCCAACTGGTTCCCGATGGCCCTGAAAGGCTCGGCCCGGTCTTGGCTCATGAACCTTCCCTCAGGATCTGTTTCTTCCTGGGAGGACCTCTGCCACCAGTTTGTGGCAAACTTTCAGGGCACCTTCGAGCGCCCTGGCACGGAGAGCGACCTCCACGCTCTCCGGCAGCGAAAAGGGGAGACGTTGCGGCACTTCATCCAGCGGTTCAGCCAAGTGCGCAACACCATCCCCAAGATCTCCCACCAAGCCATCATCGTCGCCTTCCGACAGGGAGTCCGCGACGAGAAGATGCTGGAGAAGCTAGGCACTCGGGACGTCCAATCCACGGCGGACTTGTTCGCCATCGCGGACAAGTGCGCCAAGGCGGCGGAAGCCCGTGCTTGGCACGACCCGCGCCCCGACCAATCAGCGGTCGACGGCGCCGGCCCTTCTCGCTCCGCTGGAAAGCGGGACAAGAAGGGCAAGAAGCGTAAGTCCGAGCCCGTCGCGGCGGCGGAGGCCAAGCCTCGTAAGCCCTCGCGCGGAGGGCCCAGCGGCGGCAAAAAGCCACCCCGAGCTCCCCAGCCGAGCTCGGGCCTGTGGTGTCCTATCCACGAGACCGACCGGCATGACCTCTCCAAATGCCGGACGGTCAAGTTCCTCGCCGAGAAGAACAAGAAGCAGCGGGAGGAGCGCCGCGCCGAGGGCGACGACAACGCCGGTGAGCCAGAAGAAGACCTCGGCTTCCAGGAGCCACAGGCGGTGGCGTGCATCAACGGGGGCGCTTTCACGCCCACTTCGCGTCGTCAGTTCAAGCTTTTGGCACGTGAAGTGTGCTCGGTAACCCCGAGCTCCGACGCATCCCGAGCGCTCAAATGGTCGGGATCCCCGATCACTTTCGACCACTCGGACCACCCCGAGAGCATTTCCGGCGTGGGCCGCTTCCCGCTCGTGGTCTCCCCCACCATCTGCAACATTAAGGTAACCCGCATGCTGATCGACGGGGGTGCAGGGCTTAACCTCTTGTCCCCCGAGGTGTTCGGCAAGATGCAGGTGCCCCGGGGGGACTTGAAGGCAACTCTGCCTTTCTACGGCGTCTCCCCCGGCCTCACCATGCCTTTGGGCCAGATGTCCTTAATGGTCACCTTCGGCACCAAGGGCAACCACCGGACCGAGAACATCATCTTCGATGTTTCCGAGTTCGAGCTCCCCTACAACGGCATCTTGGGTCGCCCGGCGCTCGCCAAGTTCATGATGGCTTGCCATTATGCTTACTTGACGATCAAGATGCCGGGCCCCAACGGCACCATCACCGTGCCGGCCGACCTCCAGGGCTCCGTCGCCTGCGCCGAGCAACTCTTCTCCAAGGTTGCCGCTGCTTTTGACGACGTCACCGAGCTCCCCGAGTCCTCAGGTCCGCCCCCGACCAAGGCCAGAGTCGCCGCCGATGACTCTGTCCCGGTTAAGGAGGTGACCCTGGGAGAAGACGCGTCCAAGACCGTCAAGATCGGCGGCCGCCTCTCCGCCAAATAGGAAGGCGCGCTCGTCGCTTTCCTCCGGGCAAATGCTGACGTGTTTGCATGGCAACCGTCCGACATGCCCGGGGTCCCTAGGGAAGTGACCGAGCACTGCCTCGCCGTGCGTCTCGACGCTCGGCCTATCCGGCAGAAGGTGCGCCGACAAGCACCAGAAAGGCAGGAGTTCGTCCGAGAGGAGGTTAGCAGGCTCCTCGGGGCCGGCTTCATCCGAGAGGTCCTCCACCCCGAGTGGCTCGCCAACCCCGTCGTCGTGCCCAAGCCCAACGGCAAGCTGAGGATGTGCGTGGACTACACCGACCTCAATAAGGCTTGTCCTAAAGACCCTTTTCCTTTACCTCGCATCGATCAGATAGTAGATTCCACCGTAGGGTGTGATCTTCTCTCCTTTTTAGATGCCTACTCTGGTTATCACCAGATTAGCATGGCTGTAAAGGATGAGGAAAAGACTTCATTTACAACCCCTGCGGGGACGTTTTGCTATGTCCGCATGCCTTTTGGGTTGAAAAACACTGGCCCAACCTATCAACGGGCCATGCGTATAACTTTGCAGTCGCAGCTAGGTCGCAACGTGGAGGCCTACATCGACGACCTCGTGGTCAAGTCAAGACGCGAGGAGACGCTCATCGAGGATCTCGCCGAGACTTTCAATAGTCTCCGCAGCACTCGCATGAAGCTGAACCCCGAGAAATGTATTTTCGGGGTTCCTTCCGGCAAGCTTCTCGGCTTCTTAGTCTCCAGCCGAGGCATTGAAGCCAACCCCGAGAAGATCCGGGCCATCGACCAGATGCGCCCTCCGGCTCGTCTCAAGGACGTGCAGCGCCTAACAGGCTGCATGGCTGCCTTGGGGCGCTTCATCTCCAAGCTCGGGGAGCGGGGCCTCCCCTTGTTCAAACTCCTCAAGAAGTCGGGCCACTTCGAGTGGACCCCGGATGCTGAGCAGGCCCTCGAGGGCCTCAAGAAGTACCTCACCTCGCCTCCGGTCCTGGTGGCGCCGAGACCCGAGGAGCCTTTGCTCCTCTATCTCTCGGTAACACCCCGAGTGGTGAGCGCCGTCCTCGTGGTCGAGCGGGAGGTCGGGTCCGAGCTCCCGGCGTCCTCCAACCCGAAGAAAGAGCTCGGGCCCCCGCTTCCGAGCGGTCGCCCCGAGCAACCAGCAGAAGCCCCCGAGAGCAAGCTCCCGAGCGAGGCTCTCGGGGGAGCAGGAGGAGCTCTCGGATCTGAGTCCCCGAGCACCCCCGACCCCGAAGGCCCAGCCCATCCTCCGAGCGCACCCGAGCAACCCGCCTTGCTCGGGGCTGAAGTCAACCCCTCGGGGGCTGGACCCGAGCAGCCTTCTACCCGGCCACGCATGCAGTAGCATCCCGTGTACTTCATCAGTGAAGTATTGCGGGACGCCAAGACGCGTTACCCCCAAGCACAGAAGCTCCTCTACGCGGTGCTTGTCGCATCCAGGAAGCTTCGGCATTATTTCCAAGCGCACGAGGTCCGGGTGGTCACGGCCTTCCCCCTCGAGCGCATCCTCCGCAACCGGGAGGCCACTGGACGAGTCGTCGAGTGGGCCATCGAGCTCGGGGAGTTCAATCTACGCTTCGTCAGCAACCACGCAATCAAGAGCCGGGCTCTGGCCGACTTTATCGCCGAGTGGACTCCGGTGCCCGAAGACGAAAGCGAGCAACTCTCCTCCGACCCGGGACGGGGAGGAACCGAGCACTGGACCCTGCACTTCGATGGTTCCCTCACGCTCAAGGGCGTGGGGGCTGGAGTGGTTCTCACCTCTCCAACGGGTGAGACACTCCAGTACGTCGTGCAGTTGCTCTTCCGCGCCACCAACAACATGGCCGAGTATGAAGGCCTCCTTGCAGGGCTGCGCGCCGCCGCATCCCTCGGGATCCGCCGTCTGCTCATCAAAGGCGACTCCTAGTTAGTCGTCAATCAGGTATCGAAAGACTACCAGTGTTCGGACCCTCAAATGGCAGCGTACCTGAGCGAAGTCAGGAAGTTGGAGCGGCGCTTCAACGGGCTGGAGCTCTAGCATATCCCTCGCCGCTACAACGACGCCACCGATGTTCTATCGCGACTGGCCTCCTCTCGGGAGCCGGTCCCGGCTGGGACATTTGAAGAAAGGCTCTCTCGGCCGTCCGTCGAGGCCGCCGACCAAGACGAAGGGGGAGCCTCGCGCCAAGGCGAGTCTACCCAGGCGGCGCCTTCAATGGGAGATCCTCCCGTCAGGCCGCCGCCGGGTGAGCACCTCGTGCTCGCCGCCTGTCCTCAGGTCACCCCTTGGATCTCTGAGATCCGAGGATACCTGAAAGAAAATATCCTTCCCGAAGACGAAGCCGTTGCAGAAAGAATTGCGCGGCAATCAACAAGGTACGCGCTCGTAGATGGGGACCTCTATCGGCGCGGCACCAATGGCATTCTTATGAAGTGCATTTCTTGGGAAGAAGGCCGCGACATACTCGCGGACATCCACGAGGGCGAGTGCGGTAGCCATGCATCATCTCGCACGCTGGTCGGTAAAGCCTTTCGGCAAGGATTCTACTGGCCGACAGCCCTCGAGGACGCCTTCGAGCTGGTTCGACGCTGCGAGGCCTGCCAATTCCACGCCAAGCAGATACATCAGCCCGCTCAGGCACTCCAGACCATCCCCCTCTCGTGGCCTTTCGCGGTCTGGGGGCTGGATATCTTGGGCCCGTTCCCCCGAGCAGTCGGGGGCTACGAGTACCTCTACGTCGCCATCGACAAATTCACCAAGTGGACGGAAGCCGAAGCAGTCGTCAAGATCAACAAGCAATCGGCGATCAAGTTCATCCGAGGCATCATGAGCCGGCTCGGGGTGCCTAACTGCATCATCACCGACAACGGCACGCAGTTCGCGAGCGACGCCTTCCTCGAATACTGCCAAGCCCTCGGGACAGAAATTTGTTTCGCCTCTGTCGCGCATCCCCGAGCCAACGGACAGGTCGAGCGTGCGAACGCTCAAGTCCTTCGGGGGCTCAAGACAAGATCTTTCGACAGGCTCAAAAGGTGCGGCGCCGGCTGGATAGAAGAGCTCCCCGCCGTCCTTTGGTCCATCCGGGGCAGAAGCAGTTCTTCCTTCCGAGCTCACCTTCCGCTCCCCTCGGGTGGCGGCGTACTCAGAGGAAGATCAAGATCAGCGCAGGCTCGAAGACGTCAACTTCCTTGAAGAGCATAGATGCCGAGCTGCCCTCCGAGCAAAAGCCAGACGCTTCGCCCGAAGCAACAAGGAAGTGAAGACATTTTCAAGCACGAGCATAGCAAGAAGGAAAAGCAAGGGACAAAGGGTCTTCGGGCCAAAAGTTCTTTGCATAAACAAGCAAAAGTTCTTACAAAAGGGTTAAGCCCCGGACTAAGAACAGCAAAAAAATGAAGAAAAAAAGAGGAGCTACGCCTCGCCGGCGCCGTCGCCATCGCCTTCGCCAGTGCCGTCGCCAGTGCCGTCGAGGCCGCCGTCGGCGCCGCCGATGCCGCCGCCATCACCGGCGTCCTCCTCGCGGGAAAACCGTCGGGCGATCTCTATGGCCACCCCGTGGACCGCCTTCCGGGCTTCCACCTCGGCGGCCTTGTCGACCTCGTCGAGCCCCTCCAAGGCTGGTGCCAAGGGAAAGTTGGGGTCGCGGCTGCGGTAGCATGTCAGAGTATGCTCCGCCACCGCGACCGCTAACCCCCAGCCTTCTTCCTCGAGCCGGCTGCGCACGGCATCACCAAGCCCCTCGAGGCGCTCGGTGATGCTTTCGAACCCCAGGGGATGTTCCCGGGGACCTCGTCGAAGCCCGGCAAGGTGGCCATGCCAAGGCCGGCGGCCAGGGCGGCGTTCCTGGCGTGATAGAAGATGGCCTTCATCACCTTCGCCTCCTCGCGCCGCTCGACAAGGAGCCCGAACCTCTCCCTATCCACCTTCTCCAGCTTCGCGGCGGCTTCCGAGGACTCGCTCTCCCTCGCCTACCCCACTTCTCGGAGTTGGTCTTGAAGGGTGCGCCTTGTCCTCCACGAATCCTCGAGCCACTGCGTGAGGCTCTGGTTATCCGCGCGGAGCTTCTCCATCTCCTTGGCGAGCCCCTCGCGAGCAGCTTTGACGCGCGACTGGACTTCGGCGTCCAGCTTGGCCGTCGCCTCTTCGAGGGAGTGCTCGCGTTGGCCAAGCGCCTGCCCCTTCGTCTCGGCTTCACCTACGCGGAGAAGCAGCTGCTTTTCACGGTGGGAGACGTCGTCGGCGAGCTGCTGCAGCCGCGCCTCCTTCTTGGCAGCACACTTCTCCCGCGCCGCCAAGTCCTGCTCGCGCGGCCTGAGCAGCGAAGCCCAACGGTTGAGCTCCCGCTCCTGCCGGTCGATCTCCCGCGCCCTCGAGATCGCCTCCCTCTTCATCTCGTCGATGAGCTCCCGCTGGCGCTCGCTTTCGGCGAGATCCCGCTCGTACTCTCGCTTGGCGATGCGAGTACGAGCTAAGAGCCTTTCCACCATCTCCTCGAGCGAGGCCTCCCGATCCTCCAAAGACCGCTCCCGGTCCTCTAAGGATTTCTCCTTAGAAAGGAGGTCCTCCTGGAGCTTGTCGATGGCCGCGTGCGCAGCCTCAAACATATCGGAGGGGATTCCCCGAGGTGTTTGGCGTCGGCGCGCGGCAGGCAGCTCCTCGGGCGAAGCAGCAAGGCCCTGGCCCCCGAGCTCCTCCTCCTGAGGCTCGGGGCGCCCGGCTGTGATCAAAGCACCAACCCCTCCCTCGGGCCGGATACCCTCGGCCCCCTCCGCCGGGGCCATCTCTTGCCCAGGTTCCGCCGCCCGCTCCTCGGTTGCGGCGGCACGGGGCTCCTCTGGCACCTCCACCATCGCCGGTGCCTCCGCCATCTCCGGCGCCTCCGCCATCTCTGGCGCCCCCCGCCGTCTCCGGCGCCTCCATCTCTCCCGTCGCGGCCGCCTCCGTGCTCGGGGCAGCCTCTTCCCGCGAATCGGCCTCGGCTCTCGGAGCTGGCGCCGCGCTCGGGGTAGGGCTCCGCTCGGGGCGGAGGGCGCGCTCGGGGCCGGGCCCACCGGCCCGCTCGGTGCTGATGCCGCGCTCGGGGCCGTAGGAACGCTCGGGGCGGCAGCCGTCCTCGGGGCCGAAGCAGCCCTCGGGGCGGGAGGAGCGCTCGGGGACGGGCGAGACTTCTTGCTCTCCCTGAAAGAACAAAACACAAGCAAGTTCGGATCAGCACCCGAGCAAAACACTTAGCCAAAAAAGGAAGGTTGGGGAAGAGGAAGTTCTTGCTTACCGCCAAGCGCCCTTCGGAACATGACGTCCCGCGTCGGGGGCGACGTCGGTTCCTTCCTCTTCTGCCCGACAGCGACGCCTGCATCCGCCGCCGGCGAGCTTCCAGCCGGCACGGTCCCGGAGGGCCCTCGCCCAGAACCGCTGCCTCCTGCCCCCGGAGCCGTAGGGCGCGCGGGCGGAGGAGGCGGCGGAGGCGGCGGCCCAGAACCGCTGCCTCTTGCCCCCGGCGCCGCAGGGCGCACGGGCGGAGGAGGCGGCGGAGGCGACGGGCCAAAGCCGTGCTGGCCGGACGCTCCTTGTCCGGAGGACCCCTGCCCGGAGCTGCCTCCAACGTCCGTTGCTCGCCTCCCCGTGGCCAGCGGCGCTTGCGGCTTCGGCTTCGATGCTTGCGGCCGCGGTGGTGGGGACGGGGGAGGAGGGGCTCGCCCTTTGCCCTTCGGGTCGGCGGGGTCGTGAACCGCGGCCAGGGCGCTCGGCACCCTAGCCGCCCGCGCCGCCTCCGCCTCCTCCTCGCTTGAGAAGATCCGGATGGACCCCGACGGCATGCGCGCGCCATCCTTTGGCGGAGCCACAATGCCGTTCGCGTCGCACGACGGCATCATGTCCAGGATGGCCTGGCGATCTGCGTCGACGCAGAGCGGCAGGTTCGGCCGCGACAGCTCTGCGGCCGAGGCATTTTGGACCCCGAGCAGCATCTTCAGGGTGGTCGCCAGCGCTGCCTCGGTCAGGTTCTTGTCGGCGCCGGGCTCCGTCCGACTGAAGTCCAGGTCGCCGGTGTACATCCATGCCGGCCGCTCGCGGCCCCGCAGCGGCGCCAGCCGGCGTCGTAGGAAGTCGCCGACGACCATGGTGGCAGTCAAACCCGACTCCCGGAGTTGGGAGATGCGAGCGGTCATCACCCAAAGCTCGTTGTCATTCTCGGCGAGGTTCTCCCATGATTGTCGGTGCGTCGCCGGCGCTTCGGGGAGGACAAGCGACTGCGCCGGATTGGTGTTGATGTAGAACCACATCTGGCGCCAGTCGTCCCACTTGTTCCGCAGGTCTTGCGGAATGTAGGGGTCAGCGAGCTTCGCGCGGAGCTGAAAGTTGGCGCTTCCGCTGACCTCCGCCCGGTTCGAGCCCCGGCTTCTTCCGACCGACCGGAGGACGAAGTAGTGCCGGAGCAGTGCCACCGACGGCATCACCCCCACGAACATCTCGCAGAGGTGGGCGAAGATCGCCAACACCACCACGGAGTTGGGGGTCAGATGCAGAAGGTGGATGCCGTAAGCCTCCAGCACCACCATGAAGAATGGCGAGACCGGCGGGAGCAGGCCGGTGGTGAGGAAGCTGATGAAGATCACCGTCTCGTCCGCCCGCGGCTCCGGCGGGTACGTCGCCGGCCGAACCCTCGTCGGGAACGGACGACCGTCCGGCACCGTCAGCAGCCGGATCTTGTCCATCGCCTCCTCATTGAGGAGGCGGGACCGGGGGATCACGGCATCCGGGTCCGGGGAGGATGATCGGAGCTTGCGGCGAGTCATCGCGGCAGCGAGGTGGCGAAGAAAGGTGTTTTCGGGAGGCGAAGGTGGAGGCGGTGAAAGGAAGAAGACGAAGAGAGCGCAAGGGCTTTGGAAATGGAGCGATTGCGCAAAGATTCGAAGGTCGTAAAGGTGTGGGGCCTTTTTTCTTTAAAGACCGCAGAAGATCAACCGCCCGCGCCCAGCGATTTTCTCGCGATCGTGGGCTGTCAGTTTACTGCCATTGGCAGTAAAGCCTGCGGCCGCGCAAAACCCGGAGTTCGTGTAATCATGGCCTGCGAATTTACTGCTGGCAGCAGTAAAGAGGTGGCCGCGCGAAAAAAGGGACACGCAACCGCCTGCGCGCAACATTAAAAGCCACGTGCCTTTTTTGCGCGGGGTAAAAACCGAAGCGCCGCCGCCAGGTGGAGCGCGCGGATTGGGCTTCCCTTCCACTCCGTGCGCGCGCATTAAAGCGCTCCTCCGCAGGGCGCACCAATATGGGCTGGCTCTCGGCTTGGCCCAAGAAGAGAAGGCCTTATTCCCAGTTGCGGCCCCTTGGGCCATTGCTGGGAGACAAGGCCGGGGGCTACTGTCGGCGGAATGGGGCCCAGGGTCCCCCGAACTGCCGGCGGAGGCCAAACCAGAGGCCGCAGGATGACACACGTGGCGGCCGGGTCAGGGAGGACCCCGCCGCCACGGTAGGTGGGCCTGGCGGCCTAGCCTGAGTGCTCGGGGGCTTTCCCCGAGCACCGCGTCCACGCGAGCATTCCAGAAGGGCCTTGGGCTCCCGAGGGCCCAAGGCTCAAGAATCGAGGGAGCGCTCGGGGCCCTCTCCCCGAGCGCCCGGCGTCCCGAGAAGTGTGGGACCCAGGAGATTGCTCGGGGCGAACCCCCGAGCGGTCCTTTGGGTGTTTCCCCCCCGAAAGAGGCCCCGAGCGACCCTCCAGCGAGCGCTCCCCGAGCGCTCGAGGTCACTCGGGGACAACCCGAGACAGCTGGCACCCCTCAGGGGCCGCTCGGGATCGGGGTGCTCGGGGGTCGTGGGGCCCTCTTGTGGGGCCCTCCTCCGGGCGCGCTGTTCCAGTACTTGGCTTCTCCAACAAGCCTCCGCCCCGGCAGAGGCATTTAATGCCTGTCATTCGGGCATTAAATGCTAAGCCCTGTGGAGGCATGATAAGCGGTCAGGCCGGGTCCCATCCGCGCAGGGCAAATCCCTTTTTGCCATAGCCCCTGCCAGGGGATGGGTCCGTTTGACAGATTTGTTGACCGACCAGGCGCGCCGCCCCGTGCGCCCGCGTCGCTGTCAGCCCCTTTTTGCCCGCTTTGGGTCAAATCACCGCGGGACCCATGGTGCGTTTGGTCGCTGGCACGCGGGGCCCAGGAGCAGATGTTTCACCAACTCGGTCAGAAGAAGTCCGGTAAGTCTCCTTCCACGGGCCCATCGAGCATAAAGGTGTCAGAACCCCTGTC
This sequence comes from Stipa capillata, assembly GCA_019208055.1. NCBI lineage: Eukaryota > Viridiplantae > Streptophyta > Magnoliopsida > Poales > Poaceae > Stipa > Stipa capillata. The sequence goes on along the minus strand of JAGXJF010001992.1, from coordinate 623,833 downwards.
CGGCGGCATGGCGGGGAGATGTCCGGCGCGCCAATCGGTGCAGCGCATTAAATGAAGGTATGGGCATTTCCTTAGCACCCAAGTCACCAGCAGCCTTTGCATGGCCGCTGTGGTGAACCCCCGGCTATATAAGGGGAGTTCCCAGGCCATGCAAAGGGTTCGGATTTTCTTTAGCTAACATCGCACCGTTTCGATCCTTTCTAGCTTAGACTCTCTTTGAAGCTTTGAACACCTTGTACTACTTTGAAGAACAGCTAGCCTTTCGTAAGGGAGAACACCTCTGTAATCTTGATAAGATCAATACAAACACCCACAAAGCAGGACGTAGGGTATTACACCTCCGGGTGGCCTGAACCTGGATAAATCCCCGTGTCTCTTGCATCAAAATACCACCTATCCCACGATCCGTCACCGGCTCACAAGAAGAGCTCTATATCGCCCCCGGCCGAATCCCAAAGGGGGTCCAACTGGACCACCGCTAGAGGCGTCTCTACGCCGACAGCGATGCGTATGACTCACCATGGCCTGATTGAGGGATCACGATTCCAAAAACATACGCTTAACGCGTATGACTCACTTTGGCAATGGACCATACTTTCACTTTGCATTTCGATGGAATCAAGGTAAAACGTCAAGTACCTCCATATGCAACCGACCACACTCCCCCTTCAACATACACGCATAATAGACGGGAGGTGGGGGCATATGTTGGACAGCATGAATATCATCACACGAACCACTACGATATGATCATAATACTACTAGTTGTCCATCTTGGGAACAACAGATTACATCACTCGGCTATAACGGAAAGTTTTAGTCAAATCCATGAAGTGAAACGAGTAGCAGCGGATAAAATAAACAAGGCCCACAGCGGCGCATCAACCGCTGTCCAAAACATTCCCATGAGAACCCCATGAGTCAAACACTACCGAGGAAACCACAATTTCAAGCGTCGTCGAAAAAGTCCTCGACCACCGGCTCACCTGCAAGCTCTAGGAATAACCTAGGTGAGTACAAAAGTACTCGCAAGAATTATTCGTGCTTGATTAACTGTCCTACGCATGGATTTACTACAGCAGGAATAAACATGATGCTTCTCAGAGTAACAATATACAAGATTAGGAACGCGATATTAACAGTATAATAGGGAAAAATAACAAGTAAACCACGGAACATGATTCATACATATCAATGCTCAATCCTAACAGTATTCACTTCACCATTTCCAAGTCAATTGGGACAGCCCACATATTAAATCCAAAACTTATCCATCATATGCATATCTTAATTTTCATCTCTCAGACCGTTACCGGCAATCCATCCACCATGGGGATATCGAGTGCTCTTCACCGGGAGGTAGCTAATCTCCAAGTGACCGAGACTTGCCATCAGGTAAACCCATAGCGGTGATTCCGGTGACGTCCACGTGTGATAAGGGAAATGCCCGGGGGAGTAACCTCAGACTGGTATAGCGACAAAACTCTTCAAACACCGGGGGTCGCATTCATGGCATCAAAATATACCAGTCGTATCCCGCGTGCACACCCTCGGCTCTCACATCTCACTTTGTCAAGGTTCAAGTTGATTAGAGCAACCGGATTAATACTCAGTCCAACCCGGACAAAAGTCGTAACGTACCCTAACATACTAGTTTCACAAATCACGACCATCACATTTAGCCAAAAAGGATCATCCACAAGCATATATATATATAAGCAAATGAACAGGATAATAATACTAACGAATGCAACAAGCTCTGCTTGCCTTGGTCACTAGGTTCTGGGTCTTGCGTGGAGTCGTAAGCCGGGTGGTCTCCTTCTTCAGGCTCTGTTGTAAACAATTCGAGGTACCGAAAAGAAACGGCAAAACAAGACAATGAGACCCAGCATGTATGCATGATGAGCTACACTAGGTATGCATTTTAAATGTGACCTAAGGATGTTAGAAACCTGTCCTAACAAACATCCCCTAGTTGGATGGGTAGAGGTCATGTTATAACCCTAATACTATATGCATGTCAATTTCGTGCGATTATAAGTTAGGGTTAAAATTACTAGGCGTAATAGATAGTCATGATTAAAATTGTTTGTATTGTAGTAGTGCTCTGAGATACGAATTCAACGCAACTGGAATCATGCGATTTAGAGTTACGGTCGGCAAACTAGGGTTTATCGACGGTCGGTGATAAAAGGAACTAACAATTTCAAACTCTAGAATGACCTACTGTGCATATGCCAATACTGGAAATCTAATTAAACCATATTGTAGGAAATCTCACAAGGTTTCCAATGGTATAAAGTTTGCTAAATTTGGAGTTACGGTTCAAAAGTTACGCATTATGGAAAATTATCGTCTGAAATGCGAGGAACTACTTTAAACTCAATTTGGCTCAAATTTACATTTCAATTTTTGAATTTGTGTTTCAGCCATGTTGTAGATAATTTCATAAGCTTTCCAACGATATAAAATTTGCTGAATTTGGATCTACGGATCAAAAGATATAGTGTTTTGAAGATCGTCGAAAAACCTAAATCAAACCCTAACCCTAATTACGAGAACTAATCTGCTAAACCCACCCGAGAGCTACCTAGACCTAACCCTAAATTTCTACGTGCACCCGACTAAACCCACGCCTTTTTCCTAATCTTAAACCTCACTGGCTGACGACTGGGCCCCGGGGTACCGTTTGACTGGGCTCGGGGGTGGCTCGGTCAGCTGCTGACCGGGCGTGGCCGGCCAACCAGGAGCTACCATGGCACCCCCCCTTGCTCCACCTCAGCACCGAGGTGGCCGGCGAGCTCGGGAGGAGGAGCTCCTCACCGGAGCTTCACCGGAGAGCGGCGGAGGGCCCTAGAGGCCACGGCAGGCTCGGGGAAAAGGGGCTAGGGCTCCGGGAGCTCACCCCGGTGAGGACGTGCGGCTGCAGAGGAGCTGACGAGGGCGGAGCGAGGCCGGCGACGAGAGGGATGGTGGTGGTGCGGTCGGGTGTCGTCGGCGGCGAGCTCCAAGCGCAGACCTGGAAAATGGAGTGAAGGGGGAGGTTAAGAAGGTGGAGAGGTAGCTCGGGGGCGAGAAAATAGAGGCGGAGGACCACTGGAGCAGGCCGGCGACGAGGGGAACGGCGGGGAGCTTCGGGTCGTCGGTGACGGGGTGGCTCCGGGCTCTGATCTGCAAGGAGGAGGCGCGAGGGAGGTTAAGGGGGTCGAGGAGGTGCTCGGGAGCAAAGAAAAGGGGACGGGGAGCCACCGGAGCGGCGGCGATTTCTCGCCGGAGTAGCTGCCGGACTCGGAGAAGGAGGCGGCTGCACGGGGAGCTAGGGCACCGGGAGGGGGCGCTAGGGTTGCGGTGGGAAGAGGGGAGATGGGCTGTGGTCGGAGCGGCGCTTAAATAGGGCGGCTGGGGTTCGGACAGCCGGTGGGTGTGCCGCCCACCTCGCCCTACCGGCGGCGGCGACGTGGCGCGGAGGAGCTGACGTGCGGGAGGGGGAAGGCGGCAAAGCCGCTGGGGCGTTTCCAGAGAAGAGAAGCGGGAAGGCGGGGAGATGCGGTCCAGCGGAGAAGGCGTAAGGGGATCGGGGGCGTCTTCCAGAAGAGAAGGCGGAAGGCGGGGAGAAGGGAGGCGGGTTTGGCTCGCGGGCCGGCCGAGCGGGCCTTGGCCCAATTTTCTTTTCCTTTCCTTTTTCTTTTTCTATTTTAGCAGAGTTACTATTTGCGTTATTTTATGTTCGAATTTAGCTCCAAAATTCTTGAAATTTTTACAGGAGGTTTTTAATTGAGATTAGAACCTACCATGAAATTTTGAAACTATTTGGAGTCATTTTGACTTGAATTTGAATTTAAATTCAAGTTTGACCTAAAAGGGGGTTTGAACTGAAACTAGGTATTAAATTATTCCAAAAATTCTGAAAATTCATATGTGGCTAGAGTATTCAAATTCATGGCTATTTCCAAAGTTTGGCAAATTTTTATCCACATTAGCTTGCCTATTCACTCAACCCTAGTTTTGCCACTTTAGGGTTTGAAGTCAGAGATCCTAGTCAAGCTATCATGTCATGTGGTTTTTGAAAAGGTTTTGGATGAGAGGCATGGGGAGATAAAGGAGTGTTGGTCCTATCTAGGAAATACTAACTTTACCCACCTGCTATCGCTAATATTGCGATTTGATATTTCAAATAAGTTGATTGGTGTTTGTAAAGATTTATCCACCGAGGATGAGATATGTACATATTCTATAAAATATGATCATATCATATTTAAGTTTAAACAAGGTGTGTGCAGGGATGATGACATGTATGCATGAATGCAAGGCAAAAACCTAATCATCGAATTTGGGTATTACACATGCTAGATGACTGTAATACCCAAATTCGGCAACTAGGTTTTTGCCTTGCATTCATGCATACATGTCATCATCCCCGCACCACCTTGCATAAACTTAAATTTATAAAAAGTATATTTTATAGAATATGTACATATCTCATCCTCGGTGGTTAATTCTGCAAACACCAATCAACTTATTTGAATTAACAAATATCAACGTCGATAATGGTAGGTGGAGGAAGATTAGGGTTTCTTAGTTGGGTCATCCCTCTAGGGTTCCCCTCCCGACATTCCATTCAAAGCTACGAGCAATTGCTAGCTCGATTTAAATGTTCGAATTCAAACCCTAGAATGACAGGATTAGGGTTAGGTAGATATGCAGTGCTCCCGTGGATGAAAAGTCATCAAAATGGGTAAACCCCCATGAAAATGATAACTTGATCCAAATATGAAATTTGGGAATTTTTGGAGAATTTTATGACCTACCTATAGTTAAACCCCCTTTTTGGTCAAACTTTGGATTTAAATTCAAAACATATCAAAACCTTTCATCCCTCTCTGAAAACCGTGAAATTCGTGAAATTTCAGGAATTTCGAAAACAGTGTCAAAATTTTTTGGCCAAATCTAATTCCGCCGTCCGAAAATTTCGCTGGAATATTTGAAAATATATATGGAAGTGGAAGGCATTTATGATCTGATGGCATTCATGAGCATTAGACTAGTGTTGGAAAATATGGGGTGGGCTTGGGGAAAAACATTTGACTCTTCGATACATTAAATGAAAAAGTAAGAAGTGGATGGTATTTGGAGGATGAGTGCATTGCTTGGTATGGTAAAAAGTAAACATTCATATTCCAAGTAGGATACGCTACTACAGAATGGGTCATGGAAGACCCCACATTACTGGCGGTTCTCCAAAACCCGTCTGTCAGCGATACGGGGCCCAGGGCCCCCCGAACCGCTGGTAAAAGCCTAACTTAACGCCACGTCACCCAAGGACAGGGGTGTGAAGCAAGAGGTGTTCAGGAAGGGCCCCGAGCGTCATTCCTAAATGACCGACCAAAGGGGGCCATGTGTCGCCCCTTAAGGGTGCTCCCTGAGCACCCAAGGTGACTCGGCCCCTGCTCAGAGCGTTTCGGGAAAAGTATCTCGGGGGCTCTCCCCGAGTGTTCGGGACGTGGTGGACCCGCTCGGGGCACCGTGTGCCCTGCTTCGCGTGGCGGTCTAGGGGGCGCGCTCGGGGGTCCCCGTTCTTGGGAACCCTGAGCCTCCCTGTGGGCCCTTTCTCAGTCCACGTGGCCCGACAGGTGCATTTAATGCCCATCCGTCAGGCCCGTCTGCTCCAAGTTCGCTACAGCGGGCATGATGGCAAATACTGACAAGTTCCCATCCTCCCAAGAGATAGGCTGCCTCGGTTATCATTCTTGGCAGGGGATGGGGCAGTCAGGAGCCCTTTTTGACTTTAGGACGCGCCGCCGCACGCCTGAAAACATGCCTTCAGTCGCTACCATGTGGGACCCAGGTACATTTTCGGTTGGTATGCGTCAGGCGGCATCCACAGAAGTCTTCGTTCTCTGACGTGAGACGCACCCGGATGGCACGTATCCCAAACGAAACCTGCCAAGCACTGTTCCTCTACAGTGTTCCTCAACCGCCCGCGTGGCTTGCCCACGCCCCATGCGTCAGCAGTTTGCTTTATGGGATAATATGTTCCTTCGCAGCCGTTGTGGTAACCCCTGGATATATAAGGGGAGTGCCGTGGCCATGCGAGGGGGGGAGATAGATCGATCAGACGGATAGTTTTTGTCTCAACCCTAGAAGAAGAACAGGAGCACCTGTGCGGCCAAGTTCATTTGTAACCTCCGTTCATCTTCTCCAATATACGCACAGAGCAGGACGTAGGGTTTTACACCATCTTGGTGGCCCGAACCTGGGTAAACCACAGTCTCAACAATCCAACAAACCCCGGCCCCCGTGTCTGGCGTAGCGTTAGTTCCTTCGGCTCCCCGGCTGAATTCCAAAGGGGGTCCTTCCGAACCACCAACGCCGGCGTCTCATCACCGACATCTGGCATGCCAGGTAGGGGGGCCAAGTGTTCCAACGCTCCGCCACTATGGCGGGTGTAACACCTCAATTTTCCAAAACCTGAAAATTAGGGCCAACAAAAACTTTTTCTTAATAATGCCAGTTAAGATGCATCATATTAAAAACTTTTATACAAATCATGCCTCTGGTGAAACCCTAGAGTGTGGAAACCAAAATCCTTTCCCTCCGTTCCTAGTCCTTTGATCTCCGCCATGCCAGAACTCTGTTTGGCAAATGCTCTCAAACCCTGTTCTACCCTTGTCCTCTTACACGGCTAAACACCTTGCCATCTCGCCACGAATACACCTTTGGCATCCCTTTCCCTCCCTTCCCGTCGGGGCAACCTAAACTCTTACCTGCCGCTAAGTGTCCCGCGGTACTTTTGCAAAATTGAAACATATATCAGCGACAGCATTCAAGTTTCAATCCATGTAACCTTGCATGTCTATCCCAGCCTCATACAAAGTCTATATATGCTAAAATATCCAAGCGTATGTGGACACATACACTCCAAACCCTAGTTTATTATTCTCCCAGTAAAACCCTAACCACGACAGTTACTTTTTTTTCTTACCACATGTCATATAAATATCTTTCACCTCTACCATGTTACCATGCCAGGAGATAAATATCCGTCCGGTGATAATTCTACCGAATAACTAGTTACCCAGCTACTCTGACGTGTTACCGTGACATATAAAATATCTATCCTTTTACCCTTCTACCCAGTAACCGTTCAACCAAATAACCGTTTACCATTTCGCCGTTCATCCATTTACCTCTTACTATAGCCAAAACCCTATTTCTTTAATGCCCTAGACAATTCTTCACCACGTGTGCATGCATATACACCCGCCACCTTTTCTCCCTCCTCAGAATACCCCTAGTATATTCTCTAAACGCTTGGGCAATCTCTACCGTGTGAAGACTTATTAAAGCATATGTATATATGCACTTGTGCAGGTTTCATCCGCAGATGCATGTACCCGCAGCGTGCCCTTACCAGTTCATGCACCGAGCACCGAGATATTTTTCCCAGTACACCCACCAACATCCCCTCTCCTTTCTTTGACCTCTCCCCTAGACACTCATGCCTCTGCCGGCCATGCATGTGCTGCCGTATGCATTCTATTACCACAAGCACCTGCTAGCTTGGATCAAGTCACACTGTAACAGCCATACCAGCCATCTGCTCCTATAAACCCGCTGCCCCTCTAGTCAACAAGCCATCCCATCTCTCCCTCTCCTTGCCTTGTTCTTTTATTACGCCCACAGCTCGCATGCAACCAAGCAACAGCAGCCAATTACTTCAGCTCTCTGCCATGTCTCCTTGTTCTGTACCTACAGCTTGCATGCACCAGCAGCGAACCATGCAAGCTCCACATTTACCCATACTCCTTTTCTGCCAAAGCTCAGCTCCCATACCAGCCTTTACTCCCACGTCACCTCCATGCACCTACAGCAGTCGACTCCCCCATCCCATCCTCCTTTTCTTTTGCTCAGCAGCAGGGTACCACCACAGCAGCTCCATGCGCCCCCTTTGAAGCCATACCGAGCTGCCTCACCTCCCCTTCCAGCTCCCTGTCCTTTCCCCCCATTTCTTTACTAACCAGACCAGCACATTGAGCCCATGTCTTATCTCCCTACTGCATGCAGCTCCTGCTCTCCTCTCCCTCACGCCACCTCTCTTCTCCCCAAACAGCAGGACTTCTTCCTCCAGCAGAAATCAATGCCACACCTTTGACTTGCCAGCAGCGGTACAGCTCTACACCACCAACCATTGCCTCCCTTTTACATGCACTCAGCAGCAGTCCACCACAAGTCTCCTCTGCCCTGTTATTTCTACAGCACGCCACACCAATCAGCTGCTCCATTTTCTTCTTCCTCCCTCGCCTCTTCCCTTCCCTGCCCCTAGCTCTTCTCGGCAGCCCAGCTCACCAAGCAACTCTCCTTCCCTGCTCTTGCACATCTTCTCTATAACATGCAGGTCATGCATGCACCTTCGTTTTTCCCCCATTTCCTTCATCCACCCGAGCTGCTCAAGCCAATTTTATTTTCTGCCAAACAACCCGAGCAGCCCCTCTTCTCTCCTTGCTCAAGCTGCAGATGAACTGCTCTAGCTTGTTTGAGCACTGCATCACCCTACTTGCTATCCGAGCCGCCCCTTCTTCCTCCTCTCTTCACTGCCGCACCAGCTAGCTAATTAGCTTCCCCTCTGCCTTTTCTCATCCCAAACTCCTGGCCTCCAGTTCGAGATATTTCTGAGCTTCCTCCCACTGCCGTGCCCAAGCACTTCCCAAGCTAGTTCGTGCCATCAGCTCAACCTCAAAGTCCTACTAAGCATTCCTTGCCTCCTGCTCAACCGAGCTGCTCCTCCCTAGTTTACCAAGCAACGAGCTCCTACTTACTGCCCATTTCTTACTTCCTCCAGCTCCAAGGCAGCCAGGCTCCAACTCATGTCCATCCCGAGCTGCTCTACTAATTTTCTCCTCAAGCTAGCAAGCCGGGCAGTTTTTCTTTCTTGCTCCCTCCCCATTCCTTTTCTTCCCCAAGCTTGTTTGCTCCCTTTCCCTCTCCGAGCTTCACTGGACCAGCTCCAGTTTCCCCTGCCACGCTCCCGCCTTGCCGCCGCGCCTTGCCGCCGTGCCCGAGTCGCCCTTCCCTCCCTTGCCGCAAGCCGCCGCGCTGCTATCCTTGCCGCCCATTCTCCTGCCGCGGCAAACAAAAGACAACCGAGGCCATGTATTTTTCCCACCACGGCAAGCCTCCAGCCCTACCTCAGCTACCGCGGCAGCAAACACCCCGCCACTGCAGCTGCCATATCCCTGCCGCGGCAGCACAAAACCACCATCTTCCCTGCCACGGCAGCTCGTGGCAGTCCCAGCTCTGCCGCCGCCGCCAAAACCCTGCCGCGGCAGCCTGCCGCATCCATTTCGCCTACCGCGGCAGCCCAACTCCACAACCACCGCTGCCCCATTCCTACCGCGGCAGCTCGCTTTAGCTGTTTCCGCTGCCGCGTCCTACCACAGCCCCAAGTCCCTATACTCCTCTCTGTTCTGGCTGGTACAGCCTCATCCAAGCCGATTCTCAGAAAATGTCCCAAATAAAAGTTGTTCAAAACTTTATTTCCCATCTTTTTCATATAGACCATTTTTCGAAAATCCCAATAATACCCTCTGCACAGCCCAGATCAGTACCCAGTTCAAATTTCAAGCTTGTGTTTAAATTCCTTTTGAACATGGGATCAGCCCTAGGGTTTCCAGCATGTAAGCATGATTATTTTTGGAACATTTATCTAGTTACATTCATGCATTCATGTTTCTTAGCTCAAAGGTTATAGAAGGGATAGATAGAAATCATGAAATCCTAAAAAAAACAAGCATGCTTAGGTAGTGTTATTGCTTTTTCAAATATAGGTTGATTAGGTGGCTCAACCCAAGATGTCCAGTAGGTTTAAGTCCAAGCCTCTTCATATAACCAGTGAGCTATAGTATTCATTGATGTATGAGTCCATGAGCCAAAGAGAACATGTGTTTGCCAGCAAAACCCTAGAAGCCCTAGCCATCATTTCATGCACGTATATAGGCTCTCCTTAGCTATCTCCACCATGTTAAACCTTTCAGAAGCATGTTAGGATCCAGAGCTCATGCATATTTATATGCTCATCCGCATGTTGCATAGTTCGAAGATGAAAGGGCATAGTAAAGCCCTAAAACCCTAGCCACCCTCTAAGATTGAGGTTTGGTTTTAAATGTTGCTTGAGCATATTTTTGGATCTTAATTGGATCTTTCTCGCACCGTTAGTGATTCGTTGTTTTTCACGACGTGTAGTTGCGACGCGGCGATACCTCACGCGCAGGATTCCCGACGTCGACGTACCAAGGTCGCGACTGAAATTCGGCCGATAACGCCAGGCAAGCTCTCCGCCATTGATCATGTTGAATCCCAGTTTTATAAAATATTATTTTGTTTTCGAACCATGCATGCTATATTTTATCCCTGTTATTTTATATAGAGTAGATATCACTGATGATAGAAAACCCTAGTCCGACCCTGTAATCCTTGTTCGCCTTAGGACTATTGTATTCCGAAGATTTATCGGAAACTTAGGGTAGTGTATGTATATATATGCTTAGCCCTGCAGTAGATGAATTAGGTTTTCAAAAAGGAAAAGGAAAGCAACACCCCATATTTCATGTGATGAAATATCGAAACGGACCGTCGCGTCCGGTTGTAGAGGTGCATGGAAGGTAGGATATGCATGGGTTGGGATATTCTACCGAGAAATGGTTCTGTGGAACCGAGCTAAAAAGGGAGAAGATTTTGATCCGGGTTGGTAATGAAGGGTGTTGGTAGGGAGATGTTAAAGAGCGAGGTAAGGCCCGTCGTGGTTCTCGCTGCCCGTTTACGGGAGTGGTGTGGAGTCCTTCTCGATCACCTAAGGACCTGTCTTAAGTGCCGTTTAGCCAAGTCTTACCGTACGACCACACGTCCTTTGTGGGAAGGACTTGATCTAGTAGCCGACCTGGACTAGCATGAACCCGTGGGCAGTTAGTAGAGTGCGGATGGGGTGGTGTAACCCCTGTAGAGAGCAAAAACCATGGTGTAACAGTTTTAGCTCGCCATAAAGATGGAACACCAAACCTCCTCGTAGCAGGGTGTACTGACTCGAGCTAGGTGTGGGACATGTCCTTCTGACGGGTTCGTGGCTGGGTTCACAGCGGTGAAGAGTCTCGTTGTACAAACTCTAGACACATGCGACCGGTAGCATGCCCAGGGGGAACTACATCGTGTGGGTAAAGCCGTACAACCTCTGCAGAGTGTTAAAACTATTCGAATAGCCGCGTCCCGCGGTCATGGACGAACTTGGTCGGGCCACACTAAAGTAGTTTTTGGCTCTCTGAGCCCCAAAAAGGATCTCTGGGTTATGGGTTTAAGGACGCGATCCGCCGTGTTCGCAGGGTGTCATGCTGTGTCATGAGGTGTGAAGTCGGGTTTTCCCGTGGACTCGGGCAAAACCTTAGAATCCCCGTAAGAACGAGGTCAGCTGCGTCTACCTGAGGAACCGGGTGATTGGGAACCCCCGTAAGTACGAGGTGAGCTGTGTCTACCTGTGGAACCGGGCAAGTACCGTGCTGTATCGCAGGTAGCGGTAAGCACAAAAGTGAACTCCCCAGGGGTACGGGCCGAGTGTTTGAGCAATACCCTATCTCGCTGCGGCGAGATGTCTTTGGATAAAATCACTTTTACATCTATGTACTTATTTCCAAATGCAAACTTACTTTCCCGCACAACATGAAACATAGGATAGAGCCTTTCTATTGATAAATTCCGAGCATGTCATCTCCGTATTAAACTCCTCGGCGGAGTGCTTGCGAGTACATTCAATGTACTCACCTGGCTTGTTATGTGGCCAGACCGAAGGGCAACCGTCCGAAAGCAACGACGGTATCCGCGATAACTAGGGCGAACCCCCAGTCAGTTGCCTGTTGGGAATGGCATATTGATGGGCTCATCACCGTTCGTTTTTCGCTGCAAGATTTCTAGCCGTTGGGCTAAAGGTATAGTTTTTCGATCTTGAAGATCGGATTATGTATTATAGTCTAATAAGTGCGTGTATGATTTTGATACACAGGTAAACTTGTGGGTATCGGCTACTGATCCAGGGACCGGTACCGTAAACACAAGGGTTTATCCGGCCTTAAAACCGGGTAGTCCACAAGCTTGGTATCAGAGCCATACTGTCTGTAGGTTAACCCTAGTTAGCATGGCCGTTAGATGAAAACCCTATTTATAAAAAGTACTTTCAAAAAAAAATACTCCAAAACTTATCATAAGAGGGGGTTCTACTCTTCCCATCTTTCTTAGTTTCTCTTCTTGCCTACACTGCTCTAAGAGAAACACCGAGTTTTTCTACATCCGCATCTACTTCAAAATTTTTAAGATAATCCCAGTAAAGTAAGTAGCGAGACCCGTACCGATGATGCAAGAGTCTGCCAACCCTACCGAGAATCTGGAAGAATTGCGTCGTCACCCAATTCCAGAAGCTCGTCGAGACTCGCCACCGATGGATCAATACCAACACTTCTACCTTACAAGGCCGCGATGTCAACAGCATGGGAATCCGTGAAGGAAACACTGCAGTGAGGAAAAAGAGACCTGTCATCATGTGACACTCGCATCGGGAACAAGAAGTCAGCACGATCAAAGAACACCTCGCCGAGGGCAGTAACCCTAGACATCGACCGTGTGGACTAAAACCCATAAGTTAGGTCACTAGATCTCGCTTGCAATAAACAGCAAGACAGGTACCCTTCCTTAGTACGAGTCCTAGGCATCCTTTATGGTATGCATTATATATACGTAATCTTTGCAGTGCATCCGTTGTTTTGCATTTTCCCTGCTTGTTTAATGTGACCTGCACATATGTCCTTCGACGCATGTAGCGGCCACATCCACTGTTGATTAGCTAATAGGCCTTACCTTATCTCCAGAACCTAGCAAGCCTTGCTGTCCCCTCCGTTCTATCTTTTCCCTTGGTTCTTACCGATATCGCCTCCCTTTGTCAGCCTTATGTCGATTCGTTTTGACGATTTTGGCCCTGCCTTGTCCATGAGTCATCAATCAGAAAAGACGCGAGCCTCTGTCGTATCCCGAGGAAATCCCTCCTTGGAATTCTCGTTGACCTCCATGTCGCCAAGAGGCTATATAAAGCCCCAACTCCGCTCTTTTGAGGCACAGCCGTGCCACTTCCTCCTTGTCATTCAAACACCCATTTTCGCCAGAGGAGTACCTAGCTCGTAGTGCTCTTCTTCCCTACTCAACTTCTTCCTGGTAAGCATGCCGTCCCAGGGCGCCTTACTTCAAGAAACTACCGCCCCAGAGCACACCGGATTTCCAGTCATTCTTTGGACCATGGCTCGGCAAATCCTTAGAGCGACACTACGCCCCGTGTACCGTGTGTACCTGGGGAGTGCCTCCTGTTCCTTGCACGAATTCTGGGCAGAAGTCTATGTCTACCCAGCCGTCAGCAACCAAGCTTATCCTCTTCGCTTCTTCGGGAGAACAGTGCCTACTTCCACGATGGCCATCCAAATGGCTGCGTGGGAAGCTATCTCTTGCCTGCGCTACCTGGCTTCTGGCATGAACCCGCGTGCTTTTCTCCTCTACCCCCGTCGTACCCCTGTAGGAGTCATCTTGTTCGCCGACGCGTATCAAGAAGAAGACGCGGCAATGGTCCACGCCAACTGTTACATCGCCGCCCAGCACAACTTGATTACCCAGCTGGCGGACTCCTGGATCATGTCGCTCAACAGCCTCGCTGCCCCGCCTTGCCCCAGCAACCCCTCGGTGCCACCTGCGCGTGCTCCCGAAGCCAACGGGTTGCCACCGCCAAGACCGACGACACCTGGAGGAGGCCTCCGCCACCGCAGGAACAACAACAATCCTAGAGTCTTTCCCCTTCCTTGAGGACGAAAATCCCCGCGGTGGAATGGTTTCACCCCGTGCTGCCGTCTAATCTTAGACTAGGTAGTCGAGGTACCCTGAGGTTGGATTAGCCCCCTCCGTGCCTCTAGTTGTATGTGTGTTTTTGTTGTCTTGATGCTTGCCCTAGGAATTTACTCCATGCCCTTCGGCTCTTGTATCGTTGTTTTGCATCTTCTAGTTGAACGTGTGCGGTGTGAGCGACACATCTGTCCTGTGACGCGTGTGGCAGCCACACCTGTGTTTGTTAATAAAGCTGTATGTCTTACCTTTTTCCCCCTTACCTAGAGAATATCTGACCGTTCTCTTCTCTGGTGACCTATTCCGCTTGTCTCGCCCCAATACCTTCCTGTATTGACGGCAACCCTTTGCCTTTATTCAAACTACCTTCTTTATTACTCCCCGATGTTCCCTCCTTGTTGTCGGCCGCATGTCTATATCCATTCAACTGCCTTGGTTCTCCCCCGCCAACGGCCATTTGTCAGACGTGGACGATGTGGCCCAAACCGGGGTAGCGCGCCACGTGTTCCCCACCGCGCTGTCAAACAGCTGTACGAACCCCGCCTTGTGCTCTTTTGCCCTTTTGTCCAGTGCCCCTCCCCACGCCGAGCGTGCTGGTTGCTCTCAGTGCCCCGTCCCATCCTCATCTTTCCCCAGCGACTGCTGATCAATGTGGACAGAGCGGCCCAATCACAGGCGATACGCCACGCGTCCATTTCCGAGGTGCCAAACGGATATACGATGCCCGGCCCTATCTTCCCGCCCTGCCTCGTGTCTCTCTTCTCCTTGCCAGATATCCCTTCTGCCAACAGAGCTCCTTTCCTCCCAGTGCTCCTTCCCTGTTCACTTTCCCTCCCCTGCATCCCTCGCCTACCTCCAGCACCCCCTTGCAACACCGTTTGTACTCCGGGAATGGAGAGGCAACCAAGGCCCAGGACGCCAGCAGCCGAGGAAAGTATTCGCCGACGCCGGCGCGCCGCCGCTCTTCAGCCTGCCCCAGCTACAGCAGAAGATCAGCACCCTCCAGAAGATATTGCTCCACCTCGAGCCCCTAATCCGGAGTTAGGACGAGTCAGTGATGCACGCCGAGGGTGGATTATCAGACTTTGTATATCCAGTTGTTTGTGTGTTTGGGTTGTTTTGATCTTTGCGATTGGGTTTATTCTGGTGCCCCACAGCACTCAGACGACCCTGTTTGATGTTCTTCTAGACGCATGGCTGCGTGTCATGTTAGTCTTTTTGTTGTTTTACGGATGTTTTCAGTGGGTCTTCCGGCCCTAGTAATTAATGTTATCGGTTGTTAATCATTTTGTTTGAGTGCATTGTTTAAAACCTGGGATTTCCCTCTCATGCCCGTGCTATTTTCCCTCTTACCTATACCAATGGCAGACGAAGAATCTGCGCTGGATCCACGAAGGCCGTTCGCTGCAGAAGAACAAGCAACCTGCCTCTCATCTCTTCCCCTAAGTCTATCCGAATCTCGGGGACGAGATTCATTTTAAGGGGGGTAGATTTGTAACACCTCAATTTTCCAAAACCTGAAAATTAGGGCCAACAAAAACTTTTTCTTACTAATGCCAGTTAAGATGCATCATATTAAAAACTTTTATACAAATCATGCCTCTGGTGAAACCCTAGAGTGTGGAAACCAAAATCCTTTCCCTCCGTTCCTAGTCCTTTGATCTCCGCCTTGCCAGAACTCTGTTCGGCAAATGCTCTCAAACCCTGTTCTACCCTTGTCCTCTTACACGGCTAAACACCTTGCCATCTCGCCACGAATACACCTTTGGCATCCCTTTCCCTCCCTTCCCGTCGGGGCAACCTAAACTCCTACCTGCCGCTAAGTGCCCCGCGGTACTTTTGCAAAATTGAAACATATATCAGCGACAGCATTCAAGTTTTGATGATGCGTAGTACAGTATCCCGTGTATTCGGGGTACCCGTATGTAGGTCCCCGAGGCTTTAGGAAGGTACCACGTACCTGACAAGGATCCTCGGACGATAAGGCAATTCCTCTAAGGAAAGAAGACTACCCTTAAACTAGGAAGGTCAATCCCGACGTTTAAGGAGGCCAGAGTCCTACTCGGGCGAAAGTCCACGTCCAATACGACCCTGGGTACCCCCTATATAAGGATCAGTAATCCCATAGGGGAGGACAAGTCAATCTAGGTCACAACAAGTCGCAAGAAGTCTATCCAAGTCAAGTCAGGAGGTGAAGCTTTAGAAGACCCGCAGTCTCGAAGGAGTCGAGCCCGGAGGATTAACTAGGATTAGTCTACGACTAGGCCTAGGATAGCCACTAACATATACCTCCTTGTAAAGCGTGTTCCCGATCAATATATAGCAACAGGACGTAGGGTTATTATCCTGAGGGAGGCCCGAACCTGTATAAAAACGGATGTTCCCTGCTGTCAGAACTCCTGACGATTGGCCCCTAGAGGTCCCTACCCCCCAGTAATCATCATCTCGAGAGTACCGTAAGATCGCCAGTTTACCGATCGTCGACAGATGGCGCCGACCGTGGGGACCTCTCCGGACCAAGCCGTCCAGGAAGATTCAAAGTCGGCGGGACGCGCAACTAGGCGCGATCAGATCTCAGCGCCGTTCGCACAGCCCTCCTCGGCCTCGTCCGAGGAGGAAGTAGCGAGCACAGCAGGAAAACCGGTCGCCATCTCACCCCGCACTGGGTACTCGGACCAGGGCTTCTACGACAACTTTGGCCCCATGGACCCGTACCCGGTAACGGATCGAGTTGACTTCGGAGAATACGCCCCTGGAGAGGACTCGGATTGCGAAGCTGACCACTTTAGAACCGAGTGCGCCAGGGCCTTCAGCGGGAAGTTGGTCTTGAATGACGACTCCCCGGCAGGAACGACCAGCCCCATGGCCGGAATCTCTCCTGCTAATTCTGATCGTGAGTATGATCAAGACATTACCCGCGTTGTGTCTGATGAGGACAACGCGATGGAGTACGAGTACACGTCGTCCAGCCAAGGACCTCGGATGGTATTCGCGATCAACGACGGTCGAGAAGACCCCGTAGATCCAGATTTGCCCGGGGGCTCACAACCACGTAACGCGCTGGATGGCTCCCACGTGGGCGGGAGTTTGCCCGCCGATGGGAAAGAACTCCTCGTCGGGACGGAGGCCTGCCTGCCCTAGGAGAGCAATCCCCCCCGGGAACGAGGGAGTACGTGTCCCGAACTGCTCGAAGACTTGCGGAAGTGCGCAATCTACTGTCACAGCCTCCCGTTGCGGATCTATCTACACCCACGGGCGTGCAGTGGCTACAACGGCTGGGGGCTGACCTCCAGGAGGCTCAGAACCAGGCCGAGTCTTCTCGGGCCAGATCGGCGACCCACAGCTCTGCTCGGGTGCATACCCCTCCTCCGTTGGAAGAACGAGATCAGGAGGGACGACACCCCAGGAACCGGTCTCCTCAGGAGGAGCAGCCGGTGGACCTCCGAGAACAGCTCGAGCAACGCCGCCGTCAAAGGCGTCAGCAGGAGCAGCAGCCTTCTCGGAGAGACCGCACACACAACACCCATACTCGGGGCCGATCCTCGACCCTGAATAGCGGTGAAAACGTGCCTTATCGGGGATCCTTCAGCGGATGTCAAGCGCTGTCCCAGGATCTCCGACAAGTACGATGGCCTTCTCGTTTCAAGCCAGGCTCGCTTGAGTCGTACGACGGAACCACGAATCCCGTGGAGTTCCTCCAGATCTACACCACCGCGATTGAGGCAGCCGGCGGTGACGAGAAGGTGATGGCCAACTACCTCCCTACTGCTCTCAGAGGGGCCGCTAGGACGTGGTTGACGAACCTACCCCGAGGAACGATCCGTTCCTGGGGACAGCTATGCGACATGCTACTCGGGAACTTCCAGGGTACCTTCCCAAGGCCTGGTCGGGTCGACGACCTGTTCCTTGTCGTCCAACAACCAGATGAGACATTCCGCGAGTTCACGAAAAGGTTTAGTGCTGTCCGCAACACTATACCTGAGATAACGGACTCAGATGTCATCCGCGCCTTCACTCGGGGCAGTCGAAACGAGATGTGCACGCACGACCTAATCATGTGACCACCAAAAACCACCAGGCAGCTCATGGACCTAGCCGAGAAGGCTGCCTGCGTGGAGGAAACCCTGCGTTATATCAAGCAACAGCGGGGCGAGTCAACCAGTTCTCCCCTCCAATCGAGACGTGATTCGCGCAAAACCAAGCGCAAAAAGAAGCCCTCTGGAGGGAACCAGGAGAAGAGGACCAGAACCGACGAGGTGATGGCTGACGTCACCGAGAAGCGTACCTGGAAGCCACGCTCCAAAGATAAGCCCGCAACATCCTCCGACAAGGCGTCCAAGCCCTGGTGCGACTTCCACCAGACGGACTCGCATGATCTGCGACAATGCCGCATCTTCAAGAAGTATCTTCGGGAAGAGCGAGAGAGGTTCCGCGAGGAAAACCCTCAGGTCGCTAACAACAGCCGGGATACATCTTCCGAAGACAGTGATTCCACCCCTGAGCCTTTCCAGGGGCATGTCAGAGCAATAGAGCACATATTCGGGGGCTCGATCTCTTATGAGTCCAAGAGGCAGTACAAGGCGATCGCCTAGGAAGTCCTTGCGAGTGTGCCGCGAGTTCCTCGAGCGATCAAGTGGTCAGAGGTAGCGATCTCTTTCGACCAGGCTGATTGCCCCGAAAACTGTGCTCGACCGGGGCGGTACCCGATCGTGGTCGAACCCACGATCAACAATTGCCGAGTTGGCCGCGTGCTAATAGACGGAGGGAGCTCCCTCAACATCCTATTCGCCAACGCCCTCGATGCCATGCAAGTACCACGATCATCCGTCCAGACGGTGACGCACGCCTTCCACGGCATCGTCCCGGGCTAATCGGCCACACCGATTGGGCAAGTTACGCTCCCGGTTACCTTCGGTACACCGGAGAATTTTTGAACAGAGAAAATCCTGTTCGACGTAGTCGATTTCGAGACAGCCTACAATGCTATCTTGGGACGACCTACCCTGGCCAAGTTCATGGCAGCTACGCACTATGCATACCGGTGCATAAAGATGCCCGGCCCAAAGGGTGTCCTCACGATAAGGAGCTCCCCCAAAGAAGCACTCCTCTGCGACAAGCGCAGCCTCGACCACATGCTTTCGGGAAGCGGAGAGCTTATACCCTCAAAAACCCACGCGGCCGTGAGAACTCATGGCGAAGTGAAAGTAGTCCCTCTGGATCCATCAGAACCCTCCAAGACAGTTCGGATCGGGTCGACACTCGACTCAGACTTAGAGTCGTCACTCGTTATGTTCCTCCGGGGGAATTCAGATGTATTCGCATGGCAACCATCCGACATGCCCGGGATCCCTAGGGAAGTGATTGAGCATAGGTTGGCTATCCGTCAAGACGCCACACCAGTGAAGCAAAAGCTACGACGATTCGCCCCAGATCGAAAAGAAGCCATCAAAGTAGAAATTGAAAAGCTCCTAAAGGCCGGTTTCATCCGGGAAGTCGAACACCCCGATTGGCTTGCGAACCCAGTCATGGTTAAGAAGGCCAACGGGAAGTGGCGGATGTGTGTCGATTTCACAGATCTTAACAAAGCTTGCCCCAAGGATGCTTTCCCTTTACCCAGAATAGATCAGATAGTAGATTCAACATCCGGGTGTGACTACCTAAGCCTTCTCGACGCTTATTCAGGCTATCACCAAATAAGCATGTGCCGGGAAGACGAGGAGAAAACCTCCTTCGTAACTCCGTTCGGAGTCTTCTGCTATTCGAAGATGCCCTTTGGACTAAAGAATGCGGGAGCAACGTACCAACGGGGGATGCAGCTCGCCCTCCACAGCCAAATTGGTCGAAACGTCGAAGCATACGTCGACGACCTTGTCGTGAAAACAAAGAAGAAAGAAGATTTAATCTCGGACCTGTTGGAAACATTCACCAACCTCCGAAGAAACAGAATCATGCTAAACCCAGAAAAGTGCACCTTCGGAGTCTGCGCTGGAAAACTACTCGGTTTTCTAGTGTCGCACCGAGGGATCGAGGCGAATCCCGATAAAATACGGGCGATCGCTGAGATGAAGTCTCCAAGAACGGTCCGAGACGTCCAAAGACTCACGGGATGCATGGCGGCTATGAGCCGATTCATCTCCCGACTAGGGGATCGTGGGATCCCGTTCTTCAAACATTTACGACAACACGACGGCTTCGAATGGACAGCGGAGTCTGAAGCAGCATTCCAAGAGCTCAAAGAGTACCTAACCACCCCTCCGGTATTGGTCGCGCCCAACCCCGAAGAAACTTTACTGCTTTATATCGCAGCCGGACCGACCGCGGTCAGCGGAGTGCTGACGGTGGAACGCAGAACCCCTGAGCATCGTGAGAAAATCCAAAAACCAGTGTACTACATCAGCGAAATCCTACACGGACCCAAGGAGCGCTATCCTCAAGTTTAGAAACTCCTATACGCGGTCCTCACTACATCACGCAAGCTCCGACATTACTTCCAAGCTCACACGATCATGGTTCCGACCACCTATCCTCTGGAAGAAATCCTCCGCAACCACGAGGCCATTGGCCGAATCACCAAATGGGCCGTCGAGCTCGAAGAATTCGACATCCACTTCGTCCGGCGTACGGCCATAAAATCGCAAGTCCTCGTTGACTTCATCACCGAATGGACGGAACCCAACAACTCGGTGTCACCAGCAGCAAAGGACGACATCTGGACATTGCACTTCGATGGTTCATTAACCATCGAAGGTGCGGGGGCTGGAATAGTCTTGACCTCTCCGACTGGAGAACGCCTGCAGTATGTACTGCAGATTGACTTCCCGGCCACAAATAACGTGGCCGAGTATGAAGGTTTGCTAGCCGGTCTCCGGGTCGCCTCTGCCCTCGGGATTCGCCGCCTCCTTGTGAACGGAGATTCGCAGCTGGTGGCAAGACAAGTGTCCAAGGAGTACCAGACCACAGACCCGAATATGGCTGCCTACCTCGCGGAGGTGAGAAAGCTAGAGAAGAAGTTCGTTGGTTTTGAAGTACGGTATATCCCTCGAAAGGATAACTGCCAAGCCGACAGTCTTGCCCGCCTAGCCTCCTCGCGGTCTCCATGCCCACCCGGGGCCTTTGTAGAAAGGATCTCGACGCCGTCCGTAAGTTCTTTGGAACCCAAGGACGAAGGAGTGGTAGACAGGCACCACTCAAGGGTGTCACCAGGTATTGACGCTCCGAGGGGAGTGGCAGGTCACCTCGTCACTCCCCTCGATCTTGAAGAGTCGTGGATAGAGCCCATCCGCAAGTACCTTCTCGATCGAACTATCCCTGAGGACGATACACTTTCCGAGCAAATTGCCCGGCGCGCCAAGATGTATTCCTTCGTCGATGGGGCCCTCTACCGACGAGGGGCTCACGGAGTGCTCATCAGTGTATCCCTCAGACGCAGGGTATAAGACTACTCGAAGAGATCCATGGAGGGGTGTGCGGGGCACATGCATCTTTCCGAACCCTGGTCGGAAAGGCCTTTAGACAAGGTTTCTATTGGCCGACAGCCCTACATGACGCGAGCGAGTTAGTGAAGCGATGCCGTCAGTGCCAATTCCACCGCAGACGCATTCACCAGCCCTCCCAGGCACTACAAACTATTCCCTTGTCATGGCCATTCGCCGCGTGGGGTCTCGATATCCTAGGACCATTCCCGGTGGCACCTGGGGGCTATAAGTTCCTCTTCGTCGCAATCGATACATTCACCAAATGGATCGAAGCTGAACCTGTCGTGCAGATCACATCCGAGGCAGCCAAACGGTTCATAATGCGAAACGTTATGACCAGGTTCGGCGTCCCGAGCAGAATCATAACCGACAACGGTACCCAGTTTTCCAGCTCCGACTTCATTGAATACTGTACCGAGCTCGGCACCAAGATATGTTATGCCTCGGTTGCACACCCACAGAGCAACGGACAGGTCGAGCGTGCTAACAGACTTATACTTCAGGGGATGAAGACTCGCGTCTTCGACAGACTCTCCGCCCACGCCAAAGCTTGGGTTCGCGAGTTGCCTTCTGTACTCTGGGCCTTACGGACAACCTCTAATCGGGCCACCGGAGAAACTCCGTTTGGTTTGGTGTATGGGGCCGAGGCCATGCTGCCATGTGAACTTATCCTAAAATCGCCACGGGTGAAGCTATATTCCGACAAGGAAGAAATCCCTCGAAGAGAGGACGACCTCAACTTCATCGAGGAGAAACGGACCCAAGCCCTACTGCGGGCCACCCAATATCAGCAAAAGCTCCGTCGCTATTACGACAGGCATGTCCGACGACGTTCATTGCAGGTCGGGGACCTCGTCCTACGACTCGTACAAAACAAAAGCAACAGTAATAAGCTTTCTCCTAAATGGGAAGGCCCATACACGATAGTCGAAGCTACTCGACCAGGATCGTTCCGACTAGCAATGGAAGACGGCCGAGTCCTAACGAATTCCTGGAACATTGACCAACTCCAGAAGTTCTACGTTTGAGGCTAGTCGATTGTCCACTCGAGAATGTCTCTCGAGCGAACAATCGGGGGCTGGTCCTGGGATTCGTTCAAAACTGGGATTCGTTCAAAAAGTGATTTACTGAAGAAAAGTCGTACATGTCTGATGTGCAAGGGCGCAGTTACAAGTCGGGTAGACGAAAGCGCCCGGAAAATTCCTGAGCCACGCGATCCAGTTCCGCCAGACGATCAGGAAAGCCTTCGGTGGATCGGACAGACGCACCGACTGTAGTAAGCACCAGCTCTAGGAGGTCCGCTGTCTTCGATAATCTCTCTTCGGCGGTCGAAGCTCGCACCTGCTCCCGAGAAAGGTACTCGGAAAGTTGGGCCGACCGGTCTCGGAGTGTGCTGTTTTCACCACGGAGGGAGTGGACCTCGCCGCGAAGTGAGTTGACCTCGCCGCGAAGTGAATGGACCTCGCCGCGAGTAGAGTCCCACTTAGCGCGGGCACGCTGAAAGGAAGGCACCTGGGTCAGCCAGGATGGCAGGATCAGTCGGCGGAACTATTAAGGAGCGGGAGTTTTTCCTACCTCCATCAAGGGTCCGAGCAGCGCCATGGGGTCCTCTTCGGCCAAAGCTTCCCCGCTCGAAAGTTCAGACATCGGCCGGTCCTTGGCAGGCGAAGGGGAGGGTGCCCCGCCCGCCGGGCCCCGACCAGGACGTAACCTGATGGATGGTTTCCTCTGCGGAGCAGCGACAGGGGCGGGGGCTGACGGAGAAGTGTCCCTGTAAATCACATATCAGAAGTTGGGGATGAGATCGATAAGTTTGATAGAACAGGAAGCAAGAGGATGGTACCTTGCCCTCTTTAGTGAATTGAAGCGCCTTCGTCGATCTGAAGAATCCACTGCTCTATGGAGACAAGGCGGTGGTACGGAGCTTATCTCGCCCCGTGTAGCTTCCTCCATCTTCTCGGCCGGATTAGCGTCCCCGCTGCCCGGGACGTCAGCCGCGGTCCCACTGCCCGGGACGTCAGCCGCGGTCGAGCCTCGATTAGGGGAGGAGGGCCCAGCTTCCGGATCATCTACCCCGTGTCCTTCTTTCTGCAGAAGGGGTTTTTCCCGCCAAGCCAATATAAGTTGGGCGTGAAGAATCAGAAACCATATAGAAAAAAGGGATTACCGCTAGAACCTCTTCCTTCTCGTTGGGAGGTCGAAGGGGTAGCGATGTAGGGACCATCGGACGGTCAGGAGAAGGTACATGCGTGAAGAGAGCTTCCACCTTCTCGGATACCTCCGCTTCGGGGAGAGCTATTTAAAGACAAAAAGAAGGGTTATGATACTTTGACGAACTATCCCTACTCTAGTGAGGGGGTAGAAACTTACCCAGTTTCCTCCACCGTTGATATGGATCGCTCGACAAGTCCCAAGCGCCTGTTTCCCTAAACCGTAGGGGGCAAACTCCACGCCTGATGAAGTCGGCGGCCACATCGGCTGAGGACAAGCCTCGAGTTCGAAGGGCCGTGATTTCCCCGACTAGATGCTGGAGGCGGGAGTCGAGTAGGGCCTCATCGGTCCAGGAGGGTGCAGCTTCAGGCGGCGTTCCCCAGTACCTTATGCCCGAGGAAGACGAGGGGCGGCAGTAGCACCACCCATGCTCCCATCCTGGGAAAGGCCGGATTCCGGGGGCATCGATGTACTCGGTGATCCTTTCTTCTCGGAGGCAAATGCTCGCGCCTCCTGCTATCTCCTTCTGGGTCCTCTCCACCTTATGGTAGTATCGGAATAGGTCCAGCGGTGGCCGGATTTCGAGGTAGGCTTCGCATAGGTGGGCGAAGACGCTCAGGAGAATGTATGATGCCAGATCGAGGTTTACCACCTCGACCCGATAGAAGTGGAATATCGATTGTAGGAAGGTGGAAGGAGGCAAGAAAAACCCGCACCGGAAACAATCAGGAAAGATAACCAGCCAGCCGGATTCAGGATTGGGGGTTCGCTCTCCCCGGACGGGCCGGAATTCGGCTTGGTGGGTTGATCGGATAAGAGCCAGCTCCAAGGAAGACGCGAGGTTCGCCTCGGTCATCTCTGAGCGTGGCCACAAGATATCCGCCGAGGAGCTCCTGGCCATGGGCGCGAGGAAGAAGATGAAGAGGATAAGAATGCTAGGAAGAAGGAATGCAATGTGGGCAAAACCCCAATTCTTGGACTCCTAAAGGATTTGAACGATCGCCGGGCGCGGTTCACGGCACGATCAGTTCCATCGCATTTAATGCGGGCAGTTGCTTTTTTCTCGCACAGAGCGCCTCGTGGGAAAAAGAGGGTCTGACAACCCACAACCCAAGAGGTGGGCCAGAGAGAGAAAAGATTCTTCATCACCACGCGAATTTTCCGCCACGATGGTTCCGTTTCCTAGAAATACGCCAGGCGAACGCGTGTCCGTGATCGACGGATCGGATCAGATCAGAAAGGCGTTCTGGATATTTCCAAAGAAATTATTCCGATAAGGTTCCCGTGACTACTCGGTAGGGGTTAAACCTACTCGGAGAAGTCATCGACAAGGACTACTCGAGTCGCCTACTCGGGGCTGCTCCCCGACAAGGGCAGATTTCCAACCAAACCATCTTGACCTCACTTCACGTACTGATGGGGGGCTTGATGATGCGTAGTACAGTATCCCGTGTATTCGGGGTACCCGTATGTAGGTCCCCGAGGCTTTAGGAAGGTACCACGTACCTGACAAGGATCCTCGGACGATAAGGCAATTCCTCTAAGGAAAGAAGACTCCCCTTAAACTAGGAAGGTCAATCCCGACGTTTAAGGAGGCCAGAGTCCTACTCGGGCGAAAGTCCACGTCCAATACGACCCTGGGTACCCCCTATATAAGGATCAGTAATCCCATAGGGGAGGACAAGTCAATCTAGGTCACAACAAGTCGCAAGAAGTCTATCCAAGTCAAGTCAGGAGGTGAAGCTTTAGAAGACCCGCAGTCTCGGAGGAGTCGAGCCCGGAGGATTAGCTAGGATTAGTCTACGACTAGGCCTAGGATAGCCACTAACATACACCCCCTTGTAAAGCGTGTTCCCGATCAATATATAGCAACAGGACGTAGGGTTATTATCCTGAGGGAGGCCCGAACCTGTATAAAAACGGCTGTTCCCTGCTGTCAGAACTCCTGGCGATTCGCCCCTAGAGGTCCCTACCCCCCAGTAATCATCATCTCAAGAGCACCGTAAGATCGCCGGTTTACCGATCGTCGACAAGTTTCAATCCATGTAACCTTGCATGTCTATCCCAGCCTCATACAAACTCTATATATGCTAAAATATCCAAGCGTATGTGGACACATACACTCCAAACCCTAGTTTATTATTCTCCCAGTAAAACCCTAACCACGACAGTTACTTTTTTTTCTTACCACATGTCATATAAATATCTTTCACCTCTACCATGTTACCATGCCAGGAGATAAATATCCGTCCGGTGATAATTCTACCGAATAACTAGTTACCCAGCTACTCTGACGTGTTACCGTGACATATAAAATATCTATCCTTTTACCCTTCTACCCAGTAACCGTTCAACCAAATAACCGTTTACCATTTCGCCGTTCATCCATTTACCTCTTACTATAGCCAAAACCCTATTTCTTTAATGCCCTAGACAATTCTTCACCACGTGTGCATGCATATACACCCGCCACCTTTTCTCCCTCCTCAGAATACCCCTAGTATATTCTCTAAACGCTTGGGCAGCGGGGACACTAGCAATCATCCGCCCTAGCACATTCGGCGCCACCTTATACGTGGGGGCACCATGTGGAGTCGGGCGGCACCACAGCGGCTGCTGCGGCGCTGTCGCAGCTCCGGCACCCATCTCGCGAGGGTGAGGCAGATGCCGACCCAACCCTCGCCGGGCAACCCCAGCCGGTTCGGCGCCGGCTGGACTTCGACGAGCCGGGAGGAGTGGGCGTGCTCCATGCCGCACAGCTTCTCCTCCAGCATCCTCCTGTCCGGGTGGAAGGCTTGTCTCCTGTGGGCCCTTGGCTCTAGGAGTTAGCCAACCTGGTCGACACCGCTCGCCGCCAAGCGGCGGTCAGGGGTTCCCAGACCTCCTCGAGGCCTGGCGACGCTCATTTCGGCCCTTTAGCGGCTCCTCCGCTGCTGCCACCACGTCGGGCGCGTGGCGAGGCGAAGGAGCTC
The DNA here is from genome assembly GCA_019208055.1 of Stipa capillata. NCBI lineage: Eukaryota > Viridiplantae > Streptophyta > Magnoliopsida > Poales > Poaceae > Stipa > Stipa capillata. Next base: position 597,261 of record JAGXJF010001992.1, on the reverse strand, counting down.
CGCAGCAGGTCCTACCGTTCAGTTGCCTCTCCTGTCGCAGGAGGTGGCCCGGACCTTCGCCGGCGCCTCGACCGGCTAAGGAAAGATGAAGATGCGCGCGTCACCATCGAGCGCTATCAGGAGAAACGGCGCGAGGCGGGAGCCATCGAGGGCCAATCGTCCTCCGGCCCTGCTGCCAGTCGTACATGTTCTCCGGAGCACGTCCGAGTGCCGCCGGCCGGGAGGGTCGACACCCCACTTTACGGAGCGGGCTGTCAGGCCTTTACCCCTAGCCTTCTCCGCGTTAGCTGGCCCGGAAGGTTCTGGCCCGAGCTGCCGCAAAAATACGACGGCTCCTTTCACCCGGAGGAGTTCCTCCAGATCTACACTACCGCTGTGGAAGCCGCTGGAGGGGCCGAAAAGGTGATGGCCAACTGGTTCCCCATGGCCTTGAAGGGCTCTGCCCGTTCATGGCTCATGAATCTTCCCCCGAGCTCCGTCCGATCATGGGAAGACCTGTGCCACCAGTTCGTGGCCAACTTCCAGGGCACCTTCGAGCGCCCTGGCATAGAGAGCGATCTCCATGCCATCAAGCAGCGAAAAGGGGAAACGTTGCGGCATTTCATCCAGCACTTCAGTCAGGTACGCAACACCATCCCCAAGATATTCCCTCAAGCAGTCATCGTCACCTTCAGGCAAGCTGTTCGCGATGAGAAGATGCTTGAGAAACTGGGCATGCGCGACGTCCAGTCCATGGCGGAGTTGTTCGCAATCGCAGATAAGTGCGCCAAGGCGGCTGAGGCTTGCGCGTGGCATGCCCCGCGCCCCGACCAGCCGTCGGCCGATGGTGCAGAGTCCTGCCGTCCCTCAGGGCGGCGGGAGGGCAAGAGCAAGAAGCATAAGTCCGAGCCCATCGCGGCTGCGGAGGTCAAAGCGCGAAAGCCACCGCGCGCCGGTCCAGGTGGCAGTGGCAGGAAGCCACCCAGGGCCCCCGAGCAGGCCTCTGGCAGGTGGTGCGAGATACACAGTACCGACCAACACGGCCTTGCTGAGTGTCGGACGGAGAATTTCCTCGCCGAGAGGAACAAGAAGGAGCGCGAGGAGCGCCGCGAGGGCGGCGACGACAAGCGCAATGATGAAGAAGGTGGTCTCGGGTTCCAGGAACCCGAGGCCGTGGCGTGCAGCAACGGGGGTGCCTCGACGCCCGCTTCACGCCGCCAATTCAAGGTGATGGCCCACGAAGTATGCTCGGCGACCCCGAGCACCGGGTCAACCCGGCCACTAAAGTGGTCGGGAGTCCCGATCAACTTCGACAGCTCCGACCACCCCGAGAACACGTCAGGTGTGGGCCGCCTCCCTCTAGTGGTCTCCCCGACCGTGTGCAACATCAAGGTAACCCGCATGCTAATCGATGGGGGTGCAAGACTTAACCTCCTGTCCCCCGAGGTGTTTAGCAAGATGCAGGTGCCATCCGGGCAGCTCAAGCCCACGATGCCTTTCCTCGGCGTCACCCCGGGGATTACCATGCCCCTCGGGCAGGTCTCCCTGATGGTCACGTTTGGGACCAAGGCCAACTTTCAGACTGAGAGCTTCGTCTTCGACGTTGCCGAGTTCGACCTCCCATACAACGGCATCCTCGGCCGCCCGGCCCTCGCCAAGTTCATGGTAGCGTCCCACTACGCCTACCTCACCATCAAGATGCCTGGACCCAATGGCACGATCACTGTGCCGGCTGACCTCCAGGGCTCTGTCTTCTGCACCAAGCAACTATTTTTGGCCACCTCCACCGCGGCCGAAGACATCGGGGAGCGCCCCGAGTCCTCGGGTCTACCCCGACCAAGCTCAAGATGATCACGGATGACTCTGTCCCCGTCAAGGAGGTAGCCCTAGGTGAAGACGCGTCCAGAACCGTCAAGATCGGCGACCGCCTGGCCGCCAAATAGGAAAGCGCGCTCATCGCCTTCCTCTGGGCAAATGCCGACGTGTTTGCTTAGCAACCGTCGGATATGCCTGGGGTCCCTAGGGAGGTGATCGAGTACAACCTCGCTGTGCGTCCCAACGCACGGCCTGTTCGGCAGAAGGTGCGCCGCCAAGCACCAGAACGTCAAGAGTTCATCCGGGCGGAAGTCGTCAAGCTTCTTGCCGCCGGCTTCATCCGTGAAGTCATCCACCCGGATTGGCTCGCCAACCCCGTCGTTGTGCCAAAAGCCAATGGCAAGCTAAGGATGTGCGTCAACTACACCGACCTCAACAAGGCATGTCCAAAAGACCCTTTCCCTTTACCTCGCATCGATCAGATAGTCTATTCCACTGCGGGATGCGACCTTTTGTACTTTTTAGATGCCTATTCTGGCTACCACCAAATTAGTATGTCGGTAAAGGATGTGGAAAAAACCTCATTTACGACCCCAGTGGGGACTTATTGTTATATCTGCATGCCCTTTGGGTTGAAAAACGCTGGGCCTACGTACCAGCGAGCTATGCGCATCACTCTGCAATCTCAGATAGGTCACAACGTCAAGGCCTACATCGACGACCTCATCGTCAAGGCAAGGGATCAAGTCACGCTTCTCGAGGACCTTGCGCACCCGCATGAAGCTCAATCCCGAAAAGTGCGTCTTCGGAGTTCCCTCAGGCAAGCTCCTCGGTTTCCTGATTTTGAACCGGGGAATAAAGGCTAACCCGAGAAGATCCGGGCCATCAAGCAGATGTGCCTGCCAACTCATCTCAAGGACGTGCAGCGCTTAACAGGCTGCATGGCCGCCTTGGGACGTTTCATCTTCAAACTCGGGGAGCGAGGCCTCCCATTGTTCAAACTCCTCAAGAAATCAGGCCACTTCGAGTGGACCCCTGAGGCCGAGCGAGCCCTCGAGGACCTCAAGAGGTACCTCACGTCACCTCCAGTCTTGGTGGCCCCGAGGCCCGAGGAGCCCTTGCTCCTCTACATCTCGGCTACTCCCCGAGTAGTAAGTGCAGTCCTCGTGGTTGAGCGAGAGGTTGGGTCTGAGCTCCCAACAAATCCCACGAGGACAGAAGCTGTCGGGTCTATGCTCCCGATAAGCAGCAAGCCCGGGGAAGAACTCGGGTCCGAGCTCCCAAGTGACCCCGAGCAGTTAGGCGTACTGGGGTCCGAGCTCCCGATTGACCCCGAGCAGTCAGGCGTGCTCGGGGCCAAACTCCCAACCAGCGACGTATCAAGGGAGAAGCCCGGGTCCGAGCTCCCGGGCAGTACCGAGCAGTCAGCAGTGCTCGGGACCGAGCCTGGGTCCGAGCTCCTTGGCGAGCCCGAGCAACCAGTGGTGTACGAGTCCGATCCCAGCCCCCCGAGCGCCCTACTCGGGGAGGTCCCAAGCAAGGGCCGTGTCCAGCAGCGCCCCTTGTACTTTGTCAGCGAAGTACTACGTGACGCTAAGACACGTTACCCGCAAGCCCACAAGATGCTCTACGTGATTCTGGTCGCGTCGAGAAAGCTGCGCCATTACTTCCAGGCGCACGAAGTCCTGGTGGTCACCGCTTTCCCCCTCGATCGCATCTTGCACAATCGGGAAGCTACTGGCTGCGTGGTCGAGTGGGCAATCGAGCTCACCGAGTTCAATCTCCGCTTCGTCAGCAACCGGGCGATCAAAAGCAGAGCTCTGGCCAACTTCGTGGCCGAGTGGACGCCGGTGCCTGAAGGCAAAGAGGAGGAGCTGTCCGCAAACCCAGGGCACGAAGGCGCCGGACACTGGACTATGCACTTCGATGGTTCCCTCACACTCAAGGGCGCGGGGGCTGGAATGGTTCTCACCTCCCCAACAGGTGAAGTACTCCAATACGTCGTGCAACTTCACTTCCGCGCCACCAACAACATGGCCGAGTACGAGGGGCTTCTCGCCGGGCTCCGTGCCGCCGCGTCCCTCAGAATCCACCGTCTTCTTGTCAAAGGCGACTCTCAGCTAGTCTTCAATCAAGTGTCCAAAGAGTACCAATGCTTGGAGCCACAAATGGTAGCATACCTGGGCGAAGTCAGGAAGCTGGAGCGGCGTTTCGACGGATTGGAGCTCCAACACGTCCCGCGCCGCTACAACGAGCCCGCTGACTACCTATCGTGACTAGCGTCCTCGCTCTCGGGAACCGGTCCCGGCTGGGTCTTTGAAGAAAGGCTCTCCCGGCCGTCCGTCGAGGCTGCCGACCAAGGCGAAGGGGGAAGCTCGCACCAAGGCAAGGCTACCTAGGCAGCACATTCAGGGCCTAATCCCATCAAGTCTCCACTGCCGGGCGGGCACGCAGTGCTCGCCACTCGTTCTCAGGAACCTTCCTGGGTCTCCGAGATCCAGGGGTATCTGAAAGAAAAAATCCTTCCCGAAGACGATGCTGTAACAGAAAGGATTGCGCGCCAAGCCAAGCGCTACGCCATAGTAGATGGGGATCTCTATCGGCGTGGCACCAATGGCGTCTTTTTGAAGTGTATTTATCGGAAAGAAGGCCGCGAATTGCTCGCAGATGTCTACGAGGGCGAGTGTGGTAGCCATGCATCGTCCCGCACGCTGGTCGGGAAGGCCTTTCGGCAAGGCTTCTACTGGCCGACAGCCCTCCAGGATGCCGTCGAGCTGGTTCAGCGCTGCGAAGCGTGTCAATACCACGCAAAGCAGTCACATCAACCGGCTCAGGCCCTCCAAACCATCCCCCTGTCATGGCCCTTCGCGGTCTGGGGATTGGATATTATTGGTCCGTTTCCCCGAGCAGTCGGGGGCTACGAGTACCTCTACGTGACCATCGACAAGTTCACCAAGTGGACAGAAGCAGAGCCGGTCGTCAAGATCACAAAGCACACGGTGATCAAGTTCATCCGTGGCATCGTGAGCCGTTTCGGCGTTCCAATCGGATCCTTACCGACAACGGCACGCAGTTCACCAGTGATGCATTCCTGGAATACTGCGAAGACATCGGCGTCAAGGTCTGCTTCGTGTCAGTCACCCACCCGCGTGCCAACGGCCAAGTTGAGCGCGCCAACGCTCAAGTCCTCAAAGGACTCAAGACGCGAACCTTCGATCGGCTCAAGAAGTGCGGCGCCGGCTGGATCGACGAGCTCCCTGTCGTCCTCTAGTCAATCCGCACTTCTCCCAGCCGGGCGACCGGAGAGACGCCTTTCTTCCTCGTCTACGGGGCAGAGGCGTTCCTCCCCTCCGAGATCTCCCTCGGCTCCCCCCAGGTTGGAGCCTTCTCCGAGGGCGATCATGGGCAAAGAAGGTGTCGACGATCGGTGAACCGGCGATCTTACGGTACTCGCGAGATGATGATTACTGGGGGGTAGGGACCTCTAGGGCCCAAGCGCCAGAGAGATCTGACAGCAGGGAACAGCCGTTTTTATACAGGTTCGGGCCTCCCTCAGGATAATAACCCTACGTCCTGTTGCTATATATTGATCGGGAACACGCTTTACAATGGGGTGTATGTTAGTGGCTATCCTAGGCCTAATCGTAGACTAATCCTAGCTAATCCTCCGGGCTCGACTCCTTCGAGACTGCGGGTCGTCTAGGGCTTCGCCTCCTGGGATCTCGAGCTGTGACTAGTTGAATCTAGATTGACTTCTTGCGACCTGTTCTGACCTGTCCTCCCCTATGGGATCACTGATCCTTATATAGGGGGTATCCAGGGTCGTACTGGACGTGGACTTATGCCCGAGTAGGACTCTGGCTTCCTTAAACGTCGGGATTGACTTTTCTAGTTTAAGGGGAGTCTTCTTTCCTTAGAGGGATTGCCTTATCGTCCAAGGATCCTTACCAGATACATGGTACCTTCCTTAAAGCCTCAGGGAACTACGTACGGGTACCCCGAATACACGGGATACTGTACTACGCATCATCAAGCCCCCCATCAGTACGTGAAGTGAGGTCAAGATGGTTTGGTTGGAAATCTGCCCTTGTCAGGGAGCAGCCCCGAGTAGGCGACCCGAGTAGTCCTTGTCGATGACTTCTCCGAGTAGATTTAAGCTCTACCGAGTAGTCACAAGAACCTTATCGGACTAACTCTTTGGAAAAAATCCAGAATGCCTTTCTGATCTGATCTGATCCGTCGATCACAGACACGCGTCGCCTGGCATATTTATAGGAAACGGAACCATCGTGGCGGAAAATTCGCGTGGTGATGAAGAATCTTTTCTCTCTCTAGCCCATCTCTTGGGTCGTGGGTTGTCAGACCCTCTTTTTTCCCGCGACGTGCTCTGTGCGCGAAAAAAGCAACTGCCCGCATTAAATGCGATGGAACTGATCGTGCCGTGAACCGCACCCGGCGATCGTTCAAATCCTTTAGAAGTCCAAGGATTGGGGTTTTGCCCACATTGCATTCCTGCCTCCTAGCATTCTTGTTCTCTTCACCTTCTTCCTCGCGCCCGTGCCCAAAAAACATTCGCCTCCATCCTCGCGTGGTCAAATGACGAAGATGGGCAAGAAGAAGGTCGTGAAGGGATCCGGATCTCCCGATCGAGCCGACGAGTCGGGGAAAAGCCTCGAAGGAGGTCGCAGTCGCCATTCCAGAGTTTGAGGCTTCGGTAATGGACGCCGCCGCCCTCGAGAAGCTCGCGGCGGAGGAGGTGATCCTCCCGGAGGTATTCATACCTTACCGGGGGGCCGCGAAGGAGACGGTCCCGAGCCCCGACACCGACTGGACCGTCGTCTTCGCTGACTTCTTCAGATGCGGATTCCAGTTTCCGCCGTCATCGTTCTTCCTCCTGACGCTCCAGCATTACGGAATCGAATTGATCCACCTCAACCCGAACTCAATCCTGATGCTGGCGGTCTTCGCACATTTGTGCGAGGCCTACCTCGGCGTCAGGCCGAGCCTGGAGCTATGAAAGTACTTCTACAACCTCCGCCGGCAGAAGAGCAGCGGCACAGGAGTAGTCGGTGGCGCCGGATTCCGCCTCCGACAAGGAAGGAAGGACGAGTACATTGCCTCGCCCTGGAAGTCTTCGTGGTCGGGTTGGCACGCCCGGTGGTTCTACTGCCAGCCCCTAGTGAACTCCAAGATCTCCTACCGCGGACTTGCTCCCATCGCGATCAAGTGCTGGGGAGAGGTTCCGAAGGAGACCAGGCATCTCAAGGCACTCGTCAGCGACATCGCCAACCTCGCCGCCAAAGGATTGACGGCGTGGGACGTCGCGAAGGACTTTCTTCGACGCCGCATCAGCCCCCTTCGGTCACGAATCGCGACGGCCTGGGCAATCCCGGAAGGCCAAGACCCGACAAGAGATTTTGACACGGGTAAGTATAGCAACTTGCTCCATGTCAATTCAATTACTGAGAATCCTCACGCACTTTTGCCTTGTCGTGCCATGCAGAGCTGTCCTCAGGGGAACTTTGGAATAGGTTGAACAACCTATTCGAACAGTCCCCCCAAGGCGGGCGCAAAGACGTGCCCTTGCCCCTTCTGAGGCAGAGTCCAGAGAGCCGGCAAGAAATGTTCTCGGTAAGTCATCCATTTTTCCTCCTTGTCTGACTTGGTCCCGTCCGAGTGGCCTTATTGAGGGCTCTCGGGTTCTTTCTTCGCAGCGCGTAGGCCGCGGGGGTCCCGACTCGGAGGCCGAACGAGCAGGCGCTCCCGTCGAGGACGATGACGTCGAGATGCTCGACATGGCCCCGCCGCCCCCGGAGACGAGGGAGGAGGACCCTTCTGCGGCTGGGGCAGGAACGGAGGACTTTTCGACCAGTTCCCCTGCCCAGGACCCCCAATCGCAGGTTTGAACTCTTGCCCGACCACCCTATTTTCAACTTCTTTCCCGAATGATTAACATAGGGATGAATGTCGTCGGATAGCCCGGAGCGAGCGACCCTCCCCCTAAAGAGCCAACTCCCCCCCCTACGACTGTTCTCGAGAAGGGGACCGCGGCCGACAAGGGGAAGGCGCTACCGCCTCCGGCAAGCGGGACTCGAGTGCCTTGGCCGGAACAACTCCTCCTGTGGGGAAGCGCCCGAAGTAAGTTTTCCTTTGCCATCTTTTCCTTTTGACTTCGTTGTGTTGAAGGTTTGACTTGGCTGTTTTTCGGCAACTAGGGTGGTGATCCGCGCCGGCAAGGCTCCGACTGCCACGGCCTCCAAGCCGCAGCCCCCGGCGCCGGGAACGGCACCGGCCCCTGTGGCGGACTTGCCACAGGCCCCTGCGCCGGACTTGCCGCCGGCTCCTGCACCGGATGCGCCGGAGTTGCCGCGGACTTCTGCTTCGGAGTTGCCGTCGGCCCCTACCAAGGAATCAGAGCCCGTGGGGCCGGAATCGGAGTTGTCCCTTGTCGGGCAAGTCGCGCCTTCGGGTCCTTCTGCGACTGAAAATCTTCGCGCTTCTTCCTTGCTGCAGGTAACATAAGGGAAGTTAGCGATAAGGTAATCTGATTTTGCTTATACTGACCTATTCTTTTTCCAGCTTGCGCTTTCCCAGATCGTTCCGCTCGAGAAGGCACAAGAGGAGCTGGACTCGACGCGCGACGAGTTGAAGAAGCGCCTTGACGAGTCCGAGAGGCAGCGGGCGGAGATCGAGACGCTGCAGAAGCGGCTTGAGGACTCCGAGAAGCAGCGGGCGTCGGAGAAGGAGGCGCTGCAGAAGAGTCTTGATGACTCCGAGAAGCGGCGCGCGGCGGTCGAGGCTGATCTCTCGTCCGCAAATGCACGCCTCTCCGACGTCGTGCCTTCCTTGCAGCAGAGCCGGTCCTACGCGAAGAAGCTGGAGGAAGATCTCGAGCGGGCCTTGGGCACGCTCGAGAAGGCGCTGGGTGAAGCTGGTGTGGTCGTCGCCCCGAGCTCTTCTTCGGCCGACCGCCTGGCCGGGCTGATGGCATCCGTCTCCAAGCTGAAGCCTACCGTCGACAAGCTCCTCGAGGACGAGCTTCAGCAAGGGGTCCGCGACGCCTTGGCCTTCGCCTTAGCCCTTCTGAAGCGCGAGCACCCGAACTTGTCGCTGGAGGCGCTGGAGGCTGACTTGCCGGAGGAGGAGGCAGAGAGCCTTGTCGGTGCCGTTCAGGGGGCGGCCGATGCCTTTGGCGATCAAGTCCAGCCACCTGGGTCGCAGTAGGTCTGTAATAGGAAATACTTATGCAAATACAGTGGTTAATAACTGTGCGTTTAACTGGTGTGTTTTGTCTTTTTCAAAAACCTTGTCTAATCTGCTTGTGCGGGACTTTGTCGGATGCAAGCATAGGCTTTAGTCGGAACCAGCGTCCTTTGTCTCCCTTTGGTGCGGGTGTACGAATAGGGCCGTAGGTCGCTTTTTGCTGCGATTGACCAGTCCTTAGGTTTAGTCAGATGGAGGGCTCCGTGGCTCCTCGTCATCAGTAAACGCGATAAGGGGTCTTTCGTACAGCTTGTCGTGGCCGTGGCAGCATCTTCGTATCCCTAACTGAGAGAAGACTCCGGCTACTTGGCTAGTAAATCCTATGCTTGCCTGATCAGCAAAGTTCCACTCTACCCAAGATATCTTCCGCTCCGAGTAGTCGGAGATGTGGATGAGCGTGTGGGTTCCGTTGATCTAGTCGTAGCCATACTTTCTTCCCTTCCTTTACTCTGGATTGGGGGACTTTGCTACGGAACTTGGGAGCTTAGTCAACCAGGCCTTAGGTCTGGTCAGGTGGGGGGCTCAGTGGCTCCCCTGTCACCTGCAAACGCGTTAAGGGGTTTTCCTCGCATCCCTGGCAGTTGCAGCGCAGAACCCTTTCTCCTTTGCGCAGGTCGAAGAAGTCGGTACTCGTACTCATATCTCGACTTCACCGCATTCTTATACAGCCCCCGACTGTCTGTTTGAGGGATATCTCGGATAGGCAGTCTGAATTAAAAATGAGAAATATTGAACTAAGGACTCTGTATTATTTAACAAAAACTGTGTCTTTTACAAGCTACTGTAAGAAAACTAACTCTAAGAAAGAACTAAAAACTAAGCCGTCCCCTCCTTATCTAGCTCGTCATCGGTTGCGCCAGAGACTCCCGTCCTCTTGTCGTGACCCGCTGACTGAACTTTGTTGAGTGCGCGTGCTGGGCGGCGGCGCCCGGAGTGTCTTATCGTCGACTTGTTCATAGCTTGGCGACTTTTGAGGCTGGTGCTGGTGCAACTTCGGGGTTCGCCGATGAGGGGGCGACGGTTGTACTTATCTTACCGACGGCGGGTTGAACTGGACCCTCTAATGGACACGACCTTTCCACCACCGACACAAGCGACTAGGGTCGGGCGGCTTCTCCCGAGGAACCGTTGTCTTGCCCGGGGAAGGCCCTATCTTTCTCCCAGCCCCGATCTAGTCGTGGAGCTCTTTCTCCGGCTTGGAGGGGGTACTTCCCGAAGACGTCGCTCGTAGGCGTGGAGGTGGTCTTGACGATGTGGTGGCGGGAGCCTCAACGTCGGCGTCTTGGTTAGAGGGCGGGTGCTGCTCTGCGAGGTCGAGACTACGCTTGTCGCAGAGGAGTGCTTCTTTGGGGGAGCTCCTTATCGTAAGGACACCCTTTGGGCCGGGCATCTTTATGCACTGGTATGCGTAGTGCGTAGCTGCCATGAACTTGGCCAGGGTAGGTCGTCCTAAGATAGCATTGTAAGCTGTCTCAAAATCAACTACATCGAACAGGATTTTCTCTATTTGGAAATTCTCCGGTGTACCGAAGGTAACCGGGAGAGTGACTTGCCCAATCGGCGTGGCCGATGAGCCCGGGACAATGCCGTGGAAAGCGTGCGTCACCGTCTGCATAGACGACCGTGGCACTTGCGTGGCATCGAGGGCGTCGGCGAATAGGATATTGAGGAAGCTCCCTCCGTCTATTAGCACGCGGCCAACTCGGTAATTGTTGATCGTGGGCTCGACCACGATCGGGTACCGTCCCGGTCGAGCACAATTCTCGGGGCAATCCGCTTGGTCAAACGAGATTACTACCTCCGACCACTTGATCGCCCGAGGGACCCGCGGTACACTCGCGAGGACTTCCCGGGCGATCGCCTTGTACTGCCTCTTGGACTCATAAGAGGTCGATCCCCCGAATATGTGCTCTATTGCTCTGACATGCCCCTGGAAAGGCTCAGGGGTGGAATCACTGTCTTCGGAAGACGTCTCCCGGCTGTTGTTAGCGACCTGAGGGTTTTCCTCGCGGAACCTCTCTCGCTCTTCCCGAAGGTATTTCTTGAAGATGCGGCATTGCCGCAGATCATGCGAGTCCGTCTGGTGGAAGTCACACCAGGGCTTGGACGCCTTGTCGGAGGATGTTGCGGGCTTATCTTTGGGGCGTGGCTTCTAGGTACACTTCTCGGAGACGTCGGCCATCACGACGTCGGCCATCACCTCGTCGGTTCTGGTCCTCTTCTCCTTGTTCCCTCCGGAGGGCTTTTTCTTGCACTTGGTTTTGCGCGAATCGCCTCTCGATTGGAGGGGAGAACTGGTAGACTCGCCCCGCTGTTGCTTGATGTAACGCAAGGTTTCCTCCATGCAGGCAGCCTTCTTGGCCAGGTCCATGAGCTGCCTGGTGGTTCTTGGTGGTCGCATGAATAGATCGTGCGTGCACATCTCGTTTCGACTGCCCCGAGTGAAGGCGCGGATGACATCCGAGTCCGTTATTTCGGGTATAGTGTTGCGGATAGCACTAAACCTCTTCGTGAACTCGCGGAATGTCTCATCTGGTCGTTGGACGACGAGGAATAGATCGTCGACCCGACCAGGCCTTGGGAAGGTACCCTGGAAGTTCCCGAGTAGCATGTCACATAGCTGTCCCTAGGAACGGATTGTTCCCGGGGGAAGGTTCGTCAACCACGTCCTAGCGGCTCCTCTGAGAGCGGTAGGGAGGTAGTTGGCCATTACCTTCTCGTCACCGCCGGCCGCCTCAATCGCGGTGGTGTAGATCTGGAGGAACTCCACAGGGTTCGTGGTTCCATCATACGATTCAAGCGAGCCTGGCTTGAAACGAGAAGGCCATCGTACTTGCCGGAGTTCCTGGGACAGCGCTTGGCATCCGCTGAAGGATCCCCGATAAGGCACGTTTTCACCGCTATTCGGAGTCGAGGATCGGCCCCGAGCATTGGTGTTATGCGCGTGGTCTTTCCGAGAAGGTTGCTGCTCTTGCTGGCGCCTTTGACGGCGGCGCCGCTCAACCTGTTCTCGGAGGTCCACCGGCTGCTCCTCCTGAGGAGACCGGTTTCTGGGGTGTCGTCCCTCCTGATCTCGTTCTTCCAACGGAGGAGGGGTATCCGCCTGAGCGGAGCTGTGGGTCACCGATCTGGCCCGAGAAGACTCGGCCTGGTTCTGAGCCTCCTGGAGGTCAGCCCCCAGCCGTCGTAGCCACTGCACGCCCGCGGGTGTAGATAGATCTGCTACGGGGGGCTGTGACAGTAGATTGCGCACTTCCGCAAGTCTTCGAGCAGTTCGGGACACGTACTCTCTTGTTCCCGGGGGGGATCTTTCTCCTAGGGCAGGCAAGTCTCCGTCCCGACGAGGAGTTCTCTCCCCATTGGCGGGCAAACTCCCGCCCACGTGGGAGCCAGCCGGCACATTCCGCGGCTGTGAGCCCCCGGGCAAATCTGGATCTACGGGGTCTTCTCGACCGTCGTTGATCGCGAGTACCATCCGAGGTCCTTGATTGGACGATGTGTACTCGTACTCCATCGCGTTGTCCTCGTCGGACAAAACGCAGGTAAAGTCTTGATCGTTCTCACGATCAGAGTTAGCGGGAGAAATCCCGGCCATGGGGCTGGTCGTTCCCGCCGGGGAGTCGTCATTCAAGACTAACTTCCCGCTGAAGGCCCTAGCGCACTCGGTTCTGAAGTGGTCAGCTTCGCAATCCGAGTCCTCTCCAGGGGCGTACTCTCCGAAGTCAACTCGATCCGTTACCGGGTACGGGTCCATAGGGCCAAAGTTGTCGTACAAGCCCTGGTCCGAGTACCCAGTGCGGGGCGAGATTGCGATCGGTTTTTCCTGCCGTGCTCGCTACTTCCTCCTCGGTCGAGACCGAGGAGGTCTGCGCGAACGGCGCTGGGATCTGATCGTGCCTAGTTGCGCGTCCTGCCGACTTTGAATCTTCCTGGACGGCTTGGTCCGGAGAGGTCCCCACGGTCGCGCCATCTGTCGACGATCGGTGAACCGGCGATCTTACGGTACTCGCGAGATGATGATTACTGGGGGGTAGGGACCTCTAGGGCCCAAGCGCCAGAGAGATCTGACAGCAAGGAACAGCCTTTTTATACAGGTTCGGGCCTCCCTCAGGATAATAACCCTACGTCCTGTTGCTATATATTGATCGGGAACACGCTTTACAATGGGGTGTATGTTAGTGGCTATCCTAGGCCTAATCGTAGACTAATCCTAGCTAATCCTCCGGGCTCGACTCCTTCGAGACTACGGGTCGTCTAGGGCTTCGCCTCCTGGGATCTCGAGCTGCGACTAGTTGAATCTAGATTGACTTCTTGCGACCTGTTCTGACCTGTCCTCCCCTATGGGATCGCTGATCCTTATATAGGGGGTATCCAGGGTCGTACTGGACGTGGACTTACGCCCAAGTAGGACTCTGGCTTCCTTAAACATCGGGGTTGACTTTCCTAGTTTAAGGGGAGTCTTCTTTCCTTAGAGGGATTGCCTTATCGTCCGAGGATCCTTACCAGATACATGATACCTTCCTTAAAGCCTCGGGGAACTACGTACGGGTACCCTGAATACACGGGATACTATACTACGCATCATCAGAAGGTTTGAAGACGTCAACTATCTTGAAGAGCACCGCTGCAAAGCCGCTCTCCGTGCCGCAAGATATCAGCAGAGCCTAAGGCGCTATCATCAGCGCCATGTTCGGGCCCGGTCGCTAGAGGTCGGGGATCTAGTACTTCACCGCATCGAATTGCAGGAAGGAAAGAACAAACACTACCTCAGAAAACCCCTCCACTGACGGGCGCTTAAACCCCTCCACTGACGGGTTTAGCGCCCGTCACTAACGTCGCGTCAGTGGAAGTCTAACTTCCACTGACGGGCGGCGAACCCGTCAGTAGAGGGAAGATCACCACTGACGGGCAGAGGAGTCGGCCCGTCAGTGGTGGGTTTTATGGGATCGGGGAGCTCGAAGCCGTGGACGCCGCCGCTCCGTCCCTCCCGCGCTCGTCGCCGTCGATGGAGTCCAGGAGGTCTCGCCTCGTCGCCGCCGTGCTGGATCTGATGCTCACCGTGCCCGCCGCCGTGCAGTAGCCGTCGTCGTCGCTGCCATCGTCTCCGGAGGCCGTAGGCGGCGGATCCGGTCTCCATGAGGCCGTAGCACGCCGCTCCTCCCGCCGCACCTTCCCGCCGCAGCTCCTCCCGCCGCTCCTCCCGCCGCCGCCATCTCCGTCGACTACCTCGCCCCGGAGCACCCGCTCCCCGTCGCGGCCCTCAGGTGGGTGCTCTCCGCAGCAGACCTGTGGCTCGCCGAGCACGGCGACCTCGTCCGCGTCTTGATCCACCTGTGGAAGAGATGGGGGTGACGGTGCAGGGGAAGAGATGGGGGGCAGCGAGGAGAGCGGCGGGTAGATGGGGGGCGGTGATGGAGAGCGGCGGGGACCTGGTCGGGGAGGAGGCCAGGGCCGCTGGATCTGGAGTTCCAGGGCGGCGGCGGCCTAGGAGCGGGCTGTCCCGGGGCGGCGGGAGGAGGAGCGCTGGGGACGGAGATCCGGCGGGGGACGGGTCGGAGCCGGGTGAGGAGCGGCGGTGCTTCACGACGGCGGCAGCGGCGCACGGGTGAAGTCAGGAGATGGGGAGGCGGCGGGGAGGGCGGCGGTGCGAGGGGAGGGAGGCGGCGGGGAGGGAGGCGGCGGGGAGGGAAGCGGCGCGGGGGGAGGACGGCGGCGCGGGGGAGGGCGGCGGCGAGGAGGGCGGCGGTGCGAGGGGAGGGAGGCGGCGGGGAGGGAGGCGGCGAGCGGGAGGGCGGCAGCGGCGGGAGGCGGCGCGGGAGGGCGTAGATCTGGAGCTTGTGGGGAGCTCTGGTCCTTAGGAATTTTTAGGATGGAGGAGTGTGCGGCGTAGGACTTTTCTAGGGTTTCGGTGTGGGCTGAAATCACTGCTGACGGGCCAAACCTTGGTCCCGTCAGTGGTGACTTAGACAGTACTGACGGGCAGGATTTCATGCCCGTCAGTGGAACCCCTTAGCAATATAATCACTGACGGGCCAAATTTTGTGCCCGTCAGTGATGATCCTTTTTTGTGAAACCTGGATTTTCTGTAAAGTCACCACTGACGGTTCCTCTATCGCCCGTCAGTAGAGATGACTACTACTGACGGGTATTTCGTGCCCGTCAGTAGAGATGGTTCAGCAGAGATGTTTTCTGGGGTAGTGAAACTCTCCCCCATGTGGGAGGGCCCCTACCGAGTGACTGGCGTCTCTCGACCGGGCTCCGTTCGGTTGACCACGGAAGAAGGCCTGCCGCTGCCCAATGCGTGGAACATCGAGCATCTGCGCAAGTTTTATCCATGAATAGCTCGGGTAAGTTTTTCCTTTATACCAAGGGCCAGCACCCCGAGTACAAAAGTGAGTCACAGGAGTGTTCCGGGTTATCAGCTCTAAAGCCCTGGCCGCCTCGCTTGGTTTTCGAACCCGGGGTACCAGTCCAGAAATAAGCTATCTGAGTATCCCACGCGCTCGCACTCATGCTCGGGGGCTCCCATGTAATTAAAGCTATGTCCATAGCATTGGCAGTATTAATATAAGCAATGTTCGCATTTGTAATTACTTGTCAATTATTATTTCCATCCCCTCGTTTGCTCGCAAAAGAAATCACTCTCGCGGATATCGGGCTCCCACATCCTCCTTCGCGCGAGTAGATCCCGACTGATCTGCAGTATGGGGAGTCGGGGTAATCTAGTCTCTGTTGGTAGGCGGAGGGCGCTCGGTCGACCACTCGCACCCCGAGCACCCCCGAGTCAGGGCAAATAAGCCACTGACCACTTGTGCTCGGTCCGATCAGTGGCCCCGAGCGCTACCGAAGCCCCAGAGTACTCGGGCAACCCTACTTCTCGTGCTCACGACCAGTCAGCCGACTCGAAAGCCTTCAGGTCCGGATAGCGGAGGGTTTTCAAAAAAGAAAAGACTCGGAGCTGTGGCATCTTTTGCCAGCAGCTTGTTATAATCACGTGCGAGTGTACAAGTTAACCATGGTGAAAGTCCCGGGTGACGATGCATATCGGCTCAGAGACCCAGGACGAAGAGCCGCCATGGATCCAACTCTACTCACGAGCTAAGTTTTTCTGTCGCACTTCCTCGGCTTTAAACCTCTTAAGTAACATCTCCGCGAATAGCTTCTCGCGCCAACGAGCCCATGCGCCGCTCATTCATAAAGCAAGGATATTCTAGAATAACGATGTGAATCACGAGGAGGTTCTGGGTCGTCGCCCAAAGCCCTGGTCGCCTCGCTTGGTTTCCGAACCCTGGGCACCAGCCTGGCCAAAAGCCGCCCGAGCATCCTACGCGCTCGCACACGTACTTTGGGGCTCCCCAATGGATGGGCAGGTGGCGCAAGGGACCCTTGCTGTGCGAGAGCCTCGTCGCATCAGAGAGAAACCTGTTGAAACTAAATAGGAAAAATCGGCGTGTTAAAATGCTCGCCAATGTCTAAATTGTCTGTACGAACCGTCCCGAGCATGCGTGCTCGGACGATGTTGCAGGAACACCAAGCCCAAAAGGCGCACGCTCCCGAGCTCCGCAGATTGGCCTCGGGGACCCAAGTCCCTTGGGACCCCGAGGAGCGGTCTTCTCCAGGATGAGTTCAACGCGTAGACCTCGGGGACATGGGGTCCTCGAGGCCCCGAGGAGCGGCCTGCGCCAAGACAAGTTCGAAGCATCCAGCTCTCGGGGGCTAAAGTCCTCGGGGCCACCACCAAGGGTTGGCCTGCTCGGGCAACAGCTGGATACCTCAAAAAAAAGAGAAAAAAGAGAAAAAGAAACAAGTTCAAGTCTCCGTAATCCCAGAGGTTCGAAGCCAAGTTCGCACCTATCTTTGCATCAACAAAATCTATGAAAAGCAGCTTGAACAAGTCCAACGGCGTGGAACCAAGTCCGCGCTCGGCACTACATAAGCAAAAAGTTCACCAAAAGTCTTTACAGAGGCTCTTCGGCCTCGAACAAAAGAGGCATAAAAGAAAATACAAAGGGGCAAGCTAGTCTCCGCCGGTGTCGTCCTCGGAGCCGCTCTCGTCTTCCTCCCGGGTGAAGCTCGCTGCGATCTCCTCAGCGACCTCGCGGACGGCTTGGCGAGCCTCTTCCCCCTCTTCGGCGACCCTGAACCTAGCTGGCTCCAAGGAGAAATTCGGATCCCGGCTGCGGTAGCACGCAAGCACATGCTCGACCACTACGGCGGCCAGGTCGCGCCCCTCCCGGGGTGACCAAGTCCCTCACGGCCGCCGGCACCGTCTCCAGCTGGTCGGCGAATACGTCGAAGTGGTAGGCGAGGTGGCTCAGGGAGTTCGTGTGCTCCACGACGGCGATGCCGCGGCCAAGTCCGGCAGCCTCCATCTCGCTCCACGCACATTTGAGGATACCGAGCATCATCGCGGCGGTTTTGCACCTTTCCGAGCGCATCGCCATGAGGCGCTCCTCCCCCTCGGCGGCCGAAGACTTCACCCGCTGCAGCTCATCCTATAGCTCCTTCACCCGCTCCATCAGCCGGCTCTTGGAGGCATTGCCGTCAACAAGGCACTGCTCCACCTCCTGGATGCGGCGATCCTTTTCCTCGACGACTCGCCGGAGCTGCTCGGCGGCCTTCTTGCGGGCGTCATTGAGACGCCGCTCCGTTTTCTCCTCCAGCTCCTGCGTCTTCCTTGCCAGGGAGCTCCCCTCTTCCTCGAGGGATTTCTCACGCTGGTCGAGTACGCCCTCCCGCGTGGCAGCCTCCGTTTCGCGGAGGGAAAGTTGCTCTTCGCAGCAAGAGAGTCGTCTCTCGCGCCAGGTCAGCTCCTGCTCACACCACTTCAGCGCATCGCACTCGTCGATGGCCTCCGTGCGCATTTCCTCCAGGCCCTATCCCTTTGGATCTCGGCGGCAGCCCCCTCGTGTTCGCGCTTGGCGATCCGGACTCACGCAAGGAAGGCCTCGCCGGCCTCCATCAGGGCAACCTCCCGCTCCCTGAGGTCGGCTTCCCACTTCTCCAGCGCTTCCTTCTCCGAGGCGGCGGCGGCCCGAATCTCTTCCAACACAGCATGAGCCGCGTTGAGAATTTCCGGGGGAGGCCCCTCGGCTCCTCCGCCCTCGCGCTCCTGGCAACCGAGGCCGGCGCTGGAGCCCCAGTCACCGCGGCATCCACCGGAGCCTCTACCGCCACCGCGCTCCAATCGGGCGCCGCGCCTTGGTCCTCGGGGGATGAGCTGGGTGATGCCCGCATAACTTCGGCCCTCGGAGTCTCCGCGGCCCTCGGAGCGCTCTCGGTTCTCGGGGAGCCCCCGGTCCTCGGGGCACCCGCGGCTCTCGGAGCTTCTTCGGCGCTCAGGGCGGTATCGGTTCTCGGGGCCTCCTCGGTCCTCGCAGTCCCCGCGCTTTCAGCGCTCGGGGTGAGCCCCGCGCTCGGGTCGGCCCGAGGTTTCTTCGACGCCCTGAAAACAATGCAATAAAGTTTGGGTCAACTCCCGAGCACCATATACACTTCGCAAAAGTTAAGGAAAGTTTTCGGCTCACTTAGACGAGCGCCCGCTGTACTTCCACCGAGCACTCGGCCTGTCGAATCCTGGGCTCGTTGGTCATGGCGGGTCCTTCCTTTTTTTGCTCACGGCCTCAGGCAGAATGGCCCCTGAGCTCTGCTGCCCCGAGCCCCCGGTTGGCGCCGTTCGTTCGCCGCCGCACCCCGAGCTGCTGCCTCCGACCGGCGCCGCACGGGAGCTGCCGCCACCGACCGGTTCTGACTGGCCACTGCCGCCCCCGGTGCCGGACGCCCGCTGGCCGACCGGCGGAGGAGGGGGTGACGGCGGTGATGGGGAGGATGGGGGAAGGCGTCCGTGCCTTCTTGCTTTTCCGATCGGTGGGGTCCTTTTCACCGGCGCTGGCCCCCTCGTCGCCCCCGCTGTCCCTCGGAATGATCAGCGACTCGGTGGTTTTGCCTTTCTTCTTCAGCTTGACCCCCTTGTGGTCGAACTCCGGGAGGGACGCGCGGATCTCATTGTGCAGCGCATTCACGCACAACGGAAGGTCCGGCCGGGGCAGCTCGGCGGCGGCAACATCCACGGGACCTAGGAGAAGCCGCAGCAGCGAGCTCTCCATATCGGGGCTGAGATTCCCCCCTTCGCCGATCACCGTCCGGTCGATGTCCTGCGGGCCGATGTACATCTAGGCCGGCGGCCGCACTCTCGTAGCGGTGCTAGCCGCCGCTGGACGAAGTCAAGGACGACCATCGCCACCGTCAACCCGGCGGCCCGCAGCTGCGCGATCCGCTCCACCACTGGCCACAGCAGGTGGTCATCCGTGGGCAAGTACTCCCATGACCTTTGGTGCACCGGGGCCGGCCCTCGGAAAATAGCAGTTGGAGGTGCGGGTCGGTGGAGATGTAGCACCATTGGACGCATCAATCGTCCCACTTGTTCCGTGTCTCCTGCGGGATGTAGGTCTTTTCGATCTTCTCCCGCAGGCGGAAATTGCAGCTCCCCGCAATCTCAATCCTGTCGGAGCCCCGGCTTTTCCCCACGAACCGCAGCACGAAGTAGTGGCAGAAGAGTGTCATCGAAGGCATCACGCCCACGAACATCTCGCAGAGATGGGCGAAGATCGCCAGCATCACCACAGAGTTCGGGGAGAGATGGACGAGGTGGATCCCGTACTCCGTCAAAACCTCCAGGAAGAAGGGGGAGAACGGCGGCACCAGCCCCGCCGCGATGAAACTGGCGAAGATCACCGTCTCCTCCGCCCTCGGCTCCGGCAGGTACGTGGCCGGCCTCAACGCCGGGGATCCCCGTTGGCCCTCCGGGACCAACATCTTCCGAAGTTTGTCCATGCTCTCCTCGTTGAGGAGGCGGGACTTGGGGAGGATGCCGGCGGCGGCGGAGGACGACGAGGAGGCGCGGCGTCTTTCCTTCCTCAGCATGGTGGCGTTTGGCGTGGGAAAAGAGGAGGAAGGTGCGCTAGAGGGCAAGAGTGTGTGCAGAAGCGAAAGGCGCGAGGATGAAGATGAAGTTTGAGAAAAACAAGGAAATGGAAAGGCGCAGCGTGGGCGAAGCGTATAAAAGAAGTTATCAAGAAGTTTGAACCGTCGCGTGACGTGGACGGCGGTGCCAATTCTGTCCCTCTGACAAAACGCGCCCCCCCCACGCCGCGTGGGATTCGAGGCATTTTTCATCATTTCGGCAGAGGCGTGGCGCCCCATGTCGCGCTAAAATCGGAGCGGTTTCTCCGTCCGGTGCACTAAATGGGCCGGCGTCTTCATTGGCCCATAAAACGAAGGCCCCGCCACCAACCTTGTCCCCTTCTGGACCGTCGTCTGGTGGCAGGGCCGGGGCTACTGTCGGCGATACGGGGCCCAGGGCCCCCCGAACCGCTGGTAAAAGCCCAACTTAATGCCACGTCACCAAGGACGGGGGTGTGAAGCAAGAGGTGTTCGGGAAGGGCCCCGAGCGTCATTCCCAAACGACCAACCAAAAGGGGCCACGTGTCGCCCCTTAAGGGTGCTCCCCGAGCACCCAAGGTGACTCTGATGGGATTCGTAGCATAGAAAACAAAAATTTTCCTACGAGATGCAAACGAAAACCTAGATCCAATCTAGAAAACCAAGATCCAATCTAGAAGAAGCTTGCAACGAGAGACAGATCATATCTACATACCCTCGACGAACACGTCAACGCAGCGGAGAATTTGACCGTTGTCGATGAAGCCCGCAGCCTCCCGCAGCTAGGTTATACCTCCCAGCCGCGAGAGGGATCTCCTCGTGTTCCAATCCGATCAAGCACCGCAACGAGCGGCACCTCCGAGATGTGCACACGTACGGCTCGAAGACGTCACCTCCTTCTTGATCCAGCAAGGCGGGAGATGAGGTAGATGAGATCAACTCCGGTAGCACGACGGCATGGTGGTGGAGGTGGTGGGGTTTCTCCGCGGACAGGGCTTCGCCAAGCGCTGCGCACGAGAGAGAGGAGATGGGAGAGAGGGAGGCGGCGGCTGGGATGGATCTATCCGGAGGGCTGCCCCTCCCCTCCTTTATATAGAGGAGGAAACTTGGAGGAGGAGGAATAGTACCCGTGAACAGTACACGCGTGAACAGTACGCGCTGTGAACAGTACCATCCCCAAGTAAAGCCTCCCCTTTCGATCTTATCTCCTATTTTTAAGGGATTTGATCTTATCCCTTGGGGGGTTACTGTTCACGTGACACTATTCACGTGTGTACTATTCATGCAGTACCCTTGGTCCGTGTGGACCCCTCCGGGATAAGTGGGCCCCACCCGGGGACCCCCGGAACCTTCTAAAACCTTCCCGGTACGATACCGGAAAAATCCCGAACTTTTCCGGAACCCTAAAAATACTTTCCCATATATGAATCTTTATCTCCGGACCATTCCGGAGCTCCTCGTGATGTCCTGGATCCCATCCGAGACTCCGAACAAAATTTCGGTCTCACCATATTAATATCTCATTTTATACCCTAGCGTCAATGAACCTTAAGTGTGTGACCCTACAGGTTCGGGAATATGTGGACATGATCGAGACACCTCTCCGATCAATAATCAATAGCGGGACCTGGATGTCCATAATGACTCCCACGTATTCAACGAAGATCCTTATCGGTTCGAACCATGATGTCGAATATTCCATTCTCTTTGTCTCGCGATATTTTACTTGCCCGAGATTCGATCATCGGTATCACCATACCTAGTTCAATCTCGTTACCGACAAGTACTCTTTACTCGTTCCGTAATGCCACATCCTCTATGACCAACTCTTTAGTCACGTGCTTGCAAGCGATACAGAATGTGCTTTACCGAGTGGGCCCAGAGTATATCTCTCTGTCACATGGATGGACAAATCCCACTCTCGATACATGCAACCCAACAAGTACTTTCCGAAATACCTGAAAGACACCTTTATGATCACCCTGTTACGGCGTGACGGTTGATGCCCCCAAAGCATTCTTCCGGTACCAGGGAGCGGCATTATCTCATGGTCTAAGGATCGGAACATTTAACAATGGAAAGCTATGCAATATGAACTTTTGTGACGTGATCGAATTGCCTAACTTAATTTGGGTCTGTCCATCATGTCATTCTCCTAATGACATGACCCCGTTATTAACCGACATCACATGTCCATGATTAGGAAACCTTAACCATCATTTAATCAACGAGCTAGCCAGATAGAGGCATTGCTAGGGACACGGTGTTGTTTATAAAACCACACATGTATTATGTTTCCGGTTAATACAATTATAGCATGGAGTATAAACATTTATCATGAACAAGAAATATGATAATAACAATTTATTATTGCCTCTAGGGCATATTTCCAACAGACTCGGCCCCCGCTCGGAGCGTTTCGGGAAAAGATCTCGGGGCTCTCCCCGAGTGTTCGGGGCGTGGTGGACCCACTCGGGGCACCAAGTGCCCCGCTTCGCGAGGCAGCCTAGGGGGCGCGCTCGGGGGTCCCCGTTCTCAGGAACCCTGAGCCTCCCTGTGGGCCCTTTCTCAGTCCATGTGGCCCGACAGACGCATTTAATGCCCATCCGTCAGGCCCGTCTGCTCCAAGTCCGCTACAGCGGGCATGATGGCAAATACTGACAAGTTCCCATCCTCCCAAGAGATAGGCTGCCTCGGTTATCATTCTTGGCAGGGGATGGGACAGTCAGGAGACCTTTTTGACTTTAGGGCGCGCTGCTGCGCGCCCGGAAACATGCCTTCAGTTGCTACCATGTGCGACCCAGGTACCTTTCGGTTGGTATGCGTCAGGCGGCGTCCGCAGAAGTCTTCGTTCTCCGAGCCCTTTAGGTTCGTCATTCTTAATTTGACTTGCGACAAATTTCATGAAGTTCAGTTGAGAACGTACAAGATATATGATCTTTTGGCATTCTGTCTGCAGAGGGTCAGCAGAGAGAAGCCGTAACTCCGCACCATACTCCTGATCAGCGTAGCAAACCATGTGTAAGCTATGCAAGTCTGAGAATCAAATAAATTAACAGCGATAATGGCTAGCCGTTAATGTATGAAAGGTATTAGAAGAAATATTTCCATGATGCATCAAAGTTCATAGTATCTATTAAAATATTAATTAGACACAAGAATAGTTTCGCGTATTGGCAGGTCCACACTCTACCACTGCACCTTTAGAACTGAGGTCTGCAGGATCAGCGACAGGGTACCCACAAGCTTCGGGTCAATGACCAGACACTTCTTCCCCCTAATCTGATACAAAAATAATAACTCAAACTCTTCAATATCAACAAGAGTACATATGATTGCAACGGGGAGTGCAGGAGGAGAAACGCATGCACACTCTTGAGGATGTTGAGGAGGTCCTTCTGCGACTGCTCCCTGCAAGCCGGGGTTGAAACAAATCAAAAACACAAGTCAAAATTCGATGAACAGATAGGAGCTGAGTGGGTGTGTGGGATCAGGATGAGGGACCTGAGGGCGGTGAGATTGAGCGGGGAGTTATCGAGGTTGGGGATCTGCGCCATATGCCTCGCTCACCTCCTCTATATTTTTGCTAATACATAAAATAAAAAAACTTCAATTCCTCTGAACACGAAAAAGCATATACACGCGATTAATTAGAGGGCACACCTGAAAGACAACAATGAGAGCAAAATATGAAGGAAACTTGTTAATTAGAAGGAACTGAAGCATCCACTTGATCTTCACAACGTGAAAATTGCTCACATATCAGTCAATTTGTTCAATCATTTTGCTAACAAGGTGGAAAAGGTTCGTCGTGACAACGCTACCTCAGCCATATCGCCGCACACATGGAAGAAACATATAGTGGAGAAGACGGAAGAAATATCTACAAGGCTGCACAGATGATAGCTCTGAACATTGTCTCGTACCTCGGATGAGGCGTGGAGAGGGGCGGTGCGGCAAGTCGGACGGGGGAGACGCCGGGGTCGCAAGGGCAACGGGTGCGGGGACGTCGGGCCAGGAAGACGGTGGAGAGCAATCTGGGGGCGGCAGCCGGGGTGAAGAGGACGACGGGCGCGGCGGAGTGTTGATCCGGCGGGAACCCCGAAGCCGTCGTCGGGGGTAGTAGATTCCGGCGTGGTGTACGGATGCGGTCAGATCCCGTGGAATTGGGGTCTAATTCTTTCTTTTAGTGTAATTTGAGTCCGAAAATGAATTGGAACCGGATTTGTGTGATGAAACCTGAAACTGAGATGGGAACGAAAGGGGATGCCAATTTACGGTTTTTCTAATTCCGACAGCTAAGGCCCAAACGCGCCCATAACGCTAATCGTGTCCGCATTGACACTACGGCGGTCCAGTTAGCGCTTCTTCCCCCATCAATTTCACCTTTCGTCTTTGGCCGTCGCCAGCGGCAGCGACCGACGGCGTCGACCGAACTGGAGAAGAAAATCGGAAATAAAAAAAGTTTAGGTTTCAAACCACGCTCTACGGTTTTCGACCAAGAAATAATTTCAATCAAAAGTTAGACTTTCAACTGAAATTGAACCAACTTTTAACCCCTCTTCGCTTTTCAACTGAAAACAGTACAAGGTTTTTAGGATCCAAACTTTCAACTGCGTGGATACTTCCAATCCATCCAAGCAAAAGCAAGCTTCTAGTCATAGGAGCATCAGAGATCTAAAGTCCAGTCTTCAAGTAAAGAATCTGCCTCCTCGTCAATGAACTTCTCTTTGGGACGGGTACTTCATCTTTGTGAAGATAATGTGTCGAGCACCGACTTCCAACTCAAAAACAAGAGCTCAAAGAAAAGAAAAAGGCTAGATATCTAGGACCTCCCCTACCTTTCATGGCGATGGTGGTAGGGCAGGACATCAACAGCGACAAGTCTTGCTCCCCCTCCTCCTCTCCTCACATCCAACGAGTCCAACACATGCACCACCGCTCATCTTGTCCTCTTAAAACTGATGCGACAATGGTGTATCAATCTTTCGGTGAGATGGTAGCTATCGATTTGTGGAGGTGACTCTCACGATCCGGCTACAACCGTACGATGATTGCTGAACCAACTCTGAATCTGTTATCGACCTGCTCAAAGTACGATCCACCTATTCACGAAGATAAATTCCTTTAAGCAATTGTAGAATAAGTAAGAATGAGATAAATAGCAATCTAAAATTGCAAATAAGATTAAAGTACTATAAGGTTGGGGTTTGATAGTGGTAACACTGGTGCTCTCGGCGAACAAGAGATTGCACAAAGTTATAGCAATGACAACCTCGAACTAAACAAACCCCAATCTACATTTTTAAAATACGAATATTTTTAACACTAATAAATTCAACAACCATGAAATTTTCTTCTTCATGATCTCATGAACCCACCTCGATCGGTGTTGGAAACCTACAAAATGTCTTTGTTCTTCTCTTTGCCTCTCACTATCAATTGCTCTTTTGATAGATAAGCAAATTTTTAGTACTTATACGTGGTCTAGTGTGCGCTCTGTCGTGCACCGTAAAGTGATGCAGCGAGTGATTGAACGACGAGTCTTTATAAGCACTGGAGCGACGTCCCTTTCGTCGAGCGAACGCGTCGCTATGAACGAACGTGTTGCTCCGAGCCGACGCGTCCACTTTGCAGAGGCGCCGTCGATCCATCAGATCAACCGCACGCATACATACCATTGTATATCCGTCCACCGCGTGCTCACGTGTCATGGTAGGTGCACAAATACCAAGGCTAATTCACAAAAGCGGTGCCTGCTAAGGGAAAGTCAGGGGTGCACACGGGGGCATGTGCACCCCTTATTTCAAAATTTTCAAATTCACACATTTAAGTTTCAAAAAAATCTGAAAAAATTCATACATGTATATTACGGATTGAGGTATGCATGGTTAAATTTTCGTAAAATAATATATCCATTTGTGATCTGTGCAAAAAAAAGAAGAGAACACCTTAGGGGGTTGTGCACAGTAGTGAACAGTACAAAGCCATGAACAGTATGCATATTTGTTTTTTTCACACAGGTCACAAACGGGCATATTATTTTACGAGAATTTACCTGTGTGTACTTCATTCCATCACAAACCGGTATGAATTTTTTCAAATTTTTCTGAAACTTATACGTGCTTCAAAAATTCGAGCAAACTCTAATGGGTGTAGGTGCACCCGTGAGCCAAAAATCCTCACCCTGCCTGCTAACTGCTAATGCCAAACTGCATGCATGTTGCATGCATCAAGCTGGCTCATTAATGGCACATGTCTTTCATAAACCTATACATTAATCTTGATCTTTGAGAATTAAAACCCTGATTCCAATTTCATTATATTTAGCAACCATCATGCGAAATCTTTTAATTACATCAATCTATAATTTACATTGGCCATAAACCATATATTCCTACACGGGGTACTTTTCCCTTTATTAGATAGAGCATTTCACAGATTTGCTCTACAACATAATATAACTGCTCCCCAATTCACCGTGGAGAAAGCAAGAACAATTTTCAGTACAAAACATTAGGTAAAGTTTTACCATTCACAAGAGTGTAACTAGGGGCCTAGGACATATATAGGAGGATACAAAGCATATATAGGAGGATACAAAGTACAGACCTCATCATCCTGATCATGCGTCATTAATCTGCCCATGGCTTTGCAACCACTGACATCTACATATTTTAAGTTCCTCCACAACTTCAGTCATGGTTGGTCTGTCATTCACGTCGTCTTCGAGACATTTAACCGCAATCAGGCCAACCTCCTCAAGGCAATTTCTGTCCCCCAGGGTGGAGGCAATCTCCGTATCATACATCTGCTCTGTAGCTCCCTCCCTAGAAGCCTTGACATAGTTTATCGGAAGGCTGTTGTTCCCATCATACCTCGCCTTCTTTCCGGTGATGAGCTCAAGAAGGACAATCCCAAAACTGTAAACATCGCTCTTCTCCGTGAGAAGCCCGGTCTTCATGTACACGGGATCAATGTAGCTACTATCCCCAATCACCCAATTGGTGTGTTCTTTGTCTATAGACAGGAGCCTAGATGTCCCGAAGTCCGAGACCTTTGGCACAAAGTTGTCATCAAGTAGAATGTTTCCAGATTTCACATCTCCATGAAGGATCTTCTGGCTAGCCTGTGAATGCATGTAAGCAAGAGCATCTGCAGAGTTGATGGCGATATCCAAACGTGCTCCAAGTGAGAGAGGGTGTCTTCTTCTATTGCTGTTTTGCCCATGAAGCACGTCGTAGAGGCTCCCTTTTGGGACGAACTCATAAACCAGCATAGGCACTTCCGTCTCCATGCAACAGCCTAATAGTTGGACTAGATACCTGTGGCTTATTTTTGACTGGATCGTGATCTCGTTGGCGAAGTCCTTTTGGCGGTCCTCGTTGATCGCAATGGAGCGCTTGATGGCGACGTGCGTGTCGTCGCTGGTTGTTCCCTTGTAGACCTCACCGAAGGCACCTCTTCCGATGATAGAACGATAGTTTTGTGTGATTTTGTCTAGCTTCTCCTTTGTGAAGATCTCGATCTTGATGCTTTTCAGTAACTGTCCACCATTCTTGTTGAAACGATCTCTAAGCTTCCTTTTCTCATGCTCCATGTGTATGAATATAAATAGCACCGCTAATAATGAGATGAGATGGCACCGATTGAACCTGTGAACAAATATCATGTGAATTATTGTCATTTTGTGTCAATTTACAGTTTTGGAGCTACAGCACTAATAGAAGAGTTCACATGACATGTACTTTGCTTACTCCAAACAAAATGTCATGCATGTGAAGAGAAGATTAATTTCACCGTGTTCGAGAGAACTTATAATCATAATGTTCAAATTTTCACATGGTGATATGTATATAGGTGTTAAATTCAGTGAAATGCATGGGAATATGATTTAGGTGGTGAAAATAGTACTGTCTACTGCATATAAAATAGGTGGCGAGAATTCTATTTTAGACACCGGCGGTGCATACTATATATGGAATGGTAATTGATGCATTAGAGCATTAAGAAAGAAAGGCATATATATAAAACGTCTCACCTATCACTGCTATTGCAGCCGTGGACAATACGGCTTCACAACCCTTGACACTTTTACCGTCACCTTTTCGTCCGAACTTGCATTTACATGTATAATCACCTACTTCGTCATGGCATATCCCCCCATTACAAGGATATTGATCCGGCGTGTCACACTCATTAATATCTGAAAAATGTATGAAAACAGTGCATAATATGAGAATAGTGAATGCAAGCAAAGACAAAAGTTACTACTATTTTTTCTTAATACTTCTATTCTTGCAAATGGTGAGTGAGCAATAGAACTTCTAGGTATCTCAAATCTTTCCCGATAAACTATCTGCCCTCATATCAGGGGTGTGGTGTAGCGATCTAATACATGTGAATATATCCATAATTAATGTTCACTATTACAGTTCTAAAATTTTAAAACTAGAAATTACTTTGTTGTGAGAGGAATATACAATAGTAATGGTGATATATGGAAAATTAATATTCGTTCCAAAATAATATAGAGAATGAAGTGAAGTACAAACTTTCGCATCCGTTTTCTTTGTAGGGGTTGCCAGCGTAACCCTTGGAGCAATTGCAGAAATAGCCCGGGGTGCCATTACTGGCATTAACGCAATAGCTGTGGGTGCTAACACACGCCCCGTAGGGAACACTTGCCTTGTCACCATCCTCCCGCGTCGGCGGGCATGCCCCATCCCTAATTGCCCAGTCAAGAACAAGTGGGGCGACAGGACTATTTTTGGCTAATGTCATACCAAGGAGGTGTTCTTTCCTGAAACTGTACCTGTTTGAGCAATTCACCGTTAGCATGGGTCAAGATTGTTATAAGAGGTCTTTACAGTACCCACTAAACAATATGTATCCCTCATCCCAGTGGATCCAAGGGACAAGATCTACTAATACTACTAGATAAGGTGAATAATATTTTTCGCTTAAGGGGCCAAACTGGAAGACACACCAAACAAATCCTGTAGCTCTAGAGAAAAAAATGGAAGCAATTATTTTCGAGCACCCAACTCGGTGTCTAAATTGATCGCATTATTTGGGCAATTACAGGAGGATGTGCGAGATCAGGCACATGTATATAACAGTACGAGAGTGTACATGAGTTCTTGCAAATCTGTTCGCGCAAAAGAGAAAGAAGTTACAAATTGTTGTACTCGATGACCTGCACTGCCCTCCGCTCCTCACTGGGGTTAACAACGACGGGCACCATCATGTTATAAGTTTTATAGATGACAGTGGTTTGCTTATGTTTGCTCTAGTGGTTTGCCAATGATAAAAAAATACCCATTTATAAACTGTGCATGATGGTTTACAAGGGTTTAGAATTCAGAGTAAGATTAAAAGTGCATTAACCTCAACATAAACTCTGCACCATTGAACCCTTGTCGATCGATTTGCAATTATTTAAACGGGAAATTCTAAGACATACTTTCTCAACTGAACCCTATGATATGTATGAATGTAACTATTTCAATACATTTGAATGCTTAGTCTTCTCAAGTGCTTAATTTCAATGTAGTATTCTCTCATCGAGCTATACGCAAAACTTATATTGTATTGTCCTAGTCAATCACTGCGCCATGCCTTTAATTTCACCACCAAAATTTCATATGAAAGGGGCACACCATAGTTGATTAATTACATGGTAGATTATAACTTTTCGTAGATAGCGGAACTAGAGAATAAAGAACCGGAACTGTGAATGGAATTTGAATAAATTTGCTTGTTTGCAATGAATGGACATGTGAATGAGAGCTGCTTTTCAAGTTATATTTATATATATATATGTACTATTTCTGTTTGTTTTCGATTGTGACTAGCATTTTTCTTAGGCTAGCCAATAAATAGAAAATAATGTATAAATGTAAAAGCTTATCACAGACAGGTCTGAAGACTTCAGAACCATATGTGATAATCCTATATCATAGACAATTCTTTTCTAGAAATATCTATACCACCTTATAATATTTGAGTGGTGGTGTCACACTTTTGTTACCCTTTTTACCCCTCTAACAACTCTCTAACAAACATGTAACAAAGTGATAACAAACTAACTATTTTTTCTCAGTAGTCTAACAAATCAAATCTTTATCTACAACTAACTATTTTTCTCAGCAACCAACCCCGTGCACCTTCTCATCCCGATCCTGCTCCTCGGCCCCCGTCGCGTGTGACGCCTCGGCCAGCCCCAACCGGACGCCGCCGTCGCGCCCACGCCCCCGTCGAGGCTCCTTTCCTTTTAAAATTTATACCCGTTGCAACGCACGGGCACTCTGCTAGTGTGTGATATAAACTTCACTGTCTGTGATGACTGAGGGCCATCATAGACCCTTGGATGACTGTTTAGAGAATCGTCTGTGATGAGATTTTCGAATCGTCTGTAGTAGCGGAAACCCGTTAGAAACATGTGGACTCTTAGAAAAAATAGACGTTCCACTTACTGAAAAGAGGCATGGATCGGGCTCCCCGTAACCGAAAAAACAATGCGCGCGCTAGTTATCACTAGCACCCAAAATAGGTTCTAGGTCGGTTTGCATTCATGGCGAGATGACAATCGGTATTTCCTGATGGTGATGGTATATATTTGTAGAAAATCGTTAGGAATTGGTCAGTATGACCGGTTCCAACATGATCCATCGGCAAATGCCTCCCAATAGCTTCCCATCAGGAAACACGGACTTTCCCAGACACCCTATCAGTGACGAGTGATTCCTAACAATCATCATCAGGAAAGAGCTTTTCTGGGGGATTTAACTCTCGCTATTTTATTATATGTGTTTTTGGTCTTAGGATAATTCGTTTCAAAATGTTTGTCCAATGAAGTTATCAAAAATGTTATTATTATAATTTTTTTATCCTATAGCCTATTTAAATGCTTTGGGAATGATTAGATGACTATGCTATTTGGTTAATAGGGATACGCACAGCTATTTTTTTTATTTTTTCTTAGATTTAGTGCTTATCTTGATATGTACGCAGGATGGACTGAGAATATATATAAAGTAAAACAGAGGAAGCAGGATTTTGACTTTTCCGGACGCTTTAAAGTCGTCAGAAGTAATTTTTTTGGTATCCTAAGTTGATGAATGCAGATGTTCTGATATGCAAGAGACGAAGTAACCACATGACTTTGCCCCTCACATCGACCGCTTAGTACAACCAGGTAGTCCTTCTCATCATCTCTTCTCTCGCCTAACCTTACCAAGCATCGCCTTGGTCCGTTGCCATTGGGCTATAGACTTGACCAACCCTCAACATCAGACACACCGAGCGTAGCTGACAGTCTTCCATGGCTGGCACTGAACCTAAAGTCCCCCGACTACTCGATGCCCTAAAGAATAGAGACTCCTATAGGATTGGAGAAAAAAGAGAGGCCACCACATATGCCGATGCCTTTGCCACCTCTGCAAGCACCGGCGCTACAAGGGATGGGTACCCTGACGAGGATTAACAACTTTTTTCTTTTAGTAAAGTTTGGTAGCTCCCAATATTTGCGAATTCCCAAATACTAGAACCGTGCCATTGGTGGTTCACTGGAGGCACAGGCACCCTAAGAAGGGTTAACAATTCTCCTTTGCTTTTAGAATTCCGATATTTGCTCATTCCCGAACCACCACATTATCAGGGGCGCCACCTTGGTCTAAGCTTTGTCAGAGGCGCGGGGGGTGGAGTCGAACATGAGACCTTAATCTATTGCCGCTACATTGAATTTGTAGAAATTTTGTGTGCATTGTAACCCTAACGTGGAACACAAGACTGATAATCTTGGGCGCAACTGCAGGAACAATGATGGTTTGTGTTGGGAAAATATAACTGGTGGTACTCCAACATGTAGGAGACCGATATCCTCATCAGTGCCGCCTTCATCGACTGGCTCGTCAGAACTCAATCATGTTTCTCTTCTCCTTCATCTATGTCACCAGCCTCTGTGCTAATAGGCAAGGTTGACGCCTGAGTGCTAATAGGCAAGGTCGACTCCTAAGCCCCAAACCCTATAGTATCACAACTGAACTGCAATTCAATGAAGATCTAGTGTAGAATCAAAAAATTCCTTGCAACATTGAGCTGCACCCAATTAGTTTTATGAGAATCTCACTACCAGAATCTGCAACTTTCCCGAGTGTAAAATTGTTTCCCGAGTGTAAATCGTCGGGCACTCGGTAAGGTCCCGAGTGTTGGCATATACACTCGGGAATTGGACTAACACTCGGAAAAAAAAATACTTTCCCGAGTGGACACTCGGGATAGGTTTTTCCTCTCGGTAAACTTGAGCAGCGGGACGGAATCCAAACGGACGGTTGGAGTTTCCCGAGTGGACACTCGGGAAAACAGTATAACACTCGGTAGAGTTTTTTTGCAGGGTCATTCGGGCGCGTCGATTTGGGCTCCAGCGGGACCAATGAATTTTGGGCCTTATAGTTTTCTCTCCCAATCCACGCCACTCCACTCTCTCTCCCAATCGCCGCCGCCGCCGCACTCCACCCTCCCCCCCCACGGGCACTCCGCCCTCCCCCCTACGGGCACTCCGCTCCCCCTCCCCCCCTCCCGACGTGCTCCTCGCGGTCCTCTCCGGATCCGGCGGCCCGCGCCTCACCTTGCCGCGCCACCCCGCCCCCCCAATGACTCCGCGCGGTTGTCTCCAGATCCGGCGCCGCCGGCGCGGCCCGCGCCTCCCGCTCCTCTCCGGATCCGGTGCCGCCGCACCTCGCCGCGCCACCCGGCCCTCCGGCGACTCCGCGCGGTCGTCTCCAGATCCGGCGCCACCGGCGCGGCCCGCGCCTCCCGCTCCTCTCCGGATCCGGTGCCGCCGCACCTCGCCACTCCACCCGGCCCTCCGGCGACTCCGCGCGGTCGTCTCCAGATCCGGCGCCGTCGGCGCGGCCCGCGCCTCCCGCTCCTCTCCGGATCCGGTGCCGCCGCACCTCGCCGCGCCCCCCGGCCCTCTTCAGATCCCACTGCAGCTCCTTTTTCCTCGCCACGCACCGGCCGGCCACCGGCCACGCACTGGTACCTCCTCCACCGGCCGTAGCTCCAGCCTCGAGCGGTCCTCCTCTGTAGCTTCTCGTCAAGGTGAGTGGTGCTGGTACCAGTGTGCTACTTTTTGATTTACTCCTAATCTCTGTATTCTCTATCTGTATTATATAGTCGTATATTCATATATCCTCTGTATGGAAGGCTTGTTTGTATGCTAAATGCTTGTTGGCTAACTGCTATGTCCATTCTTATTCGGTTATTCCATAACCATATTCATATGTTTTGTAGTTCTTGTCTTTTGCTATTGTGCAGCCGCTGCTGTTTGGACTATGAAGGGATGGGGAGCTGCTGTTTGCTACTTGAGAAACGACTATTGAGAATTTGGGATGAGTTCCATGCTCTTACCTCTTATTGTTATTGTCCACTTCAATGTTAATTGATGAACTACTAACTAGTAATTATTTCTCATCTTGTAGTCAAGCGAGGATAGCAAGAATTCAAGAATCAAAAGGATATGGTTTATATATGATAGAACTTGAGATTGTTCACATCAAAACGACCAAGGATGGAAATCTGTGGACTATCTATTCTCCTTTTCTGCTCAGATTAGTTATGGAACGAATGTTGCATGTGCTCCCTTGCTCCTTCATGCACGACAATAGTTGTAGTGTTCTAGATGTGCATGTTGTAATCATATAATGTGTTAAGTATATTTTATTGTGTTGATTATATAAGCAATCATCTAAGTAAACAAACTGCTCATTTATTTCCTAATGGTTTCCTTTCTTAAATATTCTTTTTTCTCATTTGCATCTCACTGTTTTATTATGTTCGACATGAAGTCCGGAGTCATGCTACCTACATCATGAGCTTCTAAACTTGATGCTAGTTCTTATGTCGACTCAGTTATGTTCTGGACCGTCTCCAGAAGCAAAAGATCAGCAGCTGGTACTGGATATTTGTTTCTTTAGCATCAACTACTTCTAACTTACTGCATTATCTTCATGATTTACGTTATGTCCAATGCCCTGAACAATTTTTTTCATCTTCTAGGTTTAGCTTTTGTTTAGAATATATGCATATTTTTTGTACTTCTCATGATTATTTTAATTGATATTCCTCCTATGGTCTATGAGAATTATCTTGCACACTTGTTTTTAAGTTGCAACAGTGTGCTGGTTAAAAATCTGAGGTCTTATTTCATGTTAGATGATGCTAGAACATTTTATAGCCTTTTTATGACTAATTGATTGTTGCCAAAAATCTTAGTATCGTACACAGGAAGTTGTCATATACACTTTAACCATCCTTTTGTTCCCTACTAAGAAAATGCTTGAATTATGGAAAGTCTGTAACCTATTTATTGGTTTTGCAGCCAATTTTGTACTACTGCCATATTATACTTTCAACTACCTTGTAAGTGCAAGTGCTGAAGGTGCAACAAGTCAATTGGCAGACAACAGTTTACTTGTTCTGCTTATTCTGATCCACTACCGGAAGTGCATTTCAATGAATGAGTCCATTCCAACAAACAATATCTACGTGAGTGATTCAAGTACCAACGTCAAGGACGCACCAGCTTTGATATAGCCTGTCTTCTATTCTTTGTAGCTGTGAATTGATAGTAGCCAATCAGAGGTTAATCTCGTACCTAGACATGTGGCTGCGAACCTTTTGGACCTGAAGGCTTTGGGAAGTTGCGTATTTTGTGAACTGCATCTTGGATTGTGGAACCTGGTTTTATTTGTGAACATTTGCATCTGATTAGCTTGTAGTTTGTGGTATATGTGAGAATGTTACTAGTTGGACTGAACATATATGTGCGGAATTTGTTACAAATTTTTGTGAATTATTGGAATACCATGCTAGGCTAAAATTGCTGTGAAAATGAGCCCTAATTCTAGCTCTTTTGGTTGTGCTAAAATTGCTGAGAACTGGGCTGGTCCAGCTGCGGTAATGGTTGGTCCAGCAACTAATCTTTCCCGAGTGTTGTCTAAAAGTCACTCGGGACAACCTGCACACGTGGAAGGCTGAAAAATGGACGCGTGTGCATTGTTTCCCGAGTGTGCACTCGGGACACAGTCCGCTACCGTTATTTCGACGTTAGCGAATTTATTCCCCGAGTGCCGTTGTTTCCCGAGTGTATTGTCGGACACTCGGGAAACTATCGCTTCCCGAGTGCGAACACTCGGGAAAACACTCTTTCCCGACCATATATTTCCCGACGGCTCTTTCCCGAGTGTGACTCTCGGGAAGACTTTCCCGAGTGTTTTTAAGTCTTTCCCGAGTGTTTTTGGCACTCGGGAAAGTTACAGATTCTGGTAGTGTCTGTAAGACAATTTATGTACGTGTGTCCTCTAAATTGTTGGTTTGAGATATGAACGATGAATATGATGGGTAAGTCACATGGAGCCTTGCCTATTGGAGGACAGAGGATCTACGTTTTTAGTGTGACTATGGTAAATTCCTACAAAGTGAATATGGTAAATTCCTAGTTCCTGTCGAGTGGATGTCCGCTATAAGTGGACATCTCTCATGTGTGCGAGAAGGGTCATGGGTCCAAATCAAATTTGTCAATGGAGGATATTAATAAACGTATCTATTTAATTTACTTAGTCAATGCATATTATCATTACAAAGTATCGATTATTTCTCTTTATTAATATTGATCACTTCACTATTGCAAAATTGCCTCTCTATCTCCTACATTGTATAATTTCATATTTTGCTTATTTTTAATTTTTTTTGTATTTAGTTTCTTATAGATGGATGATTTCTTGGAACCTAATGGAGTTTTCATAAAAATCTGAGCTAATTTTCAGGTGATCCACATGAGTTTGAGGAGGGCTAAATATGATTTTCGTCATTTTTCACCATCAAGGTTACCTCAAATTAGAAAAGTTGCAACAAGAAAGTTGTTTCCTCTCATCGAGCTACCCCAAAACAAGTACATGAATGACCTGATTCAAAGTTCAGATGAAGAAATTACAAAAATTACAAATACGGGCTTGTGCACCGGGAGGCCGACAGGAGCCACGGGATTAGCCATAACTTTCTAGTTTTAACTCCAAATCGAGCGTGAGTTTTTGCATTGGATTCATGAGGAAATAAGATGGCGCTAAAAGACTCCAAGGATGTCTAAGAGCCTTTGGATTAAAGGAGTTTTGATCGGATGGCTTAGGTAGGAGTTGGGAGGCTACAAAAAGAGGGGAAACCCTAGCCTTCACGAATACCAATCTACTCATGCCTCAAGGCCATGAATTTTCCACCTCTCCACAGCCATCATCCACCCGAGAAATCATCTACTACAGCAAGGGGAAGCAAAAGAAGAAGGAGAAGGAGGGGGCACTCCCACTCCACGCTGCCGCCATTGCCATCACCTACTGTTATATGCATGTTGAACATCATGTTGATTCAATAAAGTATCTCTCCATCAATATCGTTTCATCTCCTCTATGTTTGAGTAGTGTGTTGTTCCATAAGGTCGATAATATAGTATGAGATGGTTTGCACCTATTAATAGTTGGTATTGATCAAGTCCTTGTGCTAGTGTGTGAGGTGCACACACATATATTAGGTGAAACACACGGGTTTGCATCGTTAGATGAGAATTGGTTAGGGATGCATGGGACGAGCAACCTCTTTCTAATCAGGAGTTGTTGATATGGGGATTATGGGGACTTGCATTTTCTATGATATGGTTAGGGAAACCTTAATTATTCTTTAAAGAATATAATCATGAGTATAAATTAGCTATTGATTTTATTTACATTTAAGCATCGCTCTCTTTACTAGCAAAAGTCTTTATTTTTAGTCAAATCGTTGAAATGCTAAAAATTGATCGTCTAGGAACTTTGTTTGCATTGAGTCCTATCTTTTTATTTATGCGTTGCAGCAATTTTGCGTCTTCTTTTGTAG
Organism: Stipa capillata; assembly: GCA_019208055.1. Lineage (NCBI taxonomy): Eukaryota > Viridiplantae > Streptophyta > Magnoliopsida > Poales > Poaceae > Stipa > Stipa capillata. Next base: position 560,334 of record JAGXJF010001992.1, on the reverse strand, counting down.
AATTAGTCGAGAGATCCAAAAAGTCTCACATTACATTGATCTGTTATATAAATACACGTTCAAAAGACACATAGGTGCACCACACAAGGCTGAACTAACTCACGTTGTAACCAATGATCGTGGCATAGTCTAGGAGGTGATTCAAAAGGTGGCATGACTACGTGAATAGTAGCACGCAGCCACGTGGGTATATGCATATTGAGGGCAGCGATAATTTCATAAATTGTGGCATGATGCTGCTGCTGCTGCTTCTTCTTCCTCCTTCCTCTTTGCCCAACTGCTTCTTTCTCTTCGTGTCCAACGAGAAATCCGATCCAGTTTTTTTCTTTATCTTTTTCCTTGTTGTAACTTTATATAGGTTTTAGTGTAACTGTATCTTCCAATAAATTTGGCTATATCTCTCCCTTTGGATCGCTGTTCGTCCTTTTACAAGTCCTTTCACGAAAATATTGCTTAGCTGATATTTCCATTTCCATGTCTGCTTTGAGTATTGTCCTTGTCATTTATTTCCAGTACTTCCGTTCCTTGTCCAGTTCAGGAAATCTTCTTGCCATTCATTTCCTCTCATAGAAAATTTATATTCCTATTTCCATGTCTAATTTCTGGTACTTTAGTTGCCATTTATTTCCCATGAGTCAAATTTTTGTTGCGCTAGGATTATAGATAGCCTAGTTTTCATGTTGGCAAATTTGACTATGATATAAAGAAACATAGTCGCTTGTGAATAGACACTCCCCTACCTCTCTCACTACAAGTATCCTGGCACTTGGCAAGTCTTCGATGTACCTTTTGCAATTCTTTTGTTGCCTAATGGTGTGTTGATCAGTCCTTTGCTTAATACAAGTTAAATTGCATAAATGGTAGAGCAGTTTGCTAGTAGTGATGTAGTGAGTTGATGTAACCAGATCCGTATAAAGCTTGAGCTTTTCGCTATGTTTGGAGAAGGTTTAGTTACTGGCCGGTAACTGGATTAACCAGTACCCCGAGAAACCTTGCTACTTGCCCAAAAATCCTGATTTTATCAAAGTTCACGCAAATTTAGATGAAAGTTGGTAAATTTTGAATTTGGACGCTTAAATCCCGGTTACTTGCCAGTAACCATGGTTACCGGTTCTACCGGCCCCTCTAGGTACTTTTTTGCATACCAGTAGCGATAACCTTAGTTGCTAGGATTTCCCCATTACTGGCTGGTAATCGGCTTATTACCCTGGAAAAAACCTTGCTACCAACAACAAAATCCCTGTTTTGCCAAATTTTCATGCAAATTTGGATAATTGGTAAATTTTAAATTTCCCGTTTGAATTTGGTCTTTTCACAGCAGAATCTAGCTTACTGTAACCGTGGTTACCGCGGTTCTACCAGCCTCCTATTTGTATTTGTTCCGTACCTCTAGCCATAACCTTTGTTTGGAGAACTACCAACACATCTTCTCATGTTATTTTTAGGTAAACCAGCTAAATATACCTGTGTACATTAGTAGTGAATTACTGAAACTAGTATATTGAGAAAAAAGATATAAAATACACTTTTGCTAATTCTCGTTGTCTAAAATTTTCATAAATCTTAGTCACCTAAAACTTCATGTATGTAGTCTAAAATTACAGTTTAAAAGAGCGTAATTTTAATGAAAAGTTACTATAATTTTTGATCTTACTAGAGTTTGTTAGAGACGATAATGGTTATATGTTTATCTAAAGGCTTAGCAAAATAACAAGTCAAAGAAAATATTAGATAACCGAGGAATATAAGCTCCCTATAAAATGTGATGATTTTAAAAGAAGAAAGATCCCTATAAAATATGACGATTTGGAAAGAAGAAAGATCTTCACGTCGTAAAGGAGCACGTACCACTCTTTCTTGGCAACGAACGCGTACTGGCACGGGTTGTCTGCCACTGGGTTGTTGTCCTTGTCCTCCTTCCAGCTGACGCTGATCATGCTGAGGTTGGGCGTTATCGACGCCTCGCAGCAGCCGTGGCCGCTGCATGGCGTGTCGTCATCGACCCCGGTATCGTTCACTTTATCGCACGTCGTGATACAGCCCGTGAGGTACGAGGCGCCGCTGCGGCCGACGAGCTTCGCCTCCGAGCTGCACCCGACGGCCGTGAACATGTTGGCCGTCGGTGAGAGCAGGAACGGGGTGCCGGTGACGTTGAAGGTCATGTTCTGCGTGATGGGCTCCGTCTTGTTGTCGCCCGTCCGCCTGCTGCAGGTGTAGGTCAAATAGCTGTACACGACCATCTGCGCCGTCTCCAGCATGATGCTGTCGATTGCGACGTTGCCCGTGTATAGCGTCGGAGGGTTCGCCGTCAGGTTGCACTCCACGAGGAAGTCGGACGTGAGAGAACGATTGCCGATGCCGAATGGGTAGGGGATATGTATGTCTCCGCATTTGTCGGGATCCGGCGCTGATGCCGGCGCCGGTGGCGCAGACGACATGCCGGTACCGAGGAGTGCGGCATAGAACATAACTAGGAGGGGCATGGCGTGTGGCATCGCTAATTTGCTTAGGACTAACTAGCTAGTTGTTAACGACCTGCTCTCTCCATATCTAGTAATATAGAGGAGTAAGGAGGTGGTCCTTAGCCCTTGGATGCATATGAAGCGCTCATCATCTCCATGGAGAGGGAGACATGAGATTTGGATTATACTGTTTGGCTATAGTCCTGTCCTTGCTCGCTTTATCTCTCTAGGACCAATCATCAACAGAAGTGACGTTTCGCTTACGTCATGCTGGGTGAGGTCATAAACCCACAGAGACAGCTCCACATTAGAGTAACTAGCAACCAGACAATAAACATCAGTTAAATGATGAGTCACAAGTCCACAACTAAGAGATAGAGTTATTAAGATCATCTTCAATAGGATGATATCAGTTTTCTCTTAAAGGTGTCACATAGAATTTTTATTGAGTTAGAAGAAAAAGAAAGAAGAAAGAGAAGGTTCCTACACCCTTGGTGAAAAGATGATCTCTTTACATTTAAGAGATCACTATTTTCTTCATTATACAATTTGTTTTTCCTTACACCCATATTTTCTAGTTTAATTTTGATCCTATATTCATGCATGCATTAATTGCTAGAGATAGCATTAAGGGATAACCTATTGTATAGCATGTTTTTGTTGTTATGTTTAAATGACATGAAAAACATAAGAGAAGGCTGTCTTCTCTACTATTGGAGATGCCCTAAGAGAGGCTGACTGGCGGAGTAACTGTGCCATGATTACTACATCCATTCTAAAATAGATGACGTCCTAAAAGTATAAGTTAAGCTTTTCTAGTTTCAACTAACATAAGAAAATTATTGAAATTGATCAAATACAAATAATATCACTAGTTTGTCATGGAACATTTCATGATTAGGTAATTATTTTAATATTGTACTAACATATTCACATAAAATAAAAGATAAAATTACATCTTGAAGACTGTATTCATATCTAAAATGTCATCTATTTTGGAACTGAGGGAGTAACGAGGTAAATTTGAAACATCCAACTTAAACTGTGAGTTGTTAAATGGGTCTTATGCACGGTTCAGACTGAAAGTATCCCGCAAAATTGTGATACTTCAAGGTTGCACCCGGGAGCATATGCTTCAGGTTAAAAATAAGTGTAATTACCAAATTTTAAATTCTTTTAAAAATCACACATGCTAATGAGTAATTTGTGTCTGTACAATTTTTCATGAACAAGCTTGCATTTTTGTGGCCTGTGCCAAAAAAAAATTGGTAGCAAATGAGTTGCTATTTTAGCTCTTCAAATCTTCTTATAGGACAAAAAAATGCAAATAATTTCATGACGTCTTGTACGTGCACAAAAGTACTCAAACATTAGCACATGTAATTCTTCCATAATTTCCTGACACTTGCAAAAAATTGATTTAGTTTTTAAGGCAAGAGCATGTGCTCCTCGGAGCCATATCACCACTCTCACAAAATCGTTACTCTTATAGGCAGTATAATTATATAAAATAGGTAGAGAAAAAAACCATCAACAGAAAAAATGATGTATCATATCCATTTATGATTCTTTCTAATTGAATTATTGAACGAGCGCATCATTTACTCGTTAGGAGGGAGTAAAAGATGAGTACTTAGGAGGAATAGCTATAGGGGATATTGTGGGGTAAATGATGTTTACAATTTTCTTTTGTTAGCAGTTGGATTGAATTGGATGACTAGGATGAAGTGCGTCAAATCCTAACACGTAATTTAGGTAGTATAGGTATAGGTATAGGTATAGATGAGTAAAACTAGTGATTGCAATGGTTCATACTTGTGCTATAAATCTATTTACATGTGTACATGGTTTATATTTCTCCAATAAATTTGGTTAATTTAAGCAGATCATTTGTGCAGTCCTTGTGTATGTGTGATCCATATATGTTTACTTGTGCTATGATGTGAAATTAACATATATGTGTAATCTGCTCGCTTTAGATAGTATGTCTAGTATTTTTTGAGATAGTCAATTACTACAAACGGTTTAACACTTAGATCTGTCTAGAAATATGATAACAGACTAACATAGACGGTTCTGCTGTAAGAATATCTGTGATAGCATTTTTGTGGACAAATTTTGAATCGTCTAACAATGAGTGTGCTACACATTAGCTAGAGTCCCTAGCCTTCTTCGACATTTAGAGGGCATGCATGATTTGCATTTGAATGTTAATAATTTTATGTCAATTCAAATTGGATTGCTAGGGGGATAACTTTCGGACTAGTTGGTCGCAGCGAGAAACATGTGTGCACGGATGGAAGAGCATGCGCGGGCATGTGACGGATTAAGAAAGGAGATAATTGATAAAATGCCCCAAAGTTAGGGGGCCTTTGCTCATTTGCCCCGAGAATGACGGGTGGGGTCCGGGGCCACCCGTCATTCTTACAAATGGGGCAAATAAGCAAACGGCGCCCCAACTTTGGGGTATATAATCAAAAGCCCCTTAAGAAAGCGGGGAGGAATATATGTGTAACCATAAATAGCATATGTGGGTGTGCGTACAAATCGGCTGCTGCACAGACATACAATATGTATGGCATTATATTGCAAAAAAACGTTGCACAGCACTTGCGCCATGTCCACGAAAGACCATATCAACCTGTTGTCCTTGTGTATGCATTACGTTGGCATGACACCGGTGAGAACTTGTTTAGCGACATTGCTAACTTTGAACACACAAGTAATTAATGACGTTGGTAAAGTAACTTCGTTGAAAAAGTAAGTGCCATGGCATAATCCAGGGAGTGGTACATAAGGAAAGAGTTACAAAATGTCATCTGAAAATTGTAGATGTCATGTCAATGAAAACAAATTCAAAAGAAAGCTAGAAAGTCGACTCATATTCGCAAATAAACATAGTCACATGGAAATAGTATTCTCCATATCCTATAAATACATGCCAAGAGGCAATAAATATATCATATCAGTACAGAGACGGATGGTTGAGATTACATCTATTTTCTTTTCTTCTAATGCAGAGTGTTCGTTCTTTTTTAAAATGAGTGTGTGTTCCTGTTTATCGTGAGAAACATGACCCCCAAAACACAGCATTATTATTATGATACAAAATGAACGGTTGGTAGATGAGCTAATAAACATAAGCTTAATAATATGACGCATGGTGCGTGTCTCTTTCAAATCTTAGGCGGACTGGGATGTGTTTGTCACACGTTTCCTTCCGGTCAATCAGTAGCGCATCGCCTGAGTCAGTGAGTCATCCACATTCTTTCTAGACTCAAATAGGATGCCACAAACAAATACGATGCTCAGGAAAGACCTCGGCTTTTCCTTTTTCCTCTGCTACAGTAGAAAGAGGCGGAAAAGCCGGTGCATCCAGTTCCGTCGCCTTCTCCCTGGTGAGGCCGCTGTGTCTCTTCGCCTCCGGTCGCCGACGGGCACCGCGAGACGGGGGGGAATGAGGCCTCTGCCGGATGTGTAGATAGGTTTAGGTTGTCTAGGGTTCCCCATGGCGTCGTCGTTTCGACGGTGGCGACGGCGGCGTCGGGGTTTTGGGTTCTCCGGCTCCAGCCCCCTTCCGGTGGCGTCCTTTCCGGCGGCACCAGGGAGCCAGTGAGATTTTGTTTCAGAGGATCGACGGATCTGTCCTCCGGCGGTGCTTCCTCGTTCTTCGGCGAGGAGCAAACGGAGGTTCTATTCCGTCTTTCTTCTCTTCTGGTGGTGGCCTCCCTTCTTCTTCTAGCGAGTCGCTTCTTCATCCCCGGCCTATGGAGAGGAGTCAGCGGATGGTCCGAGCTCGGCGACCTGCTCGAGATTGGGGCGATGCCCCCGCCGATGGGCGTTCAGCGGTGGTTTTGTTCCGCCTCTCGCGGCGGACTTTTCTTGCGGCGTTTAGACCAGGCCTGCGTGCTCTGGTGGTTTCTGCAGGTGTTCTTGACGTGCTCAAGTCTCCGTTTGCCTCCGCTCCGGTCGGTTGTCGCGATGGTTCGCCGGAACAGTGCTGAAGCTCCTAAGGACCTTCTGATGTAATTAATCACGTTGCATGAAAGAGCAGTCCGAGTCATATTAGGAAAATGAATTAGAGTAGAATTAGGACTCCTAGTCCTAGTTAGTTTCTATGAGGTGTTTTTTCACCTATATAAAGAGGTAGAAGGTAGCATATTGTAATCAACCAAAACCAAGGAGAAGAAATACAAGAAAGGAAGAAAGGAGGCGCGATATGAGCCTCTAGTTCTAAATTGTTTTCTCGCGTACTAGTTCTCTTGATCGTGATCCTTGGGCTAGGAACCAACATTTGGTATCAGAGCTAACCAATCGTAAGAGATGGCTGGCAACAACGACAACGAGAATGACTCCACCGGCAAGAAGGAAAGCTCCGGCAGTGCAAACTCCGGCAGCAAGAAGATATCATCGTCAAAGGCTATACCGATCCAATACCCGATGTTGAGCGAATCAAACTACGGCATATGGGCCGTGAAGATGAAGTTGATTCTCCGCTCTTTGGGTGTTTGGTCGGCGATAGAAGGCGGTAAAGAAGATACCGACATGGAGAAAGATCAAGACGCAATGGTCGCCATCGCGCAGGCTATCCCAGACTCGGTTCTGATGCCACTTGCCGAATACGAGACGGCGAAGGAGGCTTGGGAAGATCTCCGGGAGATGGAGGTCGGTGAAGACAACGTAAGGCGAGCAAGAGCTCGTGGGTTGAAGCGCCAGCTCAACAAAATGGAGATGGAGGACTCCGAGTCAATCAGCAAGTACTCCAAGAAGCTCACAAACCTTGTGGGCGAGCTCCGGTCGTTTGGTGGCAAGATCAGCGAAACGGAGATTGTTGAAAAATTGTTCGGGTCGGTCACGTCGAAGTTTACCGACATTATCGGCACGATCGAACAATTTGGAGACGTCTCAAAGATGACGGTGTCCGAAGCTATCGGGAGGTTGAGAACCTTCGAAGAAAATAGCAAGACACGTCGCAAGCCAAAGGAAGATGGCGAGAAGCTGATGTTCACCAAAGTCGAACTGGATGCACACGTCGCCAAGGCAAGAAGAGAGGGTGGGGGAAGCTCCAAGAGGGGTGGCTACAACGGCAGAGACCGTGGAGGTGGTCGCTCCCAAGATGGAGGTCGCAGCAACAAACGCAGCGACAATGAGAAGTTCCCCGATGAAAGACGACCACGCGACTTCGACAAGTCGAAAGTCAAGTGTTTCAATTGCAACGAATATGGGCACTTCGCCAAAGATTGCAAAAAGCCGAATAGGCGAGAAAGAGCAAACTTGGCGAAGAAGGACGGCGACGAGCCCACGCTTCTTCTCGCTGAAGTCTGCGAGTTTGTCGAAGGCGTCGACACGACAACTAGTCAGGCTACCGCAACAACCACAGTACATGAGATGACGAGAGAACCCACTCAGGAGGTGTTTCTACACAAAGATAAGGTGATACCGAAGCTCAGCGGTTCATAAATAAAGACTTGGTACCTTGATACCGGCGCACGTAATCACATGATTGGTTGCAAGGAGAAGTTTGCGGAACTTGACACAACCGTGATGGGAATTGTCAAGTTTGGAGATGGCTCAGCTGTGGAGATAAAAGGAAGGGGCTCTGTCTTGTTCGAGTGTCTCACGGGAGAACACCGAATATTCACCAACGTCTACTTCATCCCGAGACTAAGAAGCAATATCATTAGTCTCGGTCAGCTCGACGAGAACGGGTGCAAGATTGCGATCGAAGAAGGCGTGATGACAATCCTGGACAGAACCCGCAAGACATTGGTCAAGGTGAAAAGGTCAAGAAACCGACTCTATATTTTGAATATCGAGCCGGCCCTTCCAGAGTGTCTCCTAGCACGATGCAATAAAGATGCATGGAGATGGCATGCAAGGTACGGGCATGTGAACTTCCATGCCCTGAAGGTCTTGGCTCACAAGAAGATGGTGAATGGCATGCCATTAATCGATCATGTGGAGCGCATGTGACGGTTGTTTGGTTGGCAAGCAACACCGAAAACCTTTCCCGTCAGAAGCAAAGTACCGAGTAGAATCCCCTCTTGAGTTGTGGCATGGTGACTTGTGTGGACCAATCACCCCTGCCATGCATGGCGGAAATCGTTACTTCCTGCTACTAGTCGATGACTACTCTCGGTACATGTGGCTTGCCCTGATCAAAAGCAAAGATAAAGCATTTGAGGCTTTCATGAAGATCAAGGCTGCAGCTGAGATGGAAAAGGAACTAAGACTAAAGGCATTGCGCACAGACCGCGGGGGCGAGTTCACCTCAAATGAGTTCACAGACTACTGCGAGCATTTGGGAATTAGGTGTTATCTCATGGCGCCCTACTCTCCACAACAGAATGGAGTAGTCGAGCGAAGGAACCAAACAGTGGTCGGGATGGCGAGGAGCTTGTTGAAGAGCAAAGGACTTCCGGGTGCATTCTGGGGAGAAGCGGTGTCTACTGCCGTCTACCTCCTCAACAAAGCACCAACGAAAAGCGTAATCGGCAAGACTCCCTACGAAGCCTACTATGGCCGCAAGCCTAGTGTGGGTCACCTTCGCATCTTCGGATGTGTTGCACACGTGAAGATTGTGACACCACATCTCTCCAAGCTTGTTGATTGCAACAAGAAAATGGTTCACATCGGCTACGACGCAAAGACAAAGGGTTACCGGATGTACGATCCAACGACAAAGCGAGTTGTGGTGACTCGAGATGCTGTCTTTGATGAAGAAAAGGCTTGGGACTGGAGTGATAGTCCCACAGTGAACGAACAGCAGCAAAGTGACACCTTTACGGTGCTTCACAGTCCTGCAGAAGACACCAGCCGGGATGAGACGGACGCACTAGTCGGGCAGCCCGACAACTCTATCGAACAGGGGATGGAGTCCCCAGTTCCGACAAGGTCTACACAAGCGGTCCCCCATGAGTACGAGGCAGCAACCCCAAATCCAACACAATCACTAGGATCACCTATTCATACAGGGCCATGTGGCATACGAAACCTCAACGAGGTCTATGATGCCACCTCTGCGATTGACATAGAGTACTCGGGACTATGTCTACTCGGAACGGAAGAACCAGCAAGCTTTCGAGAAGCTTGTACTGATCCACGGTGGAAACAAGCAATGGAAGATGAACTCAGTTCCATCAAGAAGAACAAAACGTGGACACTTACCACATTACCACCAACTCACAAACCCATTGGCTTGAAGTGGGTGTTCAAGTTAAAGAAGGATACCGACGGAACGATCATCAAGCACAAGGCGCGGTTGGTGGCAAAAGGATACGTGCAACGACAAGGAATTGATTTTGATGAGGTGTTTGCTCCAGTGGCTCGTCTTGAGACCGTGAGACTATTGATCGCTTTGGCTGCATAGGGAGGATGAGAAGTGCACCACATGGATGTGAAGATAGCATTTCTCAACGGTGATTTAGTGGAAGAAGTCTACGTATCACAATCTCCTGGCTACGAGAACAAAGGCGAAGAAGGAAAAGTACTACGGCTTCACAAAGCACTCTACGGTCTATGACAAGCTCCCAGGGCTTGGTACGCAAAGCTTGATCGATCCCTTGTCATGCTAGGTTTTGAACGATGTCCACTTGAACACGCGGTGTACAAAAGAAGCTACCAGGGAGGCGTGTACGTCGATGACCTAATCATCACCGGCGGAAGCATCAAAGAAATCACCACGTTCAAGAACCAGATGAAGGAGTTGTTTAGCATGAGCGACTTAGGTCTGCTCAGCTACTACCTCGGCATAGAAGTAACACAAGAACCAGGCCACATCACCTTGTGTCAATCAGCCTACGCCAAAAGAATTCTGGAGAAGTGTGGGATGAAGGATTGCAACCCCACACAGATTCCAATGGATCCGCGAGTCAAATTAAGGAAGAAAAGCACCAATCCTCCAGTAGATTCCACGCTATACCGCAGCATCATTAGCAGCTTGAGGTATTTACTCCACACCCGACCAGACCTAGCCTTCTCGGTCGGGATAGTGAGCAGATATATGGAAGAACCGAGTACAGAATATATGGCGGCTGTCAAGCAAATACTACGCTATATCAAAGGTACGTTGGAGTTTGAGTGCATCTACGAGAAGGGATCCAACGAAGGGTTACACGGCTACTCGGATAGCGACATGGCAGGTGATGTGGACGATAGGAAAAGCACCTCGGGCATGGTGTTCTACCTGGGCAACAACTTGACCAGTTGGTGCTCACAGAAGCAAAGAGTGGTGGCTCTCTCATCGTGTGAAGCCAAATACATTGCAGCAAGTATTGCGGCATGCCAAGCAATTTGGCTGGGAAGGCTCTTAGCCGACTTAATGAAGAAGAAGGTCGAGAAGGTGATGCTAAAAATCGACAATCAATCCGCAATATCCTTGTGCAAGAATCCGGTTTATCATGAGAGGAGCAAACACATTGATACTCGTTTCCATTACATAAGAAAGTGTGTGGAGGCGGGTATGATTGAAGTCCAACATGTACGAACGGAAGACCAGCTCACAAACATTCTCACCAAGTCTATGTCCAAGCCAAAGTTCATGGAGATACGTGAGAAGATCGGAGTACAAGCTGTGAAGAGAAGGAAGCAACGTGCTTAAGGAGGTGAATGATGTAATTAATCACGTTGCATGAAAGAGCAGTCCGAGTCATATTAGGAAAAGGAATTAGAGTAGAATTAGGACTCCTAGTCCTAGTTAGTTTCTATGAGGTGTTTTTTCACCTATATAAGGAGGTAGAAGGTAGCATATTGTAATCAACCAAAACCAAGGAGAAGAAATACAAGAAAGGAAGAAAGGAGGTGCGATATGAGCCTCTAGTTCTAAATTATTTTCTCGCGTACTAGTTCTCTTGATCGTGATCCTTGGGCTAGAAACGAACACCTTCTTGTTATTTTCTTTTTATTCAGGGGCTTCTTTGCATTTTCCTGGGATAGCTGTCCTTCCAGATGTATCCACTATTTTCCTTAATGTTTTAATGAAGTTATGTTTCTAAAAAAAAAGGGATGCCACATATTTTAGTATTTATTTATTTGTGATGAGCATCGATGCCGAACTGGATGCCTTCGTTCCTACGACATGACACCACTAAGGACACTCCTAATATATCGAATCTGAAATTATATCTTACTGTATTAAATAATTATTTAGATATAACTTTCTAAGTGGTTTGTATCTTAGTGTTGTATTTAAAATGTTTTCTTTTATTATATCATATGGTTAATACTACCATTTTAACCTTATAACCTTTTTGTGGTGTAGTTCTAGTATATAGTAGTATGAGTGTGAGCCACGCGGGATCGCTCAAGAATTAATTTGTATCGATTACATCTCTAAGAGCCATATTCAAATTGAGAGACAGCTTCCCTCTCTCTCCTCAGTAATTACCCCGCCACATAAGCTTTTTGCCTAGGTGGCTTGGATTAAGATACGGTTGAGGTGGAGCATTGGGACTGCCCTAAGTGCATATGTTATAGGTGACGTTAGTCTTTCTTTGGTAACTTCAACTAGACTCGGCAGAATCAAGCATATCATGAAGAAAACTGAAAATCAAAACAATTACAACGCTATCAACGATCAAAATCAGGTCTAGCCAGTGAAGACCAGATCAAGGATATTCACCTTATGGAGTAGATCGCTATCTTCTAAGACAACATCTTTAAGAAAGAGAGGATGCACATATGCCGACGTTGCCAGATCCAATGGTGAGATCGAAGGCTTTCACCCCAAGAGCAGGAATCAGTGCACGAGACACTGCAATATCCTCGTTGCTGGATCCAATCGATGAAGGCCAGATTGACTATTGAAGACAACGCCTTTAAGAAGGGGACGACACATGTGCATTGTCATTTCTGGATCCAACCTGTCGGGACCCGAAATCGTACTTGGCTTAACGTATGATACGTCGTCAAAGACCGAGCAACCGCTTAACGTGGATACACGTTACCTCGCGTGTATACACCATTAAGGGTCCGATACCGAACCAGCACTGCATACCAACACCACATGACCACCTAGTCATATGTCTCACTGCTGGTCCAGTCGGCCAGAAATGGATATCATTCAGTAAGCCAAATATGATTCCGAAACCCTGTAGTGGGTTAATACTTGGCTTCTGCGATGAGGATCACAATCATAAGACGAGCCCGACGTCCGTGTCCACACCCTAACCCAATCGGCCATAGCACAGATTGGTGGGTCACCCGAAAGACCGACACTGACATCCACACCCTGCCCAGCCGGCAGGCGCATCGCAGCTGGCAGGTCACTTGACTCGTGATCACGAACCTCGTACAGGAGAGTCATATTAACTTCCTACCGCCTCTTCGTACACTTCAACCATACACACACTATGTACGAAGAGCCGTGGTAAACAACTTCGCATATCATTGCACAAACTCTACAGGGAGGATTACCAGATAGATAGTACACATCCCTTACATTTGGGCAATTACTTAATTTACACGCATTCGACCCGAAGGCCTTAATTATGAGAATTAAACAGCGGAAACATGCAGTTTTTACCCTGAGATACAAGCTAGTATCTCAAAAGACCCAAAATACCCTACATCGGTCCACAAGTTCGTAAAGCCGAAGAGATAACCGATCAAGTGTTTTCAGGAAAATAGTCACCGAGGGAGGGTTCACCTGTTCCTAAGCATGCAATAACAACTACCAATGAGTACAAACGTACTCGCAAGACTTAGTAGTGTCTGGACATGACATTCATATAAGATTAACAGGAATAAGAGTATCAGCCCTATCATGCTAGTAAATACGAACAACACTGAGTAATGAAGGTTCATCATAATACACGACCAAGTTAACATCAGTCAATATTTAACCAGATTCAACCGATCAACATCACATAACAACAGAGGTTCATGATTTGACCTACAGATCAACATCATTCAGTTTAATTTCATACAAAGAGACCTTGGTTGGTTGATGACCCCATAAAGATTCTCTCAGTTCGGCTCATGAGGATAGCTAGTCCACCATGAGTGGGCACCAACCAGACATCAACTATGGTTCCTGGCACAACCAACTGCCTCGTGGCTTTTCAGGGAGCATCAAGCGAGAGTTACTGCTTTAACTCCAGTAAACTCGACGTAGGGCTTGAGCGACCCCAACATTGTACAGCCGCCCTCCCGACCATGCTCACACGTCTTTCATCTCACTTATTAAGGGTTCACGTTGATGACACATCAAGTTAAATCTTAACACTATAGAAGCATCATCACACGGCATGCAATTGAGCTAAAGCAATTCATAATCAGGGCATATCACAAACTACATAGTATCAAATAAAGTAGCATGAAAATATCGCAAGCTCAGCTTGCCTGGACTGGGAAAGTCTTCGGATTCCTGAAAATCAGATTGCTGAGGCTCCACTCCCTCGTCGCCGGTTTCTAGGGTCTTACAAAAGCGCCGACGAAAAGAACAGCAATAAATAAATAAGCATCCAAGATGATATGGCATGAATTGTGTATGGAATTCATGATGCTAGCTAATCATTTAGAGTTGAAAACATTTGTAATTAAGTTCGGGTCTTTTTGAGACGAGTATCGAAAACTAGGGTTTTTAACAATTACTATCGACCGAGTAATATTTAATTAGCTATTATTCTTAATTAATTGATTTCTGGACATCAAAATATTATGGGATTATTTTTAAGTGGTAATACATGATTTATTGGTCATGTTGACAAAATTTCATAATTTTTGGGCAAAAATTGAATTTATAGTGATTTATACAAGGTTTAATGCATTTTAAGTAATCCTGGAAATTTCCATCACAATTATATAGCCAAAATTATATTTAGTGGATACTTCATGTTGCACTGATTCCAAATATAAAATTTTCATAATTTTCTGAGTTAGTATGAATTTTTGGTGAATTTTATAAGTTTTCAGCTATTTTTAAATGGTTTCTGCAATTTTTCTAATTACAAAAATAACCTAAAATACTTTTTATATCTAAACTATTCTAGCCTAAGTCACTGACCAGTGGGCCCCTAGGGTTTTATTTTTATTTTCTTTATGTTTTCTTTTTTCTTTTTCTTTTCTTTTCTGTTTTTCTTTTCTCTGTTTTTTTTGTTTTTGGCCTAGAGGGTCCGGCCCACCGGGGCAGGAAGTGGGCCGGCTCGCTGGCCGGCCTCGCGGGCTGCGCGGGTCGGTTTTTGGCCGCGGGCCTCTGGGCCGCGGGAAGAGGAGAGTGGCGGGGGCGGCTCACCGTGGGTGGCCAAGGACGGAGGCGGCGGCAGGGTCGGGGAGGTCCGGCGGAGGCGGGGAAGAAGGCAGCGAGGTGGCGCTAGCGTCGAGGGGAGGCGCGGCTCCGCCTCGGCCTTGGTGTCGATGAGGGCGGCGGCGGTGGAGCTCCGACGGCGAGGGAGCTGTGGGGGAAAGGAGGGAGCTGTGGGGGAAAGGAGAGGAAGGGAGAGGGAGAGAGGCGGGCAACGGGGAAAAGGGGAAAGGGGCGGCGACCGGGCGGCATGGCGCGGCATGGGCGACGGCCCCGTGGCGGGACGGGGGAGCCGAGCCCCCCGGCGGGGTACGTCGGTCCACGGGGCGGGCAGGCGACGCGTGGCGGCTGGCGTCAGTGGGTGGGCCCCCACTGACATCATAGGAGAGAGAAATTAATTTTTTTAAAATTTGTGCTGTTACACAACCATTGAGGAGTCATAGTCAATAGTAATAATGAAAGATGATTCTGACTTGTTGTCGGTCAGGCAGGTACTTCTCATGAACGGATGTTAGATTCTATAAGTTGCTTCCTAAAAGGTGTTGGAGGGCTCTAAGAGCGCAACAATCTTTTATACTTTTTTTGAGGTCGTGCTTAAAGAATTTGCGGTCAATTTCATCAATTCCTTTTTTGTAACCTGATTGTTCACCATCATTATTTGGGTACCCTCTACGGAATTTATCTACTTCAGTCTTGACACCATATCCACTTATATCATATCTGGTAAACTCTAATAAGATCTAGGGCTGCTATGCATAAGGGCTATCAGACTGTAACAGGTCTGGAATCAAGAAATTGAGCTTGGTTTCTATTGGTTAACTTTGTACATATTGCTGGTTTGATTACCATCATGCCGTGTGTTACTACTTATCAATGATGATAGGAATATCATCTTTCCTTTTAAATTTTCTGGACCCACTATGACGAAAAGCGTTATCCTAGACCTCTAATCATAGATGGTTCGTCAAAACGTCCGTATTAAAACGGGGATCTCATATAGCTTTTTGACAAAATTGTCTATGATAATCTGGGTATCTTAGACGGTTTTTGTGAAAAGAAACGTCTGTATATTCTTTTTCCTAAACCGTCTGAGATTTTTTCAGCCCATTCAGTCTTAAATATCACCGGTATGAAAACACTGCCTCAATCCTAGCCTGAGCCAAACCACCCGCGTGCCGCCACAATTGAAAACCACTCATAGATGGTTTGGAACAATAGCTATCTATGATAGTCAATTATCACATATCCTTTGATAAAGTGCCTATGACAAAAATTTGTCATTATTGACCTTTGCTCAATAAATCGTCTGAAAACTGTCTGTAAGGTATTTTTCAGCAGTGATCGTGGCTTAATTAAAGCCTGCAGCACCCTAAGGTAGACACACTCCAAATTCACTAGGACACAACTACCTGATTATTTTCAGGCTTGTAATCTCTTATCATCCACGGCACACCTCACTAGTATATCGTTGATATGACAATAAAGTTCTGACACAGAAGTTACTTTGATATTTTAGCCGGAGCCAGTGTACGTGGACGTGCCGTGGCTTGAATTTTGACGTAAAACTGAACTCTACGAGCCTCTACACAGGTCGGGTGTAAGCAGATTTTTTAAAATACGGATATTTTCAGCACTAATAAATTCAACAACCATGAAATTTTCTTCTTCATGATCTTATGAGCCCACCTCGATCGGTGTTGGAAACCTACAAATTGTCTTTGTTCTTCTCTTTGTCTCTCACTACCAATTGCTATTTTGATAGATAAAAACAAAATTTCAGTACTTGTACGTGGTCTAGTGTGCGTTCTGTCGTGCACCGTTAAGTGATGCAGCGAGTAATTTTCCATGATCTGGAACGATTGAACGACGAGTCTTTTCATCGAGCGAACGCGTCGCTATGAACGAACGTGTTGCTCCGAGCCGACGCGTCACTACTATAGAATCGTCCATGTGAGACGACTTATCCCAGGAGGTTAAGTAAAAGCACCACGAATAACATATGTCAGAAACGGTTAGTACGAAAAAACCGTCTCAAATAACGAGCTCGGGAGCAACAGCCATGGATAACGATCACATCCGAGGCGGTTAGAAATAAGTAACGGCCTCCAATATTATCCGAGACGGTTACTTATTTTTGACCGCCTCGAATAATGACCATATCCGAGGTGGTTATATATCGTCAACCGCCTCGGATAAGTGTGTACATATCAGAGGCGGTTGCTGATATATAACCGCCTCCATATAAGTGATATCCGAAGCGATTATGTGGATTTAACCGCCTTCAATATGATTCACAGTATTAATTGGCTACGCGAGCAGAACATATGACCAAAGGTAGATGTGTCTTAAATATGGCGATTTGGTGGCGATTTTTTGAGCTATTTGCTGACGATTTTTCGGTGGAGAAGCTACATTTGGAAGAGTAGTTGGAGATAATATTTTCTTGTTGATTAGCAAAGATTAGTGTTTAGTTTTTGAATCATTTTATCCAATAATTTGGTGATTTTTCTTTGTTTCTTGGATATTGAGAATATTCAATTATATGATCATAATTAGATCGACGGATATGTTTGATTTAACATATGGTTGAACGCATGGAAATTTAGTGTTAAGGGTATGCAAATTTTGAAGAAATTTTATTGGTAAAAAGGGAAAAATAATGATGGATTTATTTTTGTGGCACATTTAATTTTTATATGCAAGAAATGGTAATTTGATTAGTTATACATTAGTAATTGAAGAGAGTCGTCGCATATAGGTTAGTTATATTAATTAGTCAATTAGTACGGTTAGTTAATAATATTAGTTAGCTAGGTTAGTAATTATTTTTAGAACTCGGTTAGGTTAGTAATTGAAAAAGTGTTAAACTCATGTCACGAAGTCGATGCACTTCATATTTTTAACTAAAATTTCAATTTTCCATATGCACGGCTTAGATGGATCGATCGTGGATGTACGGAGCTCGCAACACAGAGGCGTATAGAGATGGAGTGAGAGTATTTATGGCAGCTGCCGAGGGGGACATGTTGAGAGAGGGTAGAGCTGACACGTATTGTCCACGCCTAGACTGTGGTAACGTAAGGATTTTTGAGCTCCATCATATTGAGTACCACATCTTCAAGAGAGGTTTTATGGAAGGGTATTCAACTTGGACCAAGCACGGTGAAGATCAAGCCGTAGTATCAGATGATGATATTTGTGCCGATGAAGAAGCAACTGATATGCCATTTGATATCGGTTGTGATTCAAACCATGAGATGTCTGATGATCCCGACTCGATGCCTGAGCTAGAACAGATGTTGCGTGATTTCGAAGGGCATAAAACTGACAGAGAGTACCAACAATTCCTAGGCTTGATGGGGGCCTCGAAGAAACCGCTATTCGCAGGATGCAAGGCTAAGTTCACTTTATTATATGCCGTGCTTGAACTACTAAAGCTGAAGGCGAGCAACAGCTGGTCCAACAAGAGCTTCAACGAGTTGTTGGGCCTCTTAGGTGACATATTTCCGGAGGGGAATGAGTTACCCATAAACACATACAAAGCCAAGAAGGTGCTTTGTCCCTTGGGGCTGAAAATTGAAAAGATACATGCATGTCGAAACGACTGTATCCTATACCGGAAAGAGTTTGCGACGCTACATTCATGCCCTGTGTGCAAGACTTCTCGGTACAAGGGTAAGATTGGAGCAGAAGGAGCTGAGGAATTCGTTGAGATGACGAAGGGGACTCCTGCGAAGGTTGCTTGGCACCTGCCTGTAATCCCGCACCTGAAGCATTTGTTTGCAAACCCGAAGGAAGCAAAACTATTTCGCTGGCATGCGGACGAGCGGAAGACATCCGATGGAAAGCTAAGACACCCTGCGGATGCTATCCAGTGGAGAAACATCGATAGGAAGTATCCTCGATCGCTGCGGAAACTAAGAATGTAAGGTTTGCACTGAGTACGGATGGAATGAATCTATTTGGCAACATGAGCAACCGACACAGCACCTGGCCCGTACTTCTCAGTATGTACAACCTACCTCCCTGGCTTTGTATGAAACGGAAGTACGTTATGATGTCCATACTTATCGAAGGGCCTAAGCAACCTGGTAACGATATTGACGTGTATTTCCAACTGTTGATGGATGACCTATAAGTACTGTGGAACACAGGAGTGCAGGTATGGGATGCGGACAAAAGAGAATACTTCACCCTGCGGGCCATGCTATTCTGCACAATCCAAGACTTTCCCGCTCTCGGCAACACCTCCGGTCAGACGGTGAAAGGACACAAAGATTGTGTCATATGCATGGAGAATACTGTGAGCCTAAGTCTCAAGAATTACGGAAAAGTCATGTACATGGGTCACCGGCAGTTCCTGCCTATAAGGCACCGTTACCGGAGGTGGAATTCACAGTTCAACGGGAGGAAGCGGAGAAGCACGGACAGCAGCCGGTGTTCTCGGATTTCAGCGACAGCCACATCCGGGACTGGTGCAGGGCGAGGACGAAGGTGGATCCTCGTGGTCAACACGTATGGCGAAACCCTGAAGACGAGGAGGTCTATCAGAGAATGGTGGGGCTGAATGAGCAGGCATCTCAAGGCTCGTTTGTGCCAAGTCGGGAGAAAGACATACTCTCCGAGGCCATCGGTACCAGGGAGCCCTATGGATGCACCAGAGTTTTCGGAAATCTGGCAGCATGGGGCAAACCTTCACCGGCGACACGCAGGAGACACGTCAGCAGAGGAAGACAGCAAGAGCCGAGCAGATGAAAGTGGAGATACAGTCGTCCCTTGAGGTGCAATTTGAGAAGAGAATGAGAGCTATGGAGGAGAGGCTTTTAGCACAGTACCTACAAGACAGGGTGCCAGTCGCAATTAGCCCGGGTGCCCGCCGCAGTAGCTACGCCGCGTACGGTCAGGTGTGGCCATCTACTCCTGGAACGGTGTTACACGGTGTCCGTTAACGCCAGGCTTCGCGCGAGTGCAAGTCGAGTCAATCAACCCGACCTTCACTAACTGTCCCTTGCCGAATGCGCGAGAATCTGATGAGATGCAGTTGCTAAGTGACGCGGTCGGGTCGTTCGTCCAGTGGCCAAAGAAGGACATAGTCCTCGAATTAGCACCGAGTGCACCGTCCATTCCTCCATGCTCACCGGATCTTAGGATGCTGAGATTTTCACCGGTGGTTGCTCGATCTCCGCCAGAGGTTTCAAGGCAGCTCGCCCTTCCTCAGTCAGTGCCACAAGTGGAGGTACCACATGTGGAGGTTTCTCATAGTTGGCTACCCCCTCAATTCCCGGCAGTACCACAAGTGGGGAGCTCACGGCCAAGTCATGTTATAATGAAGAGTCAAGGGGCCACATCCAAGCTGAAAGTATACAGAGCCAAGAAGTTTGCTTCGAAACAGGCAGATGATGTTGAATATCCTTTGGCAGAGCTAGCTTGCCAGCATATGCCGGGACAACCTATGGTGGACGCTGATGTGAACCTGGGCGTAGCCTGCTGGAAGCTTCATGATCATTACCTCGAGATGTCGAACAGGCCGTTCCCAGATACAGCAGTCCGCATCGTAATCTGCTTCAAGGAGGAGCATTTCAAGCACCGTCAAGGATATATGTTTCTCGTGGATTTCTTGGATATCTTCAACATGATGCACTTCCGTGAGTTGGACACTAATCTCATGAGATGCTTCACGCTGTAAGTCCTTACAACACAGCACCGTTTTGTTTTATCACCGTTAAGTGCCTGCAATGTAACTCATTCTTCTCTTATACTCAGTTACATACTTGATCTGAACGAAAGAAGAAAGATGAAGAACTCTGTGGGGTTTGGCGACCCACATTTGATCTCGGCCCAAAGCATTGCGGCAAATAAGAACATGGTGCGAGATTATGTCATGCATTTACTCCATGAGTACTCCGCACGAGATCACATCCAGATTGCCTATAACATCGGGTAAGCCACATCCTTTGCAAATTCTCATGGTTCGACGGCTAAACATGTAATAACTTCGTATCGTATAACCAGGGGCCATTGGATCCTCCTCGTGATCGTGCCGAAATGGAATAAGGTATATTACCTTGATTCCATTAGGCGTAGTGTTGGCGAGCGCAAGCAAGCGTACTTGGACATCATGCGTCTACTCGACGAGTGAGTACCAAAACTTTCGACTTTGTCCATGCCTATTCTTTATTCTTCCGAAAGAAAAAGACAATTCGATGCTAATTGTTTTGAATCACCTAGAGCGTTTGACACGTATGTCAAACAAGGAGGGAGGCACAAGGAAGGAGTGCCTGTCGAGTTACGCCATGACTCCAAGTTTAAGGTATTCCGTAATGTCCTTGACTCCTCGAACTAATGCCATCATACTTCTGCCCTCTATACCTAATCGATATTCCTTTTGTAGTGCCGGCAATAACCCGAAGGGACCGACCTCTGTGGGTATTACGTGTGTTTCCACATGCTAGCCCTTTGCAGCAACCCAAAGTACTGTGATCTAGCGGTACAAAACCATCGCCACTACTAATGTCTAGTGTTTAATCATGCTATTCGCCCTTAGTGTAAGCCTCATGTTTTCAGGGAGGGGCGAAAACCATGGCAATCAAACAGTTGGAAGGTATGGACATCGCCCAGATCCGATCACACATCGCTAGCTTCCTAAACAACGACGTCATTAGTGCCGAAGGACGCTTCAGTTTCTCGGCGGCAAGGTAGGAACTTAGGATTGCGATTAGTTAGATCATTACTTAGGTTTCTAGTTAGGTCATTAGTTACTTTATTAGTTCCAAAGTATCAAACTTTATAGTTATCTATCCAACTTGTGGTTTCAAATGATAAGTGCACTTGATGTTTTTAAATGTCTTGTACATTTTTCCTCTCACTGCTAACGTATAAGTGGGTGTGACATAAATATAACGCTTTCTTGTGAATGTCACTGTTTTACAAATGAGACTTCTTTATCAACAGATATTGTATATGGAGGCTTCGGCGAGTGGTTCTATTCATGTGAAGAACTTAAGAGATTTGAATTTAATCAATATCTTCGCTTTTAATTGAGTATATGTCTCAAGTGAACAAGTTTTGTAATATTATTTATATGCGTATGTATGAGAATATTTGTAGTTTATGTCTTGTGGTCGATGTGAGAATGAATGAATGAAGTGTGCTATATAAATCTGTTGTATATGTGCTGTGATTTGGATATATTATATATATGAACTGTTTGTTTTTCAGGGAGGCTAGTAAATCAGGCAAAATAATGCCTGTTTAAAAACATATCCGAGGCAGTTGCAACTTAACAACCGCCTAGGATATCTATTAACCTAACCGCCTCCGATAAGTGCTTATCCGAGGCGGTTAAGAAAATATAACCGCCTCCGATAAGAGCTTATCCGAGGTGGTTAAGAAAATGTAACCACCTCCGATAAGTGCTTATCCGAGGCGGTTTATGCATTTCAACCACCTCGGATAAGAGCTTATCCGAGGCGCTTGCGTAATCGCCTCCGATGCATGCCCCCATATCCGCAACCACTCCGTGGAGGCGGCTGCTATAACCGCCTCGGATGTGCTATTTGAACCACCTCGAATATCGATTTCTGTACTAGTGCGTCCACTTTGCGGAGGCGCCGTCGTTCCATCAGATCAACCGCATGTATACGTACCGTTGTATATCCGTCCATTGCGTGATCACGTGTTATGGTATGTGCACAAGTACCAAGGCTAATTACCAAAAGCAGTGCCTACTAACTGCTAATGCCAAACTGCATGCATGTTGCATGCATCAGGCTGGCTCATTAATGCACTACTACAGAAAACATAATCACAGCTGGCCAAAAATGGCTTTCTCAGCCGGTTTCATGTTGGACAAGTCACGATGAGCTGCAGACAATCCAGGAAGGTGGTAATGATGACATCGCGGAGAAAGATAACTATATGGCAGATGATATCGATTATGATTCAGATAAAGAAACATCGTCGAATGATCGTCACCATTTGGATGAGATGTTGCACCATGCAGAATGAAACCGTAATACGAAGGAGTACAGAAAATTTAAAGTCTTGATAGGGGACTTAGAGAAACCTTTATTTGAGGGATGCAAGTATAAGCACACGAAATTGTCATCAGTGCTTGAATTGTTGAAACTGAAGGTAAGCAACAGGTGGTCAGACAAAAGTTTCATGGAGTTATTAGGTATATTATGGAATGAAGTATATATATACAGTTCAATTTTGGTGAAAAATAATGCCCATTTGTGACCTGTGAAAAAATATGTTTCCTTTTCTATGCACTACTATTCATGTTTGTCCAATGTATTTTTTTATTTTTGTACACAGGTTGCAAATAGTCATATTTTTTCACAAAAATTTAACTGTGTATACTTCATTTCATAATATACATGTATGAATTTGTTTTAGATTTTTTCAAAACTTTAATATGTGCTTCTTGAATTCATAGTCCAAGCACGATATAGCATCACAGGGTGAGCATGGTGGCACATACACACAATATTTTCAAAAGTTCAAAAAGCACATATTAAAGTAAAAAAATCTAAAAAGTTCATACATATATATTGTGGAATGAAGTATACACAGTTAAATTTTCGTGGAAAAATATGCCCATTTCTAACCTGTAAAAAAAATAAGTTTCCTTTTCTATACACTACTATTCATGTTTGTTCAATGTATTTTTTTTACAGGTTGCAAATAGTTATATTTTTTAAAAAAACTTAACTACATATATTTCATTTCATAATATATATATATATATATGTAAAAAATATGTATATTTGTAACCTGTAGAAAAAACATAAGAAGGGAAAGGAAATATGATATGCAGCGAAGAAAGGAAGGAGACGTGAGGTGGAAGACGAAGACTTGGATATTTATTCCATAATAATGACGTGTGGTAAAAATTGATAGTAAAAGTAAATCAAGATGCAAGAAATTTGTAACTACTTTACAATTTGGCAAACGAATTGAATGCATGCAGAGTACGGATATGGACACTTGTCTCCTATTTGTGAGATTACGTTTTCCAGAATACGATATTCTATTATGAAAAAATAGTTTATAGATTCAACAATATCATACCGTGGAGGAATTTTAAAGTACCCGAATGATGATGATAGCGCGGTCACTTGACGCCGCAAGCACGGGGTGACTTTTCGGAATGGGGCTCTCAGTCCATCCAAGCACGCCGTTGAAGTGGTTTTCTGTGCCGCTGCCGCCGCTAACCACCGGTCCTCCTCCCCAGTGCCGCTCGCCGCACGGCTTTCCTGGCTCCTCGTCTCAGGCGCTGCTCAGCACGAGCCCGAATCATCGCCCCAAACGCCGCCTACCACGAGACCCTGTTCACCTCGATGGGGCTAATCATCCCCTGCCGCTCGCTGCGACTGCGAGTCTGTCTCGTCCCCACACCGCTTGCTCTGAGTCCTTCACTACTGTTGGTTCCTTCTCCCTAGCGCTGCTCGCCGTGAGGCCGCCGTCTCCCTCCATTTGCCTGCCGACCTCTACCCGTTCCAAATCAGTCCACGCGGTTTTCTAGCTTACTTTCTTTGAGGGAGTAGATCTATAGGTTACTTATTTTCCAGTTCAAATGGGTTTGATGCTGCTTCCTTATGGTGTGTTATGTATTGATATTTGAGGTTATAACAGTAGATTGGATTGGCTAACTATAAGGGCTAATAGATTACAAGTGTCTGTCTAGTATTTTCTACCAACTTGGAGTGTCAGGTTTAACAGCTTGTGTATTATGTCAAGCTTCTGTTACTCAAAACAAAATGCTGCAAGCACTAAACAGCACCACAGCTCGTGCGCTTTTGCTATTCAGAATTCTAACTAGTAGATTCTACTTCCAAACTTCGATAAATGTTGGCAAAAATCAGTTACGGGATTTAATCACCGATTCACCACTTGCCCGCAGCTCCATCCCAAGTCGCTTGTACCCCCATCCAACCCTTCACCTTTGTTACTCTACTCTCGACCGCTATTGCTTGACGAAAAACCATCAGGAAAATCATTTCTGACGGTTTAGGTCCTAATTTTGATGGTCTTACCTCAACAAGGAAGCTCCGAATCCTGGTCGTGCAAATGCTCCTAAGGTGAAGTTACCTTTCTTTCCGGTGGTGCGTAGTCGTGAACTTTATATTCTCTAAATTTTTAAGTTTGGAAGTTATTTTTATTGTCTACTACAAAGGTGATATTTCAGGTTGAAGGTTCAAAATCAAGCCCAGATTTGAGTAAGGGAGCAGCGACACGAGCACCAGTCCCAGACAGGGGATCAGCAGTGGCAACCTGTTCGTGGGGAAGCACAACAGAGGAAAATATACAGAGGAGACTTGACCGTAATACTTGGGATCTTGCCTGTAAACATAACGTTATGTATTGGCGTCTCGGGTACTGCCTGCTAACTGTACCAGATTAACTACTTCACATCTCAAGTTTTAGTAGCTGTAGCACAGTTTGTAAGCTGATCGATGCATATGTCATTCTAGTGGCAGCCCTCGGCTAGTTGGACTGGCCATCGGGGACCTAGTACCAGGAGCAAGTGCGAGTGCTCGACCGATTGCCCTCCAAATCTTAGGTCCTGAAATTTTTCCTGACCCTCAAATACGAGTACAAATTAATCTCAGTGTCAGGTATGACTCTTAATTAGTAGGACGAGCCTACTAGGCAAATCACGACTCTAATCTCCAATTTCTCCTATGCTCAAGGCTAACTAACGGACTTGCATTAGGGGGCAACGCATCATCTAATGAAATTAAAATCTCTCAGCATTACTACAGAACAGAACATTATAGACGACCCAAAAACGTTTTCACATACTGCAGTCTTTGAGCAGGTGGTACGTGCATATTAACTCTCCCTGACTTGAGCTTAAATTGCATAATAAATCTTCCAGTCTTGAGCAGGCTGGTAGGTGCATATTAGTTACAACTCACAAGTACAGACTCACTCGTCCACCATGACGCGCGTTCGTAGCCAAGGCAGCAGATTAGTTCTACCTAACGAAGTGACCACTTCAATAGTCCGACTTAAACATTACATACTGATTTGTAGTATTGGCAGCCATGGTATTCATTGGTATTTGTAGTCTTGGTATGCATGGCGTGTTTCTTTTTCTCAAGTTAATTTCGTTGTGTCATGCATGTTCTCGACTTCCCATAATTTCGTTGTATAATTTATGTTGGATGGACTAGCAGTCTTGTCAGCTATATACATGACGTAATCATACATGACGTGAGCATACATGACGTCATCTTTCTTTTAGAATTTAAATTCCCTTGCGTAACGAGATGTTGGCAGATGGCGTGAATTTTTTTCCATGTGTTCTTTTAACTTTAAGCAGCTTCGAGCCAGCATGTTGGTTAGCTTGGATGCCTACTCGTGCATGGTTAGCTTAGATGTCACTAATTTGTACCTTAATTAGCGACCGATGGTTCCTCTTTCACAGAGATCGAGAAAATGAGAGTGGATGTCATGGTGGGCCCTATGTTGAGAAAAAGAGGGAGGTGACACCCCTGTTAGAGAAAATTTATTCTCCCATATCTAGTATCACTGATTCGTGTGCACCAACTGCACATACACATACCATGACAAATGGGTCCAATTAACTAGTAGTTCCACGTCAAACTGAATCAGTAGGTTACTGTTTGTGCGAGGATGCATTCGGGTGAGTCACTGCCATTTTTACGAGCTGCATGCAGGAAAAAGCACTGTACACTTGTCTACACCAAACGGCAGCAAGCCTAATGGCAGCTATCCCCTTGGGCAGGAGACTATTCCCCATATATGGATAGATGTGCGGTGTTCAATGATATGCTTCTCGGCCTGCATATCAAAATCCTCGAAGATGTGAAAAGCAGACACACACAGTGTTTTGAAACGGTTCCTTGGAATGTTGTTGGATCGGCGCGCTCTAGTTTGTGTATATACTAAACGAAGTGCCCATACATTATGACGGAGCCCAACTGAACTAACCCAGTAGCCGGGGCATCAACTTGGCTTCACATAGGGTAGATGTCTTAGAACAAAATTGTTAATTTGTGGATGACTATCGTACCGGCACATTCTGACAACGCATGTCGAAACTAAATAGGCGTCGTCCCTAAAATAAGGAGACCGCCTCCATAATCGCTTGTTTTTTGCCTACAAGCAGAAAAAAAAAGCAGTCAATTTTGTAGAGCGTTGGATATAACTAATGGTTGTTTTTTATCCGTACCACACAAAAATATATTAAAAAACACAAATACGATGAACCTTGTGAACGCTCAGGAAAAAAGAAGTTGAAAAATAGACAGCTGCACACTTTATTTTACTGAAGTGCGCATTTCTGAAATATGCAATTTTAGTATTAAAAAATATCCAAGCCACTATATACTAAAAATAGAATACAATAAAAAAAATATAAAATTCTCACAAAAAGTAAAACATCCGACCGTTAATCTGATGGACCCTTTTATTTTTAGTAGACCACAACCAATAGATCTTCATAACTGTACCTAAACAAATCACATCCGATAGATTTTCATAACTGCACCTAAAAAGATGGCTCAGTACAACGACTAGCAGGCCGGCTCATGATTTAAATTTTTATTTCCTGCACCTAACAGATCACAACCGATAGGTCTTCATAATTGCACTTAAACAGATCACAGCCGATAAATCTTCATAACTGCACCTAAATAGAACGCAGCCCATAAATCTTCATAACTGCACCTAAACAGATCACATCCAATAGATCATCATAACTGCACCTAAATAGATGGCTCAGTACAATGACTAGTAGGTCGGCTCAATTTGAATTTTTATTTCCTGTACTGATCTAATATCAGGTCGGCTTGCGATTTGAACTTCTATTTCCTGTACTGATCTAAAAACATTTAATGCACAATTAGTACTGATCTAATATCACACGTACAGGTAAACAAAAGATAACTTAAAATGTTTTCCGCGTAATTAAGTGTTGATCTAATATGACGCGTATAGGTAAAAACATAAAGATAATTAAACAAATCACATCCAATAGATCATCATAATTATACCTAAATAGACGGCCCAGTACAGGCCAGCTCGCGATTTGAACTTTTAATTTCCCGTACTGATCTAATGTCACACATACGAGTAAAAAATAAAGATAATTAAAAATATTTGCTGTACAATTAGTATTAGTCTGATATCACATGTACAGGTAAAAAAATAAAGATGATTAAAAACATTTCCCACGCAATCAGTACTGATCTAATATTATATATGTGTACACGTAAAACAATAAAATTACTTAAACAAATCATCATAACTGTATCTAAATAGACAGATCAGTACAATGACTTCCAGCCTAGCTCACGATTTGGACTTTTATTTGATCTTAATAACCTTTCTTGCGCAATTGCAGGGAAAATCGTGCTAGTTGTATTTTAGCGGTAAAATAAGATGTCAGTTCGTCATGGAACTATCCATAGCAGCTTTACTGAACATGCATGGGACCATTCATTTAAATCACCACCAGGCCTGTTTCTATCGGTGGGAGATCGATAGAAATGAAGTTAAAATCGCCCAGCGTTGAGCAGGCTGGTAGGCGCATATTAACTACAACCATAAGTACATATGTTCCACACCCAGACTCACTCGTCCACCACGATGCGTCTTCGTAGCCAATTAAGTAGCATTTCAATTAAGTAGCATTTGTAGATTAGCTAACTTTTTTGCACCATCACAGGGTCCATGGACACTAGCGAAGACCCACTGTTGCTACCAGAGGACGGACAAGGTACTTTTTTTTATAGTGCCGGACAAGGTACTTTTTGGCTTCCTGCTGCATGTGGATATGCTCCTACGGAAGAACTTTTACATACTCTCTTTTCTCTTTTCTTTGTTTACATCTATGGCTAGATAACACGAGTGCAGTTTTTCTACTAGTACATGGACCCGCGGGTCTTATCCTAGCCGTCCGTTTGCTTTAAGATTCGTGCTGAATTTTTATAAAAAAGCCTAGGTTTATCAATATTATAAAAAATATTACCAAAATATTACATTATTCAAAATATTTCATTCAATATTCAATATTTCAATATTATGTAAAAGAAAAATCTTACATTATTGAAATATTATATTATTTCTTTCATGCATATTTTTTATTACATATTTGTTTGGTTAGTAATGCATGCAAAATTTGCATGCATTATTTTCTCACCATTTTGAATCATTCATGTATATTTCTTTACTTTTTCGGATACTAACCAAAAAATTCATACATATTTTTTGATGACTAAACAAAAATCATACATAATTGTAGAAATAATGTAATATTAAAATAATGTAAGATTTTCTTACATTATTTCAATATTACATTATTTCTTTCATGCATATTTTATTACATATTTGTTTGGTTAGTAATGCATGCAAAATTCGCATGCATTATTTTCTCACCATTTTGAATCATTCATGCATATTTCTTTACTTTTTTGGATACTAACCAAAAAATTCATACATATCTTTTTATGACTAAACAAAAATCATACATAATTGTAGAAATAATGTAATATTGAAATAATGTAAGATTTTGAAGAAGATTGCCGGCATGCCATCGCTACCTAGAGCTTTTAAGTCACCCATGCTATCAAGTGCTTCTTTTACTTCTTCTGCCTTGTACTCTCGCATCAAGAAATCGTTCATGCCCTGGGACACACGTGAGGGCACTCGCACGAGTAATTCTTCCATACGGTTTGTGCCCTACGAAGTAAAAAATAGAGAGAAAATAATTAGTAATAACCGCCTCCATTTCCGCCTCCTGCTCCGCCACCCCTCCGTCTAAGGAGAGGAAGAGGGTTTAGAGAGAGAGAGAGAGAGAGAGAGATATTCGTGCAAAGAAATATGTAACGGAAATTATTAGAACATGCATGCATGGTGTCTGTATGTAAGTTGAGTCGGCAATTCATGAACCGCGTTTCGAGTTGGCGATACTCATGATGAATATAGGCATCTATCCCCACTAGCCTCGGGCCATAGAATTCTGCACTCGATACAATTCATCTTTTACCTGTGGTTTGCTAGAAAGTAAACCAGATATGGAAATGAGAGCCCAAGTAAACCAGCACATTGTTTCAATATCTTGTCATTCCGTAAACATGACGACCCACTGAAGAGAAACATGATTCAGCTACATCACATATACGGGTTGTTATAATAGGGACTACAAACCCTGCCACGTCAAAGGTAATTCCGGATTAGGGGGTCAAGTAAACCTATAGCAGTGGATTAGGGGTTTAAGTGAGCCAAACCAAAGGTCAGGGGAGTATTTAAGCCTAGACAAAAGGTCAGGGGGAAAATTGACTTTTCTCTAAAAAAATTACTCTCTCAGTCCCAAAATGTAAGGCACGCACGTATCCCAAGATTTATTATTATATTTATAATAGGTTAATTATATGATATAAAAATAATATTATTGGAAAGTACTTTCGAAAACGAATCCAACAATATCACTTTTATATCACATAATCAAAATATTATAAGTCTAATCTTAAATCTTGAAATGTGTACACGTCTTATATTTTAGGACGGAGGGAGTACAACATTTTGACACACGCATGCATCGGGAGTGGAACCGACTCCATGGGTCAGATAATTTCAAATTCGGGAATACATTTCATAAAGAGATCAACAAATTGGGTAATTTTTACGTGGGGGATTTTGGGATGGGAGATGGAGACAGGCAGATGGGGACAAGGCGCGTGAGCTCCTGCCATGCATGTGACCGTAGACCGCGTTGCCATGACCGCGTTCCACCTGCGTATGTACGTACTACCCTCGGTGCTCCATCGTGTCCGGCGATCAGGGACGGAGCCAGCACACAAGCATTGGGGTCAGCTGACTCCAATGAAAATAAGCTAATCTAGTACTAAATCACTGTTTATTACCGTTCACTAGGAGAAGATGACCCCATTGTATTTAAGGCTGACCCCATTGGCCTGTTTTTCTGTCTTCGTCCCTGCCGGTGATCAGTATATATTCACGTACGTTCTATGCATGTCTTGTCATTTTTGCAACGGAGCAAGCCGGACTGCTCTCCCTTCAGAACCCACGGTGAGGAGTGGTGTGGTGGCCTCGGCGCGCGGAGGAGGATGCGGCCGCTTGGCTTCGGCGAGATCTCCACCGGAGGTCCGTCGATCGACCTCTCATGGCTTTCTTTTCTTTTTTTTGCGAGGAGATCTCTCATGGCTTTCTAGCTATTCCGGCGCGATCTCACTTGATTTATTTTCCAGTGCATTTTAATTTTGATCGGGAGTGCGTAGATCAGCTCGTTTGGTCACGGTCATAGCATTTCTTTACCATCTTCTCCCTCTTTTTTTGAGGGATTTCTTTACCATCTTCTCTATCACATAGTAGACATTTTTTTGAGCCGCTCTATCTCATACATGTACTAATCTACTCCTAATTGGCTGTAATGGGCTGGATTGAAATGGTTTTAGCAGTCTTAGTTCTCCGTTTAATGGGCTGGATTGTGTTTAGTTTGGGCTTAAACAATTCGATTATGGAGGGTTTCCTACGGGCTCAAATGCCGCCGCCGCCGTCCCGTATCCTTCACGGCCTCGCAAGCTTCCTCTTCGCCAGCCCTCCCACCAGTTCTGCTGCTGCTCCTCGCCGTCGCGGCCACAGCGCGCGCCGGCGCCGTGGTGTAAATACTCGCAGGGGCAGTTCAGCATGGGCGACCGCGGCGGCGCCACCACAGGCCAGTGGGACGGCGTCGTGCCGCCCTCCCCGCGAGTCCTCCGCTGGGAGGAGGCCAGGGAGCCGCTGCACGCCGCCATCGAAGTGGGCAACTGGTCCCGCGTGGCGGCGACCTCGTCCCTTGCGCGCACGCGCATCATCGGCAAGCTGGCCGCCGTGCTCTGTTTCCAGGGGGCAATGTTTGGGGTGGTCTGGATTGGGTTATGAGGGCTAATGTTTGGGCTGGTGCGGTTTGACCTCTTCTATTATCTTATTCGGCTCGATTTGGGCATGATCTGGATTTCAGCCCATTACCAGGCTACGTGTGAAATTGTGGAAAATCTATCATCACACCTCTAGCATAACATTTGTGTTTACTTCTTGATTATTGACTCATATACTTTTCCTATCATCTATACAAATGAAGTCTACTTCCTACTCTTTGCATGTCATCATGTGTTCTTTCTGCATGCATTGCTAATCTATTTATGTGTCCAATGCTCCAAATAGGCCTTAATTACTTGTGAGCACCTTAGACGATATCGTCCACTCGTACATCTTTGTGACGGTATCAGCTAGTTTGCTCTCTGTTACTCACCATTGCTAAGAAAAAATATTACTTTTTCATAAAGGAAGATATGTATTAACCTTCCGATCTCTACATCCAAGGATGCACACATTGACGGTACACTACTACAGAATTCATTTAACGGGACGCTCCTATACAGACGGTTTTTTGAAGCCGTCTGTACAAATAGTATCATAGACGGTTCTAAACGAAAACCATCTGAGAAAATGAGTACAAACGGTTCCCAACAAGCGGGACGCTACAGTACAGACGGTTCCAATTTGGAACTGTCTATACAAATAGCACAGACGGGTCTAAACTGGAACCGTCTGTACAAATCAAACAGTACAGACGGTTCTAAGTTCGGAACCATCTGTACAAATCTGTAAACAATACAGACGGTTCTAAACTGGAACCGTCTGTACAAATCGAACAGTACAGATGGTTCTAAGTTTGGAACAGTCTGTACAAATCTGTAAACAGTACAGACGGTTCCAAACTGGAACCGTCTGTACAAATAGATGAAACAAGGCTAGTTGATCTCTGCTGCCGCGGCAGCAAAAACTGCAGATTTTCTTGCCGCGGCAGGAAAGTGGCAGCGTCGGGGAGGGAGTTGACAGCTCCGATTGTCAAACGGTTTTCACGGCTATGAGCGGGAGGCCAAACTCTACATCTTCAGAAATTTTGAGCCAATTCCGAGAAAGTCAACGAAACGACTAGTGGAAATCTCGGCCCGAAATCGAAGATTTTGAAAACGGCGCCCGGACGAAATTACTCGGCAGAAACTGGGATCAAGGTGGAAAGCAAGTCCTCAACTCAAGCTAACTAGGGAAACAAGAATCACCCAATTCGGAGTCCGGGTGAAGGAGATATGCCCTCCGCAAGATTAAAAAAAGTAACGGAAAAACTTCCGGAGCCAAAAATTCCTACTTAGAAGCCGAATTTTGAGGGTCAAGATGCGTAGAGGTTTATAGACCTGTATTTTTTCGGATGCACGTCGTCGTTAGCTTCGATTTGAGTGGTCGTGGACCCAAAACGAACTTCGTATGAGAAAGTTATGACTGTTTTACTAAAACCTCTCAAACTAGAGTTGAATTTCGACTCAAACTAGCACTTGGAGCTACAGCACAAACGGCTCCAATTTGAAACCGTCTGTACAAATAGCACAGACGGGTCCAAATTGGAGCTGTCTGTACAAATCGAACAGTACAGACGGTTCTCAGTTTAGAACTTCGCCCCGACACGAGAGTTTCCATTTATCCTCGA
The DNA here is from genome assembly GCA_019208055.1 of Stipa capillata. Taxonomy (NCBI): domain Eukaryota; kingdom Viridiplantae; phylum Streptophyta; class Magnoliopsida; order Poales; family Poaceae; genus Stipa; species Stipa capillata. The sequence goes on along the minus strand of JAGXJF010001992.1, from coordinate 527,108 downwards.
TGCAAGTGTTCCACGTTCCGTCTCGCTGGTAAAGTCGCCGCGCGCCCCCCTCAACAGACAATACTCTTGCTCGTACTTCACTAGTACTCCCGGAGGTCGACGTAACCGATCGGGGGTACCTAAAGTACACTGCCTAGTCCTGTAGCTACGACAGTTGGCGTCGTCTGTGGGAAACGAGCAAGAAGTTGTGTCATCTGAGACGCTGTCGAAAGGAGGCCCGGAGACGACACTGACGACCGTAACACGCGCGTGTTGGTCTTCCACACCACACGCGTGCTCCTTCGCAAAGTAAGAAGGCATGCCTCCCAAGATGAAGGCAAAGAAGGGAACCAAGCGAAAGGTCGCAAGCATCGCCAACCTGGTTCCGAGCACCCCGGCGCGTGCCCCCCAGGTCGCCTCAAGGACGACAACACGCGCAGCCACCCCTGCGACGAACGACGACATCGCCCCCGTCATCAATGCCCAGGCCGCTGGGCCAGACACCTCGAGAGCCCTCGCTTACGGTGAGCGAGAGATGGAGGCATTGAAGCAGCTGGTAGCGGCCGCAGCCCAACGGGCAGAGCAGTTCCGGGCCCAGCTGGAGGCGGCCCAAGTTGAGGCCCTCCGCGCGGCGGCATTAGCTCGAGAGACTGTCGAGCTTCGGGCGCAGCTTGCGGCTGCCCAAGGCGGAGCCGACGCTGTTCGTCGGCCACAAGAAGAAGCCATAGCGGAAGCACGGGAGAACGTCCGGCGCAATCACCAAGCAGCTGACGAACTCCTCCAAGACTTGGTAAACGTGCAAGCACGTGCCGAACCACTCCGTGAAGAGATAGCACGAAATCAACAAACAGCGCAGGCAATCCTCCGCGATGCCGGGGTTGGCACTAGCAACCAAGGAACGCAAGACCCAGGTCAAAGCCCAGGCAAAGAACATGTATACCCTGCTGCCCCATCTGACGTCAGCATCCCAACTCTGGCCGCTGTACCTGCTGCTCGACTGCCACGGCCGGAGGTCGTCAACCTCGCAGACGTGCTCAGCCCGCTCATCGCAGGGCTCGCGGCTAACCCGTGGCCAAGCAAGTTTCGCCCGGCAGATCTTCCCAAGTACAATGGTGAGACGGATCCCCACTGAGTACACTCGTGTGTACGAAGCTGCCGTATCAGCTGCCGGAGGAGGCGAGGCGGTGATGGCAAAAAGTCTGCTGCTCGTACTCACCGGATTAGCTCGCACGTGGTACCTCTCATTGCCTCCTAGCTCAGTGTACTCGTGGGAGCACCTCCGCGAGCAGATGCACGGTCGCTTCCAGGGAAGCATAAACAAACAAGTCACCTCTTCGGATCTGAACACCCTCAAGCAAGCACCGGGCGAGTCCATCCGGGCGTTCCGCAAACGCTTCTCCAACCTCCAATGCCAAGTCCGTGACATCACCGACCAAAGCGTGTGTGACGCTGCACGTCGTGCAATACGTGATGAGGACCTGGCAGCCAAGCTCGACAGGAAGCAGCCGAGGACGATTAGGGAGCTCTATGAAATCATGGACACATACTCCCGAGCCGAGGAAGGGAGAGCAGAGAAGAGCGAAGCCTGGCCTCAGCTGCACAGTTCGCCCTGACGTGGAGAATCATGACAAGCGTCGGCCACGCCAACGGGGAGTACACCACGTGGAGGAGCGCGAGGCTCCCGCCCCGCAAACACCCTACCAAAGCCAAGGCCAGTGGCGAGGCGGTCGGCAGAACCAAGCACGCAGTGAAGAACGAGACCACCCACACCCGGATCACCAGGGTTGGAGGCGCGACGACCGCCACGATCGCGAAAGCAATAGCCAAGCTGGGCACGGTAACCACAGAAGTGGCGGAGGCAGCAGGTCACAAGGCAAGTTCTGTGAAGTACACCGAGTAAGCACTCACTCCACGGCGGAGTGCGAGGTTGTCATCGCGGCCCGGCGGGGCCGACAACCGCGGCGCCCCGGCGGAAGGGGCATCGCGGAGCCAACAGGCCGTGCTCGGGGGCAAGGAGAGCCTGCCGTACAGTTACCGCCGCCACCACCGCTACCGCCAGGCGGCAGAGCACCGGTGCAAGCCATCGGTGCCCAGCGAATCATCCACGCCATCACTGGGGGCAACGCTCACACCTACGCATCCAAGCGGCAGCGCCGAGCCTACACTCATCAAGTCAACCACATTGGTTCCTTCCCACCCACTGAACTACCCTGCGTGGGTCGGTGCCACCGTGACCTTCGGCCCGGCGGACGCCGCCGGAATCACCTTTCCTCACCATGACGCTCTCGTCATCTCGGCGGTCATCAACAGCTGCGACGTGCGCCGCGTCTTCATTGATGGGGGTAGCTCAGCGGACATCCTCTTCGCGTCTACACTTGCCGAGATGGGAATCCCTCGCGTGTGCCTCACCCCCGCGGGGGTACCACTCCTGGGATTCGGGGGCGAGCCAGTCCCAGCCCTCGGCAAGATTGAGCTTCCAGTGGAATTCGGGGCCGGCGATTGCGTCCGCAGGGAGAGCATTGTCTTCGATGTTGTCGACATCCCTTACCAATACAACGTCATCCTTGGCCGGGTCACGCTGAACAAATTTGGCGCGGTTCCACACCACGCCTTTCTCTGCATGAAGATCCCAGCCTCCTCAGGGATCATCACGGTGCGGGGCAACCAAGACTTGTCCCGTAAGATCGACAGCGACATCCAAGCGGCCATCCGGTATGTCCACACTGTCCAGTCCGAAGGTGACAAGGCTGCACAAGGGGCTCCCGATCCGCCAACCTCAGGGTGGTGGGTGCCAAAACCTAAACCTGATGGCGAGACGCATGCCATGCCGCTCTCAGAGGGCGATTTGACCAAGACAGTGCTCGTCGGGGTCAACCTCGACCCAATCAATGAGGAGGCCATCCTTAACACGTTGCGGACCAACGGAGACATGTTCGCATGGGAGCACGAGGACCTCCCCGGTGTCTCCCGGGAGATCATCGAGCACAGATTGCTCGTCAACCCCGATGTGCGTCCTGTCAAGCAGAAACTGCGAAAGATGTCGGTGGAGCGTCAGATCGCGGCCCGGGAGCAGGTGGATAAGCTCCACAAGGCAGGAGTCATCCGCGAGGTCATGCACCCCGAATGGTTGGCCAATCCTGTCCTAGTCGAGAAGGCCAACGGCAAGTGGCGCATGTGCGTGGACTACACCAACCTCAACCGCGCATGCCCGAAAGACAACTTCCCGTTGCCACGAATCGATCAACTCGTCGATGCTACATCCGGGTGTGAACTTATGAGCTTCCTCGATGCCTACTCAGGGTATCACCAGGTGTGGATGGCGCGGGAAGACGAGGAGAAAACCAGCTTCATCACGCCTTCCGGGACATTTTGTTATGTCCGGATGGCGTTTGGGTTGAAGAATGCCGGAGCTACTTTCTCCAGGCTCGTGCATAAGGCCCTCTCCAGCCAAGTTGGGCGCAACATCGAGGCCTATGTCGATGATGTCGTCGTCAAGAGCATGATAGCCGCCGCCCACGCGGCGGACCTACAGGAGACGTTTCGACAACCTTCATCAAGCCGGCATGAAACTCAATCCGGAGAAATGTGTGTTCGGTGTTCAAGCAGGGAAGCTGCTCGGCTTCCTCGTGTCGAGAAGGGGGATCGAGGCTAACCCTTCAAAAATAAAAGCCATTCTTGACATGCGCCCACCTGAGAACGTCAAGGAGGTACAAAAGCTTACCGGACGCCTTGCGGCGCTTGGGAGGTTTGTCTCCAGATCTGCTGAGAAGGGCCTCCCTTTCTTCAAAGCTCTGCGAGGGTCCACCAACTTCGAGTGGATGGTGGATAGCCAAGCAGCCCTGGATGACCTAAAAAGGTACCTCACGTCGCCACCGCTGTTGCAAAGCCCCGCCCAAGGGGAGAGCCTGTTGTTGTATCTAGCAGCCACCCCGGCAGCAGTGAGCGCTGTCTTGGCCAAAGAAGAAAACACGATCCAGCACCCGGTATACTATGTTTCAGAGGCGCTTCAAGGTGCCAGGGCGCGATATACCGAGCTAGAAAAGCTCGCATACGTGTTGCTGATGGCGTCCCGTAAACTGCGGCACTACTTCCTCGCTCACTCCATTCGAGTGCCGTCCTCCTTTCCCCTCGGAGAGATGCTTCGCAACAAAAAGGCCTCCGGACGCATCGGGAAGTGGGCGGCTGAGCTCGCCCCATTCGTCATCGACTTTCTCCCTCGGACGGCGATCAAGTCGTAGGTGCTGGCAGACTTTGTGGCAGAATGGGTCCCGTCAGAACATCCCGTCACCCAAGGTCATGCTGACTTGCTGTGGACAATATACGTGGATGGCTTCTGGTGCTCCGATGGTACTGGCGCAGGGGCTGTTCTGGAATCGCCTGAGGGCTCACGCACCTCGTACTCCACGCGTCTTGAGTTTAAGGCCACCAACAACATCGCCGAGTACGAGGCGTTGTTGCTCGGCCTACGCAAGGCACGCTAGTTTTTGTGGTTGTGGGGTAAGTACTCGTCACAACGAATCTAGGTACAAGGTACACGTAATGCGCCGACAATAACATAAAAAACCCACACAAATCGCTATACATCCCTCTCGACAAACGACGCAATCTCCTCGCTTGTCAAAAAAGTATGTTGTCATCACGCCGTTCGGCCTTTGTCAAACCGCCAAGCGAGCAATGCTTGTACGACATCCGTACTAGGGGCTGAGTGCCGTACCGCCTAACCGCGGCCTTTCGCCTCGAAGCAACAACCTGTAAACAATACAAAAAGAAGAGATGATCACTAGAGGCAAGGCACGGCTGCACCAATTTTCTGACTTTTTCATTAACCAACAAAGTTACATGAGGGCTACAAAAGAAAGCTCTGACCTCATTAAAACCTATCAAAAGAAAGCTCTGACCTCATTAAACCTACCAAAAGAAGCTCCCAAAATGCCTAGAGCGCAAGGGGCTCACATCGACGCCGCGATAGCCCAGCCCGTGAGCTAGGACGAGCTGAAAGTATCACCTAAGAAATTACAATATGAAAGTAAACCTACAAGCAAAATAAGACATCCTGGCACGCCGACTTAAGCAAAAGGCCCAGGAACAAATAAAAAGTCTCACACCTGAAAAGGCAGGTCGGATCCACCGGGAGGTCTGTCATGCACGATAGCGGAAGGCCCTCCATCAAGACGGGCTCTCTGTATCCCGCGAAGGTACTTCTCACCGTGCTTCTTCCACACACCTGAAAGGAAGGCCTCTGCGTCAGACCTCAAGGGAGCCTGGGCCCGCTGGATGTCAGCCCGGCTCGGTACCTCGTAGCCCTCCGTCTGAAATCTGCCCATGGAGTCACAGCCAGCCAAGCGAAGGCAAGCAAGAGACAACTCAAGGGAGGCCCGAGCGCAGTCTTGCCCGTGGTCTGGCACCGCCTCCCGTACGGCAGTGCAAACCGCCGCCGTCCACTGGAGCTGACCCGCAACCTTGTCCTCATTAGTACCAGTGTGAAGGTCAAGCTCAACGCCGAGCACTCCTCCGAGCTCGCGGGCAGCCGCGCACGCCGTGTCGGCCAGAATGGCTAACCCTTCCTGCCTAGTCTGTGCGGCGTGAAGGGTAGCGCGAAGCTGAGAAAGCTCCCCCTCATGCTGCTCCTGCCGAGTCTGTGCAGCATGGAGGGTAGCGTGAAGCTAAGAGATCACCTCCTCATGCTGGCCTAGCAACTCCTTGGCCGAGGCAGCCTCCCCTCGAGCCTCCGAAACATTCTTCTTCTCTTCACGGAGGCGAGCTCTCTGGGACTCAGCCATATTGTCACGCATCTCCCACGCCTACTCTGCTGCAAAGAAGGCCTGCAAGGAGGAGACATAGTAAAGGCACAACCGCAGTAATCGCGTCACAAAGCCTCGTATAAGTAAACGCTGACCGTACCTTAAGCATGGCGGACTTAGAGGCGGCACGAATCTGTCGCAAGGACAAACCCTCGAACGCCGTCTCAAGGTCGGCTGTAGAAAGCTGCGCAGCAGCATCTTGGTAAAAGCCACCTCCGCCTCGGGGGTCGACGAAGTGAGCCGGAAGCAGCCGGCCCGCGACTGAGAAAGGGTGTGGCCCATCGGCCCTACCCTCCTCAGCACCGTCGTTGGCAAAGGTTGCTGGGGTCGGCGGGGGGTGGCCCCCGGGAGGCAACGGGGCCATTGCTTCAGGGCTCACTGCGGGAGCTGCCGCAGGAGAGCGGGAAGCAGCCTCGTTGTCTTCCAACGACCCGCAGGTCAAACTCACTCGAAGATGATGATAAGTCAAGCAACCCTATCGGCCCAAGGTCGTGCTGCGCTAGCAAGTCCGCCTCAACGGACACCTCGACGTTGTCCTTGTAGTCCCGTGAGCGCGACTTGACCTCCCGCACGAACGACGCTGTCATTGGGCCCTTCCCAGCCCCAGGGCGACGCCGTGGCATCTCCGCGGTTGGGCTGGAGGAAACGCCCCCGGAGGCTCCACGCGCTTGAATCGCCCGCTCTGGCGAAGATGGAGAAGGTGACCGACTCCGCTTGCTCGCAGTGAGGGCCTTAACAGCCACAGGGAACGGCCGGGCGGGCACCTCCCACCCGAAGTCCTCGTAGGCTCGATTGCGCCGGGCCCTCTTGATCAATCGGCTCGCTTCCTTGGCTTCCACAAGGGTCAAGCGGCCCAACACGCACAGCTCTCCGTCCTCCAGCATGGAACCTGCGACACAGAAGCATACGAGGTTCAGTGAAAGCTAAGATCAACACAAACAAACTGCAGGTAAAAGTAAGAGGTACTCACACGTCGTGGGCGTGTACCCTCGCGGGACACGCAAGAAGCGCGACGAGGTCGGAGGGGCCAAGGACAGGGTCCAACCCTGGTCGAGCAGAGCAATGCCCAGCAAACAGTACTCCTCCACCAAGTCGCGCACGCTCAGCTCGCGTGCCATACATCGAAACATGGTCACGCCCTCGTCGTCCTGCTCGTTAAGGCGAGGCTGCCCAAAGAACGGTGCTGTCACCCCTCTCAGTCGCTGCAAGGAAGGATCGCGGTAGTAAAACCACGCCCTCTGCTAGTCTTTCCAAACCTTCTTCAGAGGAAAGGCAGGGTAGTCCGCGGCGCAGCACCCGTGACACCGACCAAAGCTGACCGTCCCGTAGAACGAAGGAAGACCCCGATGCTCTGAAACCCGCAGTGTCACCTCTGTTGGCACGTACATCCAAGCAAAGAGCACAGGCGAGCTCACCATCTCCATGCTTCGGACCGTCCACTTGAAAGCAGCAATCAAGATGAAAGCCGAAGGGTGGAGATCTGACAGCGTTACCCGAAAAAACTGCAGTGTCCCCCGTACAAGGTCAGACGGCGATAGGCACAACCCGGCGTCGAACTGGGCGGCGAAGACAACGATCCGCCCCTGGCCAGGCGAGCCCCTCACGTCAGAGCGACCGGGGGGCTCCGGACCCATGTCGTGGCCCGGTCCGGGGATCTTGCCCGCCTCAGCAAGCCGTCGGAAGAGCCTCGCATCCGCGGAAGAGCAGCCGAGGTAGCCGGTGTGCGTCACTGGGGCCGTTGTCTTGGCTCTCTCCTTGATCACGTTCTTCTCCGCCCCTGCGCCTGACATTCTGCCCTCTGGCCCCGTGCGGTTGAGAGACGACACTCTCCCCGACGTCATCAATCTTGACAACCAGCATGAGCAAGCAAATAACAGTTTGTCAAATAACAGCGGCGAAGTAAGACATGTGAAGTACGGTACAAAAAGGTGTAAGAAGACAGACGCCTCGTCTCTATACCAAGTCTACGGACCTCGTCGACGCGGTCGCGGCGGCACGCACGACGCGGCTCCAAGAGTCTGCCCGCCCCGATTTCAGGGATGTTCGGGGGAGGCTAGAGGAGACGGCGCGCCCGGCATGGCGCCTCGAAACCACCAAGTCTGCGAACCTCGTCGACGCGGTCGCGGCGTCGTGGTGGCATGCCCGACGCAGCTCCAAGAGTCTACCCGCCCGAGTTCAGGGGTGTTCGGGGAGGCTAGAGGACATGGCGCGCCCGGCGTGGCGCCTCGAAACCACCAAGTCTGCGGACCTCGTCGACGCGGTCGCGGCGTCGCGGAGGCACGCCCGACGCGGCTCCAAGAGTCTGCCCGCCCCGAGTTCGGGGGTGTTCGGGGAGGCTAGAGGAGACGGCGCGCCCGGCGTGGCACCTCGAAACCACCAAGTCTGCGGACCTCGTCGACGCGGTCGCGGCGTCGCGGCGGCACGCCCGACGCAGCTCCAAGAGTCTGCTCGCCCCGAGTTCGGGGTGTTCGGGGAGGCTAGAGGAGACAGCGCGCCCGGCATGGCGCCTCGAAACCACCAAGTCTGCGGACCTCATCGACGCGGTCGCGGCGTCGCGGCGGCACGCCCGACGTGGCTCCAAGAGTCTGCCCGCCCCGAGTTCGGGAGTGTTTGGGGAGGCTAGAGGAGACGGCGCGCCCGGCGTGGCGCCTCGAAACCACCAAGTCTGCGGGCCTCGTCGACGCGGTCACGGCGTCGCGGCGGCACGCCCGACGCGGCTCTAAGAGTCTGCCCGCCTCGAGTTCAGGGGTGTTCGGGGAGGCTAGAGGAGACGGCGCGCCCGGAGTGGCGCCTCGAAACCAGCAAGTCTACGGACCTCGCCGACGCGGTCGTGGCGTCGCGGCGGCACGCCCGACGCGGCTCCAAGAGCCTACCCGCCCCGAGTTCGGGGGTGTTCAGGGAGAGCTAGTGGAGACGACGGCCCGGCGTGACGCCTCGAACCTACCAAGTCTGCTCGAGGGATCGTATCTCTACACGCTCAAACACGTCATGACGTAACAAAAAATAATAGCGATGACATTTTCTTGCGAAGAATACATAACGCTCGTTCGCGCGAGGCAAATGTCAACATTTTAAAACATGGTTGCAATCCGCATACGTCATCTACAATGCCCTACCTACGAATAAAGCGGTAGCAGTCCATTGTCTACCCCTGATACATTTCTCACTTCATACAAGGAATACATGCACGCAAACATCTCATACATCCCGGCTTACTGCATTGAGCACTAAACAATTCAGCATATATGTACACCTCGCATCCGCATAAGCCAAGCAGGTCGCGAGAAGGGATCGTTACCCTTGGTGAGCGTGCAGCGAGGAGAACGACAATAGTACTCACTTAAATTCCTCTACAAGCTTCTGGCAGAAATTATCACCCAAGACTTGCTCTTTTCTATCTGAAACCAACTTTTCCACCGTACAACCTGTACCAAGAGTACTTAATAGTTAACATTAGCTAGCATCAAAAACATACTATGACAAATATAATTGATATAGGTGGAGGTAGTGAGTTCTAAAGCACCAGCATCCACCATGTTGGGAATTTAGAAATGTACCTAAGTGATATTAATCCATGTGTTGCCATGGGTAACATGAGATCTAAGAAATATATACCTTTGGTGCTGTCACTATAAAAGAAATTGGTCGCTGTTCAACTATGGAACCATTTGACTTTATCAACACGGATAAGCATTCTCCGAAACTGCAGTTAACAAAATGAAAAGATAGATATAATGTTGGCAGACTACAGCATTATGAAAAAGACTTAGGGTGTTTAACCAAACAGGAAAATAAAATCATAACAAAGGTCCTAAGAAAAAGGTACACTTGTTCATATTGCCCAGATATCTACTTGCCGTCTGCAGTTACCAGGAAAGGTACTCCACATACGTCTAACTATTTCATGGGTTCATGAAAATGTACTTTGTTGAGGGAAAGTAGAGAATAAAGAGAGCAGTTGCTCCACATATGCCAAGATCCAGAAGATAAGTGAATCAGCACCATGAAGCTAAATTAAAGGCATGAGTCCTAGATGCCAGCCAAGAGATTGGATTTATAATCAAAATCAAAATCACTGGTAGGACAGGACTGTGAAATTGGCAATTGCGCAATCATTAAACAGCACTCCTGTTGGTTCCAAGTGATTGGGTCAGGGCTTGGATTTACCGGGTATGCGCAGTCAGGGCGCAAATGGAGCCTCCGAGGTTGTTCAGATGCACATCCACTCTTTGCTCCACCGCACAAAGCGAACCATGGAAGCGGCGCCAATGTGGGGGCGGGTCCGGAGCAGGGGCTGCCGGTGCGAAGGAGGCCCGGCGCGGAGTAGGACCGGGGCGGAGGCCCGACGCAGGGGCAAGCCGGCGTGGGGGAGACCCAGAGCGGAGGCCCGGCTTGGGGGAGGTCCGGCACGGGGGAGACCCGGGGCGGAAGGCGGCCCGGAGCGGAGGCCTGGCGCGGGGGAGGCTCGGCGCGGCAGAACCCCGCGTGGCCGGGGCTGGAGCTCCGAGCTCAGCGGCGAGCCGCGGCCGGAGGACCGAGGCAGAGCCGGGCCCAGAGCCGAGCTGGCGGCGGCGAGCGCTCGGGCCCGGGGCGGAGCTAGCGGTGGCGGGCGCTCAGGCCCAGGGCCGAAGCTCCGAGCTCGGCGGCGAGCCGCGGCCGGAGGACCGAGGCGGAGCCGGGCCCAGAGCAGAGCTGGCGGCGGCGAGCGTTCGGGCCCGGAGCGGAGCAGGCGGCAGCGGGCACGCGTGGCCGAGGCGCTCGAGCCCGGAGCTGGCGACGCAAAGGGTGGCGGGGGGCTCAGGCAGTAAGCGCGTGAAGAAAAAATAAAGGAGAGAAAAGGGAGATATTTAGGGGGAGAGAGAGAGAGGGAGTGGAGGGAGTGAATGAGATAAGGAAGAGAGGGTGGGGAGCTGCGGTGGTTTTTTTTGTGCTGCCCTCCACCGACCTAAAAAAATAATAAGAAAAGGGAAAAGAGAATAGAGGAAGAAGAAAAAGAAAAAAGGGAGGAAGAAAAATAAGAAAATAGAGGAAGAAGAAAAAGAAAAAAGGGAGGAAGAAAAAGAAGAAAAAGAAAGAAGAGAAAAAAAATGAGAATATAAGGGAGAGGGGAGTCGTCGGTCCGGCCTACGCGCCAACCCCTCGGAATTGGTGCGCCGGCTCGGACGGGCGTTGCTCGACCGCCTAAACCGGCAAGGGGCTACTGTTGGGGGAAGGGTCCCCGCGTTACCCCGAACCGACGGACTTCTCCTGCGGACGTCCAGATCCCCCTCCTGAATCGACATGTTTTACTCGGCGTCAACAAACTCCGCTGGTATCGCCAACAACGTCAAGGCCCCGCTCCGTCCCGGTGGACATCGAGGCTGTGCTTCGTCCCGACGGAAGTCAAGGCTGTGCTTCGTCCCGAAGGGCCTCAAGGTCGCGCTCCGCCCTGGCACCCGGGACAACACGTCATCGTAGTCGCGAGCATTAGGATATTAGAGTATCTGAATATTCCATAAAGATTATTGTAAAAAGACCAAAGTGCCCTTGAGGGTGTGTTGTCTCCCGAGGGGCATAATTGTAATCTCTCATATCTCTCCCTCAACCCCTATAAATAGAACCGGGGGGGAGAGAGAGGGGCCCAGATTTTTGGATATAAACTGTAATTCCTGAAATCAATACGAGAGTTTTCACTTCGCCTCGACACGAGAGTTTCCATTTATCCTCGACGCGAGTGTTCCACGTTCCATCTCGCTGGTAAAGTCGCCGCGCGCCCCCCTCAACAGACAATACTCTTGCTCGTACTTCACTAGTACTCCCGGAGGTCGACGTAACCGATCGGGGGTACCTAAAGTACACTGCCTAGTCCCGTAGCTACGACAGGAACAGTTTGTGCTATTTGTACAGACGGTTCCAAATTTAGAACCGTCTGTACTAGAAGCGTCCCGCTTAGTCGTAGACATGAGTTAAGAAGAAAGCCGTTCCATATGTATCGCATACTCAGACTAGATCAGCTGGCAACTCCCCTTGCTGGATAACACGAGGTTGCGGGGTCGAATCCCACTGGAAGCATATTGTGCGATTTAATTCCAGTGGTTGGATAGGACGACGCGGATGGTCGGATGAGATGCGGTTGAAGCCTAGGCACATGGCGTGTGGGGCCATATTTTTTTTATAACACGACATCACAGACGGGTGCTAATCGATTAGTACAGACGCACTACCTCAGAATAGCCCTCCACTGACGGGCGATTTACCGCCTCTGCTGACGGGCAAGGCGCCCGTCAGTAACTTCCTGTCAGTGGAGGAGGGGGCTACCACTGATGGTTGCGTTGCCCGTCAGTGGAGATGCCCAGAACGACCAAAAAAAACCACGGGCCCGCTAGGCCCGCATCGCCGCCGCACCATTCCGCCCCACCCCGCCGCACCATTCCGCCCCGCGCCCGCCGGTCTCCTACCCCCCGCCACCACGGCCCCGCACCGCACCGGAGCTGTCGACGCGCGAGCACCGCACGCCACCGACGCGCGAGCCGCCGATCTCCCGCCGCTAGATCTCCCGCCGCTGGGTGCCGCTGGATCTCCCGCTGGGTGCCGCTGGATCTCCCGCCGGTAGATCTGTAGAGGGACTCGGGAGAGGGGAGGCCGGAGGGGAGGCCGGCGGGGAGGTGGCGAGTGGGAGAGGGAGCAGAGCCGGCGACGGGGAGAGAGCTAGGGGCTGGCGGTGGCGAGGGGGAGAGAGGGATTTGGGGGAGGGGAGGCCGGAGGGGAGGCCGGCGCGGCGGTGGCGAGTGGGAGAGAGGGGGAGAGAGGGAGCGGCGCCGGCGTGGGAGAGAAGAGAGAGGGGCGCGCCTGGGGTTGGCGTGGGAGAGAAGAGAGAGGGGCGGCGCCTGTGGTTGGCATGGGAGAGAGAGAGAGAGGGAGGGGACTGCGGGCTAGCTAAGGTTGTTAGGTATTTATACCAAAAAGCGACTGCGGGCTCGAGGTGGGTTTTTAGCGGGCCAAAAAGCCGCTGACGGGCCGAGTTCATAGCCCGTCAGTGGTAGAACAGCACCACTGACGGGCATAGTTCCAGGCCCGTCAGTGGTATTTTTTCACCAAAACTTTGTGCAGCTGAAGTCTCCACTGACGGGTTATATTAATCCGCCCGTCAGTGGTGTTGTTAGCACTGACGGTCCAAATTATGCCCGTCAGTAATTACGTTCAGGAAAGAGTCAATCTGCAGTAGTGACGGTTCCAAACTAGGACCGTCTGTGCTAGTACAGACGGTTCCAAACTAGAACCGTCTATACTACTCGATTTGTACAGACGGCTCCAATTTGGACCCGTCTGTACTAATCGATTTGTACAGACGGTTCAAAAACCGTCTGTACAAACCTGATTTGTACAGACTGTTTCGTACAGACGGTTCAGAAAACCGTCCCGCACGGGAGTTCCGAACCGTCTGTACAAATGATTTCTCTAGTAGTGGTAACTAATTACAAGGTTGCAAAGCAAAAGTGCAATGCTGGGACAAATCTCCTAAATAGGAACAGAAAAAAAGTAGCAGCTGGTTCATGAAAACAAAAACGTGGGAATCAAACTCCAGGAACGTGTGAACCTTGGGTTATCCCTATTCAAGAAAAAGGCACGTGTAAACCATTTACATATAGCGCCTTCTACATGGCTTCCAACACCGTATAGAGAATAGCTCGAGGACAGACACTTCCAACTGCTGGCATCCATCCCTCATGAACTCCTGAAATTTCAAACAGTCCAGTTTTATATGCTATTTTATAGATTGTGAATATATTTGAGATAAAGATAGATTGTGAATAATGACCGCAATGTTTTACTTCAAACTAATTTGAATCAGAGGGTCCAATATGAAACATCCGGAAAAAAAAAGTGAGGCCTGATTGACAAAACTGAACAAAAGATGAAGTCCCTAAAATTTGATACGGTTATATTGAAGTTCTCTGGAAAATGCTATGGTGACCATGTTGGATTATGTTCACTGTGTACCATGAAAACACTATACTCCATTGCTGGCATTAATTTGTTCTAAATAAAGGACTAGAACTGTCACAGGCATCGTAAAATTTACGAAGACTATTTTGATTTATATATAGTTCTATCGCAATGACATTATTATATATGATGTTAAATTATTTTTGGAATTTGCAGGTGTCCATGAGACAGGAACCTACAGTATGAAATTAGCAATGGCAAGCATGGTGGAAATATGGAGTGAGCGGGAAATTCAAGTAATGGTACTCATTAGCCTTATGCTGCAACTCTTCCTGTTATTCACTGGTAACCTCCGGCGGCGCAGAATCAATGGGTTGCTTAGCTTCGCAGTATGGCTGGCTTATGTGGGGGCAGACTCTGTTGCTGTCTATACCATTGGCCTCTTCTCTCAGTACGAGGGCAGATACAAATTAAGAAGCCACTCACCTGGGGACACACTGCCCTTCCTTTGGTTACCCTTTCTCATTGTTCACCTCGGTGGCCAAGATACTATCACAGCATTTTCTATTGAGGACAACAATTTATGGCTGAGGCACTTACTTAATCTCATAATCCAAGTGACTATAGCCTTGTATGTCTTCTGGAAGTCGAGAGACATAATCGATTCGCACTTGCTAGTTATTGCCATGTTCATATTTGTTGCTGGGATAATCAAGTATGGGGAGAGGACATGGGCGCTCAATATGGGGAGCCGGGACAGCCTTGCGAACCCAAGTAATCGTAAGGAACAAGCAAACAATGTTGGGAGCTCAAGTAATGGTGAGCAGGGACAAAACAGCGCGAATGGTAGGGCATCCTATGCTCTTCATACGGTGCTTTGTGGTAAAGGATTGCTTGCAGGACGAACATTGTGGCAACTGGGAAGTGGGATTACTTGTAACCTGGTACAAGGTTTTGCAAAATTTAAACAAAGAGAAAGGAATAACAACTATGGGGAGAGGAGCCGGGACAGCCTTGGGAACCCAAGTAATCGTGAGGAGGAAGAGGAACAAGCAAACACTGTTGGGAGCTCAAGTAATAGTGAGCAGGGACAAAACAGCGGGAATGATATGGCATCCTATGCTCTTCATACGGTGCTTTGTGGTAAAGGATTGCTTGCAGGACGAACATTGTGGCAACTGGGAAAAGAGATTATTAGTAAACTGGTACAAGGTTTTGCAAAATTTGAACAAAGAGAAAGGAAACTCAAGGTCATAGAGATGGAGCTTGACATGATGTACGATCTCCTGTACACTAAGGCCATGGTGCTACACAGCTGGACCAGTGTTCGGTATGTTGCCCAGATCTCCATGGTGGTTGCTTTTGCGCTCTTCCTGGCAACCGCAAATCATGCCCACAACGACATCGTCAATGTTGCAATCACCTTTACATTGTTCACTGGGGCAATCTTTATAGAAGCCTGTTCAGTCTCTATGGTGATAGCATCACCGTGGGCAAGGGCGCACATTAAAGAGGGCACCTTTCTCTGTTGGCTTTCCCGCAGCTGGGCTTGCTCTCCTTTCAAGGCCATGCAACGACGACGTCAGCAGGCAGGGTGTTCCATGGGGCAATTTAACCTTACAAACTCAGCCTACTCGTCTCAGAAACCCATGCTCAAGCTTGTCTCAAAGATCATCCGCTCATTTGGTTTGGAGAAGTGCTGGAGAAACATTTGGCACATCGATTACATCGAGAACAAGGAGATTGTTGACTATATTGAGAGATTGTTTGACCTAGAGATTGGCCCTGATGAATTGTTTATTAAGAGATTGTTTGACCTAGAGATTTGCCCTGAATTGAACTTCGTGCTACATCTGCCTTTTGAGCATGCCCTTTTCCGTCTACATATATTTACAGACTTGCATATAAGTAAACACTATGGTATGCCTGATCAGATGCTAAGTGGACCTGCGAGAGAATGTGAAATGCTATCAAACTACCTGATGTACCTCATGGCGGTGCACCCTTCCATGTTGCCGGTCAGCAGTGCTGCACAAGACATTGAACCGTTATTCGCTAAATGGGTTAGGGAGAACTGTGGCACCAAGACCAAGCTAGAAATTCTGCAGAAGTATGCGCTGGACAAGTTGTTAGAGCCTCCTCGCGTAACGCCTCCCTTCGAAACGCCTCCCTTCGAAACTGCTTCATGGGAGAAGATCAAGGAGGTGTGGGTGAGGCTGCTCATCTATGCGGCTGGTAAGTGCCCTGGGGAGCTACACGCGCGGCAGCTTGGCAACGGGGGGGAGGCTCTCAGCTTTGTCTGGACACTCATGATGCATCATATGGTTGGGGCTGTTGGTAGGGAGCTCAACCTTGTGACGTCTGATGATACTTTAGGGACGCTGGTGTCAGTTGATCAGAGTAGCTGGATACAACCTAGAGAAGAGCCTCTTTACGCCTTTAATTAGTCACTCAGGATAACAATCACCTCATGGTAACTTCCTAACTCTTCACTAGACTTCGTTCCTAGACATAGGTGAGCTAAGATTTAATTATTAGAGGAGCTTATTTGATATACGTACATATACATACATACATATAGGGCTTGGTACCCCTGGTGATCTATGCATTTCCTTCTATAGAACAATGACCAGGCAGCTACCTAATTTTGGCAATAATCTTTTCTAGAGCAGTGAATGGATAACAACTTGTGCATATATATACATTTCCTGGCACATGTTTATAAGCTTGAAGAGTATCAAAGGAACAGATTTTGTACTGCATTTTTCATTCATGATCTTGCTTGAATATTTAGACATAGATGACTCTAACAGAGAGTAAGTGCATGCTAAGTATTAATTAATGTTATTATTACAAAATTGGTGCAGGCAACCTAGCTAATTCGACCATCTTTGGTTCTTAATTTTCCTTGTCTTTTAAAAAAAAGACATAACTTATTTTCCTTGTTTTGCTGCAGCCCGTGCTCTACTTATCGGTTGTGGACGCATTCGAACAAAACCGAGCCGACGTGACAGTACTGGAGATAGAGGAAGCTGATGCGGCATCGGAGATACAGCAAGCTGGTTGATGATTCCAACACCGTATGCAATCGATTCTACTTAATTCCATGTGTCTAGGATGATAACTATGTTAATGTGTCTAGGATGATAACTATGTTAATTTGCATGTAATGGACGTCGATGAATTTGTGTTTCCTAATTTCCTGTGTCAGCTGCTCGCTCGATCCTATGTGGGCTCGATCAGTTACCGTCAGGGTTTTTTGTTCCGTCAGATTGCTAATGTGCTATGCTTTTGCGGATTTGGAAATGACAGACAGGTCTTAGTCGGGTACTTGATGCAATCTTTTCAGTCCCCTATTTATGCTACTAGTTTTTATTTTGGTTGATTCTTGTTTATATTTACTAATTGGTGACCATGGGGGCACATGCACCCATTATTTTAAAATTTTAAAAATCACATACTTAAGTTTTGGAAAAATCTGAAAAAAATTCATACATGTATATCATGGAGTGAGGTATGCACGATTAAAGAGTTAATTGCACTGGCAGTCCTTAAACTTGGGAGGTGCGTGCAGGTTAGTACAAATTTTTCAAAATCGCTCGATCGGCCCCTTAAACTTGGTTTGCGGGTACAAATACGGTCGAAATCACGCCACGCAACCGTATTCCGCCACCGTGGCATACAGATCAGCTTGCCACCGTGGCATACAGATCCCCTCCCCCATTCGCATAGCAACCGCCGTCACCTCCCCTCTCCCAAGTGCACACCAGCCACCACCGCCTCCCTTCCCCCGTAGATCTGCCGACGCCGTCTCCATCCGGTCCATCCCGAGGCCCCGTCCGTCCTTGACTCACACACCGCCCACCGTCGCCTTCCCTGCCCCGCAGATCTGCCACCCCGACGCCGCCTCTGTCTGCCCCGCCGTCGCCTCCGTCCGGTCCACCCCGACGCCCCGTTCGCCCTGCCTCCGGTTCGCCCCGAGGCCATCTTCCTCCAACCCGAGGCCGCCTCCGTCTGGTCCGCCCCGACGCCGCTCTCCTCCAACCAGAGGCCGCCTCCATCCGGTCCGCCCCGACACCGCTTCCGTGGCCTCGGCGTCCATCCGTGTTAGCGTCGCCTCCATCACCTCGGCGTCTCGCTGCGCCGCCTCCCTCTGCCTCGACGCCCCCTTCCTCGCCTCGGCGTCCTGCAGCGCTGCTGGTCATCGTCGCCATGCACCCGCCGCTGTACGTTTTTTTGCTCATTAGAGCATCCACAACAGCTTCTTCAAATCACCGTCGTGGCTGCTTTTGCTGCTGACGGGCCGTGCCGCAAGAGCCACCGCGCGCCCCGCCGCCAGCAGCAGCCGCCCCACACGCACTCCACCGTCTCGAGCTGGATGTCGAACTTCGCCGCCTTGTGCAGCCCGTGGCACCTCAGCTTGCTGCACTTCTGCTCGTGGTGCCCCGCCGCCTCCCACGCCACAAGCCCCGCCACGACGGCCACCACTGCAAGGCGGGGCGTCGATCCGGCAGATGAGGAAGACGCCAGGCTGGATCCGGTCCGAGGTCACGCGCTCGCCGTCGATCTGTGCGGGCGCGGAGGAGGGCTGCTGTGGATGCTCTTAGTAGTTTGCAATTGCAATTCGAAGGCCACATACGCCAGATCAGCTTGCCACGGTGGCGGAATACGGTTGCGTGGCGTGATTTCGACCGTATTTGCACCCGCAAACCAAGTTTAAGGGGCCGATCGAGCGATTTTGAGAAATTTATACTAACCTGCACGCACCTCCCAAGTTTAAGGACTGCCAGTGCAATTAACTCTTTGTAAATTTTTGTAAAATAATATACCCATTTGTGACCTGTGCAAAAAAGAAAACACATTGGGGGTCGTGAAGAGTCATGAACAGTACACATATTTGTTTTTTTTACAAAGGTCACAAATGGGCATATTATTTTATGAAAATTTACCTGTGTATACTTCATGCCATCATAAATCGGTATGAATTTTTTCAGATTTTTTAAAAACTCATACGTGATTTTAAAAAATTGAGAAAAGTCAAATGGATGCAAATGCCCCTAGGTGCACAAAATCCGTACCCAAGCAGGAAGGTCATATATACACGGTACTGTACACGATAAGATAATGGTATTATGATGCCATTATTTTGTAACGACAATTCTGTCACTTGCCAACAGTGCCAAAAACACGGTTTTTTTTTGGAGGGCACGATTTCTCTGTTTTTAGTGGACTTTTTTTAAAATAATATTTTTAAAATTAGAAATTCTAAATCTGGATGTCTACAGTCAAAAATTGCAAAAATATACGTCTGTCGGCCAACGGTTAGCCGACAGCGCGTTTGTTGGCCAACCGTTGGCTAACAACGGCGTTGTCAGCCAACCGTCAGCCAACAACGGCGCTGTCGGCCGACGGTCGACCGATAGCGCGCCGAAAGCGGCGGGTCCCATAGTCGGCCCGGCCGGACGCGACATCCAGCCTGCTGTCGGCCGACCGTTGGCCAACATGGCTAACGCCAGCCACTCTGGCGTGTGACTGCGAGAGCAAACGCCACCGTCAATGGCGTTTGGACTGCAGATCAAACTGTCGGCCGACAGCGCCCCATGCACGCTTTTTTTGGGCCTCCAGCGCCCCGTGCCCCCTACTCCCCCTATTTCCCATCGTCTGTGCGGGTTCCAGAGAGAAAAGAGAAGAGGAGAAGAGAAAGAAAGGAAGAAAGAAGGAGAGGAAGAAGGAGGGAGAGAAGAAGAGAAGAGAGGAGAGGAGAGGAAGAAAGAAGAGAAGAGAGGAAGAAGAAGAAGGAGAGGGAGAAGGAGAGAAAAGAGAAGAGGAGAAGAGAGGAGAGGAGAGGAAGAAAGAAGAGAAGAGAGGAAGAAGAAGAAGGAGAGGGAGAAGGAGAGAAAAGAGAAGAGGAGAAGAGAGGAGAGGAGAGGAAGAAAGAAGAGAAGAGAGGAAGAAGAAGGAGAGGGAGAAGGAGAGAAAAGAGAAGAGGAGAGGAGAAGAGGAAGAAGAGAGGAGAGGAGGAAGGAGAGAAAAAAACCTCACCCGCGGGATAGAACTCGACATCGACGGTAAAAAAAATTTCTCAACTTAAGTATGTTTATTAGCACGAGTATTATGGTTACTATGTGTTATGTACGTAAATATATACTAGTATAGTTGTACTTCTTGTCGTAGTTTAATTAGGATGCTCTAAACTAGTTTAATATGATTAGTATGAATATGCACGTACAAAACATTTAGGATGCTCTAAACTAGTTTAATTAGGATGCTCTAAACTAGTTTAGTAGGATTACGTGCATATTTATTTTGGATGTTTTAAAGAAGTTTAAATTAATAGTTTAGTTACGTCCCGTGGAATAGAATATGTACTTCTGAGTAGACGTCAGGAAAAAAAGTTGTTACGTAAGGTCGAAGTAATTAGTAATTATGAGACATGTAGAATGTTGTTGTTTAGTTTGGTTAATTATTACGTGTTCAATTCGATCGTGCTAAAAGTTCTATCCCGATCTGTCGGTTGATAGCCCTGGTGTGTTCCGGATCACCCTTCTCGACCTACATTTAGCACGAAAGAATTTAGCGGTCGCGCGACGAAATAGAACTGCATGTCTCACTAAGAATGTGACGAAGATAAAAATTTATGTTATGACAGGTATGTCGGAGGTAGTAAATATGACGGTGTACTATGGTGCCGGGGTTGTCCGAGCAAATCAAAGTGGGGTTGATCTTAGTGAATTCAGCCATGTTGATTTGCCTATATCTGATCCGGAGAGGCTGAACTTTAAGGAAGCCAATCACTGGCTTACATGTATCTTCTCGATGGATCCTGCACTATCTGCTGTGACCATTCAGGCAGTCTTCACCAAGTCTTGCACTGATATTAAATGGGACTTATTGCCGATCGAGAGTACTAGAGATTGGAGATCGTGGATGCGGGTTTGCAAAGCTAGGCAAAGTCGTCCGGTTGCACTAGTGCAAGCCATCCTCAAGGGTGCTAGGTCAGAAGGCGGTGGTGGGCATGAAGCGGAGCAGACCAATCCAGAACCGCAGGTGGATGAGGTAGTTCAACCAGCTTGGCAAGGTGGGGAAGCTGGGCAGAGCAGTCAACCGGCAGAAGTAGGTCCAACGGGGCAGGCGGATGAAGCAGAGGATTTCGAGTCCATGCAGGAGGTAATGGAACAGGAAGATGAAGATGGAATGGCGGATGATGTTGACGAAGATAGCGATGACGAAGATAACAGTCAAGCGCCCCCGATTCCGAGTGCATGGAATCAGGAAATTCTTGGTGCCATGACTGTGAACGATGGCCATGATTCTGCTTGGGAATATAACAAGAACCAGATTCAGATTGGTTCGATGTACGCTACCAAGAAAGAATTGAAGCGTGCAGTCACGCAATGGGCCATGTTAACGCAGAGGATTTTCAGGACCGACATATCCTCCCCAAATAATCTAACGTTAACATGTGCGGCTAGTGGCTGTGAAAGCAAAGTGCACGCCCATGTACCGAAGTATGAAGTGAATTGGGTCGTGACCAACGTCGTGCCGCACACTTGCGTCCGAACCAATGTCCTAGCACGGCACCCCAACCTGACATCCACTCTCATCGCAGAACTGATGTACAGCGAGATAGTGGAGAAGAAAGACATGGAAGCAAAGCACATACAAGTTGCAGTAAAGAGCAGGTACAAGTACGAAATCCCGTACGGGCAGGCTTGGAGGGCTAAGCAAAAGGCCATGGAGATGCGCTTCGGCACTTTCTATGACTCGTACGACAACCTGCCCCATCTGCTTTATACACTCCTCCTCCGGAACCCGGGGACACATGTGGACATACAGCACTCGGTGAACCCGCATTTTCCAGGCTACAAAGTGCTTAACCAAGCTTTCTTCTCCTTCGGTGCATGTATTGAAGCTTTCAGGCATTGTCGTCCGGTGATGTGCGTGGATGGGACATTTCTAACAGGCAAGTACAAGGGCCAGATCCTCACGGCTATTGGTGTGGATGGCAACAATCAGATCCTGCCATTGGCGATGGCGTTCGTCGAGGGTGAGAACTTCTCTAGCTGGTTATGGTTCTTCAGGCAGCTTAAGCACGGAGTAGTGAAGAATCAGGACAACGTATGTGTTATTCATGATAGGCATCCTGGCATACTGAAAGCAGTAAAGACACTTCAGGAACCAACGGCGGATGAACCTCAACCTTGGGAAGATCTGCAAAGCCGATGGTGCATGCGCCATCTAGGGGCTAATTTCTTCAGCCAGTTCAGGAATAAGCGCCTCATGAATCTGTTCAAGAGGCTATGCAAGCAGAACCAGGAGAAGAAGTATAAAACTTTATGGAAGAAGCTCGATGACTTCACTAAATGCGAGATCTCTGATCGCAAGAAAAAAGTGAGGTACTTAGCCCGGAAGAAGAGCCACGTGAGCTTTCTGCGATTCCAGGAATTGACCCTCCTGGTATGTGGAGGAGGACGGCGAAACAAATAAAGAGTTTCTCTCAGTGGATAGAGAAAGAGCCGCCCGGGAAGTGGTCTTTGCTTCATGACACTCATGGCGCTAAGTACGGCATCATGACGACCAACCTTGCGGAGGTGTACAACTTCGTGCTTAGAGGGCAGCGGGGTTTACCTCTAACTGCTATCGTGGAGGGTGCGCTGCATGGCACCGTGAGGTACTTTCAAGAGAAGTACAGAAATGCTACACTGCATATGAACAATTTTCCAGCGACCCCGTACTGTGCGAAGATCATGGAGTACATGGACGATAAGATTAAAAAGGGATTAGGGCACACAGTCTACAGCATTGGCAACCTAGAAAGGAGGTACGAGATACGACTAAGGGATAAATCAGGTTTTGGGGCTTCGAACGAGACGAAGACGCATGAGGTTACAATTGGAATGGAAGCCACGCCCACCTGCAGGTGCACATGCAACAAACCGAAGCTGCTGCACCTGCCTTGCTCTCATGTGCTTGCTGCATGTGGCCAAATAGGGATGGATTCAATCTCATTCATGTCACCGTACTATCTGAAGCAAGCTGTGCTATGTACTTGGAGCGGGGAGATAAGTGGCTTCCGTGCAGTTGGGAACTTCAACACGGTAGACGAGGCTCAAAGGGAATACATCCCAGATTTAAGACTACTCCGGGTACGACGAGGTCGACGGCAGGTTCGTCGTATTCGTAACGACATGGACCAATCGGAGGCTGGTGGTCCAACTAGACAGTGCATGCACTGCTCCAGGTATGGGCACAGAAAGAAGTACTGTCCTGAGTTACAGAAACAAGGGACGGGGGCTTCTACAACCACTACCACATCGGCACCTGCCGACGCAGCAGCGGAGCGGTGAAATGATACATACGAAATTCTGCATTCGACTTAGTTTCGTACCCTTAAGTGTGTAAGTTCGTAATTGTTGTAAGAATGATTGAGTGTGTATGTTCGTAATTGTTGTGAGAATGCTTAAGTTCGTAATTGTTGTAAGAATCGTTAAGTGTGTAAGTTCATAATTGTTGTAAGAATGCTTAAGTGTGTAAGTTCGTAATTGTTGTGAGAATGCATAAGTTCGTAAGTTCGTAATTCTTCTAACAGTTCTTAACTTCGTACATTTCTAATTCCCATGAGAATGCTTAAGTCTGCAAGTTCATAATTCTTCTAAGAATCCTCAAGTTTTTAAGTTCCTAACTCATGCACGTTTATATTTGAATGAATCCATTATTACCGCAAGTATGGCCCCGTATCGTCATCTGGACCCTACGGTTGACGTACGACACCGGGGAAGGCTACTGGAGGAGGGCGAAAAGCTTCCCGTGCTCATCACTCGCACGCCTCAGGAGGATTGGATGATACACCCACAGTGGATTGACAGGTGCGTATGTTAGTTACATACATTGTTCGAGCTATTCTTCATTGCATAACTTCACCCATGATTTATTGTTCGTAATTTATTGCACAGGTTGACTTGGGCGGGTCTCCTACCGCTGGCACGGATGGTTGAGGCAACCACGGCTGAGTGGAGGCTCATGCCGCAAGGTGACGACGATGAGGAGCCACGAGAGCAGTACAATGAGCGGTCTCGTCGTTTTTGTTACGACCGTTCGCTGATCACCTGTTTAGTGGACCGTTGGAGGCCTGAGACCCACACCCTACACTTTTCTTGGGGAGAGATGGCGCCTACCCTCCAGGACGTCTCGTTCTTGCTGGGGCTACCGCTGGCTGGAGCCGCAGTTGGACCGTTGGAGCCTCCAGTAGGTTGGCACGAGGACATAGTGTTCCGTTTCGCAGGTGTTGCTCAGGGGGTCGGGGAGTTGGTCCGAGATGGAAACGGGCCTATGTGGCGGTGGTTGCGCAACTTTCAGGTAACTCCGACCGCCTTTCTTATTCATTGCAAACTTACTTTAAAAGTGTATTACCTTTCTTATGTCTTTTTTCCGTGTAGATCGGTGCGCTAGGTTACCCCGCTATCGCACTTACAGAGCTGCAGGTTCACCGTTGTTTGGAGGCGTACATCTTGTGGCTCTTCGACAAGGTGATGTTCACGTCCAACCACGTGACCACTGTTGACGCTCGCTACATTGGAGTAGCACGGGAGATCGCGGATGCACGTTGCCGTGAGGACATAGTTAAGAGGAGTTGGGGTTCAGCCGTCCTGGCCGCCACTTTGAGAGGCATGTGTAATGCTTGCACCAGGCGTGCCGAGAAGTCGGCGGTGCTGGGGTGCCCACTTCTGTTGCAGCTTTGGTCGTACGAGCGATTCCCGATCGGACGGCCGGCCCTGCAGTTCGACGAACCGTACGATGCTTCGGAGTACCATGGGGGCCTAATCGACATGCCTACTCTTGGGACATTCTGGACACAGAGACGGGTTAGTTTTATAGCTAATATGGCTTAAAAATTCCTTCATTTATTTGCGTTCGTACTAATTATTTTTATTCCCGACAGGTACGATATGCTAGCGAACAGGTCAAGAACTGCTACCCAGCTTTCACCTCTCAGTTCGATACGTTGCATCCTAGCCAGGTGATCTGGGAGCCGTACAGTCAAGATGCGTTGGTGCGACGAGCGCCTAGCGGGATCTCAGCTTTGTGTACCAGAGACCAGGAGTACTGGTTGACGAAGGCAACCGTGGTGTTCGACGTCACTGTTGAGATAACAGCGGTGCACCGGGTGATGCGTCAATTCGGCAAACGACAGTTGTGTCCTCCCCCAGCACCGCCCGTGCTTCAGCCTTACATCCACAGGTAAGAGCACAGAAGGTCGCACTGTCAAATAATAGTACTGGTATATCGTTTCCTCAGTTCGCACGAATAACCATGAAATGTAGGTACACCCGCAAGGGTGGAAGCAAGACGGCTACAACTTGGGCACGACACCTTGCGCCATTTGTCGAACGGTGGTCGACGGCAAGCGCAGATCTCTGGCACGAGGACGCGGTCTTCGATCCAGCGGAGTACGATGCGTACCTCCAATGGTACCGCTCCGGGACAAGGTTGTTCTACGTACCACGTGCCGACCCAGATGAGATGCAATAGGGCCGCATGTCGGATCACTACCCGGCTGCTTCTGTTGTTGGCGTCAGGCACCACGCGGTTAGTGCCACGGTTGTCTAAATTTTGTACGAAATATC
The DNA here is from genome assembly GCA_019208055.1 of Stipa capillata. Classification (NCBI taxonomy): domain Eukaryota; kingdom Viridiplantae; phylum Streptophyta; class Magnoliopsida; order Poales; family Poaceae; genus Stipa; species Stipa capillata. Next base: position 501,778 of record JAGXJF010001992.1, on the reverse strand, counting down.
GAGAACACTAGTACGTACCAACTAATAGCTATTTTCGCATTTGCAGGCGCAGATGACGCTTGAGGCTCAGGAGGAGGTTGCCGCACTTATTAACCGACTTGACCTGGGGATTCAGATCACTTCCTCCGAGCATCGATCGGCTTGGGAGCGGCTGAATGGCAAGCTTCGGAAGATCTTCGAGACTTTGACCTGTGCGCGCGCGTCGGACGTCGCGCCTCCACGGCATAGTCGTCACGCGCACCGTCCCCCGCGGCACTCGTCCTCGTCGTGGCAGCCGCAAGTCCAGGTTCGTCCTCCTCTCCCGACGCAGGCCAGCGGCTCCTCGTGGCATCAGCAGCGACAGTCGTCACCAGCCCCTACACCACCTCTGCCGACGCAGGCGGGTGGCTCGTCGTGGCAGCAACAGGCACAGTGGACACCGCAGACAGCCCCGCCTGTCCCGACGCAGGCGGGTGGCTCGTCATGGCAGCAACAGGCACAGTGGACACCGCAGACAGCACCGCCTGTCCGGGCGCGTCCGGATGGCTCGTCGTGGCTGCAGCAGCCACAGTGGACACCGCAGCCGGCACCGCTAGTCCCGACGCAGGCGGGTGGCTCGTACTGGTACGATCCGCAGTCTGTGATGGTCCACAATACAGGTAAAGCCGTATTGGTAATATGCTCTTAGTACGTTGCTGGATTATATTAGTGAAAATGATTGTTAACTGTAGGTGAAACGGTTCCTGTTTTGGCGTTCCCGAGTTCATCAGATACTTCTGCGTACAGCGACATGTGGCACGGCGCGGATGGTTCAGGGATTGTTCCTCACTTCCCGGCATTTCAGACTCCGCCACCACCACCCACTCAGGCCACACAGTCGCCTCCTCACACGCCTCAGGAGGAGCCGATTTACGGCAGGGGTCACCGTCAGCCACAGCTGCTGCAACCCTTGACACTGTCAGGTCCTCGCAAGAGACCACGTCGTCGTACTCGTCGAGCCGCCGCACTCGCCGCACCACAGGGAGGCCCAGGAGGACCTGATCAGGGAGACGAGCAGGAGTAGTTTTTTTTAGCCGTATGTTCGCAGCAGTTCCTTTTGCATTAAGTCTATCTGTAGTCGTACTGAACTGTCTTTGAAGTACGGGTCCCATGACATTATTCGTGTTTCAAGCCCTGGAATGTTGTCCTATCTCTCTTTTTCAATTCAGCCTTTTTTGACGAATTACCCCTTGATGCACTGTTTAAGCTAGTGAATCAAAGCGGCTTTAGTTCAAATGTGAGGGTGGGACATCCAAGATATCCTCGACCCTCTTCACCTCTTACTATCGACGTTGGTGACGGCTATTCTCAAATAAGTTGATTGGTGTTTGCTACAAATTACCACCGAGGATGAGATATGTACGTATTCTACAAATTATAACTTCATCGAACTTAAGTTTAAATAAGTGTGGGTGCGGGGATGATGACATGTGCGGCAGGGACAAGGGGCAGGAGGCAGATCGCAGCTTGCCGCCGGTGCTCCGAACAGAGCAAAGGAGAGGAGGGGAGTTACGGGGAGGAAGAGGAAGGGAGAGGAAGAAAAGAGTGGAAAAAAGGAGAAGAAAAGAGAGGAAGAAGAGGGGAAGAAGAGAGGAAGAAGAGTGGAAAAAAGAGGGGAAGAAGAGGGGAAGAAGAGAGGAAGAAGAGGGGAAGAAGAGAGGAAGAAGAGTGGAAAAAAGGGGAACAATCAAACGCAATAGTTTCCAAACGCCACTGCTTCTGGCGTTTGATATACAGCGCAAACGTTAGGTTCTTTGGCGTTTATCGACCTTCGCTGGGCAACGCTCTGTTTTGCCGAAATAGCGAGCGTCTGGCTATGCAGTCCAAACGCTACTTCTTCTGGTGTTTGATCTGCAGTCCAAACGCCACTGACGGTGGCGTTTGCCCTCGCAGTCACACGCCAGAGTGGCTGGCGTTAGCCATGTTGGCCAACGGTCGGCCGACAGCGGGCTGGACGTCGCGTCAGGCCGGGCCGACTACGGGACCCGTCGCTTTCGGCGCGCTATCGGTCGACCGTCGGCCGACAGCGCTGTTGTTAGCCGACGGTTGGCCAACAACGCCGTTGTTAGCCGACGGTTGGCCGACAAACGCGCTGTCGGCTAACCGTTGGCCGACATACGTATATTTTTGCAATTTCTGCAGACATCCAGATTTAGAATTTCTGATTTTAAAAATATTATTTAAAAAAAAGTCGTTTTTAGTGGGCCAAAACCTTGCAGATACGGTCATGCGTGACAGCTAATTATCGATCTCTACATGCATGATTTGGTCAAATTTGCCTAACAATAATCCATCCCTTCTTGACTAAACCTGCAGATATTTAATACTACTCACTCGTAATTAATCTGTCCATTCTTTGCTGATTAATGATACTAGTCATCCACCCATGTATTTGCACAAGCTGTGGGCAAATATTTTTATAATTTAAGTGAAGTACAGTAAAAGTGGAAGATCGAAATTTAGTAAGAAATCGATCGAGCTGGATTATCAATCGAACTGGAATGTTGGAGCAAACAAAAACACATTAGAAAGACTAACACGATAAAAGAAAAGATGCTAATTAAATTGCATTAATAACTAATATTTAAATTATAAACTAAAATTCTCAAGTAGTATGAGTCATAGGTACATTATCTTTCGACAACCTCAAATCATATTGTAAGAACCTGGTTTCAACTACCAGATCCCCCTTGTATACATTCTCGTCAGTCCCAGGATCATGCTGACGGTACACAAGCGAAATGATTAACATCACATGCATTCAAGATAAAACATAGTTTGAGTACAATATGCCACATGGCTTACAAGGTACTATGTCTTAACGACATTTATTACATCAGAGGCAAAACAACGGAAATAAAAGCGAAGCGGCTCCATCGGTGCCACAGGCAAATTGACGAAAGCCCACGCAACCTATTCTTCGGGATCATCGTAGAAGAGGTCTTCCTCAGCCCCTTCTTCAGCATAATCCTCTGCACACCACCACAAGACACATGCACGGTGAGTACTTCGCGTACTCAGCAAGCCACCTGGCAGCAGATGGTCCTAACATACTACATGCAAGGCTTCAACGGAAAGCTTTAGGGTTTATTTGCATAAATGCGGTTTTAGTTGAAATATTAGGGTAGATTCAAAGGCAGCATTTTGATGTAAAACAATTTTATTAACAGAGGTATTTTTCCAGCGTGTGGTCCTCGACCAACACCTTCGAGCAAGAAACTCCTACCTTAGCTCGGCCATAGGTTTCATCAGCATAGGGGTAGAGGAAAGTAGCAAGGGGGAGAGGGACAGGTCCTTTTCATCCAGAATGAGTCATGTGCTATCCATAACCGTGGACACGGCTAATCGATTAGTTTTAACTCTGCAGAGTGTGTACACTTTACCCACACGACATAATCTTGTCTTGTTGCCACTGGCCATCGCCAGCATAGTACACACCCATCGGTGTACCGGCAGGGAGATTGTGACGAGGTCTTTTAGCTAGATCCCCCTAAGGTGTGACGTGCCCACCGGGTCTGGCCCGGAGTCGAGAGTACATCCCCGCACTTCGTTCCCCCCATCTGTGCCGAGGGTCCTCGTTGCTACGTCCACCCCTTCTGCGGTACGGCAACATCGGCACCAAAGGCTGACTAACCTACTTGACCAAGCCATTGCCCATTTAGCGTGTGGTTGCACTGTTGTCACAATTCTCCAACTTCAAGACTTCGGCCTTCGGCGGTACGGATGACTTATGGTTCCTTTAAACCGGCCTTCTGCGGGTAGGCAACCATCTGCTCCTTCATCACAATGATCCAGCTGCCGCCCGCACCATATTAGATGGTAAGTTTCACCCAGAGTAGAGTAGGAGGAATAGAGAGAGAGGAAAACATCGGGCATCCGGCCCTAACTCAGCGAGCTCAACAAGTTTCAACAAGGATCATCGATCCGATATTCATTCCTCCGAGGAGGCAATTCAAAAGCAACCTAGGGATATAATTGAGCATGGCTAAGCATTTCTACTCTATTCAGAATAAAACCTACTAAACTACTCAGGGTATCAAGTAAAAAGGCGACAACGGATAAGGGTAAAGTTGTGTCAATCGACACGCTAGCTACTGGATTAAAACAGCATGCATGTTTATAAACAATAAAATATAATGACTTTGAAAATATAGGATCAAATATGATCAAGAGAAAGATGGCATGCCTTCGTTGTAGTATTCCCCTTCTTCGGCTGTTTCAGGCACCGGGTCGGTCTCTTCACTCCCTATTGACGCAACGCAACGAGCAAAATAAATAAACATCGACTTCAAAAGACACACCGAAAAGCAACACGAGAGAAGCCCGACGAAGGTAAGGTAAGGTGGAAAGGGTCGATGGCGCGATAGCGTCATCGCGAAGAAAGAATGGTCTTCTAGGGTTGGCCATAACCATAGACATATATATATAGCATATATCCTTTACCGGGTATATTTAATAGATATTCAATTATATATACACATATATACCCTAACATGCTAGTAATTAAAATAAAAGGACAAACAATTCATAATTAACCACAAATAAATATTTAGGTGAATCCTAAATATTTATAATGGTTAATAACAGTAAGAAAATAGATTATCAACATACAACTAGATTTACACATGCTCTTCCATTATTGCAAAGACTAGAAATTAAGCTAAATTATATTCTCTACTCTTAACATGTACTAACTAAGCATGAAACAACTTGGAACATGTTAGCAGTACTGGAACAGTACCAATAATGATTTAAAACCAATTTCTAATCTGAACATTATTTAATTAAAGCATTTTCTAGTATTTCTAGTGTAACGAATAAGTAGAAAATTACAATTATCATCAATAAATCATGAAATTGGATCAACATGTTATTATACTGATTCCAAAAACATTCCATGTTTACATGTGTTCTGGAAATATAACTTAAGCAATTAAAATCATTTTTCTAAGCATGGAAATTACATTAAAAGCGTGGAAAAACATTAATAAATTATCAAAAATGGTTCTCATGACTTTTCAACATTAACATAATGTAATATGAATTTATTGGGTACTGGACATGCATTTTTAGAGGTTAAAACAGATTTATAATGGACTTAGTACTGGAAACAGCATTTAAATAACAATTTAAAAAGGATCTGGAATACAACTTGATTTCTATAGCATTAACCATTATAGGGAAAATACTTTGGTTGACATGGTAAATTGTCTTTAGGGTTCTCTGATCCTAAACTAAAATTGAACAAAAATAACAGAGAGCATTACCATTTTTAATAATTGATTTAAAGCTTATTTTAATTCTAGGAAATTCTACATTAATCCAAAAATCATGAAAATTTCCAGAAACACTCCCTATCATACTAATGATCTACAGAAAAAGATTCACTTCAAAGTAACTTTCCAGTACAAAGATATTACGAAATTTGCTCAAATTTCATACTAAATTAAATATATTTCAAAATCCGACGGTCGGATTAAAAATCCGATTACATCGTTGGATTCGTGGGGTCCTAACGATTCCATTTTAATTCTAAGATCACAGATCGGACAAGATTTGGATGTAGCCAAAAATTAGGCAGGAAAAAAGGCCTAAGGTTTACTGTACATATGAACAGTACCCACGAGTACTGTTCACGCTACAGTACAGAAGCCAGAATTGGAGATTTAAAGATTAATGGTTGCACATTGGATGGATATTGGCCAAAATTGGTTGAGGGGAAAAGATTCACAGGTTGAGGGGAGTCTACCCCGTGAAAGAATTTGAGAGAGACTCACCGGATGTGGAGGAAACGAGGAGAGAAGGTGCTCGCCGGAGTTGAGGAAGATGCTCGCGGATCGGTTGATGTAGTGGACGAAGTTCGCGTTTTGTTGGGGGAGAAGATGCGCGCCAGCGTGGGGAAGCTCCTCGTGGTAGCACCTGGGTGTGGGCTCGCCGGAATTGCTCGCCGGAGCTCCGTCGGAGTTGGAAAAGAAGAGGTGGAGGAGAGGAAAACTTTTGGTGGAGAAATCAAAGAGAAAAACCCTAGGGGAGAGGGGGATTTTATAGGGGAGGAAGGGGAGGAGAAAAGGCAATGCATCAATCACTGATTAATAGCAATAACAGAGGAAGAAATTAAGGGAGGAATAAATCACGAATTGGAATTAGAAACGGCCGGAATTCCAATCGGCGGCGGCGGGCGCTAATCGCACGCGTAACGCACGCGCTCGCGCGAGGGGCACTGCTGCCTGGCAGCCGTGGGCCACAGCGTGCATGCATGCATGCAAATGGCCAGGCGCACATGCAGCTGAGGCAGCCGTGGGCCACAGCACGCAAAGCTTTTTTTTTCTCTTTTTTTATTTTCGGATTAAAACTGCAAGGAAAATTGAATAAAGTAAAACAATCTCAAAAGTGGTCCAAAAATTATAGAAAAATTCTAGTAAATCAATTTGGACATGGGGAATCCAATAAAAATATTTTCGGAGCAATTTTTCAAATGATGATTAAATTAAAAATCAAAAACATACTTTTTGCTCTCAAATTAATTCAAAAACTTGAATTAATTTGAGATAAAAATCCAATAAAATATTTTTAACATATATTACATAGTTGCACATCCTTCTCTCTTAAAAAAAAATTTCAAGCCCGCAAATTGAGGATGTTACACATATGAACCAACAATTTTATCCTTAGACAATTTCTATGATCATAGTCTTGTTGTGAGTGCCACCAATATAAAGCTGTTGGAACACTATCATCTTGTGGAACATGTACTTGGTGGAGCCGTTCACATCAACTTATGGCTTGTTTTTCATGCCTGGCTGAAGCAGATTTCGTGGAAGCTACTTGTCTTGCTCTTTTTACACATAAATCAAGTCTCGTAGAATCATAAAGTTCTGTCTTGCGCCGGTCCCTGTTTAGCATGTCCTTATACTCCATATAGCTTGGTACGTACGCATCGAATAACACGCTTCGATGGAACACATCGAGACGGTGGACACTACAGCCAAGAACATCAACACCATCCTTTGAATAAATCATCATTATGGCTATTATCTACTCTCTCTACGTAAATAGATGAGGTGTTGGAAATTGACGTGATCTCTAATATACATTCTTAACTGTTACTTTTTATATATATGCTAGGAGAAAATTTTGAAAATATATATTCTAAAAATAGTGACAAATATTATGAGTCAAATTTAATAAAGTTTGATCGCATGTTTTCTAAAATTTTATGTATTTATAACCGGAGGTAATATTTTTATTTTCTTTTGTATGCATTCCTTTTCTTCACACGAATATCATGTGATCATGTTATAGAAGTAACAAAAGAAAACTCGCGAATAGAGGGATTTTTACATCATATCAAAAAGGACTCCAAGCATAAGACGCTTGTTTTCTTCCTTCAATTACAGGACTATTTCCTTAAGCACAAAAAAGAGCTAATTCACTATCCATACGCGAGTCCAAGCCTAGTACGACTGTTTTAATTTTTCTTTCCTTAACGTACGGGACAATGGATTAAATCTCTTTTTTCTGCGAAAAATCTCCACATTTATAACTTAGGCCGATTTGGATGGATGGCTAGAAGATTTCTAGAGAGTAGAGAGTCTGTAATTAATATAGTAATAGATAAATAGATGGAGTTTTTCTGTAATCTGAGCCGTACTTAATATAGTCTTTCTGTAATCTGATTGGACTTAATATAGTCTTTTTGTAATCTGATTGTACTTAATATGGAGCCTTTCTGTAATTTGATCGTACTTAATATGGAGTCGTTAACCCGTGCAATTGCATGGCCATGTGTTTACTTACTTATTTATTTAGAAATCCACAGTTACGAATAGTAAGGAGTAAGGCCTCTTATTTGAGTCAATCTGAACCGAAGTCTATATACGAATAGTAAGAAGCGAGAACTCTTATTTGAGTCAATCTGAACCGTTATAACTCGGTCCCACCAAAGAGATGGTCAGATGTTTTTCTTTTTCTTTGACTAATCTGAGAATTTCTAGAGAGTCTGTAATTAATATAGTAATAGATTTGCTAGGAGAAAAATTTGAAAATATATATTCTGAAAAATAGTGACAAATATTATGAGTCAAATTTAATAAAGTTTGATCACATGTTTTCTAAAATTTTATGTGTTTATAACCGGAGGTAATATTTTTATTTTCTTTTGTATGCATTCCTTTTCTTCACACGAATATCACGTGATCATGTTATAGAAGTAACAAAAGGAAACTCGCGAATAGAGGGATTTTTACATCATATCAAAAAGGACTCCAAGCATAAGACGCTTGTTTTCTTCCTTCAATTACAGGACTATTTCCTTAAGCACAAAAAAGAGCTAATTCACTATCCATACGCGAGTCCAAGCCTAGTACGACTGTTTTAATTTTTGCTTTCCTTCACGTACGGGACAATGGATTAAATCTCTTCTTTTCTGCGAAAAATCTCCACATTTATAACTTAGGCCGATTCGGATGGACGGCTAGAAAATTTCTGGAGAGTAGAGAGTCTGTAATTAATATAGTAATAGATAAATAGATGGAGTTTTTCTGTAATTTGAGCCGTACTTAATATAGCCTTTCTGTAATCTGATTGTACTTAATAGTCTTTTTGTAATTTGATTGTACTTAATATGGAGCCTTTCTGTAATTTGATCGTACTTAATATGGAGTCATTAACCCGTGCAATTGCATGGCCATGCGTTTAGTTACTTATTTATTCAGAAATCTAGAGTTATGAATAGTAAGGAGTAATGACTCTTATTTGAGTCAATCTGAACCGAAGTCTATATACGAATAGTAAGGAGCAAGAACTCTTATTTGAGTAAATCTGAACCGTTATAACTCGGTCCCACCAAATAGATGGTCAGACGTTTTTCTTTTTCTTCGATTAATGTGAGAATTTCTAGAGAGTCTGTAATTAATATTTTCGTAGTCCCCTATTTATGCTACTAGTTTTATTTTGATTGATTCTTGTTTATATTTGCCAATTGGTGACCACGGGGGCACATGCACCCATTACTTCAAAATTTTGAAAATCACATACTTAAGTTTTGGAAAAATCTAAAAAAAATTCATACATGTATATCATGGAGTGAGGTATGCACGATTATATTTTTGTAAAATAATATACCCATTTGTGACCTGTGCAAAAAAAGAAAAAACATTGGGGGTCATGAAGAGTCATGAACAGTACACATATATTTTTTTACACAGGTCACAAATAGGCATATTATTTTATGAAAATTTACCTGTGTATACTTCATGCCATCATAAATTAGTATGAGTGTTTTCAGATTTTTTAAAAACCTATGCGTGATTTTAAAAATTAGGAAAAGTCAAATGGGTGCAAATGCCTCAGGTGCACAAAATCTGCACCCAGGCAGGCAGGAAGGTCATATACACGAGATCGATCAGGTCACGGTACTGTACACGATAAGATAATGGCCCTCATGCATGATACCATTATTTTGTAACGACAATTCTGTCACTTGCCAACAGTGCCAAAACACGCTGTTTTTTTTTGGATGGCACGGTTTCTCTGTTTTTTATGGGCCAAAACCTTGCAGATATGGTCATGAGTGACAGCTAATTATCGATCTCTACATGCATGATTTGGTCAAATTTGCCTAACAATAATCTATCCCTTCTTGACTAAACCTGCAGATATTTAATTAATACTACTCACTCGTAATTAATCTGTCCCTTCTTTGCTGATTAGTGATATGCAAGCTCACCCAACGGCAACGACACCCTGCAGCCTCCACAATATAAACATCAACGCGTTCGCGCGCATCGAATCCATCGTCTTCATTTGCCTCCTCGCATCGCATGCCAACTTACCAAGAAACCGCAGCTTCCATTGATTCCAACAAGCAGTAGCTAGCCAGCGTTGCAATGCGGGAACTGTCATGCTTCGGCGACGGCTCCGTCGCCGTCTCGGCCGCCACTGCCTCCGTCTCCAGCGGCGGGGGCGCGCTCGACCGGTCGCTGCAGGCGGCGATCACGAGCGTGTACAGCGCAGCTCTGTCGTTGGGGAAGGAGCTGCTCGTCCGGGTCACGTGGACCCGGAGCACGGCCGGAGCCCCCGGCCTCGCGGTCGCCGTCCACGACGACGACGACGAGGGCCACCCGGGCACCGTCTCTCCGCCGCCGTCGTCGAGGAACGGAGCCGCCGCCCAGGCACAGCACGTGCTGCGGGGGGAGCGGGGGAGCCGGTCCCTCGTCACGGGCGCCGGCACGGCCGTTGTGGTCCACTGGGACGTCGCGGCGGCCGTGTACGACGCAGCCTCCCCGGAGCCGTGCGGCGGGGACTACTCCCTCGCCGTCGTCGTCGTGGCGGACGCCTAGCTCGCCCTCCTCCTTGGCGCCGGCGACGCGGTGCACGAAATGGCCCGCCGCTTCGCCACCGCCGTAGCGGGGGCACTGGTCAGCCGGCGCGGGCAGCTGCGCGGCGCGGCGGCGCACGCCACGCGGTGCAGGTTCCGAGATGGCGGGGAGGAGCACGAGGTGGCGGTGTGCGCGTGCGGGAAGAAGGGCGGCGGGGCCGGGGCGGAGGTGCGTGTGAGCATCGACGGGGAGGAGGTGTTGGCGGTGCGGTGGGTCGGGTGGGGCTTCCGGGGCAACCGCGCGGCCATACTGGCCGACGGGGAGGTGGTCGACGTCATGTGGGACGTGCACGACTGATGGTTCGGCCGTGACGGCGGCGGCGCCGGGGCGTAGTTTATGGTACGGGCGAGGGCGGAGGAGGAGGGGAGGCTGTGGATGTCTGACCAGTAGGCGGCGACGCCGCCCAGCGGCTTCTTCTTGCACGTGCAGTGCTACCGGCGGTGATGGCCGAATGGCAATGGGCAGCTCTGGACAGACAGTTCAGTTGGCATGTGCACTTCTTCCGTAATCATTTCAGTTTTCCTTCTTTCAAGTTGTGATTTTTCTAATCCGGGCGTAAGTCGTGATATTATAGATAAAAAGTATAAAGTGGCAACATTGATTAGTACCATATCAACATTGGAACGCGAAAATTTTGCTAGATCATGCAGGATTTGAACCGTTTTCTGTGAAATTACCGCGTTCCAAACGGGGCACTCTAATATTTTAGTAACACATGGCACCAGGCCGACATGTCATCCTCTCATTGGTCTGTACTTTGTTTTTTTCGCTAAACTGATTGAACAATATTTACAGTCTGAAATGGAGCCGGGGATTTGCTCCATGTTCATCTAAAACAATATTTTACAATCCAAGTATCTTCGCGATGGTACCAAAGCTAATTTTCTCTGGTATAAATGAGAAGACAGAAACATGAAATATATGATGACAGTAGGGATCTGCTAATCTAGGTTCAAGAGATGATGACGAACAAGAACCAAATCCACATGTGTGTTGCAAATCAAATGATCGTCTCCTGTGCATATATAGCTTACAATCCGCCATGTCCGACCGAAAATGGTGCCGCTTATAATTCATTCTGAGATCAAGCAGAAATATTTGCATTTGCCGCAAGGATGTCATCAAGCAACGACTCGCATGTGTCTTCCAACAGATCCAGTACCTAAAAAACATTGCCCAGAGATTGCTTACACATACATTTTTTAAATTTAAATCTTGTTATTCTAGCTAGCTTGTGAAGTGATTACTACACCTAGCTGGCTTTGAGCAGGAACTTCTCATAGTGGCCTATCAGTTTATGTTATACTCGATATTCGCTAAATGTGAGAATGCTGATGTCATCCTTGTAAAGCTCAACTATAGTTTATGTTTAATGCTCTTCTTCATGCTCATGGACATCAAGATCGTTAAGTCACTATGACAAGCTTGATGGTTGAGCATTGAGCAAAAACAGGGTTTGTCAATTCAAGCACATATCACGGCTGATCTTGATGCAAATTCTCAACTAAAATCGAAAAATGAATTGCAGACTTATGGCACAGATGAACAAGCACATTGTGTACCTTTTCAAATCCCTTGGCGCCTCCATAATAAATGTTAGAAATATGCCCTAGTGGCAATCATAGAGGTGATCATATTATCCATGATTTATTAAATTGTGAGAACCCTAGTTTCTAGGTTAGAGTAAGCGTCGTGAGAAGGAAGCTAGGTCGACTCGCGTTGCTGAGTTGACCCGAATCTACCAAGGAACGGCGAGAGTTGCGTCGAGAGTTAGAGAGAGAGGGAAAGTATTTGGTTGTGCATTCATGGCATACATGCATTCATGGCATACTCGTGAATTATTACATTCGTCATTCATACACATTGAATATAATAAACAATAAAACTTTATTGAATGATGAGTATTACAATGCCATAATACAATAATATGAGTACAAAGGAATGAATGAAGAAGAAAAGAAAATTACATTGCAATGTTTCTACCTATACAAGTCTACCCTAAACTCGTAGATCTTCGGATCTTCAAAGTCTTCAAGTCGGAGTTGTCGAGGAGCACCGAGAGCCGAAGGGGGGAAGTCCTTCGGGAATGTAGGCGGTCATCCGAGGTCATCGAGTATGGGCACTCGAGACCGTTGGGAATCGTGCCGTTGCTGTAGGAGGCAAAAAGTTTCTAAACCTGTATTTTTAAATACATGTGGTCTTATCGGCACAGTTCCGCCGACGTCCGCAGGGTTAGCTGCGGGGGCAAAATAGTGCCGATGACCTAGAGTAGATTCTAGTTTTCAAAAATAGTTTTATAAAACATTCTGTTTTCGAAAATGTCCGAGGGCCACGTAGCTAAGACCCTCATCGGACAATTCTAATATATTTCATATGGAGAAAAGAGATGAGAGAAGTATAAAAATAATTTTACTTATCCTATAACTAAAATGCCTCCATGATTTTGTACTTAAAAAGAAATTGTTTTTGAAATAGAAAGTTAAGATAAGGCAGCCGTCCAAAAGTATCACTCAGTCCATCCTATTTGACCATAGTCAATTTTCTAACCCATAGGCAACATTCTTTCGAGTAGTATCCAGCAACCAACAAAGATTGACCGCAATCATATGGCTTAGCATGTGAGGCAACCAGGCTGAAATATCAGCCAAGAAATATCTTGTAGTAGCTGCCCAAAGCAAAAGATCAACCGAGACATATTCTAGTGCAGCAAATCAAAGAATAGAGTAGCAATAGTTATCCAGTGGTGACCAAACGGAATAGGAGCAAGCAGCCGGCCAAGACAAGTAAAAAAATAGCTACTGCAAATATCCAATATCAGCAGTAGCAGCTGAGTAAGGTAAAAGGCTAGCCAGACATACTTATCCAATCGAGTAAGGCAGCTGAGATCAACCAAGAGGGCAGTTGTAGGCATCTAGCAGGGAAACAGCAACGTAGTAACCATTTAGGAGGAGCTCAAAGGAAGGAGCTAGCAGTGGGGAAGAGTGAGCCAAGCCATAGATCGAGAGGAGGAGCCAGGAGTAAGCTCAGGAGATCAGCAGGAGCACCAGCTGAGGAGGAAAGAGAGCAGGCTATCAAGAGTAGGAGAAGGACCAGCCTGGGGAGCAAATCACCAACAGATCGAAGATAAGAAGCCACCAGCCAGCTTAGGAGGCCCAAGCTTACCTTGTCCAGCCATAAAAAGGTAGAATCCCACCTAAGATTATCATAATCCATGCATATAGATGGATTTTCTTTAATAGGAACCCTCAGAACCTGCTTGCATCATAGGAATTTGTGGTAAAGGGGTTTTGGTAGCACCTGTTCTTATCAAATAACCCACCAGCCCCTCAACCAAAGATCCTCAGACCTTAGATTCATCCCAGGGTTTTCCTATTAGGCAACTAGTGCAGTAGATCTGTTCTTATCAGATTTTAAGCTTAGCTTTCATCTCAGATTCTCTTTTTAGAGGAATCAGCATCATATATAGTTAAGGCAATAAATAGGCAACCTCATGGGATATCTGGTCTTAGAAAAGAATTAAGAAACAAGAATAGTAATCTGTTCTTACCAATCCAGCCGTCCAAATGTTCTAATGCACAACATCAGCTTGGACTAACTAAAGAAACAAGAGGTAGTGTCTGTTCTTGTTTCAGTTTAAAAATGATAAGTTAAGCAAGCATCTGTTCCACAATTCAATAAACTGAGACAGACATATATATGGAAGGATCAGAGAGTAATTTACTAGGATCAAGCATAGAAACCTATTCTTCCAGCTGAATAAACTGATATGGATATAGGTATATGTGTAGAAAACAAAAATATGCTAAACCAAGAATAGCATCTGCCCACATCAGTTTATAACGGAAGACACCATAACAAATTAGAGTGTCCAATACAGAAGGTAGTCAAGCATTTAAACCACAATAAGATACTCAGTAAAGAATTTCAGACCACCCTAAAGCATAACACACTATAGCTGCACTACCAGATATAGCATCTAATCATCATAGAAATGGAGAAGTAAACCAAGTATTAGCATCTGTTCCTCAATCCAACAAATAGACACATGTAGATATATGCATGTAGTTAACAGGAAGAGGTTAAGACCAAGAAAAAGATCCGTTTTTAACAGTTTCTAATATCAATTCGAAGTAAGCGTCTGTTCTTATCAATTTTGAATAAGAAGTACTCAGGTGTAAACAGCATCACTAGATAGTTAATGACCAGACCAAATAGCTGATGACCAAGTAGTGATATTTAACAAGCCAGACTGATAGGAACAACCATACGCATATAGAAATAAAAGGAACTAAGAGCCAAGGTTAACATTTGTTCATAATATAATTATGCGAAAGCATCATCAAAATGAACTACGGATCAAACATAACATATGTTTTCAGTTTCAGTCAACCAATATATATATAAATATATGCCGAAAAGGAATCAAGAATTATAAGCACTTTAGCTTAGCAGAAATGGAATGCTGTAAGAAATATTCTAGCTTAATGATTGATACCTACAAAAATGCAAGAAGTAGGAAGAAAAGTGAGATCAATCTAATATCTGTTCTTATCAGTTTTTATAAAATTGCATGTATGAACATATATGGGAGAAACAATAGATGACTAAGATCACTTAAGTATCTACTCTTATCTTAATTGGTCAAATCTTCAAGGTCTTTCTTTAATAAAGCATCACAATAACGAGCAAGCTAGATCAAGTAAAATATTTTATTTTTCAGATTAACAGCCTGGCAATATGAACAAATTCACACACAGCATCTGTCCCATCAATTCACCTAAGCTGATGTACATGAGGAGAAATACCCAATAGTTTCATAAACCAAAATAATCAAGTAGTAATATCTACTCACATCGGCTGTCTTTAAAATGTTAAGCGTCATAGCAACACAGCAAGGAATTAAGAAAGGGAATTAAAGAACAACCAATATCTAGTGTAATATCAGTTCTTATCTTCCATATATGATTTAGCTATAAATTTGAAGAAGGTAACATCTATTCTTGTTAATCAAATGACTGAGATAAATATGGGTATATACAACCTGCAGAAATCAGAAAACAATTAAAACTAATGCACGATCTATTCTTTTTCAGAGTAATAATCTAATATATGTACATGCTAAATTAGTGAATGACTAGAAATTCAGCAGAGTCTTAGCTGAGGCAAATGAACTTGAGGATCGTTAGGTCAAGTATAGCAATTGATCTAGAAGCAGAGTAAGATAAATCAAGTAAGAACCCTAGAACAAGGGGAAATTGGGGATTTGAGGAGGAATTGGGAAGAGGGGGCTTACCGATGAAGAGAGGCTAGCGGCAAGGGGAGCCACGGCGCGCCACCATCGGGAGGCGAGCACGGCGGAGCACCACCGGCGGTGGGGCTGCGACGCCGCCCGCAACCACCCCGGGCGGCGGCCGAGGCGAGGTGATGGGGGAGGCGCCGGTGACGAGCGGCGCCGAGCGGAGCGGCGCCAAGGAGGCGGCCCCCGAGAGGCCACCGTGGCGTGGAAAGAGGCCAGGCGAGCTCTAGGCTCGTGCGACCCGAGGAAGGACACCGGCGGCGGCACCATTGGCGGCGCAAGGCGGCGGCGCGGAGGACCGAGCCCGAGGCTCTAGGCGGCGACGGTGTATCCAGAGGAGAGGAGGCGCCGGCGGCGCCAGGGGAGAGCTCGAGAGGAACTGGCGGCGGCGCTTAGAGGAAGCAGGGGAGCACCGGTCGGGAGATGGGAAAAGAGAAAGACAAGGGTGCAGATAGAGGTGAAGAAAGAGAAGAGGAATAAAAGAATAAAAGGAAAAGCAAAGGAAATTGAAACAGATTTAAAGGAATGACTTAAACAAAGTAATATTTCCTTTCTTAAAAAAGGAATTTAAATTCATTTAAAACTGTAAATCATTCTAAATGGAAGTAAATGTATAAATCTAAGAATATTAGGAAATAAGCTAAAAAATTTAAGATTTCTTAAGTTAAGACAATCCATTAGAAAAAGAATTAAAGTTTACCTTGAACTATAAACCTTTAGATAAATATATTAACCTTCTTTAGATAAGGGAATCAAATTCTAAATTAGTTTTCTCAAATCTTGATTTAATTTGTTAGGTTGTGGAAATAGATTTAAATGAAGTGTTAAATCTTAAGTGAATCAAAATCCAAAACTACATTGATTAATGTTATCATAAGAAAGGTTAAAATAAGACTTAAAAATATATGAGTTGGAAGTTAATCTTTTAAAAAGTTTAAATCTTTTAAGGAATGTCCAGAAGATTTAAGTTTGAATACTTGCATCATCTCATGCATATGATGTCATGCCATTTGCATTCATATTGGAATCTTTGGAACGTCCTTATCGGACTTTATTATTTTCTTTGCCAGAAGCCGGAGTTTCGCAAGTAAAACCTTCGAACTCCATTTCAAATCCGTCACCAGGCAAGTCCAGTTTCTTGTTCATGTCCGTTGAGAATGTCCTTCGATTTCCCTCTTGTCTATAACATGCACAAAAACCTATTTTCTAAAGAGCAAACAATTGTTGTTTTGTTTTGGATCGCCGGTTTTTGGGTGATCGCATGGCGGGTGGTGAAATCCTGGTATGGGTGCAGTTTGGCACATTTGGGAAGGTGGATTTCATCACACGGGAATGTCTCATATAAGGTTAATGCAACCAATGATCGAATGTGCTTAAGGGCCGTAGCGAACGCGCTTACCACATACCCTGTATGGGCGGGGCTGAGCTAAAGTACCCTTTACCCTAGGTTCATACTCCCCTGGGAACGCAAGACCTCGGCAGTGGGATCTACTGCAGGGAAGGTGAGACTGGCTGTAGGTTGGCCAGATCACAAGTGATCTAGCTGTAAGTTGGCTAGTCACAAGTGACCTAGTTGTAGGTTGGCTAGTCACAGGTGATCAAGTTCGTACGTCGACTTGTCACAACATGTTGGAGGAAGTGGCTCTGGCCGTACGTTGGTTAATCCACATTAGGAATTGGGACAGGTAGTCCTCGGCCAGTTTGGGTGGGACTACGACGTGGAGTATGGCCGAACGGGCGGCGAAACGGCTCTGTGACCTCGGGAGTGTAGATGAGGCTTGGCCACCTCAGATACATGACTGTAGTCGTTTGTGGGTACAGTTGCGCACCTCTGCAGAGTGTATAGAATTGTGGCATTGTCACTCCGTGTTCCCGGTTGGAACTGCGAACCCGGCAAGAAAGGGATTCATCGGGAATCCTAGCAGCTTGTGAGACATGAGATCATTAGTCTCTTTAACTAAAACTTGACTCTCTTACCTTCTCCAGCTGCATTGCTTTTGGAGAACATTGCCGTTCTCAGTAGATAGTGCATCAAACACCTCTTTGCTATTCCTGGACTTGTTGAGTACCTTCTGTACTCATCCCTCTATCTAATTCCTTTGAGTAGGCTGTGAGCCGACGACGGAGGAGGAGGTAGTCTACGTCGAGATCGACAAAGAAGTTTCCGAAGAGCAAGCGACAGCCAAGGAGGACGGAGGCATCGACTACTACATCGAGTTCCCCGACGAAGGCAACACCGAGTAGTTAATAGGTCGAGTGAGTCGAGAGTAGTAGTGAAGACTTTTGCTGTAGCCAAACGATAACGGTTTTAAATTCCTCGTACTTTTGGGAATATGTTGTAAGATTTTCTGTTGTATTACGAGTTTGTAAATTGAGTTTGTAATATTTAGACCACTGCCATGCTTCTGTCGTGCTACTCTGTGAGATATGTACAGTCGAGAAGGCACTTCGTCTGTGCGTATCGCCGCATAAATGCTCCTTGAATAATATCATTTATATTGATTGGCAAGTGTGTGACTTGTTTGTGGAACTCATATTAACCTTGAATGATTATTCTAAATTGGTCCCTAGTCGGAACTCATGTGAGGACACATATGAATAATAGGCTAGCATATGTATTGGTTGATGATCATGTTTCACGGGTCATGGACATAGAGATGTCGAACCAATTGTATGAGCACATATTAGGGAATATGGGGTTGGACAGACCCAACTTAAGACACAATATGTGTGCTATGTCCTTTGACCTGAGATTATCGTATGTACTCGATATGTGTAAATGACTTACTTAGGGGTTGTCCAACGCTACTCCGTGACTGGGTAGTCATAAAGGCAGCCTTCTTGCACTACTACAGAAATGCTTATCCTGGACACTTTATCGTAGACGGTTCATCAAAACCGTCTGTGATAATAGTCATCACAGTCGGGTCATACCAAAAAAAATCATCCCAGACGGGTTTTTTATCAACTATTTGCGATAGTATAGTCATCCTGGACGGGTTTAGTTGTTTTACCCGTCTCGAATGACTGAGTCTCATCACAGACGGGTCCAATTCAATTGACCCGTCTGGGATGACTTTTGGCCCACCAGGCCCAATACAACTTCATATATAAAGGTGCCTTTCCATCCAAACCTAACCTAATTTTTCTAAGTCCCCTACCAGCCATCTCCCCGCACCTCACCCCCAGCCGCGCCGCCGCCCCGTCGTCCTCTCCTCACACCCCGCCGCGCCGCCGCCCGCCATCCTCTCCTCACCCTTCCGCCACTCTGTGCGCCCTCCTCTCCTCAACCCTTTGCTGCGGGACGCCGAGCAGCCGCGCCTGCTCCGGCTCCCTGTCGCCGCCGACGCCGTCTCCCTTTCGGCCCACCCTGTCGTCGCCGTCTCCCCTTCCGCCCACGGCTACTGCTCGGCCCTCCCGGTGACCGGCATGGCCAAGGCAGCGCCGGATCCGGGCGGCAACAGCACGGCAGCGGTTCGCCGCGCTGGCGGCGGCGAGGTGGGCACGGCGGTGGCGGATCCGGGCGGGGCAGCCATGGCAGCGTCGGATCCGGGCTGCTACGGCACGACGACGGCGGCTCACCGCGGTGGATCTAGGCGGCGAGGGCAGATCTGGGTGGCGGACCCCGGCGGCAGCCTCCCTTGCGGTGGATGTGTGTACGAGGCGCATGGTGCGGCGGCGCGGCTCGGGCAGGCGGATCCGGCGGCGACCGGACCCAGTGGCTTCGAGCACCGGCGGACCTCCTTCGAGCACCGGCAGCGCGGATTCGATGTGTCCGGCAGCGCGGATTCAGTCGTCGTGGATCCGGCCGGTGCTGATTTTTTTTATTTTGCTATTTTGACATCGCAGACGGGTTTCGAACGTACGTCTGGGATGATTTTTTTGTCATCCCTGACCACCAATTGTAGACGACTCTCAAAACCGTCTCCCATGACGGTTTTGACCCGTCTCTGATGTGGGATTCTGTAGTAGTGTTGTTTGTCATGAAGCATGATGCGAGTCATGGTCAATCGAGATGGGATTTGCCCCTCTCTATGATAAGAGAGATATCTCAGGGCCCCTCGAGTGATCGGATTCAAAAATGCATGGCCGTCCTACTTAAGGTTAAATAGTTAACCTAGTAAAGGAATCCGAGACACACGATCGAGAAAGAGCTGTCAAGCTAGAGTTTGAGCTTGACGAATATCGTGAGGCAAAGGGAGTTGCATACATAACATTGCGATGGTTCGTCCGATACGATCTTTACGTACTTTTGGGAGTTGGCACATCCTGCTAGGGGCCGCTACCAATTAGTGACCGAGTAGGAGTACTTGGTTCATCTCTAAACGTACGTGAACCTATAGGGTCGCACACTTAAGGGGCAGGGGCTTAATTTGGATTAGAATCCGAATTAGACTAGGCATTGAGTCCTAATGGGCCTCTAACGTAGAAGCCCATTATGGGGACGTCTATATAAGGAGGAGGAGGGACGTGTTAAGTGCAGGCCAACTGAGAGTTCCCAAAACCCTAGCCGTCATCCCTCCCACGCCTAAGGTTGCCCGTTCAGATCTAGCAATCCGGACGAGCGACGTCCCTTCCCCAAACACCTTGGAGGCGTTGCAGCTGTGACGCTTGGACGATCCGCCCAAGGGAACCGCGAGGAGGAGACGATCTGTTCAAGGGAACCGCGAGGAGGAGAAGGTAGTATGACTACAGCTGCTTCCGCTGCATCAACTCTACTTCCTCTACGGTTCTGCGCAACAAGGGGTAATCTCGTGATCTAATGCTACTGCGATTCCTGGTTCTTCATGCTCATGGACATCAAGATCATTAAGTCACTAAGACAAGCTTGATGGTTGAGCATTGAGCAAAAACAGGGTTTGTCAATTCAAGCACATATCAGGGTTGATCTTGCTGCAAATTCTCAACTAAAAAAGATCAAAAAATGAATTGCAGACTTATGGCACAGACGAACAAGCACATTGTGTACCTTTTCAAATCCCTTGGCGCCTCCATAATAAGGATCTGGGACTTCCGACTCGGTATATCGCTTGCTACAGGAGCACATCAGCTTAACCTGGTAAAGATAAATCATACCTGTGAATTTTGAACCATGAATAACAGCATCATCAGATATAATTTGCTCACAACCCACATATGTTAATTAGATAGTCAAATACCAGCATGAGATAAATAAGTTTACCACAGCTTTGTAAAAGGCTACAGAAAGAATAAATATAGGTCATGCATCATCCATTACCAGACAACTATGCAGCTATTGCCCTGTTACAGAGTTAAGAAAGTAACTAATATGCAAAATCTCAGTTGTAGATATTGTTAACCAGGCAAGCTCATGGGATAAAATGAACAACATCATCTCGAGCAACAAGCAAGACAAGATATTATAGAATGAAATCAGTGAGTTCCACATTTGCCCAACATAAACTGCATCTCAGTGAAGTGGCGCCAGGCCACAGGCTTAGAGATTTCTAGAAATATCAAGATGCTGACTAGTAGGCGAATAATCCCAATTTTTTTTGAAAAGGAGGCATATCCCCCAGCCTCTGCATCGACCGATGCACACAGCCATCAAATAAAAAACATCATTTGTACATAGTCGATTCCACTAAGGAGATGAAAAGAAACAAGATAGGCAAAGATTACAAAGTTAATTCCACAAAGGAGAATATCAAATGCTCCAGCCTATCATGAATCTAAGATGTGTGGGTTAAACCGTCACCCAAATCGGGTATGTAGAACCTAGGGGGAGTTGTGTCTGAATGGCTCATATGTCGTAGTGCTTCCCTAGGATTTAGATGATGAACATATTGCCTAGTCTTTATTGAGTTTGGAGTTGTGCTTGAGTGTTGCAAGAATTTAAGCTTTTCAGAACATCTGGTTTTGTATCCGGAAGTTCTGTTTTGATCGGAACATCCGGTTTTCTATCTGGAACATCCGATCTAATCGAAACTTCCGATCCAGCTTTCGGATGTTCCAATCAACTTTCACGTTTGACCATGTGTTGATTGATGAACTCGAGTTTGGTCAATTTGTCTTGTGAAAATTGTCTAGAAATCCCAGTGTGTTTGGGTAGGTGTCTCGGTGGTTCTGAGATGTTGTGCTCATGGTTGAGCTTTTGTTCTGGGAATTGGAGCTTTTGCAGTTTGGAATTAATTGCAAAGTCCAAGAGTTTGGAGTTAAAGTTTTTATCATTTTGTCTTGGTAAAAAATGATAGGATGAATTGTTTGGACTAACTTGGGTCAAGGAGAAAATCTTGTGCTTGCAACGCTTTGCTTGGTCTATTGTGTGCAGGTGCGAGTTGGGTGCGGCGATGGTTCAGCCACGTGGGACCGGCATGAAGCTTGGAGGGCGGAGTTGCGGTCAAGGAGATGGCGACGACATCGTGCGGCTTAAAAGCATGTACGCGGAGGACAAGAAAGCGGTTGGAGCCAAGTCGTGAAGACCAAGTTGAGTCTCGAGGGCGTTTTGGAAAAAGCGCCAAATCCACCAAGAAGCTTTTCAAGAAACCGCGGCGGAGGCGCCCGAGGAAGCGGTTTAGGGATTGCTTAGGGTGGAAGGAAAATCGAATAGTGGCTAAGCTAGCTAGATGCTTTGTGATGCGTGCTAGTTAGGTTAGGCCCATAGGGCATTAAGGTCCAAGTGGTGAGGGGGTTTGTCCCTCCCACTATAAATAGGTGTCAAGGGGGTGCTTACCTCTTTGAGCCCCTTATTATCGCTTTGTAAACCCTAGGAGAGGGAGAGCTGCACTAGAGAGTGCTTTGGCCTAATCATGAGAGGCTTTTAAACCCAAGAAAACCCACGAAAATTGAATACAAAAAGATTTCTCCAATCCCTTTGTGTTCTTGAGTTATTCTCTCTTTGAATCCTTTTGATTTTCATTTTCTTGCCTTCTTTGTGGTTTGATTCGTGGTATGGCAAGTAAGTGATGAGAAGATCATCTCTAGACTGATTCCATCCAAGCATATCCAAGAAATCAATCTCTTTTCTCATGTTTTGAGTTTGCTTACAAGAGAAGGAAGAATTGGGGTTTTTGCAATTGAATTGCTTGGGGGCTAATCTTTGGGATTTGATAGATGGATTAAGTTGCTGTGATATGTGAGAGATCATCCTATTGATTTGAGATCAAGAATCCTCACGAGCAACAAGAAATAGAAGATTGTCTTTTCGTTCAACTTTTGAGGTGTTCTAGGAAGATCATGAAAAAGGTTGTGTCTTGTGACGTTTCTATGAGGATCATCACTTGATTCATAGTCACAAGGCATCTCTAAACTCATCTGCAAAGCTTCATCTCTTTTGGTTGGACGGATTTCAAACCGGAGCAAAAATTCCAACGAAAAAACAGGGTTTTCGAAGTTCTGGACTACACCCGGAGATTCCGGACTAGCATACCCGGAATGTCTGGATATGTAATTTGAGTGCTTGAAAATACACATTCGGAGTGTCTGGGATCACCCCGGAGTCTCCGGACATCATCCCGAGAGGAATTGATTTTTAGATTGTATATCCGGAGTATCCGGACATTCTACCCCGGAATGTCCGGGTAGCCAAAATCTGGCTGCGCTGCACGCACTGTTTTGGCCGTAACTTTTGCATCCGGACTCCGTTTTCAGTGAGCTTGTACTCGTTTTAAAGCTAACGACGAGTTCCACGTCGTCAATGACTTTCTAGGGTTTTTTCCGCTGCATCTTCTTTGTCATTTACAGTAGTATCTCAATTGCTATCTGTATTTGAATTTGAAGAAAAATTTGTATCCGACATTCACCCCCCTCTGTCGGGAAGCCATCGATCCAACAGGGTAAGTAAGGCCCATGCAACCATCTCCAAATGGTTGCACCCAACATCCAGCGCGTCCTACACATCCGGCCGTCTCCAAGGGGAATAATCCCAATGGTAGTGCTACTTCATTGACCTTCTCTGTCACGTTTACAGAAAAAGATGTACAGACAGAAACTAGCTAAATATGCGCAGGACCCTGAAACATCTTCGAAACCTATGTAATGATCCATTGTGCTCCTGGAAGACCCGCTAATCCCCATTCATGAAGGTCATCCCTGATTGCCATGAAGATCTCAGTTATCTTCTAGCTGTTTGTCGTGCTGTTACTGTTTCTTATCCGGCACGCAGGTCTATGTTTTCTATTTCAGGCATTAACACCAAACCTGTAATCTGTGGAGAACTTTACTTCGAGTACCTATAGGCATATGACGACAACATCTATATCAGACAGCAACAACTGGTACATGTATCTATCAAACAAAACAGCATACTACTTCTTTTTAGAAGAAGGAGGTCGCACCCTGGCCTGCATCGACCGATGCACACAGCCTGTTGGGGGAGTCCGGTCACGTCGTCCTGGACGAGGTACCCCCTATTCATTTTCCATCTTTACTGTTATTGATCACCTCGTGCCCCTTTTAAATTCACAGGAATATTCAGTGAGGCGTTCTGGGCGAGGTCAGGGCATGTCGTCCCCCTCGGGCGAGATGGTCGGGCGAGACGTCGCCTTCCCCCAAGCAAGGCCGAGGACGACTCCTTCCCAGGACGAGGCCGAGTCGATGCACACCCAGTCCGAGGTGAAGACAGCACCTCGCCAGAGCGTCCGAACCCACAGAAATTCGCCCCCTGCCAAACTCAACGGAAGGGGGGCGAGCACGGTGCCGATCCGTACCGGCGAGGCGCATCAAGGATATGCCGGCGCATATAGTAGGTAGCGGCGATGAGAAGAATACTGATTCGTCCGATGTACGGAGAAACAGCCAGGGGTAAAATCGTAATCTGCCTAGGGACAGCGATGTATATTCACTTGTAGGTCGGCTTTGCCTATATAAGGGTGAAGCGGCACCCCACATGAATAGAAGCTCTCTTCACCGAGTTCCAGTTCTAGTTTCTATTGCAATTTATATATTAATCTTTGGTGGTAATTCGGGGTAGTTCAAGTTGTCGATAGGCGTCGTTCCCCAAGTCGTCCTCTTAGCACCTCGGTCACTCGACCCGGGGTGCACAAGTTTACTGTCCGAGAGTCGTTTTGTCGACAGTTGGCGCCCTCCATGGGGCGAAGGGGCGACGTACTTCTGACCCAGAGCTACACCCTGCCACCTCGGCCGAAGAGGGCAGCAACAGGAGCCAGGCGGAAGGCGGCGGCGAGCGGAAGGCCCAGGGTTCAGCTCCCTTCCTCTCCAGCGGAAGGCGAGATGAACGCGGCCGCACTGGAGGCGACGAGGGCTGCGCTGGTGGGACCCATTCGCCCGGGCGAGCACGGCCCCGGTGTCACGGGGGACGGAGGGTCCCAGGCTGTAGCCCAGGCCTCTGGGGCGCAGGCACCATCGCGAGCCGAGGCTATGGTGAGTACGCGGAGCCGGGAGGACAAGGTGGAAGACCTTCGGCGACAGGCCGAGGAGGCGACGAAGAGGTCGGAGGTTCTGCGGGTGCGTCTTCAGGCGGCGGAATTGGAGGCGCTCAAGGCAAGTGCCCAGACTCAACAGGTGGCCGACCTGTATCGGGCGCAGCTCGAGGCGACACGGGTGTTGGTGGCCCCACCGCCCTCACTAGAAGCTCAGGCGGCGGAGGAGCTGCGTCACCAGTTGGCCGAGGGTCGCTCCGCTGCGCATGCGGAGACTCACGCCCCCGTCTCGGCCACCGAGGCTCTTCTTCGAGACTTGAACGAGGCGCGGGCGTGGGCGGCAACGTACATGGGCGAGGCGGACCTCGAGGCGGCACGCCTCAGGTCAAGTATACTGCAGAATCAGCAAGTCGCCCGAGAAGCGATCCGCAACTGCGAAAGCGGACCGAGTCACCAGGGGAGCCAGCACGCCGAGCAGCGTCCAGGCAAAGCACACGTCGGCCAACAGCAAGCGCATGTCGCCCGCAACCCGGAGGTTATCAACCTCACCAGCATGGCGAGTCCACTGAGCCCAGGGCTCATGGCAGTTCCGTTCCCGCCCAAGTTTCACCCTGTCGATCTACCAAAGTATGCGGGTACGACGGACCCGGTTCTGTACACAAGGGTGTACCAGGCGGCGGTGATGGCGTCAGGAGGAGGCGAGGCTATCATGGTGAAGAGCTTGCTTCTCGCCTTCATAGGCATTGCCCAGGCATGGTATCTCGGTCTTGAGCCTCGCACGATATACTCTTGGGAGCAGCTGCGGGACAAGCTACATGGGCATTTCCAGGGGTGCCGCAATAAGGAGATGACCTCGACGGACCTCAGCAACCTCTGACAGCGTCCGGGCGAGGCCATTCGAGCCTTTCAACACCGATTCTTCGAAGTTTAGTGCCAAGTGAAGGGCATCGCCGAGCAAACCATATGCAAGGCCGCGCGACGAGGTGTCAGCAATGAAGCCTTAGCCGACAAGCTAGAGAGGAAACGGCCACATCAGGATGTTTTCAGTCATAATCGTGTGGAGAAAAGAAAAAACGGAACGGTCGAAATCGACTGTTCCCGTAGTTAACCGCGAATAATGATTTTCCTTAAAACGGATTGCGCGTGACCGTAAAAGTGCTACCAAAAAGTCATAAAATTTTGGTCATAGAATAGTCGTTTGCGGTCGGGATGCGCGCGAGGTAGTAAAGTTGTGTATAGGATGTCATAAAATCTATCACAAAATGTAGTAATTTTAAGTCACACCAAAATCTCAGCAATAAAATCCCGTCCAAAAATTACTACTCGATAGACATAAAATTACTACCCTTTTTTTCTTCATTGGTTTCGTGGCTGGCTCGGCTGGCACGTTTCGACCGGAGCTCCATGGTGCCTGGGCTCCATGATTTCAAATGCGCAAATTCGAAACAAGTTTGAATTTTTTTGGGAAATACTTGTTTCTAGGTATATTCCTAGAGATATATACTCATGTAAAATATATACCTTCAAAAAATTCCACTCAAATTCAATGATTTTTAGGGTGTATTTGATCAATACCCAGAATTAATTCAGGGTATGTGAGATATATATATATATATATTTTTTGGGTATGTACCTAGAATATACCCTAAAATCATTGAATTCAAGTGAATTTTTGAAAGGTATGTACTTCATCTAAATTCTTATAATCGGATATATACCTAAATTTGAAAAATATACCTAAATTTGGCTTGATTTTATGAATTTGAAGGCTCCATGGAGCCCCAATCCGGCTTCCTATATTTGTTTGTATGGCTTTACTCTCGATCGACCATCGATGCTTGTGCTTTCATTTGTTAATGTACCGTGTGCTTTATATACATACATATATATATAAAGCCATACAAACAAATCCAACTCTGTTAGCATAGACACAACCATATGCTCAAGCACACCCACAAGGCACAGATGAGGCGCACACGGTACATTAACAAATGAAAGCACAAGCATCGATGGTCGATCGAGAGAAAAGCCATACAAACAAATCCAACTCTGTTAGCATAGACACAACCATATGCTCAAGCACACTCACAAGGCACAGATGAGGCGCATTTAGGCGCACCTGCAGAAGAAGTAACAGCAGACACCAACACACAAGCAGAATCACTTGCAAACGCAAAACTAAGCATGGAATCTGATGATGAATGGATGAAATTAAAAGAGAATCTTTCCTTTAGCATCGATCCTTATTCGCCCAGTTGAATAGAAGAAGACCTTGCAGCATTAGAGTCAAGGAGCTGCTGCACCTGCCATTCCTGTTCCTAGGCCTTGATCTCGTGGCCGTACGTTGTGTTTAAAAACAAGCCCTTTTGGATGTTGAGCAATGTCTTGCTTCACCTTATCGGGGATGTTGTCGCCGTTGAGCTCGAGCTCCTTCAAGTTGTCAAGTTTGTCGATGCCACGGAGAGACTCCATGTTGGTGAAGTACCATACGATCTTCTGAAGCTCAGGAGCTGCTTCTTCGTCGAACCTGATGTCGGTGATGTCAGTCCTCGACAAGGAGATACTTGAGATTATCGAAGACATCCACCTTAAAGGTGATGAGTTTGCCCTCGGCAAATGACACGCCCCGGAGCCTGAGGCATCGCAAGTTTGGCAGCTTGCCGAGGATTTCCAGATGATTCAGCTCCATCTTTGTACTATGTAGAGTTACCTTGGCAATCTTGATCGGTTCGTGACCATCTTTGAAAAACAATGGAAGAAGTGGCCCACGTGTGATTCCGCTGATGGTTAGGCTCTCCAGACGACTGGTACGGATTATTAAGTCATCAAGTACTAGAGTGTTAGAATAAGCAGGTTTGATCCGTATTGACAAAGACTGGAGGGCGCATTCATTCAGATCAGTGATGGCCTTGAACAAATTCTTGAGGTGAGATTCCTTGTCACCACGGATAACCACACCAAATTTCCTCATCTGCCATAGCTGGCGGCCAATGTCTTCCAATTCCGTAGCATCTTCTGAAGCCTCAACATGGGATAGTACCTCAATGTTTGCCATATTTTTAATCTTGCTGGGTATCTGGACAGAGGAAAATGGTTCCTCGAACTCAGTGCTTGCGATCTGATCCGCGAGACCAGACAGCAGACGCTTCAGCTTCGGGAGCATGATATCCTTTGTGTCGGACGGACGCACTTTAGTTTGCCGGATGTCCAATACCTCCAGTTGCAGAAGCTTGTTAATTTTTTTCTTGGGCAACCTGGTAATACCTGTGTTCCTTAAGCTGAGGTACTTGAGCAGGGGTAAGTTGTTGCAGATGTTATTGAGGTACTTGTTGGGGAGTTCCTTCAACCCTTGGAGGTCTAGCACCTTGAGCAGATTCAGCTGAGAAGGTGTATGTGAGATGTTACTGCGGCTCTTCTTGCGGAGTGATCGCATGAACTCCATGATGTTGTCCGAGCGACGGAGGTGGAGTTCGCTGTGGATGGAGAAGTGCTTAGCCAGGTGACGGGACAGGCGCGGGTCCAGGAACCGCTCCTCTCCGGCGACATCAGTGATCAGCTCCTGCACTAGCTTATGCTTCACCATGCAGCTCTTGACATTTCCTGTCGCCCCAATGTCACCAGGAGAAACAAGCCACCTGTTGAGGAGCGCGTCGAAACAGCGCTCGGCTTCGCGCACTGCATCCGGCATGTCTTTCCCGGGGAAAATGGGCATATTTGGCGGGCTGACTCGGGTCAATACCGGATCTAACGCGCCTCTTCTTGCAATGACAAAAATAACAGGGCGACACGCGGGACGAAGGACACGTGGCCAGTGTCAGACTGGCTGAGGGCGACTGGCCAGCGTCGGAGTCGGGCGAGGCGACTAAGGCAGCGTCGCCTGCACGGAGGGCGACGCTGGCTAACGTCACCTCCAATGGCGTTCGGCCCCAAGAACCGAACGCCACAGCTACTGGCGTTTCCCCGCTTTGCAAAACGCCATGGCCTCTAGCGTTAGGCCACCGGATTGGCTTCTGTTCGGATATTCACCGGCGCGAACGCCAGAGTCCGTGGCGTTTGGTTGACCGTGCAAACGCCAGCGTCCGTCACCGTGGCGTTCGGAAAACTGGGCAAACGCCAGTGTCCGTGGCGTTTAGCAAAAAGTGCAAACGCCAGTCAAGGTGGCGTTTGGTACTTCGCCACGTCGGCGGGTCGTGGACCGGGGGCCGAACGCCATTGACCGTGGCGTTAGCTCACCCAGTTACACGCCACGGTCTGTGGCGTTAGCCAGCGTCGCCCTCCGTGGATCCGACTCTCCCGTGTCGGACTCGGGCGGTCCGACGCTCCCGTGTCGTGCCGGGTGGGTCCGACCTCTGTGCGTCGCTCTCAGCCAGTCCGACACTGGCCACGTGTCCTTCGTCACGCGCGTCGCCCTGTTATTTTGTCATTGCGAGAAGAGGCGCGTTAGATCCGGCATTGACCCGAGTCAGCCCGCCAAATATGCCCATTTTCCTCTTTCCCGGTTATCAGGCCTTCGATGATCCACCGGCCGACCAATCTTGATCGCCTCATGTTTTCATCTTCAGGAAGATTGCTAGGTACAGCAGGCAGGTCTTGTAAGTTCTAGGCAGGTCGTCGTAGCAAAACTTGAGCAGCCTCTTGGTATTAGCTTCCTTTATCTGCCTAGGATCAGCGCGGTCCCCTTTGGTGTAGGGGTGAACTAGCATGCTGCGCAGCTTGGCCACTTCTTCTTCTTCTGTAGTGGCTGGATGAGCACACAGGTAATGGACGAACATCCTCAAGCAGAATGGCGGGTTGTCGCATCTTTCCTGGATGTCAAGCAAGACGGGCCGCAGTGCAATATTTAGATAGTATTCCAAATTACGATCGTAGTTTCTGTCCCTTATGAGGTCCACAAAGAAATGGACAAGAGAGTATATTATAGCCTTCTGTTTGCCTCTGAGAATAAGCTGCTTGGCTAGTTGGCTGTCCTTTGTGGTCACTATCACTGCACTGCCCGCGGCGCAGCCAAATTCAGTCAAAGCCTCCTCCATCAACTCCCACATGCGCATATCATTACATTCAATAACCATCAGTGATCTTGCATCACCTTGCAGCCCCCGACGAAGCATACGTCTCCTGATCTCCTCGACGATTCCCCCTCCTTTTCTGGTGGTGGCTGCCTTCTCACCTTGCTGCAGCCCCGGACGACGACGCAGACACCCCCCGACGATTAAAAACTTGCTCCCCTCCAAACGCAAACGGAGCTCAGGGCAGGCATCATCTTCTGGATAAAAGCTAATAGACTTGGAGTTGGAGTCCACTGTGAGCCAGACCTTTTTCTTGAACAGCCCTGCCACGGCAGCGTCCTCAAACGCTGCGTGTGCGACCTCATTTCCGTCCTCTTTGTCCGGTGCTGCAATGGTGATGACATTATCAAGAGGAGAATGTACTGCTGCTGCTCCCTTGGTTTCTTTTGTTACACTGATGAGCCACTTGACCAGATCTTGGGTGTACTTGTCCAAAATGTTAGGCTCGTCAGGACAGCTTAGAACCACCTGTCTGATCAAATCGTCGTCGCTCACCACGTCCCCCTCATCCTGAATGAATGACGGCGACGCCTCCTTCTTCTTGTCATCGGTCTTTGGGAGCTCGACGCCATACCTCACCCGCCGCTCAGCCACGTCGCGCGCCCGGACCTTGAGCTCGCGGAACCGGGCGGCGGCCTGGTACTGGGTGAACAGCGCGCGCAAGGACCAAGGCACCTTCTGCAGGTAGCGCACAAGAACCCTGGGGTCGTCGACGGCGCGCGGCGCCGGGGCGCCGCCGCGCAGCACGTAGAGGTCGATGCAGTTGCTGCAGTCGTAGGCGAGGTCCCTGACCTGCTTCATCCACGTGCGCACTGGCTCCTCGTGCTCGCCGCGTAGCGGCGCCGTCTTGTTTAGGTGCAGGAGGAAGGTGTTCATGCTCTCCATCTCCTCCCTAATGAAATACACGTCGTTGCCGACGCGGGCAAGCTGCTGCGCCTCGTCCCGGATGAGCCCCAACAGAGATTGGACGGCGCCAAAGGCGAGCTCAGCCATCGCTGGTGGCCTCTAAGCCTGGAGTCGCCTCCTTCCGAAGAGGCAGCCTCCTTCGAGTAAACAAAAGAGAAGGCCCTACATGTCAGCATAGTGGTTGTGTATGGCGCGCTCCGACGGATCGACGCCGACCGCAAGATGCCGACGACATGCCGCGGCAATCCACCTAGCTCGCCGGGGTCCACAACCGAGAAATCGCCCGACTCGCCGCCGTCCACCACCGGGCTCTTGGCAGATCTGCAGGACGAAATCGAAGAACCCAAATAAAAAAGCTAGATTGATCTCTCAAAAACTTCCCAAAGAACCAAGGGTTAATTAGATATATGCCACTACTATTTTCAGATTTCGAGATATGCTATTACTATTTTTAGGTTTCGATAAATGCCATTACTATTTTGCTCTACTTAGATATATGCCATTACGAGCTATTTAAAGCTATTTTGATAAAATACAGTCCCGTATCTCACATCATATTTATGAATGAGACCAAAATGCCCCTAAGTTGGCTGCCCCTGTCGTCCATGCTTGCTATCTCGTGCTAGGGTTTTGGATTGGGTGATCTTTGGGGACGAACTAGATCGAGCACGTGAGCTAGTCGGGTGCGACCAAAGCTCATAGGCACAACTAGTAGGGCACATTTTGGTCTCATACGTAAATATGTTGTGAAATATGAAGCCGTGTTTTGCCAAAATGGCTCTAAATAGTCCATAATGGCATATACCTAGCTAAGTATATCAAAACAGTAGTGGCATATATCGAAACCCGAAAAAAATAATAGCATATCTCTAAATCGAGTAAACAATAGTGGCATATATCCAATTTTTCCAAGAACCAAATCCTTCTCCAAATCTAACTCCCAAGCCAGATTCAAAAGGACTCACCTCCTTGCGCACGTCGCCGACGGCCGCTCCTTCGTGGACCGATTGAGACCGATCGAGACTGGCGGCTGGAGTGGGTGAGAGGTCGCCGGACAGCTAGCACACTTGCTCCGTAGATGATGTTACTGCACGTACGAAAGAAACGAGACAGACAAGAAAATGGATCCAGGAGCTAGCATGCGTGGAGTTTGCTGGTTACTTTTATGGATCTGAATGATCAAGGTGGAAGAGCCAAGGAGAAATATTTTATATCTGACAGCGGGGTCCATCTAAGAGGCAAAATAGCCTCCGCACACGGCAGCATCTTGTGCCAAGCTTGGAGTGGAGGCTGTCCAGCTTAGAGGCAGCGTTGCCTCTAAACAATGTAGATGCCCTTAGGCTTTGTTTGGTCACTGGGGATAAAAAAAACCTGGGCACCAAACCCCATGGCGGGGATTTTTAGAGCATCTCCAACCCCTTCCCTAAATTTGCTTCCCTATATCCCCATTTGAGGATTCAACCCAAAAGATTCCTTCCCTAAAATTCCTTCACACTCCAACCCCTTCCCCAAACTCATTCCCTATACTTCACTCTCCCATATTTTATTAGTTTCTCCTAACTAACTTGTTTCCATAATTTATTAGTCCTCATACATTATATTATTTGTCACGGATAAAATTGTTACGGCAATTATTCGAACGGAATTTTTTTGAGATTGTTTTTTTCGAACGGTTTTTTTCGAAATGATTATATTCCAACGGCTATATTCCAACGGCTATATTCCAACGGCTATATTTTTGGGTCTATATATAGCAAGCCCACCATTTGCTCCTGGCACTTCTACCTCCACCTCTACAACAACACAATGAGTCGTAGCAGCTCATCCATGCATCCTCCTTTCGATTCTTCGTCGTCCGATGATGACGAAGAACTATTTCTTGCCACAGCAACCGTAATTCAGAAGCACTTCGAGCTTACAAATTCTCGGCGCCATGGCGGTTCTCGGCCCAGACATCAGGTAATCCATCGCAATAGATTCTCTGGGCAACTGAGACTATATGAAGACTACTTTTCTGATGCTCCTACGTACGGCCCAACAATATTTCGACGCAGGTTTGCAACCTTAACCAAATTAATTAGTCTAGCCTCCTTATTCGTTTATCCAAGTCTGTAGCACTCATTACAAATTTACTTCCAGGTTTAGAATGGCTCGTACTCTATTTCTCCGCATAGTTGATGCCGTAGTTAGCCACGATCCTTACTTTGTCCAGAAAAGAGACACTTGTGGACGTCTTGGGTTATCTCCTTTGCAGAAGATTACTGCTGCCTTTAGAATGCTAACATATGGAGTTCCCGCGGATGCCACAGATGACTATCTGCGAATTGGAGAAAGTACTGCAATAGAGAGTCTTAAAAGATTTGTTAAAGCTGTTGTTACAGTTCTCGGAGATGAATACTTGAGATCTCCGAACGACAACGATACCGCAAGGTTACTTGCTACTGGGGAGGAAAGGGGTTTTCCTGGAATGCTAGGGAGTATTGATTGCATGCACTGGGAGTGGAAAAATTGCCCTGCGGCATGGCAAGGTATGTACACCGGCCATGTGCACGAGCCCACTATCATACTAGAAGCTGTTGCATCACAAGACCTTTGGATATGGCATGCATTTTTTGGTTTACCAGGCTCCCACAATGATATCAATGTCCTTCACCGCTCTCCGCTCTTCGCAAGGCTATCAGAAGGGCAAGCTCCCGAAGTTCATTATACCGTCAACGGTAACAACTATACAATGGGGTACTACCTTGCAGATGGGATATATCCAAAATGGGCAACATTCGTGAAGACAATACCATCTCCACAAGGCAATAAGAAAAAATTATTCTCACAGACTCAGGAAGCTGTAAGAAAGGATGTGGAACGAGCCTTCGGAGTACTTCAGGCTCGCTTTGCGATTGTGCGTGGACCTGCTCGCTTCTGGGATCAAGATACACTTGGCGATATCATGACAGCATGTGTCATCATGCATAACATGATCATTGAAGATGAAAGGCACGGAGGCCCGCCAGACTTCAATTACGAAGGGGTTGGGGAAAGTGTTACAGTGTCCCATGAGCATACCCCCCAATTGGTTGAGTTCATTCAAACCCACCATTCCATTAGGAACAGGGAAACCCACTCTCAACTACAAGCTGACCTAGTCGAGCACCTGTGGCAGCGCTATTCCGGGATGTAGCTTTCAGTTTAATTATTGTAGTAAGTAATAATGTTTTAGTTTCGCAATGTACTTTTAAATTTGTAGCAACTAGGTATCAAGGCAGTGTACGGAGTTCTACCTTCAATAAAGTTATTGCTCGCAGTTCATAAGTTCAGTAGGAAGTCAACTTAACAGTCATTACATGTAAATCACATTCGTCGCCTAGCAATGATATCCTGCTGCAAGGCAACATAGTACTCTTGCTGACCACTGGACATAGCACTTATGTCCATGCTCATAATTCTCTCTTCCTCCAACATTCTCTTCAACTCAAATTCTCTCTCCCTCACTTCAACAAGTCTTTTCTCATTAGCAATCCTCTCTTGTTCTTGGTCAATCCTGCGTTTGTCATGGGCAATCCTCTCTTCCTCTAGGGCATAGTGCCGCGCATACCGCTCTTCTTTCTTTATCTCTTTCTCAGCGTCTGCCAAAGTCTTCTTCGACCAAAGAGTTTCTAACACCTCATTGTAAACCTCCTCTTTCTGAGAAGCAACCCCTTTCCCTTTCCGAAGTCGCTCCTTCGCCGCCTTCTTACCAATTGGTCTAGCCGATTCCTCGTTGTTGTGTGTAGGGCATTGCACCTCATCATCAAAACGACTTTCGTTGGTGCTAGGAGTGGAACTGTCTGCACTTGGACGGTGGCTTGTCTTCTGTTTTTTGGAAGATAGTCTGTCACTCCATTTCGGATGATGACGTAACACGGTCCAACAGTGCAACAAACCGAACGCCTTCTTCTCCTCCGCCATGTAAAGGCTACAAGCTTGAACAATCTGTAAACACATAAGTCTGTTCAAATAATTGCACGCATAATTTGTAACTTTCAAACGAACATAAGTTCTTTACCTTATCATTTTCAGTCATCCCGCTCTGCCTGCGCCGCTCAATCCGATCGTAACACCCACAAAACTTATTTACACTCTCTTGTATAGCGCACCAACGTTTTGTGAGGGAAGTCTGGTTACGGTCTGAATCAAAATCTTTGTGCTCATGGAAGTAACCATGGATTCTACTCCAATAAGTGGACCGAGACTGCTCGTTACCTTGTGCGGCATCCATACTTATATTTAGCCAGGCCGACACTAACATGTCATCCTCCTTCTCGTTGAAATTTTTCGTTCTCTTGTTTGTAGGTTTAGGAGGTGGAGTTGGGTCCTCTACTCAGAACTCTTGCTCTTCCATTGGGCTAAAATGTTGGGTGTCCTCCCAAGAGGTGCCGTCATTTCCATCGCTCAACAGGTTAACATAATATCCGTCCATAATAAATTCTGTGCATGCAAATTGTACTCACATTATTAGGAACTCACACAAATAGCAACCATACTATATGAAAGTAACACAATAGCACAAACAAGTTAGATGTCCCATATTACAATACCATATAATTAACATAGGTTCAACATTATACAACCCAAATAGGTTCAGTACAAGCAAGACAACAATAATATTTGGAAGTTCAGAGTGCTGGAATGTAGTCCATGACAACAAAAGACATACCATAACAGTTCCATGATGACAATACTATAACACTACTACATTAGCATACGAGGAATACTTAAGTAACCATCAACGAGACTCAAGATCAATGTCTTCCTCGTAACAATACTCGTAGTAGTCTCTCTTCCCACTATCGTCCGGTACGTAGTCAAACGGAACACAATCATCGGGGTCTACTAGTCCGAGATCAACATCATCTTGATATGGAGCTGGGGCATCACCTCCTTCCAGCAAATCCGTTGATTGTGCCGCAACCTGGGCAAGGTTTTTTCCAAACTCTTCGAACTGGAGGAGCACTACATTCATGTCGGACGAACAAGGAGCACTACATTCTAAAGCTAAATTCTTAATAGAAGAAGCTATTTCCTCTATCTGCTTTATTGTCCAGACCCATCCTTCCTTTTTGTCCATCCCTGTTGATCAAATGATCAAACAATCATATATAACTCTTACCTCTAAACCATAGCATTTATGTAACAAACATCCATTTCATTTTTTTTCTAACATCATATAACATCATATGAACCCTAGCATGAGCTAACAATCCATATAACAGTTCAATTCTGTTATAAACACCATACATAACTCATATATATCCTGCTGCAGTAGCTAACAAAAAGACAATGCATTACTATTGTAACATCAATTATAAGTCACAGCCTCAAGCTGCCCAGCAAAACCACAGCACCGAAGGCTGCCGAGACCTACAGCTCAGCTAATTGTGTGAACATGTTTGTAGATCTTGACGAAACATCATCTCTTCATCTAAAATCGTTCCACATAGCTACACATATACATTCACGCATTATGTAATAAAGGCATAAACATTCTCAAATCAGGACACACACAGCAGTGGTACATACTAATCAAAACAATCAGTGATGAATCACATGCATGAATGAGAGATACGAGTATGGAGGAAGGAAGAGGAGTTCATCTAGCACCTTCAGTCTGGGGAGGTCGGAGCGCTGGTACTCGGTGAGGTCCTCGGAGTTGGAGGAAGGTGGCACGACCCAGATCCAAGACCACGGAGTCGAAGTAGCCGGCGAGCACTCGTCCACGGCGGCCGGCCGGTGCTTCCCCGTGAGCTCAGCTACCTCCAGCAAGCTCCCGTTGCCCTAGATCTGACTCGGATATGCAAAAGAATTCAAGAACAGGAGCTCTAGAACTAATGTGAAGGGAGGGGATGGGAGTGGAGGGGAAAGAGGGAGTACCACACCGTTGATGCGGCTGGCCGGCGACGGATCTGTGCTCCGGACGGTCGATTTACGGAGCTGCTGCTTGCGTCTAGGTCGGGGAGGGGAGGGGAACTTCCACGGCCGAAGAGCGGCGGACCCGGTCCAACCACGCGCGGGAGGTGTTGGATCTCCGGCGAGCGGGCGCGGGGACGGAGTACTCCGACCTGGGGCGGGAGCAGGGGGCGGCTTCTCTGGGATGTGGAGGTTGGGCGATGGGGAACGGCGGGGAGTCCTCACATTTGAGGAACGAGCTCCACGGGATAGGGATCCGAAAATAATAGGGAACGGGATGGAGAAGGGGTTGGAGCACCGTTTTTTGCCATATTCCTCAAATTTTGGGATAGGGAATGGGAAAGGGAAGGAGTTAGAGATGCTCTTAGGAGCACATGGGATCCCTTTGCTCTCACGGGAGAGATCCCCTGCTATCATTTGGCAGTGGAGGGAGAGAAATCCCGAGCAACGAAGCTGGAGGAAGAGGATGGCATCAGCAGCCCGGCGAATCTGTCGCTGCTGAATTTGTCGGGGAACAGGTTAAACGGATCCGTCCCGGCGTCCATCGGCAACTTCTCCCCTGTGCACACGCTTCTCCTCGCCTCCTCGGCAGCAACCAGTTCGCCGGCGAGATCCCGCGGCAGGTCGGCCGGCTGAAGCGCCTACTGAAGCTGAACCTGAGAGGCAATAACCTCACCGGCGAGGTCCCTTAAGAGGACGTTTCCATGCAGTTGCAATAGACTTGGGCGTGTGGAAGGCATTGTGCATGCCATGCATGCATTCTGAGGTGATTTTAGACGTACTCTAAGATAAACTACAGGTTTAGCAGCAAACTACGTCAGTCAATCGTGCAAGTAGGCAGGGGGCGACGCCAGCGTAGCGGTCTCCGGATACGTTAGCCTCCTTCCTTCGGCCATGGGAGCTGAGCTCCGAGCTCTAATCTAGCGAGTTCGCATCCATGGAGGACCGGAGGTGGACAGGGATGAATCCAGCGGTGGGCCAGCTGGGACGCGATACCCACCTCCGCCGATGGCAGTAAACCCCCTACCCCACGTCGGAATGGCCATGAAAGAGGTCGGCCGTCTCCATGACTGCATCGTTCGCAGGTCCCAGCAGAGAGATTAAGGAGATGATCGATTTGGGGAGAAAGCCAGAAAGGATGGTGGGCCTTGTTGACTTGCTACGATGCTGGGCACCGAAGCCCACAAGTCACCGAGGCCATGTCCTACCGTCCAAGACACAGGCAATTTCATGCCTGCTCTCTCTCTCTCTAAAAAAAAGACAATTTCATGTCATGTTTGTCCAAGTAGTAGAATACTCAAGTTTCATTTCAACTTTCATGCCGTAGAACCTTCATAAGAAAATGAAGCCATTGAAATATATTTTAGAACTGCGCACAAGCTGATGAAACATCTAATGCAAACACTTCGCAACTTTTTGGTAGTTGTATCATCACATGAATCTTGAGAATCTGGATCTAATTTGAAGCAATAATTATGTTGAATAGAGTTGCATCGTGTCTTTAAAAAAACCGCAGGACTGCAAAGACATGTTCTCTTCAATCTTAAATGCCCACGGTCAGAGAAACCGGTACCAAAACATGTTTAATTATTCATATGAGAACGAGAAAACATAGAAATTTACGAGTCACAAAAAGATTTTAAGACGTTAGACTTAATATAAATTTTCCTTTAAAATTGAATGAAAAGTTGAGAAGCCACCGCTAAAATTGAGGGCTGCAACAGCTGATCCACGAGGACACAGATCCGTAGAATCGCCGAAGAAACGTCAGCTACATCTCTGCACCAGTTAATGTTTTCATTAGTAACTAATGCGATTTAGCATATATTTTTATGGCTTATCGTGTCATATTGTGTGCACTCGTTCTAATTAGAATGGCAACCCAATTTTTTATTTATTTATTGAGATTATAAAAATATTTATAATATTAATCTATGGAATACGTCGGCTGATAATTCCGATAAAATCTTAATACAATAGCTTATGAAATATAAGTTCAACGTAACAATGTTCTGCGACCACAAACTGGCCGGTAAAGTTGAGTGTCCGGCCGGCCGTTGATCAACCCGATCCGACGGTGGAGGCAGCCGCACAGTTTTCCGTTGGATTCCCGAATCAACAAGAGGACACCTCTCTCTACCCCTTAACCCAACGCAACCCATCTCTCCTTCCTCGCCGATCAACCGCATCACCCCCTTCCCCTACCTCGCCGGCCGCCGTCCCCCGCCGCCCACCCCCGGCTGCCGTTCCTCGGCTCTGCTTCTTCTCCGCTGCCTCCTCCGCGCGTCCCCTATCCAATACAAGCCGCGGTGTCTCCCCCCCGACGCGTCGCAACGACCGCGCCGGCACCCCCCAACCGCCGCCGATCCCGGGTGAGTCTTCATCCCCCCCTCCCCCAACCCCCTGTTTATTTTAAAGCAGCCGTCTTCCCGCATTTGTGGCTATCCCCACGAGCGGAAGGAGGAAGGGAACGGGGGCATGTGATCGATTTGTCTGTGCTTCTGTTACGGATTGGGGGTGGATTGGGGTTGAAATCCTGTAGCGATTGGGAGAGCTTGCCTGCCATTTGAGAGAAGCCGCGATCTCTCTGCATTAGTTGGGATGGGTGACTGCCGGGGAGCTCTATCCTTCAGGCGGACCGAACCTCGTAGGATCCGTGCCTCTGTCCCTATTAAATAGGAAAGCAATCAAAACTTCATTATGTCTTGGTTCTAACAATTACCCCTTCTTGTTAGGTTTTAGTGTATGTGATGCTATCTTGAAATGCCAGTAGACATTACTGAGCTTTATTCTACCTCTTGTTAGAACTAAACTCCTGAATCGTTAGTTTTTTTTTCTTCTAGAAACTGGCAGGAGCACTGCCTTTCAATTAAGAAGAGATAGAGTTTAATTTACAGACGGAGTATGTTTTGTATGGAAACAAGTCCAAAACCCCACAGATTTCCACATGCGGATTACTCCCAAACAGTTACTCTACTCAGGATATGCTGGGTTTATGTCCTCTAGGGCGATGTATGCCACCTCGCGGTAGGTTAGCCTAGATGCGTTGAAGACTGAATCGTTAGTTGCTAAAGGAAATTGGTAAATGAAGAAAATTAGGTATGACCTTTTAACTTGAGATTTATTAATTTCTTTGTGAAGTGCAATGCTGTTCCATTGGGATTGGAATGTGCATTTATCCGTTTGTTACTCTTTAGTTTGTTTACATTGTTGGTTTGGTTGCCAAAATGGGCCTACTTCAATTACATGCGCATTGTATAAGCATACAAAATCATGTTGACGAATTTATTTACTCATTTCTTATTCATGTGACAGCTAGCTGAGCTCAGTTTCAGGCATGATCCACTTAGTACTTGCTATTTATACGCATGTTGTAGAATTGTGGCTTGATAAAAGTAACAGAACCGGGTCAGCTGTTACAGCACCATGTGCTCCATGACAGTGTTGGTTTGTTATTCAATCATTATAATCTGCTTTGGTTGTGTTTTTTTTCCTACCCCTTTGATTATCCGTCTTAATTGTTTGTGAATGTGAACGTACTGCCATTTTACGCAACAGCTGCCATAGGGGATATGGGTCAGATATGAAACAGTTTATTGAAAGAAAAGATAGGGGTTTACTGCCGGCACAAATTCTGATTCTATCTTGCTTTTAGCTTTCCATTTGATGCCGGTGCTGTGGCCAGGAGGCACTGAACAGCTTTTTTGTTTGTTCAGTTTTTAGTTTACATGATGCTATCTTGAGATGTCATGCCAGTAGATGTTACTGAGCTTTACTTTTCCTCTTGATAGAACAAAAACACCTCAATCATTAGTTGCTAATGGAAAATGGTAAATGAAGAAAGTTAGGCATGGTTTTTAACTTTGGATTTTATTATTCCTTTGTGAAGCGCAATGCTGTTTAATTGGAATTGGGAGTTGAATTTATCCGTTTGTTACTTTGGTTACGTTATTTGCTCATAGATATAGTTCAATTACATGTGCGTGACTGATTTCTGATGTACGTGACTGCTAGTTGAGCTCAGTTTCAGGCATGCATTCACTTAGTAGTTGCTATATGCACAGGTTTTAGGATTGTGGCTTCATAAAAAAGAAACAGAACCAGGACAGCTGTTAAAGCAACATGTGACCCATGTCAGTGTTGAATCTGTTGATTTTGTTATTCACTCATTATAATCTACTTTGGTGTTTTTCCCCTTTGGTTGTCCGACTTAATTTTTTTATGAATGTGAACTTAAGCCATTTTAGGTAGCAGCTACCATAGGTAATTAAAAAAAGATGGGATTTCCCCCTTACGTCATTTTATCTGTGATTTATAGTCGGAGGTAGTTCATTGTGCATAAAGCATGATGTTTTAAGAATAGCAATTTTATGTTTTGCCTAGTTTCTTATTCTGTTATATGCAAACAACATCCATGGGGGAATGGCCACTTGGCCTTGTGTTTTCATGACCTAAAATCTGAGAATACCAAGGAAAGACCTTGAACTCGAGAGAAGGATCATGAAAAGACCTCAAATTTGGTAGTAGTACTGCATTTGGTCCTTCCTTGCTACTTCTGCTATCATTAGGAAATAAAGGATAGCTCAATCCGTGGTCAATTGCTGAACTTATGATGCTCATATGCGGGCTTATAAGCTGTTATGCTATATACTTCAAAGTCATATAGCATGGCATTTCAACATAAAAAAGAGACTAAAAACGCTAACTGTTCAATGTTAGTAAAATCACTATGACTAATTTTGCATAGCTCACTGCAGTCTGCACTAGATATGTAAATATGGTTGTTCATTTTGTTTAGACCTAATACTAGTTGCTTTGCTAGATCTGGCTGGTTTTGCTTTTGCTTAATGGAAGTCTATCTTCTCTATTTTTCTTATGCTAAAAGAGATTGATCTGTTATGCTGTTTTGAATCAAACTAAAACCCTTGTTATGTAGGGAAGGTATCTAACAGAACATGTGAACTACATTATATCTGGAATTGTTTGTGTTCTTTTTGGCGTTTGCTTACTGCCTAAAAAATGTGATTGTAATGTCTGATTGTGCATTCATTTAATAAGGCCTTATTTGATTGTACTCTCTCTCTCTCTTTCTCTTGATTTTTATGAGGTGTCTAGCTGCCTACGCGTTTCAAGATTCAAACTTTGTAATGTTTGACCAAAAATTAGTCCAACAATATACATGCTTTGCAACACAAAAGTGGTGCCACAGGATCCGTATTCGAAAGTACTTTGTGTGATCATGATTTTGTAGTTAATAACAATATATCATAAAAGAAATTAACGGTCAAAGTTCGATTTTAATTTGTAACATCTGATTGAAACTGCATAATATAAAAGATAATGGATCATTATATGTGCAATGACTAATGAGCTGTCATTTTAAAGATCAGTCCAGTGGGGATATTCATGCATTGCTTTTTCAGTTAACATGTTTTCCACTGTCATTTTGGACATGTTGTTCATCTCTAAATGAACTGATAAGTGAATTTGCACTAAAGCATTAAAACAAGAATATCTGGAAGAACTTTAGTTTGAAGCGATGTCATGATTCAAGAAGACTTCCTGCCTAATGCCGGTTATAGTTTTCAGATGGTTATCAAAAAGATAATTAGATTCTGTCTTGTTATTTTTTCCTGGCTGGACCGCTTATTCACTGTATGTGCCATCTTCCTTCTTCTTTTTATACTTTACTGTGGCACTAGAAGCATTTCCTCTTTTTTCCATTTGTTGTCCCACGTCAGATGCACCATGTCCAAGAATTATTCTTCCACTAATCATTGTTAGCACTAGTACTTTTAAGCCCACATCCAATGCCCTAGAAATTATCAGGCATGCACATCTACATGAGAGGCAAACATGTGCGTACAAGTTGGGCCCACAACAATATGAATCTTCTGATATAATTGTTGATCTTTCACAGCAAGATCTCCCAGATCTTACCCCCCCCCCTTCCTCTTAATGAAGATTGTCTGAGATCATTTTGAATTTG
Source organism: Stipa capillata (assembly GCA_019208055.1). Lineage (NCBI taxonomy): Eukaryota > Viridiplantae > Streptophyta > Magnoliopsida > Poales > Poaceae > Stipa > Stipa capillata. The sequence goes on along the minus strand of JAGXJF010001992.1, from coordinate 458,843 downwards.
AAGGGATCTTATTTGAGAAAAACAGCGCATGATTGCGTGTTTGCTTAGTTGTTTTTTAGTATATAGCAATTATTAGTGGTAGATTCACCTTTTATTGTTACCAATATTATATGTTTATTGTTACGATAGTATTTGGTTGTGAATTTAGTCGCCATTTTCAACCATGGATTATTCAGTCTAGGTTTGATTTGAAAGGTAGTTTTAGATCTAATGGTTTGTTTCCTTAGTTGGCTCATAGGTCAAACATCTTGATATTTTTGTTCCTTCAATAGTAGAGAACTCAGTCAAGGTTTATAGACTGCCATGAAAATATCTAGCTCTACATTTTTCTTTTCTAAAACAGTGAACTTTTCCCATAGTTCTCTCGGGGGAAGATTGTTAAACACCTAATCAGGGTAGCACGTGCTTGCTCAAAACTACATAGTGATCTTATCAGGAATTTGGTAAAACCAAACTATGCAATCGATATTTTAGATGCTATGGTAGGCTATCAATTGTTAATGCTTAATTATTTCCTGTAATGCTTTTATAATGTATATTTTCCTTTCTAATAAATATGAGAACATTGTTCTTTGTAGCCATCCAGCATTGGTTTCTTTCTTTGCAAACTTGAACTCCCAATTGAAATGCATGTTTCAATTTCATGAACCTGAACAAATTGGAGACAATAGTCTGAACCACGAATGCTACATCACTTCACAATCATCTTCATGTGTTTTTTTCTGCCATTGAACAGTTGAGATTTTTTTTATTTCATCATCTTTGTGGTCCATGTTCATCTTATTGATGGAAAGCATTTCATGCGTTGCAGGTTCCATCATCATTGATCAGTATAATGTAGAAAAGTCTTGGAGGAGCCATGCCATCTAGTGACAAGCAACTAGCATTCTCCGTGAAAATAGCAGCATCACGTGAGCTGCTAAACAAAGGTGCAAACATCGTAAATATGTCTCAAGGCACTTCTCCGCTGCCAAAGGATAAAGGTCCTGCTGAAGATCCTTTAAAGGCTATGAGCACAAAACGGCTGCATACTGATGCTCCTTCAAGTCCCGGTTATCATAATGTTTATGTACGACGAAAAGTGGAAACTGAACATAGTAAAGTGAACTCTTCTCAGGAGTTGAAGGGTAATGGCAGAGACAAAACAAAACAGCAGGAGGAACAACAAAATGTGGAAACTGAACATAGTAAAGCGAACTCTTCTCAGGAGTTGAAGGGTAATGGAAGAGACAAAACAAAAGAGCAGGAGGAACAGCAAAATGTGGAAACTGTACATAGTAGAGTGAACTCTTCTCAGGAGTTGAAGGGTAATGGAAGAGACGAGACAAAAGAGCAGGAAGAACAGCAAACGGTGCAACATGATCAGGTCGATAAGCTAGAAATGGCATCTCCTATTGCTGAATCTGGAGGGCTTGTGTCATCTGAAATGGCATCTCCTATTGCCGAATCTGGAGGGCTAGTGCCATCTGAATCTCCTGAAAAAACAAATGCAGAAACTGTACCTGAGAAAGATGAGCCGCCGATTGCTTCTGGTAATGAGCCACCGATTGCTTCTGGCACCACCGTGCAAGATAATATCCATAGGTCTAGCACCCAAAACCAATACTGGAGTGAGAGATATAATCGATTACAGACATATTTGGAGAACTGTGATCGTTCAACCCAGGAGGGTTATATGCGAAGTAAGAAATTTGGGTAGCACCATAGTAATTTATAGATTGTATTTTTCTCAGAGTATTGACTTCCCCCGCCCCCCCCCAATCACAGTGCTTAGGTCACTCTCGGCAGCTGGTCGGAGCATGCATGCAATTGAGCTGGAGAAAAGGGCAATACACCTCCTAGTGGAGGAAGGTGATATATCACTTGCTATATTTTGCTTTCTTATCATTATTGAAGCTTATAGTTCAGTCGTTATATTGGCTGTTTTATCATGTAGCATATTTATGCTGCGGAATCTCAATAGCTTGATGTTGTACCCCAACCCATTGCTATGTGTAGTATCTCATGCACCCTATCTCATGTGTAGTCTATTGGGGTGCGATGTGCATGCTGTATTGCTTAACCTCCTCTGAAACGCCTCGTTGTTGCATGTACTAAGCACGAAATAAAACCACAACTCTGGAGTTACAGTATTAGTGTGTCAGCAGTCGGCACTAAGGGTTATGTACAAGTTGTCAAGCTATGATCAAAGATCTATCTAATGCCCTCGCATTCCAACTAAGTAGGCATTTGAGATCCATTATTCGAACATCGAGCTGATTGTGCAATCACTTTGCCTGAATATGTTTCTACTCCGATAAACATATGTGTAGTTTCCTGGAATCCCAATGCTACAAGTGCTGAGTGACATCCATGTTTGAACCTATCTGACATACATTTGCCATTTAAATCGTGTCTTTTTCATTATGGCCCAATTAGGCATGTATTTAGCATAGCGACATGTTATTTCTCAAGATCCGTTCTCCATTTCAAGAACGTGCATTGTGCGACAGGCACTAACACTATGTTGCAGGTAAAGAGCTGCAACGGATGAAGGCTTTGAATGTTCTGGGGAAAGTTTCTCCAAACGGTTCTTCAAAGCAGGCTCCCTTGCAGCGACAGTACCAGAAATGAGATGTCTGAAGAAATCTGTAGAGCTAAAAAAATATGCCCAAGTATACATTGCACATGTTCTGCGTATGTAGTAGCTCCCTTGTGTTCAGGTTCTCCTTTGCCATGCAAGTCCTTTTCCTTTATTTTCCTTTTGTTTTTACCTACTCACCCTTGTGTTGTGGGTTTGTTGTAATATGATGTAATTATAACTCGTTTGGATAAACCTGTCAGGCTTAATGGCCAAGCCTAACTGTTCTACCATGCATACCATTCTTTTAGTTATTTGATGAAATGTTATATATGATTCTATCTCCTTTTTACTTGATAACCGAGCATTTCTGTTGCCAAGCATGGTTGTTGGAAAAAAAGAAAAGAAAAAAAGAGACAGGTGAACACAGTTTGGCAGCCTGGCCCATCTGCAAGAGTGGCCTTAAAGGGCTGAACTCGGCTTGGAATTTGGTATCTTTGGAAGAGATTTGGGCCCATTAGAGAATGATGGCCTGCCCTTTTTCGTTTGAAGCATCGTCAAAATTCAGTTCCATGCTTGATAGTGAATTAATCTAGATGTAGACAAGATTCTTATAGAACTTGAGATATTGGAATTAGAAGTACACATATTCTAGTTAAAATAAAGTACACATATTCGTATTATGACATCATCATCCTCTACCATGTGCTGCCACACTGCCCTGAATACTCGAAATTCTTGTAAGATTTTATGACCAGAAAAAACATTTGTAGACATGACATGGCCAAACCCACCTTGCATTGTTGTCTTGTTGATGTACACTACACAGGCAGGAAGATAAGGCTGAGCCCTGCAACCACATGGGCAGATGTGCTGGAGAAGGATGCAAAGCCACACACACACAGCTCAAGTTATTCATTTCACTTCATGGATCAGACAAGCCATTTGGGTTTGTCTTGCAAGTAACTACATGGCATGTTTGGTTTGCTGGCACAAATTGACACGTTTGAGTTAGACAAGTTCAATTGACTTTGTAAGGCTAGTGTTTATTGTGTTTAGTGTGCTCTTGCACTTTGATCATGCCAAACAATCTTACCCGAATTCCCCACCTGTTATAGACACAGTTTCGTGCTGTATTTTGTCACAGTTGGACGCCACAAAAATGTGGCACGAGATACTTTGACATAATTTCTTTTGTATGACTGTGGCTTGGAACCAAACATACATATCGTCGATGCATGGTGTGGGGCTGAAGATGTTTCAAGAAATCAACATAATAGGTGGAGAACATGCACGAAGAAACTAAGGTGGTGGGAATTTATGAAGAAAGTGACTAGATAGTTGACGAAATTTCTGATTACTTCTGCTTCTATGCATGTATAATGTTCATGGCAGCACCATCGTTTTCATGAATTATTCGACAAGTTGTGGAGGTACCTATCCAAACATGAAGTAGATGCTTATGGCGTTTGCGAAGCTAACAATGGCATCCATCGGCTATTGTTGCAGCCATTTTTGGTACGTAGCACACTATGTGTCTATGAGAAGAGCTGAAAAGGCAATAAAACTACTTGGATATATACGCATATACAATTGAAGAAAAGCAAGTACTGCTTTTTATACGAACAAGCGAGCCATATCCGGTCAGGATAGATATTATTTCTTTCTATTTCTAGGAAATGACCAAATTAATTAAGATATATAGTCCATATATTTGCTGTATAAAAAATGCCAAGATATATACCTGTCACGAATATCACAAGTGATCAACAAAGATGGCTACTCCCAAGTGCAAAAAGAATCTGAGATAGCTATCTGAACCAATCAGAAAGAATTACTAGTGTTTGCACAGACAGTGACTAACAAGCGAGCCCTGTCCGGTCGCATGGATATATACATATCTTCTATGTTTCTGTATGAATTCATCCATATACGATGGTGTCCAGACATGATGGATACATACATGTCAACACACAGTTTGTAAACATGATGATATGACATGCATGGTGCAATAGGCCTAACTTGCACGGATCCGGTTTCTCCGACGTTTCGGCAATTCAGAAGATCGAAGGGGCAAACAAAGCGAAATTCATGCATGTTACCCACTAGTTCTGTGCACATGGATTGCCGTTGCATGATCCATCACATTGATTCACGTGGAGTGCAGGCAGCAAATGCATGGGGAACTAAACTTTGGCTGGATAATTTGCATTTGGGATTGATGCTTCCAATTAGACCTGTTCATGGGTGTCCGGTCCGGGCTCGGGCTCTAATTTCCTAGCCTGGAAGCCTGAAATAAAGCTTGAAGTGAATTAAAAATAATATTTTATCAGAAAATAATTAAAAGTAGCACTATTTTTATTTCAAAATTTATTAAAACTAACACAGTGTCCCACGCAATCGTTTTTAATTATCTTTATGTATTTTACCTGTACGTGTGATATTATATCAGTACGGGAAATAAAAGTTCAACTCACGAGCCGCCCTGTTAAGAATTGTACTGAGCCGTCCATTTAGGTACAATTATGATGATCTATCGGATGTGGTTTGTTTAATTATCTTTATTATTTTACTTGTATGCGTGATATTAGATCAGTACTGATTACGTGGCATGTGTGATATTAGATCAGTACTAATTGCGCATCAAACATTTTTAATTATCTTTAACTTTTACCCGTACGCGTGATATTAGATCAGTACAAAAATAAAAGTTCAAATCGCGAGTCAACCTGTACTGAGCCACCTATTTAGGTACATTTATGAGCCGGTCTGCTAGTCGTTATATCGAACCGTCTATTTATGTACAGTTATGATGATCTATTGGATGTGATCTATTTAGGTACAATTATGAAGATCTATCGGCTGTGATCTGTTTAAGTGCAGTTATGAAGATCTATCGGCTGTGCTCTGTTTAGGTGTAGTTATGAAGATCTATCGGTTGTGGTCTAGTAATAATAAAATGGTCCACCAAATTAACGATCGGATGCTTTGCTTTTTTGTGAGAATTTCTAGCATTTCTCTATTTTTTCTATCGTATTCTGCTTTTAGTATATAATAGATGATAATTCTTTAATCGCAAAATATAGTTTTGCGGGCTTTGGACTCGGGCTCGACACTTTGAGGTCGAGATTTTTCAAGCCCAGGTCAGAGTTTGAATATGTCAACTTCCAATGCATGTGTAACCATCAACATGAAAACTTCAGAGTTTGAATGTGAGTATACTTTTAGGATGGATTTCTTTGGTACAAAGATATATAGAGTTTTTTTTTGCTTTGATATACCTGTGGCGCAACTCGGTTGGACGTTTAAGGGGGTGTTTGGTTGGGCTTTTCAGCAGCTTTTCACTGGAAAAAGCTGCAGCCCAACCAAACGGTCAGCTTTTCAGCAGCTTTTGCCAACCATAGCTGTGGGCTTTACAGTGCAAATTCAGCTGTTTAGAAAAGCTGTCTTTTGCCAACTTTTTACAATGTGCTGATGTTTTAGAGCTCATTTTCTAAAATGCTGTAGATAGTTTAGATCAACCAAAAGCCATATGCCCACTTTCCCACAGTCACAACAGCTTTTCCTGACAGCTAGCCAACAACAGTTTTGTCAACAGCCACAGCCCAACCAAACAAGCCCTAAGATCGGTGAAACCCACAGGATGGGAACCGCAGGGTTTCTAGATTAGACATGTGTTAGTATCCCTAGCCTCTAGGTATGCAGTTAACAAACATGCCAAATAGTCGTTCAGATTTGGGAATCTAGTGCAGAAACGTGCATTTAGGAATTAAGCCTAAAAAATTGAGCAGGGTGATAAGATGTACGCCGTGATTGGTGGTCATGCATATATGCACTATTCTCCAAATTAAGGAGTTGAAAGTTGAAACTAATTAAGCTAGCAACGCGAAGTGACTGAGAGAGATTACAGGAGTTGAAAATATATATCTAGTTTTTGACTTGGTGGATTGACTCTAGCTAAACATATCCAGTGTTGACTAAACATCGCCAGATTAAGCATTTATTACAGAACAGGTTCACTAAGAGTTAATTAAGCATATCAATACAGAGTTCAGACTTGAGCAAGGTGGGTTCCATGGATCTTCAAGTCTGATTAAAACCAGATCCGATCAGACCGGAGCCCCGACGGATCGGAGGCAGACAGCACGCCATGGCTTGGCGTCTCTGAGCACGTTTCATGGCATCGAAAATAACTCGATCTCCATTGTACACCGTATCACAGGCATGCATCGGATCATGGAGCCTGAAAGTGATCTGACATTGTGCTACAGATCTCTTGGAGTTAAAGCCAGGTAGATGTGTACGTATCTAGTGATCTGTGACGATGCTACTTGAGTTATAATGAATGAAGGCCAATGCAATAACAACGGCCCCCGATCTGTTCTACGAAGAAACAGGGGACATGAATGGCATGCACGCCAAGATAAATTGATGCAAACAACTACTATTACTGTTGAATTGTTCCGAATATATGTATAAGTAGATTAATGGATATGATTATATATTGTTTGAGTCAAACATGTTTTAATCCGGGCTCCTATAATAATGGAGTGCCGTTATGTGTAACCAAGAGCGAGATATGGACCAATTTGAGCCAGTACAGGGGATCGGTTAGACCGGCCCCGTGGGCGGTCAGACCATTAGCCTTCGGGGAAACCGACAACGATGGTGATTCTTTAGTGGATGCGGATTGAGCGCCCGCAGAAAGGCTCCAGGGGATATAGGTTTCGGCTGAACCTCATTAACAAATATTAGTGTCTATTTCTTCTTGCATGTGTTATTTCGTTGATCTCACATTACGTGACCTCGGTATTATGATAGTAAAATCATGGAGATTAGTAGACGGTATTACCGTTGAGAGGCTAATTTTCCAACAAATACTTTAGTAAAACGTTGCCACACTAGAAATTTTACCGTGGTCATCGTATCATTCTCGATCATGATGGCGCGCATACTGTTTGTTGGTCCAGTTGGTCGTTTGATGACAGAACCGGTCATTCATTTTGCCTGTGCATCATTTCACCCAGACAGGTGAACTTTGTTTCGTCTTCCTGTGGCTATCACGTTGCCTCTCTTCTACAGATTAGCTTTGTATGGGCTGCATGCAGTTTGGTAGCAGTGTACGTACCTAAAGAAAAAGGTAAAATTGGTGGCGTAAGGACACTGCAAAATGTAACATTACCCATTGAAGAACCCAGAACAAAGATGCTTGTGGCGCACCACCACACAAATGTGAATCACTGAGGTTGTGCTTCGGGTATCACACATATATATGTTAATATGAGTTATGTAAAAGGAAAATCAGAATAGTCACTGAGGTTGTGCTTCGGGTGTCACACATATATATATGTCAATATGCATGAGCTATGTCAAAGGAAAATCAGAATGGACCAGCTGTGTCCTGTGCACCCTCTAGGGTGAGTATTGGTCCATCCCTGGCATTACCTATAGAACATCCATACATTGTTTTGAACTTGCTAGGTAGGAATTTTCACGCCCCTTTCGTGTCTTATTTTTATTTCGATGGTACAGTGAGTTTTGGCAGATCGCCACAATTCTGTAGTGTCCACAAAGTGAATAGTCAATTTTCTGCTGTCCTTCAACAAATGCCATATGTACTTCTGCGATGTCCTCGATCGGGCCAATTATGGTAATGAAAAATCATTCTTCTTAATTAGTTCTACATATTTCATGGTTCATACCAAGGACCAATAACAAGTACGCTTTTAACTTCTACTTTGTTTTTTAATTTCTAAAAATATGTTTTGCTTTGCTCAGTTTACTACTACATATATAATAAAACAATATATTTTTTACGGGGGATAAAAGAATAAACTTTAACTCCCCAAGAAAAATAAAAAATAAAAACCATGTCATCTAACCTATCTGCCGCATCGACCAACATCCAATAGCTAGCCCGTTGAAAAACTGAAAAAGTTCAAATTAAAGTGACATGACCTGCAATTATTGGAAGTAAAGAAGACACATAACCAACAAAAGAAAAAGGCAAGGAAAAAGTTCGATACATAATCCGTCGACGAATCGGCCGGATATACTACTGCATGCATGCAACAGTCGTACGTACGTTAAGACGACGTCGGTAGCAGCACAAAAGAAGTTACAGAATAAGTTGAGGTCTCCCTTTCGTAACCCCATCTCTCTGTCCCCCAGTTATTCAGACATCGAACGTACGTACACATATGCATGCAGCTAGCTACCAAATGCAACTGCTATTATACCCTTTTGCAAAGAAAATAAGTTGAGTTCGTTGCAGATCGAGTACTGCACAACAGCCGGTTGGTAGTTTCAACCTTACGTTCCTAGCTAGCTAGCTTCTTGTTTGTACCATGTAGCTAGAGTGAGTGTGAGAGTGATACATATAGCAAGCATCGCGTGTAATTAAGTTGCACCAAAATGGTATCGTCATCATGCGCCAACTTTCCGATTATATAATACGTACGGATTGATAAGAACAAGATAACCAACTTAATCAGTACTGGCTATAATATGATGTCCTCCAACCTTGTGTGATCGATCAACTTTTGCTGATCATGCATGTCTTATAATTGAAGAGAGAAACAGATAGCAAAAGCTTGTTAAAACCTACTACTACATCCAGGTAAAAAAGGAAGAAGAAAAAAAGCACATGTCCTATATAAACATGTTAATTAGTTGAGAATGACTCTTTAGGGAGACCATAGTCTTTGCTTCTTCTCTACGGCTCCCAACTTTCAAGTGATAATCTGTTGATAGTTTGGTCTTTTTTGCAGCACGAAGAACTGCAGAACAGGTAAATTTTAGGAGATCATAGCTGGTGAGGATTGATGGCGATCGAGGAGATGAAGACAAGGCAGAAGTGTTGGTCAACTTGGATGGTGAGGTATATTGGAGGGTGACTGTTGGCCAACTGGTTGCATGCATAACTGACTGCAAAAGTTCGTTGGAGAGATGTATCATAGCTTGGCTTCCGATTGATTTTTCTTTTTTTGGTGAACTTACCCTAAAGCTACATTAATGGATTGCAGCAGGGGTAATGGTTATAGCTTAGCTTCAGATTTTCTGGATCCATCCTAAAGCCATTATGAGAGAGAGGGTTTTAGCTGATATAGGAGTCAGAGAGAGAGAGAGAGAGAGAGAGAGAGAGAGAGAGAGAGAGAGAGAGAGAGATGTTTTAGCAGTGAATACTATTCAACCATCGATCTTTGGATCGATAAGGTAATTAGTAGCAGTAGTAGTACTAGGTAACGTACGATGGATGAGTGTGGTGGGTGAGTGAGTGAGTGACATGGAGGCAAAGATGTGACTCGGGGGCGATTTGGACGGTGAAGCCTAGATACTAGCTAGCTAGCTACATGCATGAAAGTGAAAAGAATATATTTTTCTAAGCCTAACTGCTACATATGAAGGTGAAATAAAGAAAAAACACACATGACTAATATAAGCAAATTAAGATAGTTATCTGAAAGAGAAAGCAATCTTTAGTAGCTAGTGATCAGACCTTAATTAGCCTTTGCTGCTATGTGTTGCTAGTTACCGCTTTCCTGGATAAAGGCATGTGTATGGGTTATATGACCTCTTTTGCTATCCAAAACAATGAACTAAGGATTATATGGGCTTATGCTTTTGCTGTGAACTATAATATTGACCTATGGGTTGTATAATTTAAACTTACTTTCGTACTCTATGACACATAATAATGGGATAATGCTTAGATAATATATGTTAAACGTTGATTGGATATTTGTATCTTGTTGAAGTTAGATTTGTACGGTTAGAGCGGCTATTTGTTGATATATTGCTGAAATTTTTCTTTGTGAAGTTTGGTTGTTATGATCAATTGGTTATATTGTTAATGCATTGCTGAAATTTTCTTTGGTAAAGTTTGGTTTGTATGGAAAAGTGATTTTGCTGAAAATTTCCTGTCTAATTTGTATTTGAAAACTACTGAAATCAGACGCATCAAAGATACATTGGTAGTTTTAGATTTTTATGATTCAGAAGCATCAACTAAGCAACAAATAAATTATATTATCATGGAAATCCTGGAGTTAATAAACTGCAAGTAACTGGGTAATTTTAGATTCATATGTAGAAGGAGGTAATCTCACCACCTCATGATAAAGAGGTCATCACAATAATTTCTATCCATCTATACCCTTTCAACCAAACAAAAAATTTACTTATTCCATCCTACTCTTAGCTTTCCAACCAAATAAAAACCAAACTCATCTCATCTATAAAAAATTGAATGGCCGTAACTCATGCATCTCATCAACCTAAGGCTTCCAATTTTCTAGTGACACTTGTTGCTAGTTCGGACTTTGTGTGCATACAGGACAAACGACCTGCAGATTGTAGTAAGTGTTGATGGCGACGATAGAGATGGAATAAAAGGCAAATTGAGCTAGCTGTTGGTCAAAGTTTTGGAGGCTGACTACTCGCTAACTCTCCCAGCATGCATGCAGCGACGACAGCTAATCGCCGTTCGATCGATCACGAAACTCAGGGCACTCGAATTAAAAAAGGTTTGAATTTGGTGATTGTAACGTACGTCTGGCCTGTCGGCTGTCGATCGATCGATCAATGCAATTCCATGCATGCATATATATATGCGTGGCACACACTACGTAACGTACGTACTACCTAATTAGTGATCAACCTAACAGTCGCACCACTATGCTAGCTGTAAGTGAGTGTCACCTAGAGTTTAAAAGACTTGGAACGACGGTTATAGATTCGGGTGCGCGAGATACATCACTTTGAACTGATGTGCATGCTAGCTGCCTGAGATACTTAATTAGGTACTTTCCTTTTTTTTTAAGGAGATCAATGGTGTCATATATAAGCCTTGAAAAATTGTGGATTAACTTTCTGAAAAAGTTAGTACATCAGAGCTTTTACAGGGGGTAATCCAGAAAACAGTAAATTACCAATACAAGCATGAAAGTAAAATTTGCAGATAGGACCATGGGCGAGGAAAGGAAAACTTGATCCAATCCAACCCTGCAGTCGACGGTGCCCGAAGCGAAAAGCCCATCGCCAGCAACGGTACTGCGTGCATATCACACCTGGGACTGCGCATAACCGCCGCGTCACTAGCATCCACCATGGCCTAGCAAGAGGAAGAGATCGAGGCTTCCGTAGCTTGGAGGTTGAAGAAGGCTCCACGGATATCAAATGACGGCTTGCGATACATCATCCATCAAGAGAACCTGAGGCCGCAGGAGACATGAAATCATATGGCCTTCAGCCCATGAGCCGAAGTTGTGAATGATGATTTCTGATACTGTAGCGAACCAGATAAAGGAAAGAACAAATGGGACGGAAGATCACGATGCCCCACACAGGGTCGAAGCTAGAGAGGCCTAGAGGGTGTATAGGTATTTGGGTTAAAGAAATTTTTTTCCAGTAATCAACCCATAAAATCAATCTATATATCATGTAAGATGTATTCTAGCGAGTAATCTAGATGATAGCAGCCAACGAAGCCCTCGTTTTTTTGGTGAATCCTAATCAATTTTAATCTAGCTCTATCTCTGGCCAGAGACACAACGATGGGAAGAAAAGCCACCAATGCTCTGCCCACTCAAATGTGTGTTTCTCAAAAAGTACTTAACCATCGGTCCATTGGCTGCATTGGATGAGGTAATCTAGTTCCAGTATGCTAGTAGCACTAGCTAGGTAACGATGGATGGATGAGTGGACGCATGTGGGTGACGTGCAGGCAAGATGTAACTGTGCAGCGATTTGGACGGTGAGGAGTCGCCATTGCCGGCCGATGCCATGCATGCAGAGTCGCACATGCATTAACGTCACGTAGGTTGTCAAACTCAAACATAGGAGAGCGAGACGACGATTGACTCGTCATCGTCACTTGTCCTTTTTCTCCGCTTACACTACGCCTACCGAAGAACAGTACAAATTCGAGGAACGAAAGCAGGGTTTGACCGTCAAAAACCGCGCGCACGGATCGATTTTGACTTGGCACCTTTGACGCACATGCTCCTGCCGTAGATCACTCCCAAAAGAAACAAGGATTTTCGTCACTTATACTCCATTTCTTTCTGTAACACTCAGTCTAGTATAATTTGTTCCAATCCCCATCTGGCTCAAAGATTTATATTTGTCAGAACTCATAATACTCCATTTGTTTTTAAACATGTATCAACCTGTAGTTTTATGATCGAACCTGAAGAAACGCCTATCTAATCCAATAATGCCTTGTAATTAACTCGCAGGAGCTAAATTTACCTTGCAGATACTATGGGTGGAGATGTGCCCCTCAGTGGCATTGGTGTAGCAAAATCGGAGTCATTGGGGTTGTAGGTGTGATAGGTGATGATGATGGTGCAGTTGTCAATGATGACGTGCTTTCTGTCTGTGTGTGTCTTACTTTACAAGCGTGCTTATTTTATCGGATAATATTTTAGACCTAGTTTAGCTAAATGGCTTATTTATTATAAAAATATTTGTATGATTATCCTCTAAGCAATTAAGATTTTTGGTCCACTTTCCTTGTAAGTCGGGTCAATTTATTTTTGTCTTTGAAACTGAAAAAAGACTTCTTGCCCTGAAGTCCCTCGTGTCGCGTCGCCCTGAAGTCTGAACCTTTTCTTTGTAGCAGCAGAAGCACAATGCAACTACATTGCACTGTCGCATGCAGGTGCAACCACATGCATGCATGCCTCGTGCTACTTGCCGCCTGCCATCGGCTATGCCTGTAGGGTTCGGTACATCAGCACAGTATCGTACGCACAGCATAGGATCCACTTTTCATGTCACTGCCACGGCCGTTTTCTAGATAGCCGCGCGATTAACTGCACCCTGTCCGGCCGTTGCAAATTTCTGTGAGCTTTCTCATATCAATCCCTTGCCGGATCCGAATGCATCTCTACTCGTGGAGTCTAAAAACATGACATCGATCTGGTGAGATCTCGTGAAAATTTCTCGCCATTCCTTTCTCCCAACAATCTAATCCAAAATCACAGCCATGGCTTTTAAAAAATGTAGAAACAGAACAAACCATAGCATCAGCAGATCAACCTATGGTTCATATGCATGCGACACTCGGGCCTGACCATACAGGTTTGGTGTGTAACCATATCCCAAGGAAATCGATGCCTTGTATCTCTCTTGTACAAATTGTTGACTGCGCTGAAGGCATATCTAAAAAGTGGTCACCCGCTTCTCCTTTTCTTTCCTGCCGTATCACCAACAAATTTTATGTTGAAACAGTGTTATACGTGAAAAAGAAAAGAAAAGAAAAGAACTTCTTGATCCGTTATAAACAGTGGTATAGGTGACGACTCACAAAATCTTTGTCCTGTTGGTACAGCTTCCATGTACTCACGTGTGTATAGTGCTGTCTAGTCTACTCAAGGGCGTTGCGCATGAACAGCAGAATCTGCCACGGTGGTTACGTGCAACAAATAAAACACCAGTATTATCTTTTCACCTTCTCCTCCTGTCTCTGCATGCAATAGTTCTTTGGCCTAATTTCACCTTCAAAAAATACATCTACTACAAAAACATGGCAATGTCCAACACGAAAAGGCTTTGATTAGAAGATACGTACTAACAATCAAGGGCGAATATTTAAAGCATGTGTATGCATGTGAGATGATTCTGTGCTGTGCTGGGCATCAAAACAGAGGTCCTCGAGACGCAGATGTACGTTGGCGACCTCGTACGCACCTTTACTTTTCTTCTTCTCCTCTTCTTGTGTTTGTTTTATTATATCAGGCCGGAGTACTAGTACTTTTTATTACTGCCGTGATTGATGATGGGTCACTCTGGCCGGCCTCTCATGGCCTCATGGGATAAGTTTAACTAATTCCGCTGTTGTTACATACCTCAATCATGTGGTCTGATTAAGTCCGGATAAGAAGAAGACAGAGGAGAGGAAGCATTTGCTATTGCGTCGCATGTTTCAGAGATTCCTGCCTACTAGTACTTCTAGGCTTGTTGCTTTAAGCTCCTCGATCGGCACCTGACCTGGGTGGACACCATTATCCCACTCTCCCAAGAGCCAACATCAATTATGTTTAACCAACAAAGATAAGATAATTACAATTATATAGTTCAACTTTGGCTTTTATTAGGAGTAACAAGGATAATGATATTGCCAATACCGGCCATGGGGAAAAAATGCTGAGTTGCACCGGGAGTATGTGCTCCTGGTTTAAAAAAATTTACGCTGTGCATTTCAAAAAATTCCAATTTTTTTCTACATGTACATTGTGGGGATACTATTTATGTTTCAATTTTTTTGTTAGAGAGTTATGTCCATTTGTACATATGCTCTATCACAAAACAAATATTGTTCACAAATAGTAGCTCAAATCACACATTACATCGTTGTATACACTGCGTGCAACAAATTAAACACCAGTATTATCTTTTCGTACACAGGGCCCGAGCGCACGACAACGCTCGCAGCCTCTCATGATCAGGCATCATATTACTTAGTTAAATCGTCAGTCTCTGGATAAGCCTGCTGCTGCTGCTGCTGCTGTCTCATGGCATTTTTGTCTCGAGCAGTGTCAGTAGTGGTGTCTTTTCAGACACCGGTTATTAAGATAATCCAAAACAGTGGATTAAGCAAGGCGTGCAAGCAGGTGCAGATGCAGTGATCGACGAGGGAGAAGCCAGTCAGATCTTCGAGGAGCGCCGTGCTTGCGTGCGTGATGAACATGCATGCGTTCCGTTCGGCGTTAATTCTGGCTGCAATTGCGGCAGGCCTGCGTGCAATGCAGCCAAACTTTCAGTTAAGCGGACACTGAGAGCTAGCTAGCGAGTAAACTTACACGCTTCAATTCCTTCCCGTGCCATTCTATTCACTGTTATTTACTTGATCGATCGCCTCTGTATTTACCGGTTACGAAATCTAGCTCTTGTTTTTTGAGAGAGAGAATACCAAATCTAAGCTACTTTCAGCACGCAGCACAAACAATTAATTGGTGTTAGGGGCACAGGCCTGCAGGGGAGGCACACCATGGAAACATGCATCATTGAGTTCTTTCCTGCTTCCCTTTTATCCAGTGGAATCATGAGGTCCCTCTGCTCTGCCGGATCCTCAACTCGATCGTCTTGTCGCCCACTGCCATTCATGCATGCATGCATGCATCACCTTCTTCAGAGATGGATGCAAATTCATGGACGAGAAGAAGAACGAACGTACGTACGTACGGGATCGATCGATGATGCCAAATAGGTTAACCTAGCTCTCGATCTCGATCTCGATCGATCTCTCGTGGTCGTGGCGTAACTTGCGGTTGAAGTTGAGTGAGTTAAATGTGTGAAATGTCTGCAAGGTTTCTGTACTAAACATTCCATGAGATGGGGCAAAAAGGTGAAAGAAATAGCACATTCGAAAACAGTCGATCATGGGGTGTTGAGGTGGGTGGGGCCACGGAAGCATCGCCGACATACGGTCCCTGACTTCCCTGGCCCACCTGTCAGCAAGCAGCCGTGAACTGGAACACCGGTCGTGTTGAAAGGATGCTTCGCACGGGTGGGACCCCACCCCGCAGCAGATCCGACAACGCAATGTGAAACCAAACGCACCGATTAGGCAGCCCAATTAGTGACTGCCACGCCGGCCCCACGCTCCAACCCCCAACCAATCGCCACCGTCCGTACGTGACAAGTGGAGAGAGAAGACGAGGAGGAGACAAGTGCAGCGCAGGGTGGACCCCGCGCGGCACGTGCGGACCGACACCGACCTGGCACGTGCGACGGGAACGGGAACGGGAACGGGTGTGCGTCACCGCGGCTCGGTTCCGTACGACGCCGCCGCCGCCGCCGGCGGCGCGGCGGCGGCAGCCATTTGCACCGATGAAGGTAGTAGGGTTAGCCGGCGGCGGCTTGGTTCCCGTTGCTTTTGGCATTTGGAATTGGATGGAGCTGCCTCGTAATTCGGATGATTGCGTTTACCGCCCTAGTGTTTCTTGTATTTGCCTTTTCCTTGGTTCTTGAGTTGAAGACTCCATGGATTCTTTCTTTTTTCTTCTCATTGTTTTGGGGGAGAGAGATTTGATGTTTGTTTATTGATTGGTTCCAGTGATCGATTTACGGTTTGGATATGGAGCCAAGCGCCGGACCCTGGGGATTCCAAAAAGGACTTGGGTTAACTGGAAACGGAATTGAATATATTGAATTCGTCCAAGGAAAAACACTCTTTTTCTTTACGGGAAATAGTAGGATAAAATCCTACTTGAAATGTTGGAATAACACTCTTGTTCAAAACTAGTTGGTACTACAACAAACAACCCGTAAAGAAAAGGTAAAAGAACTGGAATAAATTCAGTTTTGTTAATCCTCGGTTGCAACTTTTTGTAAATCTAGAACTGTGCTTGACTAGGACTCTAGGAGTACTATCAGCATTAGAGAAAAGAAGGGTTTCTCACCTATCACATGGATGCAAACGCAGGAATCATGTCATCTAGCGCAAAATAATGTAACTGACTAGACAAGGTGCCGTATGGACTGTCAAGAAATGCCATCAAACAGTTTGCCTGCACACTTGTCTCTTAAGTTGCTTGTTTGCTATCATCAGCTTACCTAGTTGAGGCGACGGCGCCGAAAATCTAAGCGTGACTTCATCGACGTTTCTCTCTCTGGAACATGCATGTAAATGAGCAATATATTTTAGAAAAAAACATACATTACAAATAGACCTTGAATTTTTAGCTAGAGCTAGTTTGTGATTGTTGAACTATGATGTGTTGACTTATACTTATTTTATATCCAAACAACAAAACTTATATCGAAAATTTATAAATTTAGAGTCTGCCTGGCGTTGCATGTCTTTGAACCACAATTTGATTCCATACACTAGAGGTGCGCTAAAGGTGCTTGCATTACAAACCAATGAAACCTTAGTTTATGCGTAATGCGGAATAATTGTATGCTACTTAATTAGCCACTTAGGTCGAATGGTCGTGGAAACACATCAAACGCTATCATGCTAGCACCCTTGATAAAAGTCGCAAATGGTCACACTTATTTAATTAGTTTTGGTTAAATAGATCATAATATAATGTTACATTTACATAGAACTTATATTCAAAATTTAGTAGGCACAGGATGACACTCTCCTCACAGTCTACTCTGAGAGAGAGAGAGAGAGAGTTGAAAAATTTATAGGTAGTCTTGTGATGCCTGCCACTCCAAGTACACTCTGACTTTTGTTGACTGTACACTGGATGATTAGCGAAGCTGCTTAGCTTAGCTTAAGCCTGATACCGCAATTAGTTGGCGGGATGTTAGATACGCTGAGATAACCACCACAAACGGGGACACCCTAATATTTCCTATATTTACACTTAGGTCCCTATACAGCCAATCCTGGGGACCGTTCCGCAAAAAGACTAATCATGAGGGGCAATGCGGTGAGGAGGGTCGGGTGCGAAGCGAGGAGCAGAGGCGGGTACAAATGGGCGCGGTTCTCAAAGCCCTTCCTCCTCGCCTCGATCCGCCCCTCTCCTTCCATTCCATCGTCCCAAATTTTCCCTCTCCTCCCCCTCTCACTCCACTGCTCTGAGCGAGAGAGAGAGAGGCAGAGCGCCGAGGACAATGGCCGAAGCGGCTGTGGCGAGGAGGTGTGCCCCCCTGAGGGCGGCTCTCGGGGCCGTCTCCCTTCTCCTCCTCGTGGCGCTCGCCGGGACCATGGCGCACGGGGGCGTCTCCGGCGGGCGGCTACTCGACGCGCTCCGGTAATTAAGCGTGTCTCCTTCTCGTCGTGGCTCTCCCTGTTATGTAATGTGGGTGCGGAAGTGAGCTCCGTCCGCTGCTGCTGCTGCTGTGCTCCCGTCGCGGGCGGTTAAATTTTTGTTCGAGTTGTTGGAAACTTTTCTGTGCGTGTGTTTTGAATTTTAGTTGGGCGCTGGGTTCCGAGGAGTTCTTCGAGTTCGAGCAGTTCAACTTTTGCTTCGTTTTTCCACGGAATTTTTCGACCCGTTCTGAAATGTGTCGCAAACACGCGGCGTTGTTTTTGCCGTTCGGTGTTTGATTCCGTGCGCGCCTCTGTTCCAGGGCTGGGAGCACGGCGGCGACGGCGGCGGCGAGCGGCACGAGGCGGTGGCTGCGGGACACCACGTCACGGCCGGCGGCGGCGAGGTGAGCGCTTCGCGTCCAATTACATCCCATCTTTGTTTTTCCTCGTCTCGCATTTGGTTTCGAACGTACGGCACATCCGGACCGTCGGTGCCGCTCGAGTCAGTGATCCGGGCCATCCAACTTTCTCCTTTTTTCCTTTTCCACACACAAACGAAGCATATCCGGATCGTAGCAGTAGGACACGTAGCCACTCGATCACACCACATGGGGATTTGCTCTCCGTCTCAACGGAACCATTTTCCACCAATTTTTTCGATCCGGAAACTTTTCTGGTGCTCGCGGGGTCCGAAGGAGAAATTCGTATTCGGGGTCTGCGAAAATTTGAAATCTGTGGTTGATGGGTGGGTTGGATTAGCGCTGTAACAACGAACAAAAATAGGATAGGATCACAGCAGCAGCAGCAGCAGCAGCAGCAGAGAGCAGATACGCCTTTTGCCGTCATGCGAGAGGGAGAGTTCGTTACGGTGGCAGCCATGGATCGTTGGGGAGGGGCAGTTTGGTAATTTCAGCTGCGAGAACGGAACCAAACCCCCGTCCTGCGCCTGCACCGGCCATGGTCAAGCGGTGAAAGACTTTTGGAAACCCACAAAAGCTGCCCAAAGAAGCGAGCGACAGCAGCAGAGGAGATTTTTATTTATTTTTATGAATATGATCTTCTTCAGCCCACCCGGCTCCGCGTCCCCAGGAATGCACCCACAAAGCACTAATGCGTGTGTGTTACTCCGTGTCACGCCTGACAATGCGCTTTTTTTTTGGGTGCAGTCTCGCGTGCTCAAAGCGAAGGTTGTGCAGCGTTAGTAGCAGCAGTACAGCTTCGTTGTTTTCTTTACAAGTGTTTTTACTGCACTTTTTGGCTCCGCGACCGACCAAGGCACGCCTCGAGCGGCATCCACGAATCATGAACGGGCGCACGGATCCATCCACCCCGACCGCGCTTTTTTGTTTATCCGCTAATTATTCGGTTTCATTCCTGCGTTACAATTCTCTGTCACTCGGTGTAGTAGGAGAGCAGTACTAGTTCTTGCACGTACTTAAGTTCACAACTTTTTAGCTGTTGCTATCAACTGCACTCGCGCACCTACTCATTTCACTCCTTCATTCGTTCCAAATCGTTCTTAGAGTTGTAATAATACTAGTTCTTGTTATAAGAATTTACGTCCTTTTTTTAGCCGTTGCTGTCGATTGCATGTGTTTTTTCCTGTTCGTACTCGCTGCCCGTTGTCTCACCTGGAATTATGCTGCAGGACCGGTGCCGACGCCGACGCGTCGGCGGTAGCCGTGGTTGGCACAGTGGATGATCCGGAATTGGTGGCCTCACAAGTGCACATGTAAGTCCCTTTCCTCTTTAATTCTCTCTTCCCTCCCCCGAACTAACTAACCCCATCCGGAACGAGAAAGAAAAGGGAAAAAGTGAGGTTAGCTAGCACTAGATAATGCTGCTTAGTGTTGTTGCAGTGGTTTTAGCCTCAGCAGGACACTCCTTTTAAGCTGGAGTGTAGTAGCAGCAGTAGCAGTAGCCTTCTTTTACCACAACCACCGCCGGACACGCCGGGCCCACCCACAGTCTCACAAAATGAGAATACCCCTGACCAGAGCATATCTGATTCGAGAGGAGGGAGTGGCCGTAGTACCACTAGCAATAGTGTTGTACTTTCCCTGCCACGTGGGGTCAGACGAAGGAGCACGGGCACGCGGGGCCCACCTGCCATGCACCCTCGCCGTGCGACCTGTATGCACTCTTTTATTGCGACGTGACCTGCGAGGGCCATGGCGGAGAGAGGCTGGCAATAGCTCCCGTTTCATTCTTCTTTTGGTGTGCGAGCTCTCTCTGATCTGATGCTATATATGTCCGCAACAGTAACTCACTCATTAGAGTGGTAGTGTGGTAGTAGTGACACACCACGTTCTCTTGGTTGCCCACTCATGTGGAGCTGCTTGCATTGCCTGTCCCTGCGTTTGCCACCATGGACGCATTGATGGTGCTCACCAGAAACCTTAGCCCGCCGAGTCCCTGCTCCCACCTAATCTTCTTTCTCCTTTAGCACGATCTGCTGGTAGAGCTCGTAACGGCTAGCGATTGACTTTTGAGACTGCTGGGTAGGTTTAGTAGTAAATTGTGAAGAATCTGGAAACTGAACTGATTGAAAGAACTGTTCTTGTTTTTGTTTGGTGGCAAGAACCAATTAGAAACCGACATGTCAAAAGAGTCAGATCCACCCTAGAAACAGTAGGGCATTATATTTGTACTTTGTGTAAAATCATTCTTAAGTTTTGTGCATTGATCATCCAACTGTGTATCGTTGTATCTGAATGTTTTCACCTTGTAATGAGTCGATCATGAACTAAGGAATAATTGTTTACCTGAAACTCTGTTGTTGGATGCTCAGGTCCATCAAGAACAGTACTGCCCGGAGGAACCTCGGGTACCTGTCTTGCGGGACGGGCAACCCGATCGACGACTGCTGGCGCTGCGACTCTGACTGGCACAACAACCGCCAGCGGCTTGCCGACTGCGGGATCGGGTTTGGCCGTAACGCCATCGGTGGCCGCGA
Source organism: Stipa capillata (assembly GCA_019208055.1). NCBI lineage: Eukaryota > Viridiplantae > Streptophyta > Magnoliopsida > Poales > Poaceae > Stipa > Stipa capillata. The sequence goes on along the minus strand of JAGXJF010001992.1, from coordinate 437,612 downwards.
CGGCAAGATCTACGTCGTGACTGACCCTGGCGACGATGACCCCGTGAACCCCAAGGAGGGCACCCTGCGCTACGCCGTCATCCAGGACGAGCCGCTGTGGATCATCTTCAAGCGCGACATGGTCATCACGCTCAAGCAGGAGCTCATCATGAACAGCTTCAAGACCATCGACGGCCGCGGCGCCAACGTGCACATTGCCAACGGGGCCTGCATCACCATCCAGTACGTCACCAACGTCATCATCCACGGCCTGCACATCCACGACTGCAAGCCGACCGGCAACGCCATGGTGCGCAGCTCGCCGAACCACTACGGATGGAGGACGATGGCCGATGGTGATGCCGTGTCCATCTTCGGCTCCAGCCACGTTTGGGTTGATCACTGCTCGCTCTCCAACTGTGCCGACGGCCTTGTCGATGCCGTCATGGGATCCACTGCCATCACAGTATCAAACAACTACTTCACCCACCACAATGAGGTACCGACATCCTAGATCCTACGCATTTTTTTCTCGTCCTGCAATAATTGCTTGATCCATGTTATGGTCTCTCAATCAAAGCCTGTAGAATCTACAGGGTATGGCGTATGTGAAGGACTTGTTTGTTTTCTACCACCCGAAGTATAGTTTAGCATTAGTTTCATGTCAGTTGTTCTGGCAAATCTACCGAGGAGTTGTCGGTTGGCCGTACTGTGGATTTTTGCTCTAGTATCTCACGTTGCAAACGAGATTCTTTTGGGGTTGTATGCAAACAATCTGCCTTGGTTTTTCACTAATGGTAAATGAAACAATGCAGGTGATGCTGCTGGGTCACAGTGACTCCTATCTGAAGGACAAGGCAATGCAGGTCACAATAGCTTTCAACCATTTTGGCGAAGGACTCATTCAGAGAATGCCAAGGTAAATTCACGAACTGAAAATTTCCCAAATGTGTACTAGTATTTATATGCTCATTTCTGTCCAGCATTTCATTGCGTTACACAGCATAGATGAACCAGTATAGTTTTTGCTTCACATTTTGAACGGCTGTTCACTAACTCCAGTCACCCTCTAAATTGCCCATGTTTCAGGTGCAGGCATGGTTACTTCCATGTGGTGAACAATGACTACACCCACTGGGAGATGTACGCCATTGGGGGGAGCGCTGAGCCAACGATCAACAGCCAGGGGAACCGTTACCTCGCGCCAACCAACCCCTTTGCCAAGGAGGTACATATTCTCACCATCTGCCGTTACGTTCCGTATCCAGTGATCATTCATTGGCTAACTAACATTTGATATGAACAAACTGCAGGTGACGAAGAGAGTTGAAACCGCTCAGAACACCTGGAAGGGCTGGAACTGGAGATCAGAGGGCGATCTCCTGCTGAATGGCGCCTACTTCACCCCATCCGGAGCAGGAGCCTCAGCCAGCTACTCACGTGCCTCCAGCCTTGGTGCCAAGTCCTCATCCATGGTCGGGACCATCACCTCCGGAGCGGGTGCCCTGTCGTGCCGCAAGGGCTCCTCCTGCTAGTGCACTGCCGGGACAGATTCGTTCGCCACACTGCCTCACCGATAACAGAAAAGAAACATGAAGATATAGAAGCTAAAGCTACTGGAACACCGCGGTTACAGTTTTTCCTCTCTTCTCTCTTTACCCTTTTTTTTGCCACTTTTGACAACGGTTATATATGGATCCCCAAAGTTCACCATTCGTCAACCTCCCCCCGCTCCCGATTTCAAACACCTCGGAGCAGGCGAGAAGCGTTGCTGATTGATTCGTCGCTCGGTGTCCTATTAGTCCCCTGAGTGTGTGTTGTGCTTGTGCCGATGTTGTTGTTGCCCCCCTGCCCACAGCAAATTCCTGTACGCTGAGGCCTGGGGTGGAGTGGTGTCATACTTGGTTGTCAACTGAAAACCCGCTAGAATTGTTACTACAAGTTTGTGCCTGGAATGGGCTGGCCGTTAAATGGTACTGTAAAATACTCATGAATGGTTTTATCTATTTCGTCGGTTAAACTGAAACCAGGCTTCATCTGTTGAGTACCATTACCTATGCTGTTTTAAGGTGTGAAGTACCTGTGTCTCGTTTGAATTGTCTCTGCTATTTGTGCCTGTGTTTGCACTGTCGTCTTGCATCTTCTGTGCATCTGAAATTCTGAATGCTCTGAGCATCTGATGTCCAGAGAGAATATTGCTGTTACCTTTTGTCCTTCATGGTGCTGTAACCAACTAATGCTGAAAAATCAAGTTGGTGATGAATGAATCGGGAAACCTGGCGTAGATATTACCATTGCAGATCTGGGAGAGGAGAATCGTCGATACGGATGATACGGAATGGTCCTCTGGGAATATACCAATCCTGAGATATCTCATCTCCAAACTGTATGGACGCTGAATTGAATGAATACTCTGCACGTTGAGCAACTAATGCTTGCTTGCTTGCATTTGGTCCCAAGCTTTGCCGGATGAAATGTGCATTGGACCTAAGAGATCCCCACATGTTGAGAAATGAGACCTGACACAAAGAAACATCAAACTGGCAAAGCAAACAGTAGCTGGATATGGATGATGTGAATGGAGTTGGAGTTGAGTTCTTGGACCTAAACGATCGATGGGGTTCTTCGATCTCCAGCATCGCAGTAATGGCACGTGTGGGTGCGACCGTGCGAGGAGCAAACCTGGTTAGGCAAGGGCAGCAGCATGGGGTGGCCATGAAAGCGAAGGTGCAAGCTGTGCGTGTCTGTCAAGGTCTCTGGGACGGATGGATGGATCTTGCAGCGATCATTGTGGCTGTCGGTGCAATAAGTTTCCCCTGCTGTTTTCTTGTTCCCTCTCTTCAACTCACTTGTGCTAATAGAGTCCACTGTTGCTGTTTATGACTCTGATACCAGCCATCTCTCCGCCCTCAAATTATTTTTAAAATAAGCTGTTACATCCAAAAATATAAATGAAAATCAGTTTTTTAAAAGTTCCACTTAGCCTGAACGCACTATTTCTGAAGTTTTTTAAAATAAGAGAGTTAATTTAGCAAAACTACATATATTGTACGAACCGTCACAAAACTCCACATTTAAGCTTTTTCATAGCATTGTTTCAATCGTACTCTATGTAGGAATAAACGGCATTACCTAAGTGTTGTTCCAAGTTTGAACATAAATGAAAAGCAGTTCTTAAAATGTCCCACTTAGCCTAAATGCACCATTTCCGATAGGAAAATAAAAGACCGATAATAGAATCTAAAATGTGAAGTTTTACAATACATTGCGCTCTTAAATATGAAGTTATACAAAACTGTTTCTTACGTGTGGAGTTTTGCAGCAGTTTGTACAATATAAGTACAATGTTTTGAAATTAACTCAAAATAAAAAGAAAGAGCCGGCTTATTGGGCCGGAAAAATCCATGAGTTAGAAATCTCTGGAAGGATCATCATATAAATTGGGCCAGAAAATGCCCTTGGTGCTGGCCCAATTTATGTTCATATGGAAAGTGCAACAATTTTGGGTCTGGACACAGTTAGCAATAATTCGGGCCTCGTTCCTGCTGAACTTGCACGATCTGATCTGTTAGGCCCGGTCAGCTAGATACGATCCGTTTCCTTTTGACACGCCCAAGACAGTACCGTCGATTGTGGTGGAAAACGGGATACCGTTTTCTAGCTTTTCTCTAAAATTTTGATATATCAAAGACAACGGTGACATGTAAACGTGAAAGTAGGGTGGTATTCTGTTATCTCTGAGATCAGGACCGTTCAAACATTCTCCAGAAGAACCTCTCTTAGGAAACGAAAAAGTGAAAATGCATACGCCAGTGAGTGAGTGTGCGTCTAAGTACAAAAGTATACTTGGCATCGACTGCACGCACGCAACCAAACTACACCAGATTTATTACACACGTATAAATTTCTTAAGATTTCTTTTAGCACGCACAAGTTCCACTGTTTTAAAGGTGTGTGAGCACCTATGCCACTTTGGCACATTTTCCTGAAGTAATAGTACTCGACTACTTGTGACAACTAGCTAGTCGCTGCTGCTTGTGTAACAGCATCTTTGAATTGGACAAGTAAACAAAGAGCACTGACATGACTCAGAATTCTTGTAAGATCAAAGCTAACGTGATGTGTATTGCTGCATGTGGTGCTCACTGGATAAGTCCGCGCAGATCTAGTGGCTACATAAGCAACGTCATTTTAGCTGCAACATGCATGCATGCATGCACATATGTATATATGTGGAAAAGGAAAAGTTTCAAAAAAAGAGAGAGAAAGAAACGAGGAGACGAAGAGCACATGTGTAGGAGAAAGGGAAAAGGAATATCCTACACGTATATATACATATATGGTCTCGTACGTGTATATATGCGTCTGATAGGGTAGAGACCGATCATGCATGCCTGCATGCATGGCCATCACTAACAGTCTAACGAGCTCAAGCGTGCATGTGCCGCGCCGCACGCGTGAGTGAGTGCACCTCGATATGTTTGGTAAATTTCGCCGACGTATATACGTTCATAGCCAAATTCGCACCATGTCTCTAGCTGCTTTATGAATCATATATATATGCTTTACTTTTTGTTTGGAAAATGTCGAAACAAGATTTTCATTCCACAAATTAAGCATATATAGCTGGCGCAAGCGCCGCTACTGCCACGTGCGAAGCCGAGTCGTTGCCGCCTGCGTGCGAAATCAGAGAGTCCATAAGATGCAACTGGATTGATGTACTGCTAGTCCAGAGACACTCATAGAATCATTGAAAAAGTTGGTCCTCCTTTCGCTATGTGTTAAGCCTCTCTGGTGTTCAGCTGCACTGCACACTAATATCTTTTCTTCATCAAGACAACAGCTTTTCTCTCCATGTTTCACACCTTTATATCGGCCAACACAAACATGGCTTGTTTCTTTGCATCATCCAACTGCCTCCAACCACATCATATCATCCAACCATGCATCCATGCGATATGTGCCCATTCTTGAAATTTTAATTTTCGTTTAAATCCGTAATACATTTTGTTACCTCGCAAAAACATCATCTTTTAAAGATAATGAAAGGGTCATTCTGCCAGCCTTTGTATCATGCGATGCACACAATCAAATTTTATTTAAGAGCCTCACAAAGCATCGATGCTAAAATCGGTTTACAAAATGGCAACAAATGCCACTCTGTAGCCAGCATCAGAGGAAAACCCGCCTCTATCAGCGTGAGGATATGCTACTCTTACGGTCAGTACAACCACCTAAAAAAAAATACTAAAATAGATAATGAATAATTCTCCAATACGACAATGTCTTCACGAAAAGACGACACTTATATTCATGATTGTAAAGAATGATTCCTTTAGAAAAAGCAATATACAGAAGAATTGAAATGTGAGCGGAGTTGGCTTATTGCTCTGAGGGCCAAATTGCATTTCTACAACAACATTTGTACATAGATATGAGAATTATAAAATTAATATTATATATAAAGCTGTGAAAAAAAGAAGGTTACTACATATATTCATGTTGGCAACTGGAGTCCGTAGAAGTGTGGTACCTTTTTCTGTGAAGAAACAAGTTTTGTTGAGTATCTATTACTATCTAGATGTTTTTTGTTTACTTTTTTAAAAGAATGATGTATTTTGTTACAACCTTTCTTGACAAAAGTGCCTGAATATAAAACTTGAATCCAAGTTTTGTTAAATGTTACAAAATTATGTGAAAATATATATTGATAGAGCCACATCAACCTTCTAGGCACAAGTATGCCATGTTCTCTCACAAATATATGTACAGCTAGTTAGCAACAGACAACATTTTTCATAATAAACAATGAGATTCGGAATATGATAATATCCAGCCCACTCATCCACGTACCATGCATAACCGTGCAGTCTCGCAGCACTTGATTGCAAGATTCCTGCTTTCTTTAGCTGATGCCAAACAAATAAACTAAAAATTCAAGATAAAGTTGGGCAGCAGAGGAAGGACAGTGATTGCAGACTTGAGACAGGAACAAGTGCCTAGTGTGTAAAATTATGTAGCCTATGATTGAAAGATTTATATCTTGCCCTCCTCTTGTTCTCCTTCTTTAAGGAAAGCAAGACTAGCTCTCATTGCTAGCTATGTAGCTAGAGTATCACTAGTCAATTCCTCAGCATGCTGCTCCCCCCTATTTGATCCAGGATGTGATTGGTACACCAGTGATTCATGAGCAATTTTGATCCTGGATGTGTTTGGTACTATAGTGGTTAATGAGCAATTTTGCAACCAAAACTTAGAGATACACGGATCTAGGGTTTCCTTAATTTGTAGATGCAAAACTGTTTGTGAGGGTAGCAATAGCTAGCATTGTCCTCCTCCCTTGTTGCTATGGACCAGTCCAAAAGAGGCTAAGGGAAGGCAGCATGCATGGAGGCTGGTCGTTCAGTGTGCAAGGTCAATAAGCCATAGCAAGCATGTGGAGTGTTGCTACTCACATGACACCTATGACACCATGGCACCATTTGGAGGATAGCATAGTGCCAAATTTTCTTTTTACATGTGGTTTTATAGCAAAAGGTAGGTGTAAGCTTAATCCGAGCACTACAAATTTATAGTGGACCTTGTGGTCCTGAGAGAAGTGAGATTGTAGGATGTGCATCAACCACTTTGCCAGTATAAAAGTGTGTCATTATAATTGCATAGACATAAAAAATACGATGACCACAAGTAGTGTAGATGATACGTGTTGAGAGTAGTGCATCGATGCATGCTCCATTTGCAAACCATTGGAGGAAAATGCGGTTTGTGGGAAACAACTATGTGATGGTTCAATGTTAACTACCCATCAATCACTCCATATGTGTGTAGGATTGGCATTCCATGGCAAGAGAGAATCTTATGTACAAATCTTGAAATTTCTCTACAGTTTTCAATTACATTTCGACCATGGGTTTAAGCACACCATCAATGCTAAGCCCTTTCGACCTACTATATTTTATATATGGGTCTCCACGTGTCACACAACTGTAACCTTTGTCGGAATATATATTCTTCTATATCTTGAATGGTTTAGTTTGCCACTACTTTCAATGGTCTTTTTTAGATAATCATAGGTACATAATCTCTGAAGGAAACCGAATGGAGTAATTCGTGATGCCCTACAAGCATCAAATTGAGATAATGGTTACTTCTCCTTTTTCCTTTCCAAGAAAAACTAACGTATGTTGGGGGAGTTGTAATGCACACATACAAGTTTATCTTTCCTATATTCAAAGATATCTTGGAGCAACAAGCGTGCACCATGTGCTGCACATTGGGTGGCTCTTGAGTTGGAGCTAGCCATAGCAAAAGTCCAAAATGTTAAGAGGATATACTCTAGAGATGTATGGATGATGTAGTCTAGAGACTAGACTACTCTATACTTTTCTCTTTCTTTCTTTTCCTTAGTCTTGGACGTACGTATGGATGATCTTATGCTGCCGCCATGCAATGCGATGCTAGTTGAGCCCATGTGATCGGTGCATGCACTCGACCAATGGTTTATGTGTCTTTCACACACTTTTCATGTCAAACTTAATTTCCTCATGCCGTATTTAATTTTTGAATGAACAAGCAAAGTACGTACGTGGGTGCGTCCTTATTCCTGCACTTTGTTTTTGTTTTAGTTAAGTTATAATTGCATTTCAATGTGTTCTCCCACTTCTCGTATTAGTGACTATACTTTTATACGTATGTGTTCTACTCTTATATCACTCTGAATAATTTTGTCATACTCCAAAGCAGATCAAATTTTTTTGCGTAATTTTTGCATATTCCAGCAATTTTTTGCGTGTATACTCTCCTTTTATGTAAGGGAAATGGTATATTTCAGAAAATGGCCCCAACTAATTTCTCCATGCAATTCTATTCAAGTATCTTAAAGTTGGTATTCAAGTAGTATACTGAAAATAACAAACAAGTCTAAGAAATTCTATTCAAGTGGAACGGGCTTCTGTATACATAAGTGAGCATGTATGTCTCTGTTTGAACACTCTGTACAACTTGATCTGTTCGGCCAGAGAAAGGAGAAATGAACGGCTGTGATCAACTGGGTGTAAGAGGACATGACCCCACATTCTGCGAGAAATACCGGGCCCACAACCTGTCGATGCAGCGACATGGCCCACTGGCCATTTGCCTGACAAAGCAAGCAACAAAGCCTGCTTGAAGTTTGAACTCAGTTTGCGTGGAATCCATGTTGGGTCCCAGGCTCCCATAAGAATTCAGAACCTGGTCTAGTAAAATGGCCATGCTACAGTTAGTGCCTTTTTCTTCAGAGAAGTAATTTGATGTCGTTGGATCGTATAATCGTACGATGGAGGAGGGTGTGCACCGCAACGAGGTGCTATATACAGGGCGTGATTGGTTGGGTGCATCGCCTGCAGACCGTCTTTAGAAACAAAATCTTTTGTGTTGTGTTTGGCTCATTGGTTTCACAGGTATTCCTAAGACAGAATAATTTGCACGAGTGCTTTTGCTTTCACGTCCCACATCTCCTATTGTGTAACTCGTATAGCAAAGAGAGAACACAATCTAAACCAAGTCGATGGCAAATTGACAAGTGTTGGATACTGTTTTGCATCTTGGAGCTTATGATCAACGACAAGTTGGAGCAGAGTACCAGCTCTGTTATTCACCATTCTTACATGGCAGGGGAAGTCGCAAGAGTAGCCGGCATATGCAGCTGAGCAAGCACCCCTCGCCAAACAGACATGGAGAAGGAGCACCTGGTAAACAGATGCGCCGCTGTTTCCGGATGGATTCTGCAAAGACAGCAAATGGGAACTGCTAGCCAGGCATGGAATTGACATTTAGGTGGCACTTGGATTTTCCAAATCATTTCCTTGTAGCTCTTTCGGATCAGGCCATGGAATTGGAATAGGTAAGCAGAACTGGTTGAGTACATTATGAATTTAAACGAAAACCCTTTCCAACCTGAAGGGATTTGTGTAATCCCTCCCTACCCAAAGTTCCAAACAAGACCAGAGGACGTAAGAGCTACATATATCATTTTCCATGCAGAAATCACTTTCTAATACTGCGACCCAGTGCATTCTGCAGTGGTCGTTAGAAAGAAAGGAACACCACAAATATCACACATATACATACATATCCTCACATGCAGAGACGACATTACCCTACTCGATCTACAGAGTGGAATGCATGTGCTTGCCATGCAGCCCAACCGATCTTTGCCCACTTTTAATTACACAAAAACCATACAAGAAGTCAACAACCACACACACTAGAACTAGCTAATTATTGATTAATCACTTTGTACTAATCCGAAACCACCAGTAGCTAGTTACTTCATCCGTCCACAAATTTAAGGTTCAATTTTGACCAATAATTAAACTAATAATATTTAATTATATGATATAAAAGTTGTACCATTAGATTCATATTCAAATGCATTTTCAAATGGTATCACTTTTATGTTATATAACTTAATATTATTGGTTTAATTGTTGGTCAAAATTAAACCTTAAATTCTGTGTCTACCTTATATTTGTGGACGGAGAGATTAATAGTTAATACAACGCTAGTGACAAATCAATTAATTAGTGGCGTGCATCGGTGCATGTGCCCGCCCAGGAAGCAAGGGGAGCGCGCGCGGCTACATGCAGAAGGAGCTCATGTGAAACGGAAGCGCGTGCTGCTGCGTCACTAGCGGCGCGGGCCCAACGCCGCCGCCGCCACCGCTGCAGTTGCTCTCCGGCGATGACGACGCGGCTGACCCGGACGAGAAGGAGTTGCCGGCGGTGGCGCAGTCGGCGGCGTCGACGTTTGGACGGCCGGGGTTGAACGGCGGTATGTCAGCCGGCGTGGGCGGCGGAGGGTGGCGCCACCGCGGGAGCGGACCGGCCAGGAGCAGAGTCTGGAGGAGTGGGCCCGCCGATACCACGGCTTCCACTAGGCGGCCCTTCTCCGGCAGCCGCCGCGTCAGCGCCATTTCCAGCTCCGCCTCCTCCTCTGGGGTGGTGGCCGCGGCGGCGTCGGGCGCGTGCTCGTCCATGGCGACGGGCCCGGCGTTTCCTACTCCCCCTCCTCCAATGAGGCCGACGTGGAGCACCGGATCGGGGAGGCTCTGGGACGGCGGCGCCGGCGGCGTCTGGGTGTGGTGGTGGAGGAGGAGCAGGAGGGAGTGGCAGTGGCGCCGGAGCTCGTCGCGCTCGGCGGCCGCGGACGCAACGAGCGCCGCCAGCCGCGCGGCCTCGGACTCCACGCGTCGGAGCTCCGCATGGTGCGCGGCGCGCGCCGCGTCGAGCTCGGCCAGTGCGCGGAGCAGCGCCTGCCGGAGTTCCGACGCCGTCGAGAAGCACTCCAGCTGGTCGCCGCCGTCGAAGGTGGCTAGGGTTGGGTCCCACGTGTAAGCGAGCGCGGCGGTGGGCTGGAGGTGGCCATGGCCGCCGTGGATCAAGGGGTGGTGGCCGCCATGGTCTTCCATGTACGTAGTGTTGTTGTGTTTGGGTTTTGGGTTTAGAGGGAAAGGGTGATGAGATGATGATGACGACGATATGGGCGTGTGAGTGTGATCTTGGCTTGGTGATCGATGGTGTGGTAGGGTATATATACAAGATCTTTTTCTGGGTTCCTTATTGTTCTCTTACAAATCTTGGTTGGTTTTATGATTATCGGTTGATAATCTGATCGTAAAATTGATGTGGGGTATGCATATTTAAGTAAGTGGGTTCGATATTTTTATTGTGGGGAAATTTTTTGGTGCTTAGGGAAGCCTTCATATAAAATTTATGTACTTGCAATGCGTTGTGAAATTAGCCTCGCGATGGCTACCATTATGTGGGCACTCTGCTCCTTTCATTTAATCACCAACCTCACCGATTTCCTAGGGACTGGTCAGTCAGACCAACCATGAGGACCGGTCTGATCGTGCCTTTGCACTAGTTCGAATTAGTCTGAGTCTTTATCTTAGGTTTTATATAATGATGCCCAAATATTATAGGAGAATTGTTTACAATGTGTTTGATTTAAACACTACGCAGCCCTATCTATTAGTTACAATAGTTTTAATTATAACCTATTTATACATACATTTGACGTAATCTCAACACAATGCTGCTAAACATATGAATTTGTATGTTCTATTTGTCATTACGGTGGATTATGATAACCTCGTTATAACGAGTCAACAGAGTTTTGATAATTGGTTATTTGGTTATCTGCTATTCTATTTCTTAATCAAGTTGTAGATATATATAATTGTTAGCGTTTTAGAACATGTCAGATGGAATGTTGGAGTACAACAATTGAATAACAAGATTGATCTATATTTAGTTTGATTTACACACCAGAGAACATACATGCGTGCAATCCACTTAAAAGGAAATATGTCTTCTAGTTATTGTGATTTATTTAACAACCTCTTTTGCCCTTTTTACCTTGCTTTCATTTCCCCTTTTCCTTTTGTGCATGAATCCTATGTTCTCCATAAGAAGGGAATCCAAGATGGGAACTACCATGCATGCCATTATACCCTAGCCAATAATGCATCCTGGCCCTAGGTTCTGCCTTCTGTCGCTATCTCCAATCATCATTACTGCCCAAGTCATCTTTCACCCTTTGCTCAACTTTAGCTTAAAAGGTTGCAGCTAAAATATAGCTGTTCAGCTGTTTGGGATCTAGCTAAGGCAGACAGAAGTTGCACTGCAACACTGCAAGTGGCTCAAATGTGAACTGTGAAACCTGTAGGAACTAGAAGGAGGCTAGCTGCCTCTGAGCATGTTTGCACTGATTACCTCTCACATCATTTTCACAGGTACCAGCTTTAACAGAAAAGGATAGACCAAACTAAAGTTGCATTGCATTGCATGCCACCCTGCATAGTACATGCCACTAAAAATATATATACATCTCATGACTAGAAGAATGTCCATATGTGCATGCATGTGTAGTTGTGAGTTGGTAGCAAGCAGGGGTACCTGTCAGGTAGAACTTCAGAGGACTACTGCCCATGCATGTTGCCATCAAAGTCTCCTTGTCTAACATGGAGAGGGTCAGATCATATAGCTCCTAGAGCTTCAACCTTGAAAAAAGGGTGATATTTTTGTTGACAACATGGGGCATTTGGTTTACTTTGTTGTAGTTTTGGTGCTCTTCTATGTGCGGTTGTGCTTCCTGGCAGGGAAATATAATTTTGTTAGGATCCCCTCGATCATGTCAGAACCGATCAGAAGTTGTTTGATCGTGACCTATGTACGTCGATCATGTTCCAACGACTACTAATTATGATCTCACTGTCATGTGGGCTCGATCGGTCATCTAGAAATTTTTTGGATTGTGTGTATGGTGGATTTCCTATGACATGATGCAGCATGAGACCAGATCTCGTAATATTCGTGCAAGATCTAAGACTTGGTTATGCACAGCTGACTCTAAAGAGGCTGGGATTTGGCAAGGTAAGTAACGCTAACATTCAGCATTTAAGGTAAGTAACGCTAACATTCAGCATTTAAGGTAAGTAACGCTAACATTCAGCATTTCTCTATCTGAAGATCCCTATTCAACAAATTTGTATTCTAGTATTGGTAAAAATAGCACTGTAATCTGCAGCTCGTGTAGTTGTGCTCCCATTAGAGCTAGAGTCACGAGAGAACAAGGGGAAACTAGTCATGCAACAGCGTGAGTATTAATTCATCGTTCTGTCTTTGTTCGCGTCATTTTGTTGGATAATGAAAGCTTCTTATTGATTTCTTTGATTTCTTTTGCGACGTATCAGGATGAGAGATTCGGAAAAGAGTTTAAACTCCCAATCTCTGCATCGAGAATGCATTTAGCCTATTTATTATAGACATACAAAGTTTCGGGGACATAACCCGGTCAAGAGCCTCAAGCCCTAAATTTTTTTAATAATACAGAGGAAAGATATACTCATGGTGCATATTACACCGCCGTCCATACTATGTGAAGAGCTTCCTAGACACCCTCTTCAACTGAGTACAAGCCACCCCCACCTGCTGGTCCTTTGGACGCTAAAGAATATACCAAGTGCGGAGCCAATATGTACATAAGAAGATAACCTACATAGAATGGGTATACTCCTCTTCTCAGAAACGACGTCATTTTTATAAAACCATAGTGACCACGATAGAGCGGCCGCTCCACCTAAGATCTTGGCTCTTAGTTTTTCATCCAACCTCACGGCTAATTACCAAACATGTTGGTAGCACTTCGAGGGAGAGACAGATTAGAGGCCACTTAGACAATTCGGCACACAGAGTAAGAAAAATGACAATCATAAAAAAGATGTTTAATAGTTTCGCATTCCTCTTTGCAGAAACAATATTTTGGACTCCCCACCCAATTCCATTTGCTAAGATTATTTTTGGTTAGTATTACCCCTTCCCACAAATACCATAAAAATCTTACGTTTCAATGGAATTTTTAGTTTCCACAATTGTCAGTTGTGTATAGGCACATTGCTATGTACAAGTGTGGAATATAGTAATTGCACAGAATATTGCCCATTTTGATGCAGAGCGAAACGTATCACGGTCTTGTGACAATTGTATGTGCGCAAGCCGAGCTCGCAGCTCATTGAACGTTACTAGTTTTTTGTCATGGTCATCTCGGTGTCTGAGAAAAAGACGCATCAGAAGAGAAATCGATGGAAGATCGGTTTTCGATAGTAAAAGTTTTTCAAAATTATGAGCAAGTCTAGGAGTAATCGTGGAGTTGTTAAGACAATATGCACAAGTCGAAGAAATGGCGTACAGTAGATTGCTTCAGGGAACATATAGGTTTTGCATTATGGATTTTTTAATTTTTTCTTAATTATCTACGCTGCTAAATTTTGACTGCTTACTCTTGTATTAGTTGGGTAGGTAGGTCTTCTAGAACACCCAAGACATCGACAACACAAGCAGTAGGAGTGCGAGGAGGCATTATTACCAAAATAAAAGGCATTGCATTAGGTTTTCATGCAATCGGTTTTCGTTAGCAAAAGTTCTTTAAAATCAGGAAGAGACTAGGCAATTAGCACAAGTCCCACGGAGAGGAAATCACAGAGGAGTACGATTTGTGGTCTTTTTGACCGCAGGTGCACATTTGAAAATCGTATGAGGAATTTTTCGAGGAGGAGAAATTGAACATAAAAAAGAGAGGTAGGTTCGTCGGTCAACAACTAGAATTTCTGAAAGAGGTGAAATTAAAGGAATAAAAGAAGAGTAGCTTTGTTAGCCAACAACTAGAGCCTTCTCGTAGTGATAACTGCCAACGAGTTATGCCATCTTTAAGGAAGGTAATCGGAGGCGGATGGCTGAGGAGCGAAGGAGATAGAAGATAATGTGAGATTTATTTTTTGACATGAGAGAATACGAAAAAATGCTCCAGAGTGTGGTATGATTTGCACAACTAGACCAGTAGGCGACTAAAATAAAAATGTGCTTATTTCTTGACCTGAAAGATGCGCTCGTTGCACAATGGATGGGTGGCTCAAAAAATAATTCCAGAGAGACCGTACATCCGTTTTTTCTAAACAATAATAATAATATTAGATAGTTACTGTATAGGAGAAATTAGAATTAAAAATAACAATGTAAATGACTACTTCACCACAAGAAGGATGTTTTTCAAGACGAAGTGGCACAAATTTTACAATTAACAATGGGTTATGTACATTTAACACCAATCTAACTAAACTGAGGTGACTCTCAATGCGTACAGCGCGGCATAGACCTGAAGTTGAGAACTAAAGGAGAGTTTTCATAAAGGTGTTTTTGAATTTCATTTCTAATACCCCAATAACTCATTAAGCAAGAAAGTTCTTTGATCAAATTTCTAGCACATATTATGAGTGGATAAAATTTGTCTGATATGTAAGTAGGCTTCAATAAGATACTATGTTTATTTCAAAACACGAAAGCACATATAAAATGTCAAAGAAAATATTTAACAACAGAAAGTTAGTTGTGCAAATACACGGGCTACTCTACTAATTCTTTGGAGGAGTCCAGTTAAGCTATAAATTTTTGATGATATGGCATTTCTGCATAGGAAGGTTAATGATGAAATCACCATCTTTCGTTCTATATCTTCCAGCTCATCTCAGCTCCTGTCTTGTCCAGAATAAAAAGTCAAGAGAAGTCATGAGAGCTAGTAGCTTCTGTATAAGGCTCTAGAACACGCGCGTACGTACTCCCCATTTCACGTCAGCAGTAGTATGATCACGACCTCATAGATTCCCATCTTATTACCTGAAAGATTTTTTTTGTACATGCATACTAGAGGTAGTAGACCCCTTTGACATTTTGGATCAATGCGCGTTGATCTGATTAGCAATAAAGATCTACTCTCAGAATATATGTACTCCCTGTAGCGTGAAAATGCATGTCGCTTCTGCACATCGACACGATCTCAGAAGACCACTTAGACAGCTAAATTTTATCATAATAATGTGTGATCGGCAGTCAAAATAGCCACGGATAGGCATGTGATGTATTAGTGATAGCGCAAGAATGTCCGTCTCCATCCAATTTGTTAATTCCCTAGGATCGAAACAGCACGACGTATTATATTAGAGCACACGCGTGAATTGAAATGGCACACGACGTGCTCATGTTAAGTAAGACCGTGGAGGCGCATGCGGATCACTGCGTGTTGATCTGATTAGTAATTTCAGCCAAATTTATTTTGTATCGTGTGTAGAGGATGTGTACACGCTCATGTATAGTGGCGCAGGTCTATCGTATAGGCGGTTTGCATTTGTCTTATACTTGGAAAACAATCACGAAAGCCACTTTGTCTGGGCCTTATCCGTTTGAGGTGCCTCTTTGGTAAACAAATTCTTTGGGCCGTATAGTTCTCTTTCTGGTCTGTCTGTTCGGTTTTGGGCTATAGAGGCCCATGGCGTATGTCGAAACAGAGGGTATGAAAAATCCAGACAATGTAGCCTCTCAATAGTTATTTAGCTCATTATTATATAATGTCACGCTTATACCGACCAAGTGTTCCTTCTTAAATCACGGACATACGAAGTGGAAAATGAAGTGGGCTTTAGCATCACAAGGCGACCAGCCGTGGACATGACGGAGCTTGCGGATACCGAGTGGCATGCCTAGATATCTGCACTGCAGGGCAGAGATCGGCACCTGGATGGGAGCAAGATGACATTGAAGTCGAGGTTGTGGCCACCGGAAGTAGTCAAAATTTGTGAAGTTTATTTATATGCTTTCTAAAATGTCACGTAGTAAGGAACCGAGGTAGTAGTAAGAAACTTTTACTAGCGCTCCACACTACTTAAGATTACAAAAAGGGGAAGCTCTTCTTATCTGTCTACGATTGACGAGCTTGATAAGATCAGTAACTAGTCGTGCATCGCGAGCGATTCACCCAACGGTGTCTGCTTGGTCTATATAATCGCTCAATTCATCTCCTCATCCACCATCAAACCCTAACCCCATTCCCGCCCTTGCCTCCGCCGTTGACCCTGACTGGACGCGACCTTCGGTGCCAACCCTCGTGTGACCGTCCTACTCCTCTGCTGCCCTCATGGAATATTGGATGATTTGTTATTTCTCGAATAAAAAGATCATAAAAACCACAGTTTTGATACCATATATACGGGATGCTCGAAACAATATCTTTTGTTATATGCGGTGGAGTAGGATGTTTGATGATAGGAAGCATCCAATAGCTATACAATAGTGTGATGGAATGCTAAAATTGGTAGTCAGATTCCTCGTTCCCTAAGAAAAGGAAGGCATCGAAATGTGAAGCAGTGTGGACCCCATATTTTATAGTTACTCAATGATCCTTTGTAAAAGGATCATTCGCCTTTTAAGTCACTTGCTGAAACTTGAGAGTTTACTACAAACTACGCTCTCGAGCTGTGACTATTACAACGAACGGAACGCGCCGCATGGTCAACGCAATGAATCCAACGGAACTGAATAAAAACACTTGCGCTGGCCTCGATTCGGCGTGGAAAGCAAGCAGCGCGGCAACTTGGGTTAATTTGGTGGCGAGGAAGTAGATGCGGGGTGGAGGATTTATACTCTTGTTCTTGTGATTCTACCATTTTGTGGGATTTATATTCTTGTTCTTGTGATTCTATGATTTTGTTGGATTTATACGCTTGTTCTTGTGATTCTACGATTTTGTTGGATTTATACTCTTGTTCTTGTGATTCTACTATTTTGTTGGATTTATATTCTTGTTCTTGTGATTTTACGATTTTGTTGGAAGTTGGGGCGGGGAAGAGGAGATTGCCTTCTTGGATCTTGCCGCCCGGAGGCGAGAGAGGCCAACGAACACCGAACTAGGTTGCACAAGGCGGGGATTTTTTCTATGTCTTTTAGAAAACATTTTTTAGTGTTTGGTCTATATAATCATGTACGTATCAAAATGGTGAAACTTCTCAAGAAGTCAAGATAGAACAGAGAAAAATGTTTCCGTGGTGATGTAGTTTTGGTTTGCATCACCGGACTAGTCTATAGTGCAGCAGAACACTCCATATGCATGCTGTACGTATTAGTCTAGTAGCTTCTTGAAGTGCTGGATCATATAAGAATCCTGCAAATCGGTGGGTTCACAGGTGAGTGCCGCCCGACCCTTCCGTCGCCACGCTTTGCGTACGATTGCTGGCGACGCCGTGCTCCTCCGCATCCAACATCACTCGCCACCGCCGCAGTCGCTGGCGCAGCGCTAGGATTTGTCGCTAGGACTTTTTCCTGGCGCAACTAAGATATCTCCCATCCCATCCCATGGAGATCCCCTTTCCTAACCTACATGTTAGAAACTCTGCTAATAATCAAACGATATTTTTTTTCACGGAGTGCGATGAACACCAATCGTATCTATATAATCATATAGATCCGACCTATAAACCTATCTACAGAAATGATTACCTAGGTAATCATTGTCACCTCAAATATTTGTTTATGTTCATTACGTTTTATCATTATTGTTTTCTCGCGCAGTTTAGGGCCTCTTTGAAATGTATGATTTCAGAAACTAGGAACATGAAAAAGAGGGGATCGCAATCTCCTGCCCTCTTGAATCCTACACGATTAAAAACACTACTTGTTTGGATTTTCAAAGGATTCAAATTCATAGGAAAATTTCCTTTGATGCATGTTTGGTTTGCAGGAATGAAGACTATAGGATTTTTTTTCCTTTGGATCAGTTCGTGTACAATTCCACAGGAATTTTTCCATTGGATCGGACCTCATGGAAAAAATCCTGGCGGGAAACGGAAGAAAAATCCTGGCTAGTTGTGATTTCCTGTGTCTTTCCTATGGTGTTACCTAACACACTTTTGTATCAATTCTTGTGTTTTGCAATTCCATAGGATTCAAGGGGATGTGGCACTCTAATCCTCTATTTTTCCTATTCCTATATTTCTAAAATCCTTCGAACCAAAGAGGGCAAATGGTTTGATTGCACCATAGAAAAAACATAGAATTCTTTCAAGAGGTCTGAATAGATGAATATTTTCCTATCAAATAAAGTGCAAAATGAATCTTTAAGAAAATTCTTAAGAATTCAATTCTACAAATCAAACAAGCCACACAGAAAAATTCCTTAGTATCACAATCCTTCAAATATCTTTGCAAAATCCTTAGAATCAAAGATGCCCTTACCTGGAGGGCAGCAATCTTCAGGCTAACATGTTATGATATACAAGCCACTTGTTTAAACTTGAGAAAATAAAATTATTGTTGAGCACGTTGTAGCAGTACATACTTTGGAGTATCAATTTTTAGGAGGAATATAGCTTTGGATGAAAATATTTCTTCTTTACTTGATTCTGAGTCCAGTGGCGGACCTGTTGAGTCGTGCCTAATTTTGTTCAGCGATCTTACTGATATATCAGCAGCACCACTACTCCCATACAAATTGCTTTG
The DNA here is from genome assembly GCA_019208055.1 of Stipa capillata. Taxonomy (NCBI): domain Eukaryota; kingdom Viridiplantae; phylum Streptophyta; class Magnoliopsida; order Poales; family Poaceae; genus Stipa; species Stipa capillata. Next base: position 418,770 of record JAGXJF010001992.1, on the reverse strand, counting down.
TTTACTTCATGCTCTTGTACGTGTAAAGTCACTGATCGTAGCGAGCTATATATCATCTCACATGTTGATGCATGAATTTCAGTTGAGCAATAATGGCAATGGCTAGAGGACGGGTGGCGCAAATATTGGCCGTTGTCAACTTAATGCTGCAATATTATGCATACGTCGTCGTAAGCAGGACCACGTGCGTGCTTTTCCTTAAATTACATTTTACATAATCTGCTAATACTCAAAAACAATATCTATTTTTCAACGAACGGCATGTCATGAACATCAATCGTAATGATATGGGGATAACATGGCCGCTCTGCTAATCATGGCCACTTCAAAACTTTCTCTTGCATGGCCACTTTGATATGAGGATATAACATAGATACTCTTTTATCATTGTTTTCCCCTTTCTGTTTAGCTCGAGGACAGCCATTTTGAGGATGTAACATGTCATCATACAAGTCACTTGCTACGAACACTCGGTTTAATAAAAGTCTTGGCTGTGTGCATCAATTGATGTAGAGGCTGAAGGCGCCGCGTTCTTTGTTTCCTTTGTAATTGATCGTCAGTGTAGTGATTGGCCCGTGAATTGTGGCCAAATTTTGTTCAGCTATGTGTTGATATCAGTTGCACAACACTCTACTCGTGCAATTTTCTTTGTTTACTTAGTGTAAAGATATTGATCGCGGCAGGCTAGCTAACATCTGTCATTGGATATGTTGATGTATGCATTTCAGTAGAGCAGCAGGGGGAACAGCTGGAGAACGGGTGACGCATACATTGGTTTATCTCACCTTCGTGCTGCAATCCGCTTTCCTCCTCACTGTCTTATTCCGGTGGGTCCTTTTCGTTAAATTACATATTATAGACTTTGCTAATAATCAAGACGATATCTCTATTTAAAAGAACAAAGTATAATCATTAATTTATAGATACGAGTCTAAATAGTAAACTTTTGACACATGCTATCGGCTACGTCTTTCTCTGAGGATGCGAGGGATTCGAACGAGCAAGACGCTCCACCGGCTGAAGTTTTCTCTCGCCTGCCTAACTTTGTTACTCGGTTTATTGATATCAGTAGCACCACTTTCTCGGGAAAGTCAGGGGTGCACAGGGGGGGGGGCATGTGCACCCCTTATTTCAAAATTTTCAAATTCACACATTTAAGTTTCAAAAAAATCTAAAAAAATTCATACATGTATATTACGGATTTAGGTATGCATGGTTAAATTTTTGTAAAATAATATATCCATTTGTGATCTGTGCAAAAAAAAGAAGAGAACACCTTAGGGGGTTGTGCACAGTAGTGAACAGTACAAAGCCATGAACAGTATGTATATTTGTTTTTTTCACACAGGTCACAAACGGGCATATTATTTTACGAGAATTTACCTGTGTGTACTTCATTCCATCACAAACCAGTATGAATTTTTTTAAATTTTTCTAAAACTTATACGTGCTTCAAAAAATTCGAGCAAACTCTAATGGGGGCACCTGCCCCCGTGAGCTAAAAATCCTCACCCTTCTCGATCCTCACCCCACTTTCTCATCCAATTTGCTTTGTTGCTTTAATGCTCTCATGTAAAGTTACTGACTTAAGGCTAACTATCATCTAGCATGTTGAAGTATCAAAGTGGAGGAATAACGACAAAGGTTACAAGACGGGTGTATCTGTTGGTCGCTGTCTACATCATGGCGTAAGTTTCCCTCCACGTCTACCCTGGAAAACTGTGGATAATTTTCCTCTTACGTGTTTAAAGGCTAGTGGTAATAAAAAAGATTACTCCACACCCCTTAATTATTCTGCAAGTCTAGATTTTCTAGAATTGTAGAATTGAATCCTTGGAATTTTTTTTTCTAAAGATTCATTTACACTTTATTTCATAGGAAAATAGAGGCTAGTGGTACTTTTTCTCAAACTACATGTTTTTATTAGATAATGAATACTTTGTTCTCAACCTCGGTATCAACTAGGATGCGTATAACCATAATTGAGCTGATAAAAATGTCTAAAAATTAGAACTCAGTACACACAGTGTAGGACTGAGTTTCAACAAAGAGCTACGAACAAATGATGGTGTTGAAACTTTGACTTCTTTAGTGCATTATTGGCTTCTAGGTGGTCAAGTCACTCACGTTAAAGTAAGACTAGTTTTCGGGCGGCACGCCGCTCACGTTGAAGCAAGTTCATTGTGATTTCAGGCGATCGAGCCGCTCACGTCGAATCATGACTTGGTAATACACTGAGTACTTAAAAATAGCACAGTCTAATTGGAAGACTAGCAATTATAAATCATTACTTTGTTAATATACAAATTGTGCTTACCATATGGTGGATTCTGATGCACACTTCTGTTTTACATATACTCACCCAACACTATTATATACTCACCCAACACTATTGAGTCAATCGGAAGTGTGATTTGGTGTAAAAAAAATTGCAGATGGTTTACAAAAATCATGTGTGTTTAAGCTAGTTATATACTCCGTATGGTTTTTATTAAAATGGATATATCATAGACGGTTTGTCTAATACATATTATCACAAACAATTAAAATTATTCTAGGACGTTATTTGTTTTGAAATGGAGGTTGTATATGTTTATTTATTCGTGTGAACCGAGAACCATGAATAACAATTGTGTAGATATGAGTATGACCCAGGTAATCGCAACCATTTCAATTGTTCTCTTGCAAAGCCAGCTTAGAGGTGGCCTTTCCTTGCGTTCGTCACATTTTATCATTGTTTTTTTCCCCTGGCGGTTCAGCCTAAGGCTAGAATGTCATGGTATAAGCCACTTTCTTAAACCTGAGATAGTATTATTATCACCACGGAGCACGTTTTAGTTGAAAATATTGATTTCGATGTTGCTTTGTTACTTGAATGCTCTCATGTGAAATTACTGATTCATGGCTGGACTACTATCTGACATGTTGATGTATGTATGCTTTTCAGTTTAGGAACAATAGAAATAGTTAGGAGACGGGCGAAACTGATCCCTATATTGGCTAGGGAGCAGGTGGTGCGTATATTGGTCGCTGTCATGTTCATCTTGCAAGTACATTTCCTCGTCTCCGTCGGGATCCCGTGGGTACTTTTTCTCAAACTACATGTTTCTATTAGCTTTATTCTCTACCCCGTATCAGCTAGGATGCGTATAATCATCATTTTATAAACAAGTCGTCAACCCGTGCATTAGCGCGAGCTAGGTTAATTTTATTTTTCATAAATCTTTCATGATCACTTAATAGATTTTAATATATATGAGCCAAAAACGTAGGCACAAGATGCTACAACACGGTTGAAGTCATGTTTAAAAGCACATGTAATATAGTTTAAATATTCTTTCATGAGAAACGGGAAAATAACATAAAATCCTAATTAATGTATGACGTAAGAATACAAAGCGGCCGGGAAAACAGAGTCTATTACATAATTTGACAGTTATCTACAAATTGTAGTCAACTGGTCTATATGTTTCTTGGACATTTCTTATTGTTTTGTAGTCACAAATTTGCGTTACTTATAAATTTGAAAGTTCTACTTTGACTACGTGGTCTCTTCAGCTATATATAGATTTGCAATAAACTTGGACTATTACTTGTTTTGCATCCAGGTGTTCTTATCGTGTATGTTATGTATTAGGAAATACATAGTTTTCGTTAGTAGTTAGAGTTTCCATTCTGATACATATATTAAATACTAGGTTAAGTCTATGTCGGACCGATGGCTTAGATTTTCTCTCTCTTTGTTCTAATGAGCACCGTAATTTTCTCAGAGGCTGTACGGTTTACTTGCATGGGCAAGATATATGTAGTTTATGGTGTAAATATTTGACCTATTAATACGTGGAATTTACGGTGCATCGTTGTCATCAACCCATGTGTCCGTGTGGGTTTACAAATTAGACTTTTCATAGCAACTTTAGGTTTTATTAATTTTAGTACATTTGTATTATTAGAGGATTTTCTTTACCTCACTTCGATAGGTTGAAAATTTTATACTCTAAATGGTAGACAAATTAAATATATGTTGAATGCCATCTAACTAGGGACAATACAAGAAAATATTATATCTTCGGTCTCCATCAAATTTAGATTGTGTTTAATTAAGAGATGACTCGCATGTGTGCGAGTGGTGGCATGTATGCTGCCACGTTAACGTTGTAATTGTATCACACTAAAAGTATACAAAAAAGTTGTAGCCAAGAAGGTGATAAATTACAAATATTGAAAAAACAATGACTCATAGAGAATTTATTTAAGTTTCTTCCTTCAAAATCTATGTTACTTTCTAGTTTAAAATTTTGTATACTATTTTATGATATTTAGTCTTACTGGTGCAATTGCACGGGTCATGTGTTTACTTACTTGTTTATTTAGATATCCAGGGTTATGAATAGTAAGGAGCAAGAACTACTATTTGAGTCAATCTAAACCATTATAACTTAGTCAGATGATCATATTTTTTTGTTTTTCTTCGATGGACTAAGAATCCCTAGGGAGTCTGTTTACAAATAGTAAGGAGCAAGAATTTTTACTTGAGTCAATCTGAACGCTTAGAACTCAGTCCCACCAGATAGATGGTCAGCTGTTTTTCTTTTTCTTTGATTAACGTGAGAATTTTTAGGGAGTTTATAATTAGTATAGTAGAATTTCACTGAATTGTTTGAATGATATGTATTCCATTTGCATTATTATATTTGAATATATGCCAAAGAAAACTAAAAAAACATACCCAAGTTTGCTTGTGCACTTCAATTCCGTGTGTGCATGGTTGCCGAAGGATTAGGAGAAAGAGGTTTTGTAGGTACGGGGAGTTGGACATGCAATTTGCATGTACAAAGGAATTAGGTATATGAGAATGCGTGTGTAAAATTAGACTCTAATATTTATTAGGAACAGTAATAAGTTATTTGAGTCAATCTAAACCGTTATAACTCTGTCCCACCAGATAGATGATCAGATGTTTTTCTTTTTTTATTAACGTGAGAATTTCTAGAGTCTATAATTAGTATAGCAATAGAAGATAGATTTGTTTGAGCTGATAAAAAATGTGTAAAAAAAATAGAACTCAGTACACGCAGTAGGATTGAGTTTGATAGAACAATGGTGTCCCGATCTTTCGATGAGAATGATATGTATTGATTAGATGGATTCGATCTTGACGATCCGACTACACGACGTGACGGCAATCCGCCTTAGCAATGCTAGATCAACTCAAAGAGGTTATTGACGATGCTGGAAGTACGGTCGACCTGAACATGAGGTTATAATCCCTACGAGCAATCGAAGAACAAGCAAAAATTGAGAAGTGGCAATCTGAAATTACGAATATAAATGAAGTACAAGATAAATTGGGGTTCCGGTAAGTGGTCTTGATCTGGTCGTTGGACACAAACGAAGAACACGAGTAACAGCGCGTGATTGAGACTTTAACTGAACAAAACCCAAAGCTAAAGAGAGCATTATAGGTGATATATAAAGAAAAAAGGTAGTCTGTTTTAGAAACAGCCTCTGACTCTTTTGGCAATTGTGTTACGCTTGTAAGGAATTTGGAGATGAGGTTGGATGTGTTGGAAACAGGACAAGACAAGCAATCCATATAGTCCAAGATCACCCAAATGTTGACGTCAGGGCTGTCTCAACAATCCGAATCAGAGTCTAGAACTTTTGAGACTTGATCTCTAACTCTTCTTGGACCAAAGGTGATGTGGAAAGCCTTATTGTACATCATCAGTTCATGTGGGACATGATCATAGTCACATGAACTTCATTTTCACCTCCTTCTGAGAGTTTGAATTTGAATCCTTGCTTGTTCTTGAAGATTTTGACGGATCTCCTTTTGTTCTTTATAGCTTGAGCAGGGGACGTAGTTGAAGTAGTTGAAGTAGAGGTAGCAGCGGGTGCATCCATGGGGGTCATGTCCTGATCATCCTCTCTTCCTTGAAAACAAAGCTGTTATCGGCTTTCCATAAGCTAAAAACTATCAAAGAGCAAAGAAAACATGTATGCGGCATATATGTATCTACAAATAATGGTTAGCTCTCCGTGTTTAGTAATTACATCCAAATCACAAGTAAAATAGTGATATAGTCTAGCAGATTTCTAAAACATGTATAGTAGCATATCATTTTTCAAATTCTAGCGAGCATTACAACTCAATTTGCCAATCGTGAAGAACTTGTTTTTATGATGAGTGGCAGCAAGTGGAATCATGAGCTTGTTAAAACTATCTAGACACAAGTATTGTAACTAGCTTTGCAAGTATAAGTGAAGCCTTCATGCACACATTTTGTCTAACAATGCCCGTTGTTAAACCATTCCAACTTAGGTGAATAAACATTACTGGTATCGAAATTAGAAAAACCAATTGGCATAAATTCAGCATCAATATTGGAGATCATATGAAAATAATGGAGCATTGGCGACAAATTATCTTTTCTGAAAACAGGGAGTTGACCACATGGAAGGCAAACCCTGTGCACCAAGAATTCATTACTGGTATCATAAATTGTGATGACATGCAACATAGTCCTTTGAATGAAATTCTTACATTGAAAAGGTGATGAGATGAATAATTGCAAGTGGTCATTTTCAAAGCAAGCAAGTTTAGAAATAATTTCAGCACGAGTGATATAAATCATATGCACACAGATTTCGTCGTCCTATAATAGTATCTCCAATTAAATTAAGTCCATAAGCAGGAGTGTAAGGGGAATTTCAAGATAGTAAACTCACTAGTTCAGAGACTTTTTCTAAAGCATGTGTCAAATTCATAGGGTTAATAAGTTGAATAACACATATAGTATTATTAGTAACAACGTTATGCATGCTATTATTGTCTATCAACTTATCATAGCCTACTTCCGAATCAGTGTTTACACATGGCTCAACATTGATGCTCGCAAATTTATAAAAGAAATAACTTCAGAATATGGAGCACGTAAGTCTTTATCTATAACATTTTCTTCAACATGTTGTATATTCAACTCATGAGGTATAGTAGTAATATCACATGATTTACAAAAATCAGCAAGCAATGTATTGGTTACGGAAAAAATTATCATGTGATTCTTGGGAAAAAATATCATCATGTTTAATCAATTCTTTATGAGGGATATTAACAATTTCAGCACATGGAACACTAATTTTATCGACGAAGTCGCCCTAGGGCAATAAACTTGTGGCATCCTAGTTTAGACGAGGTGCTAAGGGGACGATTTGCTAGGCAGTCCTTGCGATTACCACTGCTACACCGGAATTATTGCCCACGATAAACGCAGAAAAAATGCTAGTGCATATTAGATTTTTTGTCCTCCTTCTGAGGGGTGTTGCTCCGCCCTTTTATAGGCGGACATGACTTACAAGTGCATATACATCTCTGTCTCTAAGCAGTTTACTGTTCTACCCTATATCTTCATAACACCGGGGGCAGCCTCGTCTTCTCCTCCTCGCCTCTACCTACCATATTCGCTGAAATCTGCTAGATGCACCTCGCCAGTACGAAAGACTACCCCATGGTGTGCCTCTTCAAAGGAGTCTCTGGGAATGCTTTTACTCCCTTCTTGACCTCAAGCTCCACTTGCTTGCATCTCGTTAGGTGATCTTGCCATATCTCGCCGGGGGATCTCGCCACATCTCGCTCGAGGGTATGTCGTCATCCAGACAAGGTGTGCCTCGCCCAGGTATGCGGCAACATCTCCGAACACCCGCTACCATGTCGCCCAAGTGCACCTCATCGATATATGTCGCTGAACCCTTGCAAAGAAGTTGTGATCAATCTCCTATTAGAGAACTAGCGGTACCTCGGCCAAAGCGTTATGGCGGACTGCTCCAACAGTTGCTCCTCACTGTCACGAGCAGTGAGCGTAGCACGGTTCTAGACAGTGCCAATCCCTTGGCCCAAGACAAGGTGGATGCAGAACACCTTAGCACAAGGTGCCCCTGCTCCACTTGAACCGACACCCTCTTTTTCCGCCATATCTCTCACCCTCTTCTTTCCTCTCTCCTCACGACTTAACATCCGCCATAAAAGCTGCTGCCATAATCGAGGTCTGAACCACCGCTTCTGTGATCACCGTGCCGTGGCCATTTTCTCCCTCAATATCTAGGTCGTCTCCGAGGCCTATATATACCACCGGGAGCCTCCCGTTTCCCTCCTACCTTCACAACTCTGCCACTCCTCTGCCTCTTTGCTCCCCCGATCACTGAGTGCCTCCCCTTGCTCATCCTCACCCGACTCTCCCTTGAGATCCAGCAAAATTCGACAATCATTGTCTCCCTGGATGGCGATCTACGAGTGGGCGATCAGGATGATGCTCCTAAAGAGCACGACGGCCTACTTCGCCTACTTCCACGAGCCCGTGATGACGTTGGTGCTACTCCACAGCGTGGCACCGTCATTGTCTGGAATGGTCAGCTTCCGAGTGCACCACCGTGCCGAGGTCACCTACCCCACCATGGCTCTGAAGAACAAATGGAAGGTCTAGCACAATGAGTGGTTTTATTACTGCCTCACGTCAGAGTTCTTCGCCGGGTCTCCCTTGGAGCTGTCTTTTGCAAACCGCGCTGGGTTGTGTCTTGCCGAGGATGACGTCTCGGCCAACATACTTCCTCGCACTTTTTCTTTATTTTACAGCTCATCACCACTAATCACCTCTACGCGGTCGAGAAGAACAAAACTGCGAAGGCCGCGTCATGCCTGGACGAGGACCTGAAGAAGATGGCTAACTTGGAGGTAGAGGTGAAAAGGCTGCAGGAGGATAGTGATATGCCTCAAGAGAGAGTCGTCCGGTTTGCGGACCGCGAGACGAAGATCTAGAAACTTATGCACCCTCTCTGTAATGCGTCCCTCCTCGCTGCATCTGGGATCGGGCTCAATGTGGACAACTTTGAGTTCAATGATCTGGAGACGATGATTGTCGACTCCATCAAGTGGTTGACCGAGCGCTGTCGAGATGCCCTTGAGCAGAGCCCCATCTTTGCTCATGAAAACACGCGGGCTGCCATCAAGCTGTCTCTCGGCTGTACCTACCTCGCTACTAAGGCCGAGCCAAGCATCTTCTCCGCCGAGAACTATGTTGCCCCCAAGATTGCTGAGGTCGTCATCGCCCATGAAGTCTACAAGGCTAAGGTCGACGCTTTCCTTGGCAAGATTTGGGGCCATTGCAAGAAAGGTGCCAAGTATGTCGAGGGGTTGCTGAAGGTCCAGGCCGCGAAGGGTGGCTCATCCAGCACGCCAGCAGAGTCTTCCCAGCCCCCTAAGGTTTAGAGCCCATATTCTTCCTTTCACATTGGGTCGCGGGACGGCACCGTTTCGTGTGGCTTTTTGTTTAGTTCTCTACCATGTCACTGCATCGATACACCCATTGCCGCATGTGGCTCAACTCGAACCTCACACCACGACTTCGTTTAACGCTTGCTTTGATGGCTATGCCGAGTAATATTTTGTCTATAATTCGCTGTGTTATGATGTTCCTTGTTTTGTCGTGCCTATTTGCAGAATGTAGCCTTGAGGTATAAGTCAACAGCCGGTCGGCGATGTACTCGCCCTATTGTCGCAATGTCGCGCAAGCATCGGTCGGGACTCCCATAGTCGCGGGTCGGACTTGATTGTGATACTGCCTATTGTGAGGTCTTGGATGACAAAGTCTTAACAAGTGTGGTGGGAGGCGATGATAGCTTGTTGCTTCTTGGCCTCGTTGTGCATGTAGCTCGGTGCTCTCAGGAATAACTTCACAGCTCGTCTATTTTTCGGAGTTCATGCCTTGGTAGAGTGTATCGCTGCTTTATCCCTTCGTGATTTGCACATCGCTACTTGTTTTCTTTTCCTAGACGAGGACTGCATTAGTCTTTGTAATAATGCGTCGATGTTCTCAAAAACAGCGCGACGTACTGTGTTGACGTGGTACTACGTTGTCGCCCTCCGAAAAACGTAGCGACCGAGTTGTTAGATTGGTCGCTTGTAATCCGCTAATTGTTTAATAATATGAGCACTGAAACTATGTGATTATTCCGGGATTCCATGTATTCCATGTACGATTAGGATACTGATGCACCCTTGTCTTTCCCTGGGGGACCTCGCTCTTTTTGACTGAGTCGATTGCACTTTCTCTCCGCCTGAGACGAGCTATTTAGAACGCGTCGCCACGTAGGAGTTAGAACACGGGTCGGGCCTCACGTTGCCGTAGGGCGCGGGTCAAACATGGCATATGCACTGCCGAAGCATAACATACTCTCCATTTATGTCAGAATAAACGCAAACTTTCTGGTGAAACATAATAGTCATTACAGGAACAAGAGTCCGAATGAGCTGGCGCAACAACTATTTGGATTACGATGTCGCGCTAGGTGGCGGAGGTCAGCCTTAGACGTAACACTTGCATAGGTTGTCGATGTTCCAGCTGTGCCTGAGGACGACACCGTTCGGACTCCGCAAGTGGAACGATGAAGAGCGAGATGAGCTAACGACTTCGTACGGGCCCTCCCACTTGGAACAGAGTTTGCCCTCCCACTTGAGCACCAAGTCACCAACTCTTATGGAGCGTGGTCTGACCATCTTGTTGTAGGCCTTGGCTGTCATCTCTTGGTATTGCTCGATGTTGAAGGAGGCTTCATGTCGTACACCATGGAGCCCCTCGAGCGACGTCATGTGGTTGTCATCGTTTGGTTGGTCAGCGATGTGCAGTGACCTGAACGCAACTTCCGCCGGCGTGACAGGGGTGCCATCCAGACGAGGTGTGCCTCACCTAGGTATGCCGCAACATCTCTGAACGTCCGCTACCAAGTCTCCCAAGTGCACCTCGCCGAGATATGTCACCGAACCCTTGCAAAGAAGTTGTTGTCAACCTCCAATTAGAGAACCAGGGGTACCTCGGCCAAAGCGTTGTGGCAGACTGCTTCAACAAATGTCAGCACTAACATATGTCTGCACTGTGTAGAACAGTGGAGCTTGGGAGGCTTTATGTGAGTAGCAAGGATAACAAACGATCAAAATAGGTATGGAAAGTTGAAAAATGCTCAAAAGTACTAGTTTTAGTTGCTGAACTCACACTAGAAAGCTTGAGAAAAGCTCAAATTTAGTAATACGAACATGCTTTGTCATTGTATCAGTAGGATTATCGTGAGTACTTATCTTGCATACGTTAACATTACCTTGGGCAAGACATCTCAAATATAATGATATCTCACATCAATGTGTTTTGTTCTTTCATGAAATATCTGATCCTTTGTAAAGCATATAACACTTTGATTATCACAACATATAGCAATGCAAGAATCAATGGTAGATAATGCCATAGTAGGCTGCAAACTTGCTTTCCAGCTCGCAACACAACCACCAATGGTGAAACCTGTGAGTGACCTTCTCTTGTTCGAATCTCTGGCATAATCAAAATCTACATAACCAATAAGTCCATCTCTAGATTTCTCAAACTGTAAACAAGCTGCTCATGGAGAAGCGTGTGGAAATAGACGATTCAAAGTGGAATTTACTCATATTTACTATTTACGGGGTTCAAAGTGGAATTTAGTCATATTTTTTAGATATACTTCTTTCTTTTGCAAATATGGACATTTTAGTAAAATAGGCTGAAAACTATGGGCTCAGTTTTATTTTATTTTTCAAATATTTCACATTAAAATATCTATGAAATAATATGTAAGTATACTTAAAATGATAAATGAGTATATGTGTTACCGCACGTATATGTAGTAGATGAGACATCAGAGTAGCTATATCCGGTTGTTGTACGGCGTGTGTGTATATATGACCTAGGTAATCATGAAAACTACTTCAAATATTTCTGTTGCAAAGCCCACTAAGGGGCCTTCTTTTGCGTTTGTTACATTTTATCTTCGTTTTCCCTCGAGGTTTAGCGGGAGAGCAGCCATTTTGAGGCTAGCATGTATACAAGCCACTTTTTAACCTTGAGATAATGTTATTACTATTGTTGTGCGCATTCGAGCAGTAAATATTGATTAAGATGTAAAGAATTATTTCTGTGCTTAATTCCCACTCCAGTCCAGTAGCAGGCTTGTGGGTTGTGATCATTTCCCTCCACCTATTTTATCTCCTGCCTAATTTTGCTCATCGACTACTCTCACGCAGTTTGCCTTTCTACTTAATGCTCTATCGTGTGAAGGTTACTGATCATGGCGAACTATTATCGTACATGTTGATGTAGGATTTTCAGTGGAGCAATAATAGCATGGGCTAGAAGACGGGAGAGGCATACGTGGATCATTGGCAGCTTCATTCCTCAAGTTTTGCTCCTCGTCTCCGCCGGGATCCTGTGGGTTCTTTTCTTTAAATAACATGCTAGAAATTCTGCTAATAATTTAAAAAATTTATGTTTGAACGAACAGTTTACCATGAACGTTAATCGTACTACTCACAAGAAAATTTACATCAACTCTATAGAAATCTAGATAATTATGGCCACTTCAAATATTTCTCTTGCAAAGCCAGATAAGCAGCATCTCATTGGGGTCGTTACATTTTATCATGTTTACAGCTCGTGGTTTAGCTGGAGGGCAGCCATTTTGAGGCTAACATGTCATCATGCAAGCTAACTATCTTAAAGTTGAGATAGTATTTTTTATTGCGGAGCACATTGTAGCAGTAAATATTGATTTGGATGTAACAACCTTTTCTTCTTCTTGATACTCTCTCCAGTGGCGGGCCTGTGAGTTGTGGCCAATTTCCCCCACATATCTTCCGTCTCGTGCCTCATTTTGTTGAGCAGCATCACTACTCTTATGCAATTTGTTTCGTTCCATTAATTGTAACTTTATTTTTTGATCTATATGAATGGCAAAACGCCTGCTTTTCCCTTAAAACGAAAAACTTACTGCTCTCATGTAAAGTTACTGTTCATGGAGAGCAATCATCTGACATTTTGATGTATGCATTTCAGTGGAGCAACGAGGGCAATAACTGGAGGAACTGTGGTGCATCTGTGGACAGAATGGAGTATCCATATATTGATTGTTCTGAGTTTCTTGTTGCAAGTTTTCCTCCTCATCTCCGCTGGGATCCGTCGGCGTAGCGCCTCCACTGTGCATAGGATCTGCCTCTGGCTGGCGTACCTGTTGGCTGACTACGTCGCGTTATACGCACTTGGTCACATGACCCTCAACAGCATGCTGCATGTGGACCGGCTCGTCATATTTTGGTGCCGTTCTTCTTATTACACCTTGGTGGTCAGGACACTATCACCGCCTACTCTCTGGAGGATAACCAGCTCTGGCTGCGCCACTTGCTGACTCTCCTAGTGCAGGTATCAGGAGGTGCTTACATCCTCTGTGTCTATATTGCCCGTACCCGGATCTTGGTCTCGCCCACAATACTGATGTTCATGGTGGGTGTCGTCAAGTATGTGGAGAGGGTGTGGGCTCTCAAGTGCGCTAACATTGAAAATGTCGGCACCTCCCTAGACATTGCGCTGATTGCAGATGCAGAGGGCGTGTATGGTAGGCTGGACAGAAGAGGGGATCTGGATGCAGAGCAAGAGGTTCTGCTGGGAGCTCATTACTTGTTCAGCTATTGCAAGAGTGAATTATTTGATGGTAGGGCGACGGTCTCAGCATTCACTGCTGCTACAGCAATTAAGCAAGGCAACCGGTTTAATGGCAGAATGTACATGTATGAGCTGGTTGAGATGGAGCTCTCCCTCATGTACGACTTCTTGTACACCAAGGTGCCGGTGATCCACACATGGTATGGCTGCTGCATCCGTGTTGTTTCGCTACTTGGCACGGGGGCTTCATTCTTGCTGTTCCAGATTGCTGGGCGTGGTGCTTACAGTAGAGTCGATGTCAGCCTCACTTATTTTCTGTTGGTTGGAGCCGTCGTCCTGGAGATGACATCCCTCTTGAGGGCGCTATGGTCAACATGGACATGCGCGTTCTTGCATGCTTGGAATTGGGATCGGCTTCATGCTGTGGTTTTGTGGCTTCGCCGGCTAGTCAAAGCAGCAAGCAACAGAAGGTGGTTGCACTCAATCGGGCAGCATAATTTGTTGGATTTCTGCAGTCGTCACAAGACCAAGCTAATAGACAGGATCACCAATGCAGTAGGGCTTGATGCTTGGTGGAACAAACTGCTTTACTCAAGCACTACTACAATTCCACCAGGGGTCAAGGAGGCTGTAATGGAAAAGATAGTGCAAACGATGCGCCAATGCCATCGTGCTGGACTGGACATCAGAGATGTGCGTGGCAGAGCTGTGCTTACCAACAGTAGAATCTTCGATGAAATCCACATGATTTTTGAGGACAAAAGTTTGGACGAATGCATCCTTATCTGGCACATTGCAACTGGCATTTACCTTTGCTCTTGCAACCGACAAAATGAAGAGAAACCCTTTTTGGAGGCAATGGAGTTACTGTCCAACTACATGGGGTTCCTCCTCATGGTACGCCCCAACTTACTGCCCAGCGGAGTTAGCCGCAGCCTTTACCCTGACATTTGCTCTGCTTTGGAGAAAGAGTGGAGTGAGCTCTCTACCGGAAAGGTGAAACATGGGAGCAGAGACTCTATTGGAGAAGATAAAGATAGGACTCGGATATCCAGTAGACAGGAGGAGGATACAAGCAAGCAATCAACTGGGCAAGTGGAAGATAGACCCAGGCAATCTACTGTAGAGATGGAAGATGAGATATGGATCTCTATTAACAGTGAGGTGGAAGAAGGGAATGAGATGAGAGAGGTGGAAGGTGAGAACACGATAAGAGAGGTGGAAGATAGACGCAGGCAATCTACTGGAGAGATGAAAGATGAGATATGGTTCTCTATTAACAGTGAGGTGGAAGATGGGAATGAGATCAGAGAGGTCGAACGTGAGAACGAGATAAGAGAGGTGGAAGATGCGAATATAATTTCTACCGGAGAGGAGGGAGATGGGGACCACAACCACTCTATGCTCACAAGAAGACAAAAACTTGCCAATCATCTGCTATACAAACACGAGAACAGCACGTACCCTACCGCTTACCACAAGGGTTCTCATCTTGCAAGTAAGCTGCTTCGCAATGAGTGGAACATTCCCAAAATTCCAGAACTCATCTTCGCAGTGTGGGTGGAATACCTGTGCTACGCAGCCTACCACGGCACCGGAATTTCCCATTGCAGGCAGCTCGGCAGTGGGGGCGACTTCCTCACTGTTATCCGCCTTGTCATAGCTCACGTTAAGTTGTTTGAACTCGACCGGCAGGATATTGCAGACAATGTCGAGGTATGGAGCATAGTTGTTATCTTTGATTTCTTGTTTATTTGTCTAGCTCGTATGAAATGTATCGTTTTATCGGACCAACTCTCTCTTTTGTTTTTTTACTGAAAGACCGTGGGGCATTTGTCAATCGACATGACTGATCTTGCGGCTGTTGAGACGGCTGCGAAGATGGCCATGGCCGCTGGGGTGGACACCATCGATACTGCCTGTAGTGTGACGGTGCCAGCCACCTCACTCTCCTATTTTGCCGCAGTGGGACAGCGTGCCGCTGCTGTTGTTTGGGCAGCCGTGCAGTCCATCCTGCGGGAGCAACCGGTTACGCCAACACCCGGATGGGAACCTCAACATGCTGGAGCGCACGATATTGCACGCCAAACTGAAGAAGTTGGATGATGATCATGTTGGTGCGATGTCGACATGCAGATACGTCCGTGTTTAATGATTCCACTATTTTAGACTTATCTCATGATCATGTTGCTTCTACTTTACTTGATGTCGGAATTTCACTGGGGAGCTCAACTCAGGAAGTAGATGAGTCTATTACACAGCTTAGGTCTATAGAAGTTGATCGACTGGCGGCACAATTTCTCGCTAAGGGTGCTAATGGGAGAGGAATATCACACGCTTTGCATGAACCTCTGGAAGTGAGCAAGCTTAATTTCTTGTGTGATGACTTGCAAGAGGAGTTTGATACCGGTGCCTCAGACTCTGAAGTACCTTCGTCCAAGCCACCAGTAAGGTGAGGGCGATCCATGCATCTGGTCATTTTAAAGTGGCCAGGTTCTAAGAAACAATCAACTAAACTAAAGAAATGAAAGGCCTTCTTTGGAATAGTAGGGGGCGGGGGATCTACCAAACATTGACACATTACTAGGTTAATTCAGGGACACCGGCTTGATTTTTTTTCTTTTTTCGAAACAGTGATGCAAATTTTCTCACCGGCATGTTTAGCTCATTTGTGTGGTGGTGCGGATTTCGGATGGGCACCGCAAACCACTGGTGGTGCGATCGGGGGATCCTAGTGGGCATAAATCATCAATCTTTGGAGATTGAGATGGTACGGGACAGTGAGTTTTACATGTAGGTTCAGCTACGTAATAAAGAGGATAGTTTTCAATGGAGCCTCTTCGCTGTGTACGGGACGGTGCAGCCCGAGTGTAAAGAAAGTTTTCTGGTGGATATGGTACAAGGTTGTAGCTCTAAGATGCGCCCCATGTTGATAGGTGGAGACTTTAATATCATTCGTCGCCACAAGGACAAGAGCAATAATAACTTTAATGCTAAATGACCCTTTCTTTTTAATGCTCTCCTTGAGAGTCTTGATTTACGTGAGATTGTACTCTCGAGCAAACAATACATGTGGGCTAATAACCATGATTACTCCAACCTTTGAGAAGCTTGATCATGTTCTCATGACCACGGAGTAGGAGTCATAATTCTCCTTGGTCACGGTGAAGAAGGTCCATGATGGGGTTTTTCAGATCGCACACAACAAAGTGCCAGGTCCGGACGGCTTCCTGGCGGAATTCTACCAAGTGTTTTGGGAAGTCATTAAAGACGATCTCATAGCTCACTTCCATGAGGAGAGCTTCTGCTACACAAACTAAATTTCGGTGTTATTACTTTGTTACCAAAAAAGGCTAATACACGGAAGATCCAGGACTATCGTGCTATATGTCTGCTCAACATTAGCTTCAAAACTTTCAATAAAGTTGTGACCCATCACATCGTCAAAGTCGCCGAGTCGGTGGTCCGTCCTTGCCAGACGACATTTATGCTAGGCTGTAACATCCTAGAGGGAGTGGTCATTTTACACGATACACTCCATGAAATACACAAGAAGAAGCTCGATGGGATAATTTTCAATAAAGTGAATTGGGCTTTCCTACTCCAAACTTTGCAATTGAAGGGTTTCTCCAATTTATGGTGCAAATGGATCAACTATTTCATTTGGCGAGGAAGTGTTGGGATTAAGGTTAACAATGTGATGGGTCCTTATTTCCAAACGAAGAAACGGCTTTGGCAGGGGGACCCCATCTCGCCTATCTTGTTTAATAGTGGTGGACATGCTGGCAATTTGCCTGAATAGGGCTAGAGCCAAAGACATCGTCATAGGGGTTGTTCCGCATTTGGTGGAAGATGGGTTATCCATTTTACAGTATATGGATGACACAATTATTTTTATGGACCATGACTTTGCCAGGCTAAGAACCTAAAGCTTATTTTATGTGCTTTTGAGCAACTGTCAGGACTTAAGATCAATTTCTTAAGAGTAAACTCTTTTGCTTCGAGAGGGGGGAGGACCACGAAGCCCAATGTAGGCACCGTTTCGGCTGTGAGCTTGGTGTTTTACCATTCCGTTATCTTGGCATACCTATGCACTACAAGAGACTTCGTATAGTGATTGGAAGTGCTTGAGGACCCTTTCGAGAAACACCTAAGCAGTTGGAAGGGGAAAAATCTATCAACTGGTGATAGGTTAATTCTTATTAACTCTGTTTTATCCAGCTTGATGATGTCCATGCTATCCTTTTTCGAAATCCCTAAGGGTGTGCAGGAAAGCCTAGATTACTACTGCTCTCGCTTTTTTTGGCAGAGCGATAGCCATAACCTAAATATAGGTTAACCAAATGGAGTGTCGTTTGTCGACCTAGGGATCAAGGGGGCTTGGGTGTGCAGAACCTTCAGCAGAAGAAAAAAATGTTTATTGGCTAAGTGGTTGTTTAAATTGTTTAATGAAGATGGGATGTGGAATCAATTTCTACGTAACAAATATCTATGGACTATGACCATAGCACAAGCCGAGTTCCGTCGTGGCGACTCCCAATTCTAGGCAGGGCTCATGCATGTCAAGAACCTATTTTTCCAACTTGGCCGGTTTAACTTACATGATGGCTAACAAATGAGGATAGTTGGTTGGGGCGTGCACCTTTTTCTGAGGAGTACCCTACCTTCTATAACATAGTTTGCAAAAAACATTTCATGGTGGTGGAGGTACTCTCCACAGTGCCACTCAATGTGACGTCCCGTTGGCTTATACTAGGACCGAAACTAGTTGCATGAACTGATCTCGTGTCCCGAGTTACTTCCATTTCCTTGTCTAACGAGCGTGATTCTTTCTCATGGGCACTGCATCAACATGGAAAAATTTTAGTCCAGTCCATGCATAGAGTTCTTACGAATTCCCCGGATCTGTTCCGTCATAAGCATTTATGGAAACTGAAATTGCCTTTGAAGACTAAGATTTTCTTATGGTACTTACGAAAAGGAGTGATCTTATCAAAAGATAACTTACTAAAATGAAATTGGCACGGGATTCAAAAGTGTGCGTTCTATGATCAACATGAAACTATACAACACTTTTGCCTGATGGCCTGGGCTGTTTGGAGGATAGTTTATTTCGTTTTTAATTTATCTTTACCTTCTAGTGTTCCTCATATGTTGGGGCGATGGTCAGCTGGGATGGGATATAGATTACAATCATATGTCCTTTTTGTAACAGCCCAAAGTCCGTAACATGAATTATGGACTGAAATTAAATTTTTAATCTCGGTTTCATCGTCTTATGCACTACACTCAACTTGTCACCCATTAAAACCGTGTAAACCTCCTATCTCATGCATTCATCATTTAGCAGTTACTAAGTTATTACTTAACCACACACGAATTCCAAACAACTTGAAAATGAAACTAAACAAAACTTGCCAAATGACCTCAAGGAAATTATAAGGACATGATACTTGACCTAAGTGTCGAGGGTTTATAATTCATGAGAATGGCAGAGTTGTAGAATAACACTTCGGTGGTGGTTCTTATAGAGTTGTCATGAAATTTTAGATATGAGCCCCATATGTTGGGATGTTCTCACATGTGAACCTTCATGATTTGTGTAGTCACCATTTGCTCGCCTACAACTCAAACATAATTGGGGCAAATTCGGATTTGAACCTATTCGGCAGTCAAACATAAACTAGTTGAACCGATAGGATTCCCGAGGCTCCTATATATGGAAACAAATACAATGAATACCCTTGGTGAATTCTCATATCCAAATACTTAATAGTGAAACCCAAAACAAATATTAGTCAAAGCGTGTTGTTATCCATGAAAGAAAATTTAAGTTAAAAATATAGATTTCGTATGGGCAATCAGACTCGGTAACTGCGTCTGTATCGTCGAGATGGTCGAAATTGACTATCTGCTTGCACGATTGGAACAACGGGTGCATAAGTTAGGGTTTACTAATTTTGGACGGCCGAGATTGATCCCTAATTAAATAATAATGAGAAAGAAAAAATAAAAATTGTCGTAGATACAAGTCTAGACAGTGAATTTGTGGCACCCCCGGTCGGTTACGACGACCTCCGGGCGTGCGAAGGGACAACGAGCGAGAGCGCGAACGCGTGAGGCAGCCGGCGACGTAAGTCGGTGTTTGTATTAGGGCACGAAAATGAGAGCTTACACGTGAGGAAAATGAAAAATGGATCCCCTCTCTCTACCCCCTGGGGGGTATTTATAGGGTTTGAGAATGACAAATGGAAGATTACAATTTTGCCCTCACATGAGAGGGAATTTACAAGGGCATTATGGTCATTTGCCCACTCCTAAGGAATCTTGGGAGAATATTCCTGGGCATCTTTTTAGGAGAATCTTCTTGGATAGCGTGACGGTCCCGCGTGTGAGCCTGTCGGAGACAACCCCGACGCGAAGCGTGGACTCGTCGGAGACAGCCCTGATGACGGAGGGTGGGCGCGTCGGAGACAGCCCCGACGATGGAGCGTGAGCTCGTCGGAGACAGCCCGGACGACGGAGCGTGGGCTCGTCGGAGATCGCCCTGACGACGGAGGTTGGGCGCGTAAGAGACAGCCCGGACGACGGAGCGTGGGCTCGTCGGAGATTGCCCTGACGATGGAGGTTGGGCGCGTCAGAGACAGCCCTGACACGGAGCGTCGATGAAAATCTCAACAGTGTTGCAGTGATTCTAAACAACGTCGATTCGGGGTAGCGCAGAAACCCTCCTCCAACAGTAGCCCCTTGCCGGTGGGGGCGGTCGTACAGCGCCCGTCCGAGCCGGCACATTAATCCCGAGGGGTTGGTGCGCGGGCCGGATCGACGACCCTCCGTGAATTCCCGTTTTGTCCCTAGAGGTGATCGACGAAGCGATTTTTCTTCCCCCTCTTTCTTTTTCTTTCTTTTTCTCCTCTTTCCCTTCCTCTTCTTTTCTTTTTCTTTTTCTTCTTCTCTTTTTCTTCTCTTTCCCTTCCTCTTCTTTTTCTTTTTCTTCTTTCTTTTTTCCTTCCTCTTCTTTTCTTTTTCTCCTTTTCTTCTTTCTTCTTCTCTAACCGAGCCGCACCTTGCCTTCTCCTCTTGGCCGTCGGCTAGCTCGGACGGAAGAGCGGCGGCTCATGGCTTGGTGGTGATGGCGACCGACAGCGGTGAAAAGCTAGGGCGGCGCTCCCTAGGGCTTAGGGCAGGTCATGCTTGCGCCTTTTTACCTTATTACTTTTACCTCTCTCCTTGCCTAGCTTAACCAACAAATATCTACTAACATTTCAACAACACAAGCATAGACTAACTGGCTCACGTGCTAATCCTCCAGCGGCAGGTCCTGGGTTCAAATCCCAGGCTGCACGCTTTAATTTTCTTGCTTCCCTGGCCTAATGGGCCGCGGCCCACTCGAATCAGGTCAACCGGGTATAAAAACAGGGGCCGGCCATCCTAATCTTTTTTCCTTGCCTTTTTATTTCTCCCCGCCGCCACACGCCTCCTCTCTCTCCCTCTCCCCTGTTTCTTTCACACCGCCGCCGCCTCCTCGGTTGGCCTTACGCCGGCACCTCCCGGCTGTTCGCGCCGCCGCCTCCGCGGGGCCGAGCCACCGCCGCCTCCGCGCTCCAGGGCGGGCCCTGAGCGGGCGACGGGGAGCAGCCGCGGCCCCCGGCGGGTCACCGCGCCGCCGCCGCCGCCCCCGGGCTTTCGTGCCGCCGCCGGACGGCCTCCCGCCGCGGGGCCGAGCCGCCGCCGCCTCCGCGCTCCAGGGCGGGCCCGAGCGGGCGACGGGGAGCAGCCGCGCGCCTCGGCGGGTCTCCGCGCCGCCGCCGGCGCCCCCGGGCCTTCGCGCCGCCGCCGGACGGCCTCCCGCCGCGGGGCCGAGCCGCCGCCGCCTCCGCACTCCAGGGCGGGCCCGAGCGGCCGACAGGGGAGCAGCAGCGGGCCCCGGCGGGTCTCCGCGCCGCCGCCGGCGCCCCCGGGCCTTCGCGCCGCCGCCGGACGGCCTCCTGCCGCGGGGCCGAGCCGCCGCCGCCTCCTTAGCGCGTCGCTCCGGTCTCCTTCGGCCGCCGCCGCCGCTGCGCCTCCTCGAGCCAGCACGGCCTTCCGCGGAGGCCGACAGGGCCGAGCTTCGTTGGACCGCGCCGTCGCCGCCACTTCAACCCGTCGACGACTCTAGAGGAGCGAGCGGGCGCTCGGCTCTCGCGCGGGGCGAGGGGGTGTGGGCCAGCGTGGCCTTCCGTGGAGGCCGGCGGGGCCGAGCGGGGCTCAGCGGGCCAATGGGGCAGCGGGCCTGCTCGAGCTAGCTCGGGCCTCGCGCGGGTGACATCGCGAGATGGCCCGACCGGCCAAGGAGCAACGCGCGGCCTCGACGGGCTCCAGCAGGCTAGCGTTGGCGAGGGCGGTCGCGGGCACGCGCGGGCGCGCACGCGCGCTCCAGCGGGCGAGCACGGCGACGAGCGAACGAAGACGAGTGGACGCACGCGAATGCAAGCGAGCGCGGCGACGTGTGGACGAACGCGAACGCAAATGACGCGCGGATGGACGTGGTGACGTGCGAACAAACGCGAGCGCGGACGACGCGCGGACGAGCACGGCGAGCGATGCGTGGGCGAGCGCGGCGACGTGCGAACGAACACGAACGCAGGCGACGTGCGAACGAACACGAACGAGAACGACGCGCGGGCGAGCGCGGCGACGTGCGAACGAACACGAACGCGAACGGCGCGCGGGCGAGCGCGGCGACGTGCGAACGAACGTGAGCACGGACAAGCACGGTGACGCGCAGGCGACGTGCCGACGAGGCGCGGGCGACGTGCCGGCGAGCGCGGCGACGCGCGGGCGACGTGCGGACGATGTGCTGACGACGCGCGGGCGATGTGCCGACAATGTGCTGGCGACGCGCGGGCGATGTGCCGACGAGCGCGGCGACGCGCGGACGACGTGCTGACAAGCGCGACGACGCGCGGGCGACGTGCCAACGACGCGCTGGCGCGCGTGCCGACGAGGAGCTGGCGTGCGTGCCGACGACGCGCTGGCACGCGTGTCGACGACGTATGGATGAACGTGAATGACGCATAGACATGGCCCTTTTCCTCGGGCTCCTTTCGACAGCGTCGAGATTCAGTCGAGGTGAACCCTGACGCGGACGCAGGGAACGTCGACCGGGAACTTGACGTGGAAGCGTCGAAGCCAACGAACACAGGCGTGAACGAATGCCGGCAACGTGCCGATGACGCGCTGGCGACGTGGACGACGCGCTGGCGCACGTGCCGACGACGCGCTGGCGACGTGCGGGCGCGCGTGCCGACGACGCGCTGGCGCGCGTGCCGACAACGCGCTGGTGACGTGCCAATGACGTGCTGGCGACGTGGACGACACGCTGGCGCGCATGTCGACAACGCGCTGGCGACGTGCTGGCAATGCGCTGGCGAACGCGAGCAACGTGCGGGCGATGTGCGGGCGACGTGTTTGTCCTTGACGATGTCGACGTAGACGGGCGCTGAGGTTGCCCTTGACGACGTCGGCGTAGCCCTTGACGACGTCGATGTAGTCCTCGTCGGAGACGGATGCCGAGGTTGTCCTTGACGACATCGTCGTAGACGGGCGCTGAGGTTGCCCTTGACGACGTCGGCGTAGTCCTTGACGACGTCGATGTAGTCCTCGTCGGAGACGGACGCCGAGGTTGTCCTTGACGACGTCGACGTAGACGGGCGCTGAGGTTGCCCTTGACGTCGTTGGCGTAGACCTTGATGGCAACATTGTGTTGATGCGAATGTTGAGTCCGTGCTTTTCAGTTATGGGACAGACCGGCGTGCGCCGACACGGGCAACGCACGCGGGCGGCGCTCCGTCGGGCGCTCGGTCTTCTTCTCCTCGGGCTCCCACAACCACGTCGACACGAGCTCCCCAAACCCTCAACGGTGAGAGCGGAGCCAGGGAACGGGCATCGAGGTGGTCTTTGATGACGTCGACAGCGATGCTTGTGAAGCGTGGTGACATCATCATGCTGACATTGGGAGAGTGTTGGTGCCGATGAGACATGTCTGCGTTGGCGGAGCATGTCGGTGCCGAGGAGCATGTCCACACCGGCAAAGCATGTCGACGCCGGGTGAGGCATGTCCGCGTTGGCGGGGTATGCTGATGCCGAGGAGCGTGTCGACGCTGAGAAACATGTTGACTCGGCGGAGCATGTCGTGACGGCGGAGTGCGTCGGCGCCGAGGAGCACGTCCATGCTGGACGGAAGACGTCGATGCTAGGCAGAGTGTCGATGCCGCGCGCGGCGTGTCGACGCCGTGCAAGGCATGTCGATGTTGAGCGGAGTGATGACGCCTAGCAGCTTGGCTTTGTTTCTGGGGGAGCCCCTTGTCCAGATGGTGCCGAGCACGGAAGGTGTCGAGGCACACACGGATCGTGCCCGGGGAGGGCGTTGAGGTGCGTGTGGTACTTTGCCCACGGATGGTGTTGGAGCGTGCTGCGGTAGCTTGCCGAGACGTCTGTGGTGTCACCTGCGTCGATGCGAACACATCGCGGGACAATATTGGTGCGCGCATATGGCTGGCGCAGAGCGCGAAGTCCGGTACCTGCAAGGTGTTTGCCCTTTTTGCGTGAATTTTAACGCGGCGTGCTCCGGTGGGATATTAAGTCGTCGTGTCAGAGGAGATAGTTCGTTGCGAGGTGCGCAGCACCCTACCTCCCAATGAAAAAACCTAGCGCTCGAGGACATGTCTGAGAGCGCTTGTGGCCTTCCCTAACCACAACCTTTGATGCCCACCGGCGTAGCAAGGAGTACATTGATGCTTCGCCTGGCATGGGCACTTTGCCGTCGCACGACCCCAGAGGAAAGGGACGCTCTATCCCGGCCGGAGATGGCTCGACATCGCGGGGAGCTTACCGTCGCACGACCCCGGAGGGAAGGGACGCTCTATCCCAGATGGAGGTGGCTCGACGTCACGGGGAGCTTACCGTCGCACGACCCCGGAGGGAAGGGACACTCTATCCCGGACGGATATGGCTCGGACGTCGCGGGGAGCTTATCATCGCACGACCCCGGAGGGAAGGGACACTATCCCGGACGGAGGTGGCTCAACATCGCGGGGAGCTTACCGTCGCACGACCCCGGAGGGAAGGGACACTCTATCCCGGACGGAGATGGCTCGGACGTCGCGGGGAGCTTATCATCGCACGACCCCGGAGGGAAGGGACACTCTATCCCGGACGGAGATGGCTCGGACGTCGCGGGGAGCTTATCGTCGCACGACCCCGGAGGGAAGGGACACTATCCCGGATGGAGGTGGCTCGACATCGCGGGGAGCTTACCGTCGCACGACCCCGGAGGGAAGGGACACTCTATCCCGGACGGAGATGGCTCGGACGTCGTGGGGAGCTTATCGTCGCACGACCCCGGAGGGAAGGGACACTCTATCCCGGACGGAGATGGCTCGGACGTCGCGGGGAGCTTATCGTCGCACGACCCCGGAGGGAAGGGACACTCTATCCCGGACGGAGATGGCTCAGACCCTGTTACGCTTGATGCCATGTTGACGAGCCCCTGATGTCGTCGAGGACGGACACGGAAGCCACTAAGTCCAAGAGCGCGCGTGATGGCGACGTCAACGATGAGCCCCTGCTGCCGCCGAGGGCGGGCACGGAAGCCGCCAAGTCCAAGAGCGCGCGTGATGGCGACGTCAACGACGAGCCCCTGCTGCCGCCGAGGGCGGGCGCCGCGGACGCCAAGCCCGAGAGCGCGGACGAGGGCGACGTTGATGACGAGTGCGGCGCGGCGGACGCGTGTGGCGGACGAACACGGCGGAAGACCGCAGCGCGGCGGACGCGTGCGGTGGATGAGCGCAACGGATGAGCGCGGCGGACGTGTCGGCATGGCGGACACGTGCGGCAGAGGTGCACGGTGGACGATGGCGATGTCAACGTCAAGCCCCTGGTGTCGCTTCGTTTCGACGCGCGCTTCAGAGTTTACCACGTCGATCGCAGCCGCGGGGAGTCCAGCAGCCCAGACGTCAGCTGATGAGTCATCGGCTCGGAGGTCAGCGGCCGACGGGTTGTTGACGCGGGCGCCGCTAAGCTCCATGGTGACGACCATGTTGTTCGTCCTGGCTCGACGCGTCGGGTTTGGCGCGCGGGGGACGATCGTCCTCCGCGCTCTTTCTCTTCGGCGCCATGGCTTTTCGCTCGCGTCCCCACGGTCGGCGCCAACTGTCGTAGATACAAGTCTAGACAGTGAATTTGTGGCACCCCCGGTCGGTTACGACGACCTCCGGGCGTGCGAAGGGACAACAAGCGAGAGCGCGAACGCGTGAGGCAGCCGGCGACGTAAGTCGGTGTTTGTATTAGGGCACGAAAATGAGAGCTTACACGTGAGGAAAATGAAAAATGGATCCCCTCTCTCTACCCCCTGGGGGGTATTTATAGGGTTTGAGAATGACAAATGGAAGATTACAATTTTGCCCTCACATGAGAGGGAATTTACAAGGGCATTATGGTCATTTGCCCACTCCTAAGGAATCTTGGGAGAATATTCCTGGGCATCTTTTTAGGAGAATCTTCTTGGATAGCGTGACGGTCCCGCGTGTGAGCTTGTCGGAGACAACCCCGACGCGAAGCGTGGACTCGCCGGAGACAGCCCTGATGACGGAGGGTGGGCGCGTCGGAGACAGCCCCGACGACGGAGCGTGGGCTCGTCGGAGACAGCCCGGACGACGGAGCGTGGGCTCGTCGGAGATCGCCCTGACGACGGAGGTTGGGTGCGTAAGAGACAGCCCGGACGACGGAGCGTGGGCTCGTCGGAGATTGCCCTGACGATGGAGGTTGGGCGCGTCAGAGACAGCCCTGACACGGAGCGTCGATGAAAATCTCAACAATGTTGCAGTGATTCTAAACAACGTCGATTCGGGGTAGCGCAGAAAACCCTCCTCCAACAAAAATAAAAATAAAAATAAAAGGAAATAAATTTAAAATTATTAGATACAGGGGGCCAGGGGCACTCGCGCTCCCCAGCCCCCGTGCACCCATGCCCCAGTCCATCATACCGCCGCCTCCGCCGCCTCCTAGGGTGTGTCGTCGCCGTCATCTCCGGCCGCTGCCTTTCTTGTCTTGGGGCGTCCGCCGCCACTAGCTGACCTCCCCGCTTGCCGTTGTTGCATGTCACGCTACCACCTTGCAGCAAGCTGCCGCGCTGCGGTGCCGCTACCATGCCGCACGGTGTTGCTCCTCTGCTGCCCTAGCATGAAGATAACGAGGCGAAGACGACGGTGACGACAGCGATGACACCATGTCCGAGGAAAAGAAGAAGAGAAGACGAGTGTAGATGGAGAGTTGGTGCCGTGACGAGATGAGCCTTGATCCGCAACCCCCGTGTCGTTGTCGACCCTTACTTCACATCTTCGTGTAAAGGGTAACGCCGTAGCACTCGTATCTATGTTGCATGCCGTGAGAATGCTTAAAATGTGATTAGCGCAGTTTTGAGTCTTTCGGCGAGTATGAGGTGCCATTAGGGCTGAGAGTTTCTGAGTCCAATGTGGTGTCCTTCTCATGGATATCATGAGATTAACCTAAAATAGAATTTAAAGATATCATCGCTAGCTCCATTTTAAGTAGTCATTTATCGAATTCTAGTAAGCCGTTTGAAATTTATGAACAAAATACTCTTGATGTTCAGATTTCTCATTATTTAAAAGATGCAACTTTAACTAATTAAACGCACCGTGTTGATAGCGATTAAATCATTAGACTCAAATAAAGATTGCTGCATGCAAATTGTAGAACCTCGAGGAATCGAGTAGTATTGTTAGCCATATCGCTTAGACACAAAAGTCATACAAGTCTCTTCCAAGACTAACATTGAACTATAAATCTCACTTGAACAATACACCTTGCTTTAGTCCATAAGCACATAACTTGCATCTTTAAAATGTCATATGCTTCATACACACCATCACCTTTTCAATCCAAAATTGAGTATGATGCATGAGCTAAATGAGCCTATTCCTTTAGTTATAGAACCATCCATTCTCTTCTTTAGTTGCATGTTACACATCATGCATGCACCTCTTTTAAATTGCTCATCCATGTTAACACTATAACACCACTTGAACTAAACCAAAATGTGGAATTAACCATAGCATGCTTAGGTCAATTCCATACTTCACCTTAATTCATCATAGTTGCATATCATGCATCTTTATTGTGCATGCCAGAACATCTTAGATTCGCCTCTTCTCTTCTAGAGGATATTTGCATCTTCGTGATGTTTCGGCTTTTTGAATTCTCTCGCAATTGGATTTGGCTACCTTTGCGCATCTTCACCAAGCCCCAGGCAAGCTTGTAGCTTGTTGGAAATTCCAGTTAATTTAGTTCATGGGTGGATGTTGATTGCCTTTGCTTGGTTGTGTACTTATTGTTATGGATTCATGGCTACGGTGTCATCACTAGCATGCATAGGATGGATGTTGATTGGTTTCGAAATGTTTGAATTGCATTATTTTGTTCTGGGCTACTTGAACCCTATGTCAGGATTATTGTTGTCATGGGCTTCTTGAACCGTATGTCAGGATTATTGTTGTCGTGGGCTACCTGAACCCTATATCAGGATTATTGTTGTCTTGGGCTACCTGAACCCTATGTCAGGCTTACTATGCCGTGGGCTAACCCGAACCCTACGTCACAATCTTTGTGTCATGGGCTACCGAACCATGTCGGGAATTTGATTCTTGTGAGTCGTTTTGTTGGTTTCTTCTTATGTCTATTCATGTTATTGATGATCGTTTAATAGCATGTGTTGCTTAATTGGTTTGGTTTAGGTTAATTAACATGGTTGTTATCTCCTGTCAATGTCATCTTTTGCTTAACTTGATATGAATTGTATGTGTGGTCATTGAGTAGTCCATGCCATGTTTAAATTAATCTGCATAAGCTTAGCATCTTGCGAGTACAAAAGTACTCAAAGGAAATTCAATTTTCACAGGTGAGCTTGGTGTAAATGGTTTAGCGTCTTTACCGCTTGCGTCGTTTACCAAGTCAGCCAAAAGATCTTGGGGGTGTTTCATGTGTTTGATGATGGTCTCCCGGACCATCGGGTTTATATTTTGTTTATGCTTCCACTATTTAACTCGTTTGGAACTCACGACCTTCGGGTCTTTTGGTTGTCATGTATTTAATTGCCCATGTGTAAGGGATGTGTCCATTGATATGATAAATCTCTCTTTAGAGCTTGTGTTATATGTTTATCAGGTTGTTCATCACGCCTCTCATACACAGTGCACGAATGTTTGAAGTGTATGAGTGACAGTAGGGAAACGGTATAGATCTTCAGTTCAGTGACCCACAGCTAAGATATAGTTGCCGACTAGGCAGGTTGTGGATACCTGTGTCGGGCCTCCGGGTGACCCACTAATTGAGCTTGGGCCAATTAGGTTAGGGTGAAAGCACAGGTGTCGAGCTCCTCTAAGCGATCATAATGCTTGTTGTAGGAGATAAGTGCTGGGTCACTACAGGGTGTTTAGAATTATATTTGACTTGTTAGGTAATGTCCGTTTCTGGTCGGCTAGACTAGTAGTGAGACATACGACCAAGCGGTCAGGTGGAGTTCGTATGATGTGCTGGTTCGGTGTTAGACCACCTAACGGTGGATGCACGTGAGGTAAGCGTGTGTCCATATTGCGTCGTTGCTCGGTCTCTGAAGGTGTATCACTTTTCGAGGCAGTCGCCCAATGCTGGGCAATATGGCTATGCTGCAACGATATTATTTTTGAAAATGAGTTTTATTTATCCTAATCAGGTCGTTTATAAGTGTGCCAGTTTGCTGAGGTTTTGGGCACAAGCGGGAGAACGGGGAAGCTACGGCACAAGACAGCAAGTGGCTGGAAGGTTTAGCGATGAAGCTATTTGTGTTTAGTTCGCGCCCTTGGTGGCATTCAGGCAATAGTACTCCCCCAGATTCTATTGTTTAGATTTGTTTCAGTGTGGATGTTCGCCAGGAGGCAGCTATTTTCTTTTAATTATCGATAATGTATTAGATGAATAATATTGACTAGGTGTATCAACTTGATGCAGACATAGAAGGACCAATAAATCTTTTTTTTAAATCGTTTTATGGAACAACTCTCTCTTACCCTTAAAAAGAGAGGCCTAAACTCTACCCACTAACTAATATGGACCGTCCATTCCAACATATCCAAGGGGCCGGATCTACCAACAGTACTAGAGAAGGTAACTAGTTTTTTTTTCTTAAGGGGCAAAATCGGAAGAGATAACAAACAAATCCCGCCGCCGTGGCGACAAAATCAGAACAAAAATTGTTTTCAGACTGCTATTCTGTCTCTACGCACGGCGGTTCTCGTTGGAGCGGTGGTGGGTGCGGGCCGACGACTCCGGCAAAGTGGGAGGCGGCGGTGGTGGCGGGAGGGATGCGGAGCGTGTAGAACAGCTAGCGGCTGTAACGTGCTCGCAGAGGCCACATATGTGGCGAAAAGGGAAGGAGGCGGAAACGATGAGAAGGCCGAGCATGTCCATATCCTGGTCACCCGGCGCTCAAGTCCAAGTCATGGGATATTGCACTGAAATTCTTAGGCTTGCTTATTTGAACTCTCTTTCCTGTACATATATGAGCATAAACGAGCTTCTCTCTGCTTCTTGATGTGTGATGCAACAGAAATTGGCACATCTATGAGCTTCTTTCTTACTTCTTTTCTGTACACCAAATCTCAGGCTGTAAATTTGTCAGTTTGACAAACTCTCAATTGTAAAACTTCTATGTTTACTTGGATTCAAAGCTTATAATGCTTGTGTATAAATAGATTTTGGAATTTGAGAATGTGTTGACAGATAAATGGTTTCAGGTTGATGAATTGAACATGCTGAATGTTGTGGTGAATGTTTTCAGGCTAATAAATGGTTTCAGGTGACAAAATTTAAGTGAAAGTTCAGACTGTCACTTGTAAGAATAGAATAGACCAATGAATTGTTGTTGTTGTTGTGAGCAAAGTGAAGTTTGTGCCTCTTTGCTAGCTGAAACATTGTGCTGATTGCTGCTGCATGACGCAGCTTGCCACTAATTGCTACAACCACTAGCAACAAGAAGTCTAGAACTACGCAGAATGAACTAGTCAAACTTTTTCCCCTTCCCTTCCTTCTACAGTAAAAAGGGGAGTGAGGGAAGCTTTCTCATTTCTCCGTTCTTCCGTCGGCAAGTCCCACGGTTCCCTCCCTCCCGCTCGCTGTTTCGGCGGTAGGAGGTTGGAGAACCTCGGATCTTTGCGCCAAGCGTGTAGATAAGTTAGTTTTTTCTTCGTTTTGTGTCCGGCACGGCGTCGTTCTGGCGGTGGTGGCGGCGGCGTTTAGACTTCTGGTGTTCCGGCTCCAGCCCCGTCTCCGTGACTGTTGGGGGAGTCCAGCCATGTCGTCCGAGCGAGGTACCCCCTAATGTATTTTGTGCTTGATAACTTTGATTGTAGCTCCGCAGGGACACCCGGAGGAAGACCCAGACGAGGACACCTCGCCTTCCGGAGGGCGAGGCCCCAAGCGAGTCGCCTCCTTCTCCCGGGAGATGACCAGAAGGCCTCGGACCAAGTCGCCCGTCCCAAGCAGAGCCAAAGACATCGCCCCAAGACGAGGCAGAGGAGGGGTGGGCCCGGTCCGAGGTAGAAAAGAACTTGCCCACGAGAAGGCAGCGAGCACGGTGGCGGGTCGTACCTGTGAGGCGCATCAAGGATATGCCGGCGAATATAGTAGGTAGCGGCGAGGAGGAGAATGGTAGATACTATCGATAACTAGATAAAACTAAATATAAAGAAGGTCTAAATAAAAAAGAAATGAAATAAAAAGAGAAAAAATCAGTTACGAAATGCAGTAATTCTTCTTTATTCTTCTAAATGCAGTAATTCTTCTTTATTCTTCTAATTGATTGCAATTACACTCGGCTCAATCTTTTTTTTGATTCGCTCGATGTACGGTGACACAGACTAGGATGAGGTTGTGATCTGTCTAAGGGCAGCGATGTATTTTCACTTGTAAGCCAGTTTTGCCTATATAAGGGCGAATCGGCATCCCACATGAATCCAATCTCACCTCTTCGAGTTCTGGCTCTATTTCCCACTGCAATTCCCATATTAATCTTCGGCGGTAGGCGAGGGCGGTTTCCGTGGTCACTAGGCATCGTTCCCCGAGTCTTCCTCTTAGCACCTCGGTCCTCTGACCCGGGGTGCCCAAGTTTACTGTCCGAGAGACATTTCGTCGACAGTGACGTCTTTTCTGGCAACATCGAGGAGCCTGTGAGCTTTTGCCCTCTTAGCTCGACGGTCCAGTCGAGTTCGACCTCGGCGGTTTGCTCTAGTTCGGCGCCGGCAGCGGCGACGTCGACCCTGAGTTTGATCCGGCCAACTACTTCCCTCAGGCTCTCTTCGTGCTGTGGTCGTGGTTTGTCCGGCGGTGCGACTGCGATGGCTGGGAAGAGCTTGGTTTCCTACTCAAAATCGGGGCTCTGCCCCTGCCGACGATTCTCCCAGTTGCCTTCAGTTCCGCCTCTTGCGGCGGACGTCTTTTGCAGCTTATTACCGAGGCTTCGTCCTCTGTTTCTCTATGCAGATATTCGAGTGGTCTTCGGCTCTTCGTCCTCCTCTGCTCCGGCAAGCCAGCACGGCGGTACACAAGAACGGCGGAGATACCCCAGGGACCAATTTATAATTTTCTTTTTTTAGGGAGTTTTCCGCTAGTTTGTAGGGAGAGCTGTCCTTTTCTAGAAATATCTATTGTCTTCTCCTTATCTCTATGAATACAGATATTTTCTCAAAAAAAAGAAATACGCAGAATGATAATTAATTCAAACTTTATACATCAAGATCATGCAAGAGGCAATATGCTTGCGCACAAAAGATCGAACATAAAGTTGAGAAGAAAACTTAAAATTAAACCATCTTTCAATAAATTAAACATAAAGCTTAGTAGAACAAATTGCCCAGCTTGATAATCAAGCCTAAATTTGACATACCATGTAGATGAATTGCTCAAAGTTTGATTGAAATCCAAAATCCTATCGTCTCAAAACCTATGCAAATTTTTTAAACTTGCAGACCTGTGGTGCCCGATGCTCTAGATTGACTCAGCTTTACATCTTTACATCAAAGAAAAGGAAGGGAAAAATACATGCTGATTACAAAGTCAACAGAAAGTTGTGGCTGCCTGGCCGTGAGATGAATTCATTGCCGGTGATTGCATAACAATAATTGGAATACATGTCAGATTTTAGTAAATGTGCTAAAAAAACAGCCATGATTCAGGGAACATGCTCAACGTAGGCATCAGGGCAGCCATGATCTGATCTCGAAACTTCATAAAACATGCTTAAAGTAGGCATCAGGGCAGCCATGGTCTGATCTCTAAACTGCAGAAAACACGCTGGAAGTAGGCATCCGGGCAGCCATGATCTGATCTCTAAACTGCAGAAAACACGATAAAAGTAGGCATCACGGCAGCCGTGATCTGATCTCCAAACTGCAAGACAAGTTCAATAAATAAAGATAGGTTCATCTTGAAGTTGAACAAGCCAAGATTCCAACAAATATCTCAACCCTTCCGTAGTGATGAACAGAGCCAATAAAGCAGGAGAAAAAAAAATCAATCATGCAGCAAGATATGTCCAAATGTTTAGAAGGACATGCACACACAAATGAGTGGTGTCCATATTTTACTGCATGGACAAATAGAAATAATAAGATCAATATTCTTGCTTGTACAGTGGACATAAATCTACAAGAGTATGTGACCAACTCCAAGTAAATTTGTGAGCATTGTCAAGTCAATGAATGTGCATAGAGAAAAATCATATCATTGACCAAACATTTGTGATCTAGTATCTGAAGAGAATGTTGGAGACGGTGCCACGGCCTGAGAAGAGACGAGTCCAATCCACTACAATCCCCTTCGATTTCTTGGCTGACAACTACGATAGAAGACTCCATGCCCTCTCAAACACCGGAATCATCCTAGTAAGATAGCAGCATAGCCATCATACTAGAAGGAAGAAATCCTTGATCCAAGCAGAAGGAATCCAAAAAAGAATAAATCCCAACTAGGACGGAACAAGACATACCTTGGGGTTGGGGCTGCATTGCAGTGGGGCGTGCAGGCGCGGGCGGCGGCGAGGGTGACGACCCACGTCATGGGCGGAGCGTCGCGGCAGCGAGGGAGACAATGGCGGCACGTCGCGTGGCTTCGATCCCTTCTGGCTGCCCTCTGTACCTCTGTGCTAAACTGCTGATGTACTGAGCTGACCCACAAATGAATCCTGGTTCATAGTAGTAGAAGAGGCTAGGAAATGGCACGTCAGAGACGATGATCGTGGCGGCAGGGCGGACAAGCTCGGCGACAGGGGAGGACCACAGCAGCGGGCAGACGAGCATGGCGGCAGCAACCAGATTTTTACGCAGCCGTTCGGGGAGTACATCATTTCTGATTGGGCCTGAGTAGGACTCGTCAAAATTATGGACCAAATTATCCTCACGGACAAAAATCTATTAATGGAAAAAGTTTAAAATACCCTGAAAATCAACGGTTAGATGAGATCTATACTACTCCCCCTCTACCGGTAGCAAAGTGTACCATACAATGCCTCTAAAAAAGAACAACTCTTTCTTTTTCTTTCTTCTAAATTGTACTAGGAATTTTTGAAGGAGGTGAAATTGAACGAGAAAACCGAGTGGCTTTCTCAGTCAACAACTAGAATTTTTGAAGAAGGTGAAATTGTTGAACGAATAAAAGAAGAGTAGGTTTGTCAGCAAACAACTGAAGTCTTCTCGTAGTGATAACCGCCGACAAGATATTGCATCCACGGAAGCTAATTGGAGGCGGATGGCTGAGGAGCAAAAGAGAGAGGAGATAAAGTGAGATATTATTTTTGAGATGAGAGAGTACGAAAAAAATTACACCGGAGTGTAGTGTAGTTGGCACAACTAGAAGACTGAACTTTTTTTATAAATATTAATTTTAAAATAAAAAATTCGAGATATGTATGCCTCGCCACGGGAATATCAGAACTAGGACCCTGTCGGCCGCCCATGGACTGACAGGGATCCAGTCGGCCACCCGAGGACCGATAAGGGGCTTGTCGGCCAACCGTGGACCGACAAGCCCCTATCGTCCGCCCGCGCAACGATCAGGCACCGAAAGCCGGACAACAGGGCTTAAACGCCAGATCCCTTGGCGTTTGGTACTTCGCCCTCGGTGGAAGCGACGCTGGCGTCTCGCCCTCAGCGGGGGCGACGCTAGCGTCCCAAACGCCAGATCCCTTGGCGTTTGATTCACCGCGCAAACGCCAGCGGACGTGGCGTTCGGTACACGTCCCAAACGCAAGATCCCTTGGCGTTTGCTTCACCGCGCAAATGCCAGCGGACGTGGCGTTCGGTACTTCCCCTCTCTGCCGACGTCCAGGGCCCCTTCTGCGCCCCTTTTGCCCCCTTTGGCGCCCCTTCTGCGCCCCTTTTGCGCCCCTGCCGACCTCCAGGGCCCTTTTGCCCTTTCTTCAGAGCGCCTTTCTCGCCAGTGAATCTTCAGCGCGCCATTCTCGCCCGTGAAAGCCTCTAGCACCCCTTTTGCCTTTAGGTCACCTCCCGCAATTCAGTACAACTAAAGATAGACAAAATGCAAAAGGAAATTATGCGAACGTACGGCTAAAACAAACTAATCCTGCTCGTCTCCCTGGACAGGTCCTCCTTGGCCTCCCTGTGGTGCGGCGGCTCTACGAGTACGACGATGTGGTCTCTTGCGAGGACCGGACAGTGTCAAGGGCTGTGTCGGGTGCGGCTGACGGTGACCCCTGCCGTAAATCGGCTCATCCGGCTGACGAGGCGGCGACTGTGTGACCTGCGTGGGTAGTGGCGGTGGAGTCTGAAACGCCGGGAAGTGAGGAACAACCCCTGAAGCGTCCGCTTGGTTCCACACGTCGCTGTACTCAGCAGTATCTGGTGAACCCATAAACGCCAAAACGGGAACCATGTCACCTATAGCAGACAATTGCATTTAGTAATATATTCCAAGAAAATACTATGACCATATTAGTAATACGGCTTTACCTGTAGTGTGGACCATCGCAGACTGCGGATTGTAGCAGTACGAGCCACCCGCCTGCGTCGGGAAAAGTGGTGCTGGCTGGGGTGTCCACTGTGGCTGGTGATGCCACGACAAGCCACCCGCCTGCGTCGGGAGAGGTGGTGCTTGCTGGGCTGTCGACTGTGGCTGGTGATGCCACGACGAGCCACCCGCCTGCGTCGGGAGAGGTGGTGCTTGCTGGGGTGTCGACTGCGGCTGATGCTGCCATGACGAGCCACCCGCCTGCGTCGGGAGAGGAGGAGGTGGCTGCACTTGCGGCGGCTGCGGCCGACGCAGCCAAGACGAGCCAGGCTGTGACTGCTGCTGCCACGACGACGAGGAGTGCCGAGGGGGACGCTGCACATGAAGAGTAGACCGCCCAGCGACGACGTCTGAAGCGTGCGCACAAGTCAAAGTCTCGAAGATCTTCCGGAGCTTATCGTTGAGACGCCCCCACGCGGATCGATGCTCGGATGGACTGATCTGAATCCCCATGTCAAATCGGTTAATAAGTGCGGCAACCTCCTCCTGAGCCTCAAACGTCAACTGCGCCTACAAATGCGAAAAGAATTATTAGTTGCGGATTACTTATGTTCTCGATGTTTCGTAGCAAACAAAGAAAATCGGGGCACTTACCGCGTGGTGCCTGACGCCGACAACAGAAGCCGCCGGGTAGTAATCCGATGTGCGGCCCTGCTCCATCTCATCTGGGTCGGCCCGCGGTACGTAGAACAACCTCGTACCGGAGCGGTACCACTGGAGGTACGCATCGTACTCCGCTGGGTCGAACGCCGTGTCCTCATGCCAGAGATCTGCGCTTGCCGTCGTCCACCATTCAACAAACGGCGTAAGGTTTCGTGCCTAAGTTGTTGCCGTCTTGTTTCCACCCTTGCGGCTGTATCTACATTTCATGATTATTCGTACGAAGTGAGCAAAACATATTAGAGTACTACTACCTGACAACAAAACATTGTATGCTCTTACTTGTGGATGTGAGGTTGAAGCGTGGGCGCTGGAGGAGGAGGACACAACTGGTGTTTGCCGAATTGACGCATCACTCGGTGCACAGCAGTTACCTCCACAGTGACGTCGAACACTACGGTAGCCTTCGTCATCCAGTAGTCCATGTCTCTAGTACACAAGGCTGAAATCCCGGCCGGCGCTCGTCGTGTCAACGCAACCGCACTGTACGGCTCCCAGATCACCTGACTACGGTCAAATTATTTCGGGAAGATATGTCAGTGCTGAAAATCCTCTACGTCGACATGGCCCATTGCGTGACAGCATGCTTCAATTCTTTCTTCGTAGCATACATCGAACCAATTTGGATCTGGTTCTTGTTATATTCCCAACCAGAATCATGACCATCATCCACAGTCATGCCACCAAGGAGTTCCTGGTTCCATGCACTCGGAATGGGGGGCGCATGAATGTTATCTTCGTCACCGCTGTCTTCATCAATATCTTCAGCCATTCCGTCCTCGTCTTCCTGTTCCATTACCTCCTGAATGGACTCGAAATTCTCTTCTTCATCCGCCTGCCCCGTTGGACCTCTTTCTGCCGTTTGACTGCTCTGCCCAGCTTGCCCACCTTGCCAGGAGGAATGAACTACCTCATCCACCTGTGGATCTGGATTGTTCTACTCCGCTTCATACCCACCGTCTTCTGAACCGGCACCCTTTAGGATGGCTTGCACTAGTGCGACCGGAGGACTTTTTCTAGCATTGCAAACCCGCATCCACGATCTCCAGTCTCTAGTACTCTCGATCGGCACCAAGTCCCATTTAATATCATGGCAAGACTTGGTAAACACTGCCTGGATGGCCACAGCATATACTTCAGGATCCATCGAGAAGGTACGTGTAAGCCAATGATTGGCTTCCTTAAAGTTCAGCCTCTCCGGATCGGATATAGGCAATCAACATGGCTGAATTCGCTAAGATCAACCCCACTGTGATTTGATCGAACAGCCCCAGGACCATAGTACACCATCATATTTATTAACTCCGACATACCTGCCGTAATATAAATTTATATCTTCAGTCAAATACTTAGTACGACATGCAGTGCTATTATGTCGCGCGACCGTTAAATTCTTTCGTGCTAAATGTAGGTCGAGTACACGCTGTAAGCGTGTACAAGGGTGATCCGGGACACACCAGGGTTATCGACCGACAGATCGGGATAGAACTTTTAGCACGATCAAATGCAACGTTCAGCACGAACAAGTAATAATTAACCTAACTACATAATAATATTCTACGTCTCTAATAATAGAATTAATCAGTTCAACCTAATTTAACTACAATTTTCCCCCAACATCTAATCAATTATAGACCTAACTAAACTACGATTTAACTTTTCTAATCTATACTTGCATACATAACCTATAATGATTATACTAACTTTCGTATACTACTAAAGTACGAACTAATTCATACTAAACAACCTAAAAAATCTATGTAAATACGAACTAATACGTACTAAACTAATAAAATGCGAACTAATACGTAACTAGTATAATCTATTACCGTAGATGCGGAGCTCCGCCTCTTGCTTCACTCCACCTTCTCTCCCCCGAGCTCCCCTTCTCCCTCTCCTCTCCCTTCTCTTTCTCTCCTTCCTCTCCTCTTTTCCTTCTCTATTTCTTCCTCTATTTTCCTCTAATGGCTGCAGGCTGCTCGGGTGGGCATGTGGGCGCTGGAGAACGATGGGAGGGAGGGAATGGGGAGAGATGGAAGCGCTGGAGCGGGGTCACGGGCGAAGAAAAGATGCTGTTGGCCTTATCGGTCTGGGTCGAACGACAGGAGGTGATGTAATGGAGGTGACCTAAAGGCAAAAGGGGTGCTAGAGGCTTTCACGGGCGAGAATGGCGCGCTGAAGATTCACTGGCGAGAAAGGCGCTCTGAAGAAAGGGCAAAAGGGCCCTGGAGGTCGGCAGGGGCGCAAAAGGGGCGCAGAAGGGGCGCCAAAGGGGGCAAAAGGGGCGCAGAAGGGGCCCTGGACGTCGGCAGAGAGGGGAAGTACCGAACGCCACGTCCGCTGGCGTTTGCGCGGTGAAGCAAACGCCAAGGGATCTGGCGTTTGGGACGTGTACCGAACGCCACATCCGCTGGCGTTTGCGCGGTGAATCAAACGCCAAGGGATCTGGCGTTTGGGACGCTAGCGTCGCCCCCGCTGAGGGCGAGACGCCAGCGTCGCCTCCACCGAGGGCGAAGTACCAAACGCCAAGGCATCTGGCGTTTAAGCCCGCAGTACCAAACGCCAAGGGATCTGGCGTTTAAGCCCTGTCGTCCGGCTTTCGGCGCCTGATCGTTGCGCGGGCGGACGATAGGGGCTTGTCGGTTCACCGTTGGCCGACAAGCCCCTTATCGGTCCTCGGGTGGCCGACTGGATCCCTGTCGGTCCATGGGCGGCCGACAGGGTCCTAGTTCTGATATTCCCGTGGCGAGGCATACATATCTCGAATTTTTATTTTAAAATTAATATTTATAAAAAAAGTTCCAACTAGACTAGTAGGCGAATAATATAAAGATGTGTTTATTTCTTGACCTGGAAGATGGACTGTTGCACAATGGATGTGTGGCTCAAAAATAATTCCAGAGGAACTGTACGTCCTTCTTTTCTAAACAATAATAATAATATTAGATAGTTACTGCATAGGAGAAATTAGAATTCAGAATAACTGTAAATGACTACTTCACCTCAAGAAGGATCTCTATGATAGGTTTCTCAAAACTAAGCGGCACAAATTTTACAATTAATAACAGGTTATGTATATCTAATACTAATCTAACTAAACTGAGGTGACCCTCAATGCGTACATCGCAGCATAGACCTGAAGTTGAGAATTAAAGGAGAGTTTTGATAAAGGTGTTTTTGAATTTCATGTTTCTAATACCCCAATAACTCATTAAGCAAGAAAGTTCTTTGATCAAATTTCTAGCACATATTATGAGTGGATAAAATTTGTTTGATACATAAGTAGGCTTCAATAAGATACTATGTTTATTTCAAAACACGAAGCAGATATAAAATGTCAAAAAAATATTTAACAACAGGAAGTTAGTTGTACAAATACGTGGGCCACTCTACTAATTTTTTAGAGGAGTCCAGTTAAGCTATAAATCTTTGATGATATGGCATCACTGCATAGGAAGGTTAATGATGAAATCACAATCTTTCGTTCGATATCCTCTAGCTCATCTCGGTTCCTTCGGGTTTGTCTGTTCTCTTTTGGGTTTGTCTGTACGGTTTTGGACCATAGAGGCCCATGGCGTATGTCGTAAGCAGAGGGTATGGAAAATCCAAACAATGTAGCCTCTCAATAGTTATTTAGCTCATTATATAATGTCACGCTTACATCAACCAAAATGTTCCTTCCTAAATCACGGACGTACGAAGTAGAAAATGAATATACGAGACAGTCGAGCAACTTCAAGTAGGAAAAATCATGGTTTTGAATAGAAAACAAACCCAAGTTGTTTTTAAAGAAAACATAGCAGGGGACCTACATATTTCATTGATAGCGGAACTCAGCGTACATGAAAAACAGAGTCGCAAAAATGTGACAGCGGCAGAACCGAACAGGGCAACAACCACACCCTAACCTAAAGACTACTCTCCCAACATCATGTGCCGGCCTCTAGCCATCGCCCAAGCGTTCATCTCGTCAAGGATCAGGGACACAAGCCTGTTAGTAGAGAGCTCGATCTTTGGTGTCAAAGATCCTTCTGTACCGTTCCTTCAACAGCTCCGACAAAACGAGAAGTGCCATCGAGCGTGTAGGTTTACGCACCGGCTTCGGCAGTCCACCAAGGAGCCTTGGCGTCAGTTTGCCGGGTTCAGCGAGAAAGTGCCAGCCGCAGTGGCCACACACGACCTGGCCTCGCGTGCCCATAGCCACTCCATCGCAAGGTGAGCCGCCAACAAACTGGTTTGGCATGTCAGTGAGGGGCTGCTGCGCCGCAACGCACGACCATAGAACGACGATAGAAGCGAGTGTGTCAGGGTGATCTGCTCACTCAGATCAGCAACCTAGCGCGCCCCGAATAGGGCCTCACGTATAGTTCTGTTCTTCCGCCGGGAGACTCAAAAAATATCTGGTGCAATCGCTTTTGGCGTCCGTCCCCCCAACCAGCTACCGAACCAAAATTAGCCGAGAGGCCATTACCAATGGTGACAACCGAGGCACTGCCAAATCTATCGAGGTCGAGGATGACAGCCCACCAAGCTGGATTGGCCGGCAAATTTTGCTCTAACCCACCTTGCAGTGCTCACCGTGGCGGTGGCCGGAATCGGCATTCCACAGCTGTGCACGCGGGAGCTTGTCCAGCTGCTTGCGCGCCCATGTCGGCAACGTGTGTGCAGACATCAGGTACACCGGCATGGCACTAAGGACGACCTTTAGCATCACAAGGCGACATGACGGAGCTTGCGGATACCGAGCGGCATGCCTAGATATGTGCACTACAGGGCAGAGATCGGCACCTGGATGGGAGCAAGATGACATTGAGGTTGAGGTCGTGGCACCGATGGGGATCGCTGCGCTCTTCGCAAAATGAACATAACGAATTTGTAAATAAACGAAGTCGGTGCTGAACTAATTTGGATCGGAAGCTCAGTAGACATTATTGGAAATTAACCTTTACAGAGCATCGATCCACTAAAAAACAAATTAGTAGCGCAGTATCATACTGCTTTTGTTTTCGTTTCCCATTTTTAGCATTTTGGAGAGCAATATCAGCTTTGTTCATCAATAGAAGGCTGAATCCTAAAGAATGCAGAAGGTGCAACAGGGGGGTTTTGACAAAGATTGAACCAACACAAAATAAGCCATGGGCATTTTGACAATTGAACATGTTTGGAAGGGCATTTTGAATATTCTCTCTATTATATATTGAAGGAGAGGAACTTATAACAGGTACTCTTGTGCTTTCACTGATCATTTATATGTAATACTGGATCAGTATGTCAAGTTAAGGTTCATCCATCAGTCATTAGTATTAGATCAGTATACACATATAAAGCTTAGATAGCTTTTCTATAACGTGTAAAATTATAATATTTATCAGTTGTGGGCTATTAATAGTTAAGTATACCAGGTCAAGACCATATAATGGTTAGGTACAGTTATGAAAATAAAATTATTGTTGAGCACGTTGTTGGATCGACGGCTTCCGATAGAGGTGAATGTCGAACTTAAAATTTCTTCACAAGATTCGAACACAAAACTATTGATTAGCTAATGTGTTCAGATCAAGGAATGCAGCGGAAAAGCAATCGATGAACGGATTGAAAAAAGATCACAAAAAAACAACCAGACCGGAAGTTCCGGTCTGTATATCGGATGTTCCGATCTGGTCGGAACTTCCGGAGCTACCCCTATTTCGAACGTTCTGGAAAAACCGGAACTTCCGACTCCTGGGTCGGAACTTCCGATATGACCGGAACTTCCGGTGTAATTATCGGAACTTCCGGTTTTCACGAAACAGCAGATCGTCGCTCGGTAAAACGTTCGCAGATTTTGATCCACCCAACGGAATTGGATGAAATTTTGCACAGAGATAGACAAACGACTTATGAAGCTGTTCCAATTGGAATCACCTCAAAAGCTCATCTGTGCTGAGAGAAAACCCCAATCTACTAACAGCTATTCCAAGAGCAAACGAGAGGAAGAACTCGCACGAAATTAAATCAATTGATTCTTAGAACTTGTGAGAGATTTTGATACTCAATCAACATAGAAACATCTCCCACGTTCTAACAATCTATTCCACCAACCAAACCTCAAGAAACAAATCAATCCATGAGGGAAGGAGAAGAACGAAAATCCAAAGAGCAAAAAGAGAAAAACTCACAATCACAAGGGGAGACTCATGGCTTTCCTTGGAAATCTTTTTGTATTGATTTTCGTGGATTTTCTAGGGTTTGTACATGCCTCTCATCTTAGGCAAAGCACTCTCTAAGTGCAGCTCTCATAATCTCATCAAAAGGTTCAAAAGGTTAAGAAACCCTAATCACCTATTTATAGTGGGGAGGGACAACCCCCTCTTCCACTCTTGGGCCTCATGCCCTAATGGCCCTAGTTACTTAGCACGCATCTCAAAGCGTCTAAATAGCTTAGCCACCTCTCAATTTTCCTACCACCCTAAGCTACCAACCCTAAACCACTTCCGGCCGCCGCCGCAGTTTCTTGGTTGAGCTTCGGTGGTTTCTTCGCGTTTTTACCAAAACGCCCTCGCACTTGACTTGGTCCTCACGTCTCGTCTCCACCCGCTTTCTTGTCGTCCGCGTACATGCTTTTAAGCCGCACGATGTCGTCGCCACCTCCTTGACCGCATCTCAGCCCTCCAAGCTATCATGCCGGTCCATATGACCGAACCATCGCCGCACCCAACTCGCACCTGCACACAATAGACCAAGCAAAACGTCGCGAGCACAAGTCTTCCACTTGACCCAAGTCAGTCGAGAAAAATCCTTTATCCACTCAATTTTTCCTTGAGACAAATTGAGAAACTCAAACAATCAACCACAAATTCAAAACCGAATTCATGCAACCTCAAATTCAACGCAACACAAAGTGGCAAGATATTCATCACACAGATGTACACGTCATCACATGACTCACAATCTCCCCCTTGATGAATATATTGCCAACATCTCTCAATCAATCAAGTTTGC
The DNA here is from genome assembly GCA_019208055.1 of Stipa capillata. Taxonomy (NCBI): domain Eukaryota; kingdom Viridiplantae; phylum Streptophyta; class Magnoliopsida; order Poales; family Poaceae; genus Stipa; species Stipa capillata. The sequence goes on along the minus strand of JAGXJF010001992.1, from coordinate 375,499 downwards.
GTTGGTTTAAAGAATTAAAAGCAATCAAGTTGCAAGAATTCAAACTTGGCCAAAAGAAAGAGAAAGCAAGTACTGGGCCAAGTGAATGTCAACACGAGTAAGATCAAAAATGTGAGTGAAGGCAAAACATAAACCCTGAGACTCCCCCTCACTCCTATACCTCATATATCTATGATCTACTCCAGAACAAAGCAATTTTCAGAAGATACACACCCATGCCTATCTCGTAACCGAATGCCAAGGTGATTGATACTCCTATTTCTCCCCCTTTGGCACTATAGTCATCAAGGGAAGGCACGCCTCCCCCTTAGACTATGCAATGATGGAATATCAAGGATAAGCATGTATGCGTGGAATTTTTATTTTTCAGTTGCAGCGAGCTTTGAAGATTATCCAGAATGAGACACAAAAAGTGCTAATATGCCACATAGGTGCTCACCAAACCATAAGAAGACATGTAGATCAAGAAGAGCAGCTAGCAAATCAAGTTCTTAGCATATTAAAGAGTTCACTAGTAATGAGCGCCAGACTAGGTAGTCACAATTGCAATGACTCTAAACATGAGTGAAGTATGACAACCTAGCGCTAAGCCATGACTAGGAGGACAACCGATCAAGATGAGGACCAAAATACTCTACCACATGCTGAATTAAGCAATCACATGATTAAGTGGATTAGGCACAACCAAAATACAACCCCCTGCACGAGGAAGTATCTTGAGTGATTCATCCTGACTTTTTCACATTGAGTGCACATGATTATTTGGACTAGCCACAACCAAAATACTACCTCCTGCACGAGCAAGTACCTTGAGTGATTCATCCCTATTTGAGCATTTTTCACAGTAGTATATGATAGATTGCAAGCATGTAGAGCAAAGACTAGTGACTTTTGATGACACTAAGCATTCTCCGACCCGAGCCACAAAAGCCTAGGCATGTTAAGTCACTAGCAGTCCTAATCAAGATTACCATGAAGTCCTATCTTTGACCAGTCATACACAAAGATCATAGCTGCAATACTAGAGTCATGAGCAGATTCAAAAACAACGGATTCCCTAGCAGGCAACTCATTAGTAGATCAAAGATTTAAAGTCAAGTTGTTGTCCAATTAAGCTAGCATCACTGATTCTTGAGAACACATATCAAAATATGGTAAAATGAGCTAGACACTCAGAATATGGCATATAGCGAACTTGTAGAACTCATTGTTTCATCAAGGATAATAGACAAAGCTCGTGAACATGCAAAGTACACATGATCTATCACAAATGATGCAAAATATACTATATTACACTATGATACACAGTGAAAAGACTCCCCCTCAAACCAACCCATGGGAAGTCAAAACCAACATGCCCCAAATGTCGGTGCCAACGTTGAAACACTGAAGAACTAGTTGCAAGAAAGCACCTAGACTCAGAAGAACTAAACTCAGCAGCAAAAACTCTTTCGGGACGAGAAATATCAAAAGCAAGTGCACCAGAAGAGTCAAGAACACGACATCCATTCTTCTTAAAACACACCTCAAAATCATCAACAATGAGCAGTGAAACAGAAATGAGATTGTATTTCAGTTTACTCACAAGGGCAACATCTTGAGAATGTTGTTGTTGTTGACTCGCACTGCGCCCTTGTGTGTCACACGTCCACGGGAGTCATCTCCAAAAGTGATGTACTCATCACCGGACGTCTTGTTGAGGGAGGTGAACCATTTTGGGCTTCCGGTCATGTGACGTGAACACCCGAAATCAACGAGTCACATGTTCACCAACCCTTGCCGTCCAACCTACACAAAAGGTCGAAAACGAGTGGACTCGGTACTGGGATTAGTAAGCAAAGATTTTTGAATCCAGTACTGAGTCACTCGTTGAACAGGAACAAAAGATCGTGAGTGATTAGCATGCAATGCAACACCTAGAGCAACTCTATGATCCCGACCTAGAACGCGCTGCGAAGGAATGTCACGCACCGAAGCACGTGAACCACCTCCAAGAGGACGGCGAGAAGACTCTAAGCGACCTAAACCCTGTCGCCTGCTAGAGCCACCAGAAACCTCAACATGTTGAGGCCTCGTGTGTGTCTTAGGAGCACTCAACGCATTGTTGCGTCGTTGAATACCCCTAAGGGCACGAACACGGTCACGACGCTCCTCCTTGAGACGTCGAAAGCAGAACTCAACTAGGTGACCATCCTTATGACAATGAGTGCATTGGTATTTTACCCTTTGCGAGGTAGCACCAACTGAAGCTGAAGCACTCTTGTCCTTAAGCGATGAATCTAGATAACCACCTGACTTAAACACTGTTCCCCTCTCCCCCTGAGCTATTGCAATCAAGCCTCTACCAAGAGAACCAATGGGATGAGGAGGATGATTCTTATTTTCTTCCATATGATTAAAACCTAGACCTTTGCCTGAGCTAACTCTAGACTTGTCTAAGATCATGTCAAGTTCTTTTCTACCTCCAGAAAATCTCTCCAAAGTTTTCTTGAGGTAATCAACTTCCCTAAGCAAAGGAGCACAGGTAAGACAAGCTCCTGAAGCTGACACTCTAACAGCTTTCTCATATTTTTCTTTGTATGCTCCTAGTTCAAGTTTTAGAGATTCACAAGACACACAAGCAATGCTACAAGTCTCAGCTACTGTTTTCTTAAACCTCTCTCTAAATGCAGCATGCATAGCAGAAACATCATTCTCAAGCTCATGGCAAAATGTGCAAGTAGAGGAATTAACATGAGAAGCATCAACAGGTAGCTTAGAAGCAGTAGCATTAGCCAAAGTGAGTTTTCTGTAAAGCTCAGAGATGTGTCTTCCTAGGTCCTGATTTTCTTCAACTAGTTCAGAGCATTTATCACACACTGGTCTTCTCATTTCAAGCACAGATTGATTCAATTCTTTATTTCTACCTTCCAAATACTTGCATCTTAAACATGGGGAAGATTCTTGAGTGCTCTTAGAACTAATGCTAGCAAGTTGATTCTTAGCATTCTTGAGTTCATTAGCATGAAATGAGTGAGCAATGCAACCAGCAAGATAACCAGTTTTAAGCTTGGCTAGATTATCCTTATAGACCATAAGCTCTTGGATGACAATTATATGCAATATGAAACTTATAGCAAAGCACAATTTAATCTCATTCAATTCATTAAGAGGTGCTAAGCTAGAGAAACATCCAGAAGGTGCTCTAGAAGGCAAACTAGCATGTGAAGATTTGAGCATATCAATCTCTTTCCTAAGAGAGTCTAAGTTATCATCCTTAGAAACACAAAAGGAGCAAGGGCTCGACTTAAGTTTATCAACTTCAATCATGGATGACTTAAGCAATTCACTTACACTAGCATGAGCATCTTTAGCTTCAAGGAATTCTTTGTGTAAAACATCACAACTAGCATACTCATCCTCATTACTTTTCAGTTTAGCAATTTCTAGTGTAAGAGAATTAACTTTCTTAGTCAGGTCTTTAGATTTCTTGATTGAAGCAAACAAGGCATCATTTTGCACATCAAACATATCAAGCAGTTTATCATGCCTAACACTGAGCTCATCGAAGGTGCAACTTACATCGCTTTCAAGATCTTCGTCGTCGCTATCTTCTTCGGATCTCGCCATAAAGCACATGCCGGTGAAGCCATGTTCTACCTTCTTCTTCCCTTTCTTCTTGTGCCTGGGCGGCTCCGGTTCATCCTCGCTTGAGGAAGAGGAAGATGAAGAAGAGTTGGAGTTGTTGTCGCTATCTTCAAAAGCGGCGATAGCTCGACGAAGGTTCTTCTCTGCCTCACGCATCTTGGGCATTGATCCAAACTTGTTCCTTCTCTTGTCCTGAAACTTAGAGGCAAACTTGTTTCTCTCTTTAGGATTAGGACACTCGGATCGAATGTGGCCTTTCTCACCACATCCATAGCAAGTGATGTCCGAGGATTTCCTTCTCCTATTTCTCACATTCTTATATGCCCTAGAGAAGCGTTTTGCAAATAACGCAAGCTCATCCTCAGGAAGAGATTCAAGCTGATCATCAGACAAAGAAGACAAGGCTGCAAGAGATAGTCCAGAAGAAGAAATCAAGCAAGTGTCAGAGTTGACACTAGGAGACACTATCCCCGATGGATCCGAGGAAGTGTTCCCAACAAGAGCCAAAGTCTTGGACTTAGAATCATTTCTGTTTTCCGAAGTGATCTCATGAGTAGAGAGCTTGGAGAACAGGTGATCGAGTGTGAGAGTGGCAAGATTGGCGGACTCTTGGATGGCAATCTTCCGCACTTCAAAAGCGGGCTCTAATGTGTTCAACACATGTCTAGCCATCTCTGAGTCAGTGTACCTCACTCCCACACTCCTGAGCTTATTCACAATTCTTTCAAATCTCTCAAAAAGTTCAGAAATTGATTCCCCAGAGCGTTGCTCAAAGCGATTGTATTCAACTTTGTATTGATCCGCTCGAGCAATCTTGACTTGGTCGGACCCCTCATGGTAGGTGATCAGGGTCGACCAAATCTTGTGAGCGGTATCAAGATGAGCAACCCGCTCGTGCTCCTTCCTATCCAAACCAGAAAGCAAATAGTTGATGGCCTTGCAATTGTTTTCAACATCAGCCTGATTTGCAGCCGTCACCTCGGCAGGAAGAGCAAAGTCTCTTTCGATGATTTGCCAAATAGCAAGTCCCTCTGACTGGATAAAAATTTCCATTCGATTTTTCCAGAACTCCCAGTCCGTCCCATTGAAGACAGGAGGACGAGTCGAGTATCCGTGGGAAGCCATGGCTCGCAAAGCCGGTCAAAGCTTATAGAGAAGCGAGACCGGGCTCTGATACCACTTGTTGGATCGACGGCTTCCGACAGGGGGGGGTGAATGTCGAACTTAAAATTTCTTCACAAGATTCGAACACAAAACTATTGATTAGCTAATGTGTTCAGATCAAGGAATGCAGCGGAAAAGCAATCGACGAACGGATTGAAAAAAGATCACAAAAAAACAACCAGACCGGAAGTTCCGGTCTGTATATCGGATGTTCCGATCTGGTCGGAACTTCCGGAGCTACCCCTATTTCGAACGTTCTGGAAAAACCGGAACTTCCGACTCCTGGGTCGGAACTTCCGATATGACCGGAACTTCCGGTGTAATTATCGGAACTTCCGGTTTTCACGAAACAGTAGATCGTCGCTCGGTAAAACGTTCGCAGATTTTGATCCACCCAACGGAATTGGATGAAATTTTGCACAGAGATAGACAAACGACTTATGAAGCTGTTCCAATTGGAATCACCTCAAAAGCTCATCTGTGCTGAGAGAAAACCCCAATCTACTAACAGCTATTCCAAGAGCAAACGAGAGGAAGAACTCGCACGAAATTAAATCAATTGATTCTTAGAACTTGTGAGAGATTTTGATACTCAATCAACATAGAAACATCTCCCACGTTCTAACAATCTATTCCACCAACCAAACCTCAAGAAACAAATCAATCCATGAGGGAAGGAGAAGAACGAAAATCCAAAGAGCAAAAAGAGAAAAACTCACAATCACAAGGGGAGACTCATGGCTTTCCTTGGAAATCTTTTTGTATTGATTTTCGTGGATTTTCTAGGGTTTGTACATGCCTCTCATCTTAGGCAAAGCACTCTCTAAGTGCAGCTCTCATAATCTCATCAAAAGGTTCAAAAGGTTAAGAAACCCTAATCACCTATTTATAGTGGGGAGGGACAACCCCCTCTTCCACTCTTGGGCCTCATGCCCTAATGGCCCTAGTTACTTAGCACGCATCTCAAAGCGTCTAAATAGCTTAGCCACCTCTCAATTTTCCTACCACCCTAAGCTACCAACCCTAAACCACTTCCGGCCGCCGCCGCAGTTTCTTGGTTGAGCTTCGGTGGTTTCTGCGTTTTTACCAAAACGCCCTCGCACTTGACTTGGTCCTCACGTCTCGTCTCCACCCGCTTTCTTGTCGTCCGCGTACATGCTTTTAAGCCGCACGATGTCGTCGCCACCTCCTTGACCGCATCTCAGCCCTCCAAGCTATCATGCCGGTCCATATGACCGAACCATCGCCGCACCCAACTCGCACCTGCACACAATAGACCAAGCAAAACGTCGCGAGCACAAGTCTTCCACTTGACCCAAGTCAGTCGAGAAAAATTCTTTATCCACTCAATTTTTCCTTGAGACAAATTGAGAAACTCAAACAATCAACCACAAATTCAAAACCGAATTCATGCAACCTCAAATTCAACGCAACACAAAGTGGCAAGATATTCATCACACAGATGTACACGTCATCACATGACTCACACACGTTGTAGCAGTACATACTTTGGAGTATCAATTTTTAGGAGGAATATTGGTTTGGAGGAAAATATTTCTTCTTTACTTGATTCTGAGTCAGGGCCGGCCCTGGGGGGCGCCCGGCCCCCAAAATCCTAGTGCATACTGATTTTGGATGCATTTAAGTGTTATTGATAATATTTCATATATACGTATATTCGTTGTTATAGTTACTATGTCTATATTAAGGGCCCCGAGTTTTAGTTTCGCCCCGGGCCCCCAATATCTCAGGACCGGCCCTGGTCGCATGTGGACCCGCTCGTCATATTTTGGGTGCCGTTCTTCTTATTACACCTTGGTGGTCAGGACACTATCACCGCCTACTCTCTGGAGGATAACCAGCTCTGGCTGTGCCACCTGCTGACTCTCCTAGTGCAAGTATCAGGAGGTGCTTACATCCTCTATCTCTACATTACCGGTACCCTGAAATTGGTCTTGCCCATAGTACTGATGTTCATGGTGGGTGTCATCAAGTATGTGGAGAGGGTGTGGGCTCTCAAGTGCGCTAACATTGAAAATCTCGGCACCTCCCTAGACATTGTACTGATTGACAGAAGACGGGATCTGGATGCAGAGGGTGTGTCTGGTGGGCTGGACAGAAGAAGGGATCTAGATGCTGAGGGTGCCTCTCGTGGGCTGAATAGAGGAGTAGATCTGGGTGCAGAGCAAAAGGTTCTGCTGGGAGCTCATTACTTGTTCAGCTATTGCAAGAGTAAATTAGTCGATCGTAAGGCGCCGGTCGGAGCATTCGCTGCTGTTGGAGCAATTAAGCAAGGCGCCCGGTTTAATGGCAGAATGTACATGTATGAGCTGGTTGAGATGGAGCTCTCCCTTATGTACGACTTCTTGTACACCAAGGTGCCGGTGATCCACACATGGCATGGCTGCTGCATCCGTGTTGTTTCGCTACTCGTCATGGAGGCTTCATTCTTGCTGTTCCTGTTTGGCGGGCATGGTGCTTACAGTAGAGTCGATGTCGACATCACTTATTTTCTGTTGGCTGGAGCCATCATCCTGGAGATGACATCCCTCTTGAGGGCGCTATGGTCAACATGGACATGTGCGCTCTTGCGTGCTCGGAATTGGGATCGGATTCATGCTGTGGTTGTGCGGCTTCGCCGGCTAGTCAAAGCAGCAAGCAACAGAAGGTGGTTTCACTCTATCGGGCAGCATAATTTGTTGGATTTCTGCAGTCGTGACAAGACCAAGCTAACAGGCAGGATTACCAATGCAGTAGGGCTTGAGGATTGGTGGAACAAACTGCTTTACTCAAGCACTACTACAATTCCACTGGGGTTCAAGAAGGCGGTAATGGACAAGATAGTGCAAATGATGCGCCGATGCCATCCTGCCGGATTGGACATCACGGATGCGCGTGGCAGAGCTTTGCTTACCAGCAGCAGAATCTTCGATGACATCAACCGGATTTTTGTGGACAAAAGTTTCGACAAGTGCATCCTTATCTGGCACATTGCAACCGACATTTACCTTTGCTCTTGCAACTGGCAAAATGAAGAGGAACCCTTAAAGGAGGCAATGGAGTTACTATCCAACTACATGGGGTTCCTCCTCGTGGTGCACCCCAACTTACTGCCCAGCGGTGTTAGCCGCAGCCTTTACCTCGACATTTGCTCTGATTTGGAGAAAGAATGGCATGAGCTCTCTACTAGAAATGTGAAACATGGGAGCACAGACTCTATTGGAGAAGACAAGATAGAACTAGGATATCCACTAGATAGGAGGAAGATACAAGCAAGCAATCAACTAGGCAAGTGGAAGATAGATGCAGGCAATCTACTGGAGAGATGGAAGGTGAGATACGGATCTCTATTAAAGAGGAAGAGGGTGCAAGCAAGCAATCAGCAGGACATGCGGAAGTTGCGAATAATATCTCCACTGGAGAGGTGAAAGATGGGAATGAGATAAGAGAGGTGGAACATGAGAATGAGATAGGAGAGGTGGCAGATGGGAATATAATTTCTACCGAAGAGAAGGGAGATGGCAACCACTCTATGCTTACAAAAAGATAGAAACTTGCCAAGCATCTGCTATGCAAATACAACAACAGCACGTATCCTACTGCTTACCACAAGGGTTCTCATCTTGCTAGCAAGCTGCGTAGCAATGAATGGAGCATTCCCAACATGCCAGAACTCATCTTCGCAGTGTGGGTGGAGTACCTATGCTACGCAGCCTATCACGGCACCGGAGTTTCCCCTTGGCAGTGGCGGTGACTTCCTCACTGTTATTCACCTTGTCATAGCTCATTAGCTCATGTTGAGTTGTTTGAACTCCACCGGCAGGATACTGAGGACCATGCCGAGGCATAGAGCATATTTGTCATCTTTGATTTCTTGTTTCTAGCTAAAGGTTCGCGCGATTGCGCGACGCAACCTAACCCGTCACACGTTGTCGGCGTACGAACGCCGGCTGCGGTGGTCCGGATGGACCCCCTTTGGGATTCGGCCGGGGGCAGTGAAGAGAGACACGAGCTGTAGAGATCTTGAGTAACCGGGAAACTTAGGAAATTGGAGACACGGTGGTTTCTTCCAGGTTCGGGCCACCAGTTCGGTGGGAAAACCCTACGTCCTGCTTTTTCGTGTATAGATGAATAGATGTCTGGTTACAATCAGCTCTAGCAAAGCTTGTAGGACTATCTCAACCCTAAAACTGCTCAACCCCCTTCATGGCCTTGGTTCTCCCCTTATATACCCGGGGGTCACCACAATAGCCAGAAAAGGAAAATATACTGTAGCCATGCCATTGATGACGGTTAGGGAATGGCGACCCACGGCGGTGGTTGCCAAGCACTGTAGCGGAATAGCCTCTGTCATGCTTCGGTTGGGAAACGGGTCCTCACAACGTACCGATGCCAGGCAACGGAGACTTCCTCCGCAAGCCTCCCGCTTCGGTCACCGCTATCCGGGCCCCACAGCTTAGTGGGATGCATGGGGGCGTGCGGCGGCGCGCCCTAAAGTCAAAAAGGTTGTCAGGCCGACGAGTCGACGGGGCCCATCATATCACAGGGACGGAGAGACGTTCCTGACAACGTCATTCTGCCCGCATGGGGCTTAGGGCACACATACCTATGGACCGGCACTAAACGCGCCGGACTAGCATTAAATGCTCCTGCTGGGCCGCGTGGGAGGGCCCCACGAGGGTCCGTATGGGGAGCTCCGGGACTCTTGCCACGTGTGCTTGCCACGTGCGCCTGGGGAAGACCCCCGAGAGGGGCCGGGGGCCCGACTGCTCGGGGATGGACCCCCGAGGGGTTCTCGGGGACAGACCCCCGAGGGGTGCTCGGAGTCCTCGCGCTCGGGGACGGACCTCCGAGGGGTACTCGGGGTCCCTCCGAGCACGCCACTTAGCCGTTTCCACGGCGCGCTAGGCACCCTCCGATCCGGGTGGGACCCAGAACGTTTGGGCCGCTCGGGGAGCGGCTCGGGACGCCCCCTGGCGGTTGTGTGGCTATAGTGCTCGGGGGAAGACCCCCGGGCTTATCTTCTCGAACCTCCCGCCCACAGGTGACGTGGCATCGGGTTCGGCCCCTTGGCCAGTAGATTAGGGGACCCTGGGCCCCATATCGCCGACACACGTATATTAGATTTAGTGCATATGAATATAAATAAAAATCCTTTGAATATAAGTGTAATATACCAATCCTTTGAATATAAGTGTAATATACCCTTTTTCGGTTTTAATCTATTAAGTGACATACCTCTAAACATTCAATCACTTAACATTTTTTAGCTATAAATCAATTTACTTATTTTTAGTACACAACTTATTTTGTTAACTTTAAATTACCGTACGTACATAGAGACATGTTCAAATTTATATGCGTAGAAAGAAGGTCTTTAATTAATCTTAGGTTAAAACAAAGAGATATGTTAATTCCATGAATTACTAATTTATTTTTTCTCAGTGGAACCATTTTTAATAGATTCTTAATATTTTATTTGGCCTATCTGAATTTTTTATAATTTTTGGATTTCATTTGGATGTCTTTGTGGATAATTCAAACATGTTTGAATTAATTTTGAGTTAAAAGAAGGAGATATGTTAATTCTATAAATTATTACTTTGGTTTTTCTCGGTGGAACTATTTTTAATAAAAATTTTATATTTTATTTAGCCTAAATAAATTTTCTCATAATTTTTGGATTTTATTTTGATGCCTTTTGAATTCTTTTTAAATTTTGGTTTTTAAATAAATCATATTATAAACAGTAGATAAACAGTAAAGGGTCGGGTGAACAACATCGGACCTGATATGAATAGTAACGACGCGGTACTGTTTAACGCGGGTCGGGTTCCGAGCAGTGCTGGGCCCGTTAAAAATATGTTCACGGGTCTAATGAACAGTACTGAACCCGTTACTGTTTACCGCTTGATCTAGACCGCCCATGCTAGATCCGACAGCTCAGACTCAGCCACATCATCAGAAATGACGTGGTGCGCTGTGAAGCTGGGAATCCCAGCTGTTTTCTATACATAGATTTGTCTACCTCGTATGAAATTTATCGTTTTATCGGAACAGCTCTCTCTTTTGTTTTTGGACTGGAAGACTGCATGTGTCTACCTCAGTATGAAATTTATCTCCACTATCGTTTTATCGGAACAACTCTCTCTACCTTTTTTTGTCTTTTATGGTACCCATCAACTAATATGGACCGTCCAGTCAGACATATCCAAAGGGCCACATCTGTCAATACTATTAGAGAAGGTAACTAGTATTTTTTTTTCTTAAGAGGCAAAATCCCGCAGCCCTGGTGGCAAAATTGGAACAAAAATTGTTCTCGGACTGCTAATTCGTCTCTACGCAGGAGCAGGAGATCCGGTGGGTGCGGCCCGACGACTCCGGCGAGGTGGGAAGCGGCCGTGGTGGCCGGAGGGATGCGGAGCCCGGCGTGCAGATCGGTGGCTGTAACGTCCTCGCAGAGGCCGCATATTGTGTCCTGGCGAAAAGCGAAGGAGGCAGAAACGACGAGAAGGCCGTGGGAAGAGAGGAGAACATGTTCCGATGGTGTTCTAGGCACCCGTGCTGAGCATGTCCATGTCCTGGGCACCCGGCGCTCAAGTCCAAGTTATGGGATATTGCACTGAAATTATTAGGCCTGCTTATTTGAACTTTCTTTTCTGTAATATATGAGCATAGGCAAGCTTCTCTCTGCTTCTTGACGTGTGATGCAACTAAAATTGGAACATACATGAGCTTCTTTCTTACTTCTTTTCTTTACACCAAATCTCAGGCTGTAAATTTTTCAGTTTGACAAACTCTCAATTGTAAAACTTCAGTTTACTTGACTTGAAAGCTCATAATGCTTGTGTATAAATAGATTTTGGAATTTGAGAATGTGTTGACAGATAAATGGTTTCAGGTTGATGAATTGAGCATGCTGAATGTTGACAATTGTGGTGTGGTGAATGTTTTCAAGCTCATAAATGGTTTCAGGTGACAAAATATAAGTGAAAGTTCAGACTGTCACTCGTAAGAACAGAATAGACCAATGATTCTTTGTTGTTGTTTTTGTCGTGAGCAAAGTGAAGTTTGTGCCTACTTGCTAGCTGAAACATTGTGCTGACTGCTGCTGCATGATGTTCTGCTTACCACTAATTGCTACAACCACTAGCAGCAAGACGTCTAGATCTATGTAGAATCTATTTATTACTTTACTATATTAATTACAGACTCTCTAGAAATTCTCACGTTAATCAAAGAAAAAAAATTATAAACTGTCTATCTGGTGGGACCGAATTAGAGCATTGTAGATTTGTTTTAAAGTTGGAATCCTATCTCACTTGGGGTCTAAGAGAAAGTTGAATGACTCTCTAGAAATTTCCACGTTAATCAGAGAAAAAGGAAAAAAATACAAATTGTTTATCTGGTGGACCGAATTGTAGCAGTGTAAATTTGTTTTAAAGTTGGAATCTTATCTCACTTGGGTCTAAAAGACAGTTGAACGCTCGGCATCGTATGTATGTCACATGGAGTCTAGATCATAAGTACAATCGCATTGACATGATATTCTCAGATGATTACATAGGTTGTTGACTTAAATAGGTATGAAAGAAAAAGATCTAACCATCTATCTAGTGAGACCAAATTATAATGGTTTAAGTTGACTCAAATAAGAGCTCTTACTCTTTACGTTTCAGATTAAGTTCTTGCTCCTTACGCTTCACATTGACTCTGAGGATTCTCAATGACAGCAAGCGCCCAGGCGACAGCAAAATCTCAGTGGTAAGTATGCACCTCTAAACTCTGGTGGCGCTATTGATTAGCAAGGTGCTAGCGATTATGGTTTACACAACGAATCGCATCATAGTTCTTGGAAAAAGACATCAAAGTAAACTTGGAATGCCGAGCAACCTGATGAGACAACCATTGCAGACTAAACTAAAGAGGATTCTAGAAAATCCGATCGACATTATAAATTATAGAGACTCAGAACCTCACACAACACACCAGGATCAAGTAATCGGGAACAACAAAAGATAGTGATCTTAAACACGCAAGAACAAAAGTGCAGACTAAAACAACACCAGGAGAAGTAGCAGTGGGACCAGTGGTGTCGTCGCCCCTACTGACAATCCCGATGTGGGCGAGCAACGCCCACAGATGAACGTTATCAGCTGGCCGCCCCGGGCGATGGCCTCCGCGTGCCCGTTGAGGTTCTCCGACGGAGCTACATATAAGATCATCTCTGACCAAAAGCCGTCGAGGGCCTCTTCACGCAATCTCCTCTACCTCAATCAGCCCCGCCAATAGCTTCCCAAGCTCCACACCTTTCTCGAGCACCTCATGCTTCAACCAGTTGCTGATACTCTGATTCAGGCGTCGAGACTCCAATACCGCCAGCGAGGATGCGCTCGGCATCCTTTCTGACAGCCTTGTGATAATTAATTCAAACTTTAGACATCAAGATTATGCAAGACCTGTGGTGCCCAATGCTCAAGATTGACTCAGCTTTACACCTTTACATCAAAGAAAAGGAAGGAAAAAAAATACACACACTGATTACAAAGTAAGCAGACAGTTGTGGCTGCCTGGCAGAGAGATGAATTCATCGCTGATGATTGCATAAGAATAATGGCATACATGTCAGATTTTAGTAAATATGCTGAAAGACAGCCTTGATTCAGGTCACATTCATCACCCATCAGGGAACATGCTCAATATAGCCATCAAGGCAGCCATGATCCAGCCGTGATTGATCTCCAAACTACAAGACAAGTTCAATAAATACAGTTAGGTTCATCTTGGAGTTGAACAACCCAAGATTCCAACAAAATATTTCAACTCTTCGGTAGTGATAAACAGCACCGATAAAGCAGGATAAAAAAAATCAACCATGCAGCAAGATATGTCCAACTGTTTTGATAAGGACATTCACATACAAATCAGTGGTGTCCATATGTACTGAATGGACAAATAGAAATAATAAGTTCATTCAATATTCTTGCTTGTAACTGGACATAAATCTACAAGAGTTTGTGACCAACTCCGAGTAAATTTGTGAGCATTGTCAAGTCAATGAAGGTGCATAAAGAAAAATCACATCATTCACCAAACATTTGTGATCTAGTATCTGAAGAGAATGTTGGAGATGATGCCACGGCTGGCGAAGAGACGAGTCCAATCCACTACAATCCCCTTTGATTTCTTGGATGACAACTACGGCAGAAGACTCCATGCCCTCTCAGACACCGGAGTCATCCTAGTAAGATAGCAGCATAGCTATCAGACTAGAAGGAAGAAATCCTTGATCCAAGCAGAAGGAATCCAAAAAAGAATAAATCCCAACTAGGACGGAACAAGACATACCTTGGGGCTGCATTGCAGTGGGGCGTGCAGGCGCGGGCGGCGGCGAGGGTGACGACCCACGTCATGGGGCGGAGCGTCGCGGCAGCGAGGGAGACAATGGCGGCGCGTCGCGTGGCTTCGATCCCTTCTGGCTGCCTTCTGTACCTCTGTGCTGAAACGGTGGAAGATCGGAATTCTTCGCTCACAGAAAGACAGAAACTTGCCAATCATCTGCGATACAAATATGAAAACAGCACATACCCTACTGCTTACCACAAGGGTTCTCATCTTGCTAGTGAACTGCTTCGTATTGAGCGGGAGATTTTAAACATTCCAGAACACATCTTTGCAGTGTGGGTGGAGCACCTGTGCTACGTAGCCTGCCACGGCACCGGAGTTTCCCATTGCAGGCAGCTCGGCAGTGGCGGCGACTTCCTCACTGTTATCCGCCTTGTCATTGCTCATGTTGAGTTGTTTGAACTCGACCGGTACGATATTGTGGACAATGTCGAGGAAATAGAATATCGTTGATTTCTTGTTTATTTGTCTACCTCGTGTGAAATGTATCGTTTTATCGGAACAACTCGCTCATTTGTATTTTTGACTGAAAGACTGTAGGGCATTTGTCTACCTCGTATGAAATTTATCTCCGCTATCGTTTTATCGGAACAACTCTCTCTGACTCTTAAATAAAAAATGTCTTTTATGGTACCCACCAACTAATATGGTAATATGGACCATCCATTCGAACATATCTAAGGGGCCAGATCTACCAATATTATTAGTTAAGGTAACTATTCCACAGCCCTGGTGGCAAAATCGGAACAAAAATTGTTTTCGGACTGCTATTCCGTCTCTACGCGCGGCGGTTCTCTTTGGAGCGGGAGATCCAGTGAGTGCGACCGTGCGAGCGACGACTCCGACAAGGTGGGAGGCGGCGGCGGTAGCCGGAGGGATGCGGAGCACGGCGTGCAGATCGGCGGCTATAGCGTGCTAGCAAAGGGCGCCTATGGAGGCAGAAATGACGAGAAGGCCGTGGCAAGAGAGGAGAACATGTGCGATGGTGTTCTAGGCACCCGTGCCGAGCATGTCCATGTCCTTGGCACCCGGCGCTCAAGGCCAAGTTATGGGATATTGCACTGAAATTCTTAAGCCTGCTTATTTGAACTTTCTTTCCTGTACATATATGAGCATAGACGAGCTTCTCTCTGCTTCTCGACGTGTGATGCAACTGAAATTGGCACATACATACATGAGCTTCTTTCTTACTTCTTTTCTGTACACCAAATCTCATGCTGTAAAGTTTTCAGTTTGACAAACTCTCAATAGTAAAACAATGCACCAATGCCGTCGTGACGGATTGGACATCAGGGATGTGCATGGCAGAGCTGTGCGTGTACACAGCAGAATCTTCGGTGACATCCACAGGATTTTTGAGGACAAAAGTTTGGAAGAGTGCATCCTTATCTGGCACATTGCAACCAACATTTACCTTTGCTTTTACAACCCACGACCTGAACAGAAACGCTTTGTGGAGGCAATTAAGTTACTATCCAAGTACATGTTTACTCGGATTCAAAGCTCATAATGCTTGTGTATAAATAGATTTTGGAATTTGAGAATGCGTTGACAGATAAATGGTTTTAGGTTGATGAATTGAGCATGCTGAATGTTTTGGTGAAATTTTGCAGGCTAACAAATGGTTTCAGGTGCCAAAATTTAAGTGAAAGTTCAGATTGTCACTTCTAAGAATAGACCAATGAATTGTGGTTGTGGTTGTTGTTGTTGTTGTGAGCAAAGTGAAGTTTGTGCCTCTTTGCTAGCTGAAACATTGTGCTGACTGCTACTGCATGATGTTCCGCTTGCCACTAATTGCTGCAACCACTAGCAGCAAGAAGTCTAGAACAACGCAGAATGATAATTAATTCCAACTTTAGACATCAAATCATGCAAGAGGCAATATGCTTGCACACAAAAGATTGAACATAAAGTTGAAATGAAAACTTAAAATTAAACCATCTTTCAATAAATTAAACATAAAGCTTAGTAGAACAAATTGCTCAGCTTGATAATCAAGCCTAAATTTGACATACCATGTAGATGAATTGCTCAAAGTTTGATTGAAATCCAAAATCCTATCATGTCAAAACCTATGCAAATTGTTTAAACTTGCAGACCTGTGGTGCCCGATGCTCAAGATTGACTCAGCTTTACATACTTTACATCAAAGAAAAGGAAGGGAAAAATACATACTGATTACAAAGTCAACAGAAAGTTGTGGCTGCCTGGCCGAGAGATGAATTCATTGCCGGTGATTGCATAACAATAATTGGAATACATGTCAGATTTTAGTAAATGTGCTTAAAAAACAGCCATGATTCAGGTCACGTTATCACCCATCAAGGAACATACTCAATGTAGGCATCAGGGCAGCCATGATCTGATCTCGAAACTTCATAAAACATGCTCAAAGTAGGCATCAGGGCAGCCGTGGTCTGATCTCTAAACTGCAGAAAACACGCTGAAAGTAGGCATCCGGGCAGCCATGATCTGATCTCTAAACTGCAGAAAACACGATAAAAGTAGGCATCACGGCAGCTGTGATCTGATCTCCAAACTGCAAGACAAGTTCAATAAATAAAGTTAGGTTCATCTTGAAGTTGAACAAGCCAAGATTCCAACAAATATCTCAACAATTCCGTAGTGATGAACAGAACCAATAAAGCAGGAGAAAAAAAAATCAATCATGCAGCAAGATATGTCCAAATGTTTAGAAGAACACGCACATACAAATGAGTGGTGTCCATATTTTACTGCATGGACAAATAGAAATAATAAGTTCAATATTCTTGCTTGTACACTGGACATAAATCTACAAGAGTGTGTGACCAACTCCAAGTAAATTTGTGAGCATTGTCAAGTCAATGAATTTGCATAGAGAAAAATCATATCATTGACCAAACATTTGTGATCTAGTATCTGAAGAGAATGTTGGAGACGGTGCCACGGCCTGAGAAGAGACGAGTCCAATCCACTACAATCCCCTTCGATTTCTTGGCTGACAACTACGATAGAAGACTCCATGCCCTCTCAAACACCGGAGTCATCCTAGTAAGATAGCAGCATAGCCATCATACTAGAAGGAAGAAATCCTTGATCCAAGCAGAAGGAATCCAAAAAAGAATAAATCCCAACTAGGACGGAACAAGACATACCTTGGGGCTGCATTGCAGTGGGGCGTGCAGGCGCGGGCGGCGGCGAGGGTGACGACCCACGTCATGGGGCGGAGCGTCGCGGCAGCGAGGGAGACAATGGCGGCACGTCGCGTGGCTTCGATCCCTTCTGGCTGCCCTCTGTACCTCTGTGCTAAACTGCTGATGTACTGAGCTGACCCACAAATGAGTCCTGGTTCATAGTAGTAGAAGAGGCTAGGAAATGGCACGTCAGAGACGATGATCGTGGCGGCAGGGCGGACAAGCTCGGCGACAGGGGAGGACCACAGCGGTGGGCAGACGAGCACGGCGGCAGCAACCAGATTTTTACGCAGCCGTTCGGGGAGTAGATCATTTCTGATTGGGCCTGAGTAGGACTCGTCAAAATTATGGACCAAATTACCCTCACGGACAAAAATCTATTAATGGAAAAAGTTTAAAATATCCTGAAAATCAACGATTAGATGAGATCTTTACTACTCCCCCTCTCACTACTGGATTCCATCACTTTGCCGTGTACCACAGGCACACGGCGAAGGCGCAAAAGCACTCGGCAAACTGTTCACTGAGTGTTGCACTCGGCAAACAGGAGTCGGCGTACAGCCTGCCGGCAAAGCCCTGTTTGCCGAGTGTTTTCTATCGCGCACTCGGCAAACAGTTTGCCGAGTGTCAGACCCGACACTCGGCACACAAAAGTGAGCAAACGGATCGGACGCCCGTTGGACCTATTTGCCGAGTGTCGATCCCAGCTCTCGGCAAAAAAAATGTCTGAATATGTGGCGCACCACGTGGCACGGTTTGTCGAGTGCCGGATTCCCGACACTCGGCAAAGCGGCCTTGTTTGCCGAGTGTCGGTTCGACGACACTCGGCAAAACTTGACAAAAATCTGTCAGCCGAATACCAGATTGCACAGGCTTGCGCCACGTGGCCGGTTTGCCGAGTGTTGCACTCGGCATATCTGTGTTTGCCGAGTGTTACACTCGGCAAAGTACACAGCATCTTTTTTTTTGTATTTGCAAAAATCCCTGCAATTCAGATATCACAATTATCACAAATATAACAGATATCACAATCATCAAACCATCACACTAGGGAGCCCGCCGCGTACTGGGTTGGGCGCTTCGCCACCGCGATGGTGAAGGTGAGCAAGCTCGACGTATCACAAATATAACAGATATCACAATCATCAAACCATCACATATCGCAAATATAATTCAAAGTTCACTACAAACATCACATATGACATATCATCAAAGTACAAACATCATATCATTGTAGCAAGGTTGATTCAATTTCAGTGGGGCAAATTCCTTGACGACGGAGTACCACGAGGGTTGCTTGGGCTTGCTCGCGAAGATCCAACTCCAGGATCATTCGATCCCGCCGACGGATGCTGCACAAAGGAAAAGATAGTTACACAACACTCTGGCTATAGAAATGACAATAATGGTGATTAGAAGGTTATAAACGAACTCACAGGAGTGTGGGGAGTGTGTGGAGCATGCTGAGGAGGTGGGGTTGGCATCGGTGGTGGAGTTTGGCCAATTGCAGCATAAACACCCTTCATAAGATCGTACCACTGGGCTCGTTCTGCCGCCATCCTCTCCTCGAGCGCTATCCTCTCGGCCTCTTGCCTTCTCTCCAATTCCTGTCGGAGTCTCCTTTCTTCATCCAGCTGGGCCTACAGTATGTCATCACAATCTCATCGTCGTTCCAATGCAAGGCACGTAAAGACCGTGGAGGATGAATGAAATAGAACTAACCTGGAGCTCGGTCATCGCAATCCGTGTAGGCTCTGGGCGAGCGCGTATAACCGGACTTGAGCTCGTGCTCCGAGCTCTGAGCTGCGAGAGAGAGGGAGTGGAGGCCGTATCGAGTGTGCCGTCGCCAATCCAAAAGCGGCCATGTTTCTTGCCTCCTCCCGCCCTCATCACCACTTCCCCGTCAAGGTCATGCTCGCTCGGATCAAAGTCTTGCCCGTAGATCTCCTTTGCCATCGATGTGTATCCATCCAGGCGAGCCTTGACGTTCGCATTAGTGTACGCTGAGGCCGGGTCATTCGGATCATAAGCAACCCCGGGCAACGCCTTTGACTTATGGGCCAGAGCATATGCCTTGAACTGGGAGCAAGGTTGACCATCATTTTTTGCCGACTGCAACCCAAAAGCAAGAAAATTCGTAAAGGGGGCACCCGCACAGAAATTAAGAAGAACTGAGCTTGGGAAGAAACAGATGCTATTGCATACCCATCTAGCCGCGTAACCAGTCAGGGTGAGGTTGCCTTGATGGTGTGGTGCGCCTTGCATCAACAAATGCCTTTCCCGGGCAGCTTCGTGACTCGCCGCCCACTCGGGAGCGCACCAGCTCTCCACGATTTGCTCCCAGCACGGAAGATGTTGGGCGCACCACCTCGGAGGCACCTAAATAATCAAGTATATCATATATAAGAAGAAGAAATTAGGTGTTAGTAATCTAAGGAATAATAAGCAGTAATGTACTTTACCTGCAGGTATTGCTCGCGGGTCAGATATTTGGTCCTAGCATCTTTTTTTGTCACCTTCTCTCCAAGGTGCTCCGCATGATATTTGATGACGGCCTGGACGCGCGCCTCATAGTGCATATCCTTCACAAGCTTCTTGGCAGCTCTGTCGACGACAGCAGCTGCCCTAGCCTCGAAGCCCGCCTCGCATCTAAAGAAATCCTGCATATAGACGCGACGGATCCAGTCATTAGTTCAATAATTTCCATGCAATTAGTATTGACTAATATAGTGCGAAAGGAACTTACCCACAGCTCGGCCTTCACCTGCTTGGCTCTATTGGGAAACTCCCTTCCCTCCCTGTCACGGGCGTCCGGCGCGGCTACGTAGTGGGCCCATGTGTATGCCGGCTCGGTTACTTCCCCCCGAGTGACCATGCCAGGGAATTTCTCCTTGATCAGAAGTCCAAGGACACCGTTTACATGGCGTGAGTGGTCACCCTCTCCAACCTTCTTCCAGTTCCTGCACAAGTGTAAAGCCAAATTATTAGTACGTGTTGAAATATTGAAGATACAAAAGAAAAAGAAATATGAGAGTAGAGAGAGTTATTTACTTCTCTCCGTCTGGTCGAATGAGCGGCCGTCTATCAAAGGGCACCGGTCGCTTCGGGAGGCTGGAAGGACCACGCAGCCATACACGGGAAGAACTAGAGCTGGAGGTACCCCCCTCCTCCACCTCCTGTCTCTCCTCCTCCTCCTCTACCTCTACTTCCTCCTCATCCCCAAACTCCTGCCTCTCCTCCTCCACCTCCTGTCTCTCCTCCTCCTCCTCCTGAGACTCAGACTCAGCCGCAGGTACAGGCGAGACAGACCGAGCACCTCCTCCACACCTGCCTCCGCCTCTCGACCTTCCTCCTCTTGGAGGTCTTCCCCGGGGTCTGCTTCTGGAGCCTTCACCTGCATCCCTCCCCCCTTTGTATAGGGACGCTAACGATCTCCGCAAACCGCCCACCATGCTTCAATCACCTGCTATGAGAAAGAGTAAACTTGATGAGATAAGGCACTAGATGAATTCGTTAGATAGTTACACTAACTTATAGGAAAAGCATCCATAAGAACTCTAGTTATAGCAGAACTACTTTTTTTTCTATGTTTGTGATGGGTGATAAACAAAATTTTGAATTTTCATGATAAACTAATGGAGTAAGTAAAATTTAATGGTCCTGGGTGCTAAAACTGCCTAATGATATTTCTGATGTTTTTCTATATGAACAGTTGACACATGATATTAATTACTACTCATTGTAATTTTGCAAGCAACATATACTTAAATTATGAACAATCTGGTTGCTATTTGTAAGTTCAATCTCAACACAATAATTAATTATCCATACTGCAATATAAGAAAACAATTTTTCACGTAGCATGAAGTGAGATCATATTAATTCATACTCATGTGTGCTATCAAATGTCAATAAGTTGGGCTACTTGAATGGCAACTCATGTGTAGTTCTGAGCTATATATAATATATCAAGTATATCAAGTATGTCAATGGTTCATCAATTTAGCTTAGCATTATTAGCTTGAGTGCTTAGGTGTACGAGTCATGGTTGCAGCTGCATACAATAACTCTGAGGTGACCTCTTGTTTAGCTGAGCTTACCTGCCATTAGTTACGCTTAGCAATTTGTTACAGTAATTATGCTTACTACTAACCAATCATTAGTATTTTAAGCATGACTAACAGGTATGGTTACCAATAATGGTGTTAAAGTTAGGAGTGCATTGACATACCTTAACCTCACTAAATGACCAAAAGTATACGCATTAGTTATGTCTCTTTGGCAAATCTCAATAACTAGCTTATCATGCATGTAATAGTGGTAATTAGCTAATCATATCCAGCATTACTACAGTGGTTAAGCCTTGTCTGAGCATACCTAGTGTTTTACATCTACTAAATAAGAACTAACTTTTAACTAGTTCTGTCACTGCTTTACATTTAACAGTAATTATTCAAAATGCTTAGTAGGTCGGGGTAATTTGTCCTTACGTTGCTTATCTGAAGTAATTGAGTATATGGATCACAGTCCTCGAATAAGCTTCTATGGCAATACATAGGATGCTCAGGTGCAGTTTCAGGAAACCAGCCGATTAAACCATGTGCTAATTAAGTTAGTGAGCCAAACGGTTTAATCCATCAGGCTAGTGCTCAAGCATGTCTGATGATTAGTATTGACATGTATCCATGCCGATAATTAAATGTGAAGTTGGATTTGTTACAGCTAAGACCTATTGGACAGAGGCTAACTAGATTAACTAACTTTAATTGGGTGATTAACAACTGATTAGTTAACTTGCTCAATTGAAATTCTTAAGATTAATTCTGGTCACCAAGGCATCAACACCACCGGTTCTTTGGTTACACAAATCATCAAATACTAAAATGGCCTTAACACTAATTAGCTGTTGTAATTAATGGCGAATGAATCTTAATCAGTTTACTGATTATACATCAGCGTAGTAGTTAAGCTGGGGAGCAGTTGGCCAGTACAACGGCGAGGAGAGTCGTCGGCGGCGAGCACGGGGAAAAACGTCGGGAAGGAGCGAGCCAGCATAAGGGTAGGTGGAGACTCACCCGGCGATGCGCGGCAGTTTTAGCTCGGGCGAAGAGGAGAGATGTGACGATGGGGTCGCCGGCGACGAGCTGGTGCTACTTCGGTGTTGAGGTTGACGGCGGCATTGGGGACGGCGCCGGCGGAGGCGAGCTCGGGGACGGTGCTGGCGGAGGCGAGCTCGACGACGGCGCCGGCGCGGGGCGAGGCGGGGCGGGGCGGGGCAGGGCTGGCACGGGGCGGGGCGGGGCGGGGCAGGGCGGGCGGCGCAGCGGCAGGCGGGGCGAAGCTACGCGGCGGCCGGGCGGGGCGAAACGGCGCGGAGGTGGGCGGGGCTTGTGAGGAAAAAATTAGAAACGGCGCGGGATTGGGTACCCTAAATTATACTGTTTGCCGAGTTCCCGTGTTTGCCGAGTGTCAGAACACGGACACTCGGCAAACTAACTGCTTGCCACGTGTCTTATTGTTTGCCGAGTGTCACACTCGGCAAACACCCATCTTTGCCGAGTGTCACACTCGGCAAAGTCCTTCCACATGACTTGCACAAATGCATATCTTATATACCTCAATACATTTTTGACATGTAATATACTACATATAAGTTGTTCCGTAGGAGTTTCCATAATTTTTGAATTGATTTAATATTTTGTAAAGTTTAAATGCCTAGAAATGCACTTAATGGCTTAAATATAGCAAACGTACCCGAAAAAATGCCAAAGTTTGACATGTCACATGTAATAGTGTATGTTGACTGTGGAAAAAGTTTCAAGGCCAACCGACGAAGCAGCAGTCTCTTCGCATGCAAATCTGACCCGTTCCCTCTCGAAACCTAGTTTCTTCCTCGGAGATGGTCCGGTTTGTAAGCAGTCTACATGATAACTTTTGCAAAATATTTTCAAATTTTTACCACAGTCTCTAGGGGTCATATCATGACACCATGCCAAGTTTCATGATTTTCGGGCTTCGTTTGAATTTTTGAGAATTAAAATGCCAATAACCACCATGTTGGTGCTCGAGTCTCGGCCACCTGGTGTCTGGGACTCCTCTTCTTTCCTTACATAAGGCCTAAAAATACATTAAAGACCACCAATAAGATTATTCAACCAATTTCTGGTGATTATTTCATGTACCTGCAGTTCAAATTTGAATTATATCCATTAAATGCCTAGAAATGTATTTAATGGCTTAAATATAGCAATTGAAGCATCTCATATGAACACATTTTTCCCACTAAAGTTTCATCTATTCTATTAATAATGGAACAAGTGTGCTTTAGTTTCTACAACAAAACAGTCTACTATATAAGTAACAATTTTGTAATCGAAGCTAAGCAAACATAAAATAAAACATAGTTTGCCGAGTGTCATAACCAGGACACTCGGTAAAAATGAACAGTGCTAACGAGGACACTTGTTTGCCGAGTGCCCATTAAAAGACACTCGGCAAACGAACCACGCCGTCGCCTCTCCGTCAACCACGGGGAGGAAGGGCACGTGTCTCTTTGTTTGCCGAGTGTCACGCGTCGGGCACTCGGCAAACATGTTGTTTGCCGAGTGTTAATCTTAGGACTCTCGGCAAACATTTTGTTTGCCGAGTGTTCTGTTTGTGCCGAGTGTTTTCGTTGGACACTCGGTTTATAGTTGTCTGTGCCGAGTGCCCGACGGAAAACACTCGGCAAAATGTTGAACGCACGGCAAACATCTCTTTTCCGGTAGTGTCTACCGGTAGCAAAGTGTACCATAAAATGCCTCTAAAAAAGAACAACTCTTTCTTTCTCTTTCTTCTAAATTGTACTAGGAATTTTTGAAGGAGGTGAAATTGAACGAGAAAACATGGTAGCTTTGTCAGTCAACAACTAGAATTTTTGAAGAAGGTGAAATTGAACGAATAAAAGAAGAGTAGGTTTGTCAGCAAACAACTGAAGTCTTCTCGTAGTGATAACCGCCGACAAGATATTGCATCCACGGAAGCTAACTGGAGGCGGATGGCTGAGGAGCAAAAGAGAGAGAAGATAAAGTGAGATATTATTTTTGAGATGAGAGTACGAAAAAATTACACCGGAGTGTGGTGTAGTTGGCACAACTAGACTAGTAGGCGAATAATATAAAGATGTGTTTACTTCTTGACCTGGAAGATGGACTCGTTGCACAATGGATGGGTGGCTCAAAAAATAATTCCAGAGGAACTGTACGTCCTTCTTTTCTAAACAATAATAATAATATTAGATAGTTACTACATAGGAGAAATTAGAATTCAAAATAACAATGTAAATGACTATTTCACCTCAAGAAGGATCTGTATGATAAGTTTCTCAAAACTAAGTGGCACAAATTTTACAATTAATAACGGGTTATGTATATCTAATACTAATCTAACTAAACTGAGTTGACCCTCAATGCGTACATCGCAGCATAGACCTGAAGTTGAGAATTAAAGGAGAGTTTTGATAAAGGTATTTTTGAATTTCATGTTTCTAATACCCCAATAACTCATTAAGCAAGAAAGTTCTTTGATCAAATTTCTAGCACATATTATGAGTGGATAAAATTTGTTTGGTACATAAGTAGGCTTCAATAAGATACTATGTTTATTTCAAAACACGAAAGCAGATATAAAATGTCAAAAAATATTTAACAACAGGAAGTTAGTTGTACAAATACGTGGGTCACTCTACTAATTTTTTAGAGGAGTCCAATTAAGCTATAAATCTTTGATGATATGGCATCACTGCATAGGAAGGTTAATGATGAAATCACCATCTTTCGTTCGATATCCTCTAGCTCATCTCGGTTCCTTCGGGTTTGTCTGTTCTCTTTTGGGTTTGTCTGTACGGTTTTGGACCATAGAGGCCCATGGCGTATGTGGTAAGCAGAGGGTATGGAAAATCCAAACAATGTAGCCTCTCAATAGTCATTTAGCTCATTATATAATGTCACGCTTACATCGACCAAAATGTTCCTTCTTAAATCACGGACGTACGAAGTAGAAAATGAATATACGAGACAGTCGAGCAACTTCAAGTAGGAAAAATCATAGTTTTGAATAGAAAACAAACCCAAGTTGTTTTTAAAGAAAACATAGCAGGGGACCTACATATTTCATTGATAGCGGAACTTAGCGTACATGAAAAACCGAAAGCAAGACAAGAAAAAACAGAACTAAAAGAGAGTCGCAAAAATGTGACAGCGGCAGAACCGAACAGGGCAACAACCACACCCTAACCTAAAGACTACTCTCCCAACATCATGTGCCGGGCTCTAGCCATCGCCCAAGCGTTCATCTCGTCAAGGATCAGGGACACAAGCCTGTTAGTAGAGAGCTCGATCTTTGGTGTCAAAGATCTTTCTGTACCGTTCCTTCAACAGCTCCGACAAAACGAGAAGTGCCATCGAGCGTGTACGTTTACGCATCGGCTTTGGCAGTCCACCAAGGAGCCTCGGCGTCAGTTTGCCGGGTTCAGCGAGACAGTGCCAGCCGCAGTGGCCACACACGACCTGGCCTCGCGTGCCCATAGCCACTCCATCGCAAGGTGAGCCGCCAACAAACTGGTTTGGCATGTCAGTGAGGGGCTGCTGCGCCGCAACGCACGACCATAGAACGACGATAGAAGCGAGAGTGTCAGGGTGATCTGCCCACTCAGATCAGCAACCTAGCGCGCCCCGAATAGGGCCTCACGTACAGTTCTGTTCTTCCGCCGGGAGACTCGAAAAATATCTGGTGCAATCGCTTTTGGCGTCCGTCCCCCCAACCAGCTACCAAACCAAAATTTAGCCGAGAGGCCATTACCAATGGTGACAACCGAGGCACTGCCAAATCTATCGAGGTCGAGGATGACAGCCCACCAAGCTGGATTGGCCGGCAAATTTTGCTCGAAGCCACCTTGCAGTGCTCACCGTGGCGGTGGCCGGAATCGGCATTCCACAGCTGTGCACGCGGGAGCTTGTCCAGCTGCTTGCACGCCCATATCGGCAACGTGTGTGCAGACATCAGGTACACCGGCATGGCACTAAGGACGACCTTTAGCATCACAAGGCGACCAGTCATGGACATGACGGAGCTTGCGGATACCGAGCGGCATGCCTAGATATGTGCACTACAGGGCAGAGATCGGCACCTGGATGGGAGCAAGATGACATTGAGGTTGAGGTCGTGGCACCGATGGGGATCGCTGCGCTCTTCGCAAAATGAACATAACTAATTTGTAAATAAACGAAGTCGGTGGCGAACTAATTTGGATCAGAAGCTCAGTAGACATTATTGGAAATTAACCTTTACAGAGCATCGATCCAACTAAAAAACAAATTAGTAGTGCAGTATCATACTGCTTTCGTTTTCGTTTCCCATTTTTAGCATTTTGGAGAGCAATATCAGCTTTGTTCATCAATAGAAGCCTGAATCCTAAAGAATGCAGAAGGTGCAACAGGAGGGTTTTGACGAAGATTGAACCAGCACAAAATAAGCCATGGGCATTTTGACAATTGAACATGTTTGGAAGGGCATTTTGAATATTCTCTCTATTATATATTGAAGGAGAGGAACTTGTAACAGGTACTTTTGTGCTTTCACTGATCATTTATATGTAATACTGGATCAGTACGTCAAGTTAAGGTTTATCCATCAGTCATTAGTATTAGATCAGTATACACATATAAAGCTTAGGTAGCTTTTCTATAAGGTGTAAAATTATAATATTTATCGGTTGTGGGCTATTAATAGTTAAGTACACCAGGTCAAGACCAAATAATGGTAAGGTACAGTTATGACAATTTGTCAGTTGTAGTCTATTAATAATAAGGGTCCATCAAATCAACGGTTAGGCGTGGAGTTATAAAAATTTATTGACTGTGATCTATTTAGGTATAATTATGAAGATCTATCGGCTGTGATCTACTTAGATATAGTTATAAAGATCTATCAGTTGAGATTTATTTAGGCATAATTATGAAAATCTATCGGTTGTGATCCACTAATAATAAGAGAGTCCATCAAATCACTCGTGGAATGTTTGTTTAGAATTTCTAGCTTATTTCTTTTCTATGTTATATTATATTTTTAATGTATAATAGATAATTTAAACTACGATCAAAATGTGAAATCTCAAATCAAATTGGCCCAACCAAACTTGAAAATGGGCCATTAGATGTTTTCCTTAATTGTCCGGCAAAATCCTAACGTCTTTGATCTTTCCACCTAATTCCGAACTAGCGAGTGCTAACCGCGAGGAGAAAATCATACCTCCTGTTGTAGATACAGGTCTAGACAGTAAACTTGTGGCACCCCCGGTCGGTTACGACAACCTTCGGGCGTACTTGGGGAGAACGAGCGCGAACGCGAAGCACGAGGTAGTCGTCGACGTGAATCAATGTTTATATTAGGGGATGAAATTGAGAGCTTACAAGTGAGAGAGAGAGTCCTCCTTCTCTACCCCCATGGGGGATATTTATAGGGTTTGAGAATGGGAAATGAGAGATTACAATTTTGCCCTCACATGAGTGAGAATTTACAAGGGTATTATGGTCATTTTCCCAATCCTAGGGGATCTTTATGGAATATTCCCAGGCATCTTCGGAGGAATCTTTAGTCGGGCTGAAGTGATCCCTGACGGTGTCGGGGTTGTGCCGGAAGAGGCAGAACGTAGCGTCAGGGTTGTTCTTGACGGCGTCGTCGGGGTTATGCCGGACGAGGCAGAACGTAGCGTCGGGGTTGTTCTTGACGGCGTCGTCAGGGTTATGCCGGACGAGGCAGAACGTAGCGTCGGGGTTGTTCGTGACGGTGTCATCAGGGTTATGCCGGACGGCACCAGGATTCGCTGAATCCCGACCGTTGTCCTGACAGCGCCGGGATTCGCCCTGGACGGCGCCGGGGCCGGGATTCGCCGAATCCCAGCCATTGTCCTGACGGGAGCCGAGATTCGCCTTGATGGCGTCGGGGTTCACCTTGGATGGCGCTAGGATTCATCGAATCCCAGCCGTTGTCTTGACGGCGCCGGGGTTGTTCTTGACCGTGGAGGAAAACCTCCTTCGTTCACCCTCCCCGAGCGCAGCGAGCGGGCGACGCGGGGTACGGCGCGACGCGGGCGACGTGGACGGCGCGGGCGATGCGGCACGACACGGGCGACACGGGCTACGCAGGCAGCACGGCGGAGGGCCCATGTTTGGGCACGTGGGCACGTGCGAGCGAACATGGATGTGAACGAACGCGAACGTGAATGGCGCACAAACGCGAATGAACGCGGGCGAACACGAACGAACACGAACGTGAACGGCGTGTGAATGCACGCGGGCGAACACGAACGAACATGGACGACGTAGTCGTCGACAGTGACGGACATCGAGGTAATCCGTGACAACGTCGACGTAGTCCTTGACGATGACGAACACTGTGGCTGCCTTGACAGCGTCAGCTTGGTCATTGATTGCGGATGCAAAAAACTTCAAAAACAGGCTAGCGCGGGGACCCCTTCCCCACCAGTGTCAACGTCGGGCGGAGTGTCAATGTTGGATGAAAGATGTCGACACTGGGCAGAGTGTCGATGTCGCGCAAGGCGTGAGTGTCGACTCCGGGCAGAACCTGTCGACGCCGGGTGAAATGTCGACTACAGGCAGAGCATGTCAACGCTGAGGAGCATGTCGACTTTGGCGGTGAATGTCGACGGCGAGGTGCATGTCGACGCTGAAGAGTATGTCGACTTCGGGGGAGTATGTTGACGCCGAACTCTTGACTCTGTCTTGGGGGGAGACCTTTCTCAAGATGATGCCATCGCCACGTGTGGATGAGTCATGCTGATAGCAAAGTTGTGTTGATGCGAATGTTGAGTCCGTGCTTGTCAGTTATGGACCAGACCAACGTTTGCCGACGCGGACGTTGAGTCTGCGTGCATCGGTACCGGACGTCTAGGCTCGCTTCTAACGAGCCCCTTGTGGAGATGACACCAAGTTTAATATTTGCAAAGCGTGCGTCGTACCACCTCATGCAAAAGGTTGTGCATCAGCGCTAGATGGGTTGTCGATACCGGTGATGACGTCGGCGGAGTGTCAATGCCGAGGAGCATGACAACTTTAGCGGAGTATGTCGATGCCGGACGGAGCATGTCGACGCTGGGCGGAACATGTCGATGTTGGGTGGAGCATCGATGCCGGAGGGAACGTGTCGACGCCGGGTGAGACGATGACACTGGGTGGAGCGTGTTGTCACTGAGCGAGACCATGACGCCGGGTTCTCGGCTTTGTTTCTGGGGGAGACCCTTGCCGGAATGGAACCTAGCATGGAAGGTGACGAGGCACACATGGACCGTTCCCGTGGAAGGCATTGAGGCACATGCGGTACCTTGGCCGCGGATGGTGTTGAAGCGCACCGCGGTACTTTGTCGAGACATCTGCAGTGGTGTACGCACATGGCTGGTGCCAAGTGCTAAGTCCGGTACCTGCAAGGTGTGTGCACTAGTTGTTGTGGACCTTTGGTTGTGCGTGATAATAAGAGTTTACAGAGTGTCGTGGGATGTGTAGCACCCTGCCTCCCAATGGAAAAAACTTCGCGCTCGAGGGCATGGCTGAGAGCGCTTGTGGCCTTCCGCAACCACAAACTTCAATGCCTGACAGCGTAGCAAGGAGTGCATCGATGTTTCCCCTGGCACGGGTACTTCACATGCGACAGGGACCAATAATTAGCGTGTGATGGCTATAGTCATTTAGTATATGATGACAACAACATATGACACTCGACGGTGGCAAACACTTGGCGCTCGATGGCGACAAACAATCGGTCACTCAATGGCGACGAACACATGACACTCGATGGTGGCAAACACTTAGCGCGCGATGGTGACAAGCAATTGGTCACTCGATGGCAACAAACACATGACACACAATGGTGGCAAACACTTGGCGCTCGGTGGCGCATGTAAAAACAGTTCTGCCCTACTCTTACGTATACGCCTGTCTCGATGTCACGGGGAGTTATCATCGCACGACCCCAGAGGGAAGTGACACTCTATCCCGGACAGAGATGGCTCGACGTCGCGAGGAGTTATCGTCGCACAACCCCGGAGGGAAATGACACTCTATCCCGGACGGAGATGGCTCGACATCGCTAGGAGCTATCATCGCACGACCCCAGAGGAAAGTGACACTCTATCCCGGACGGAGATGGCTCGACGTCCCGGAGAGCTATCGTCGCACGACCCCGGCGGGAAGGGACACTCTATCCCAGACGAAGATAGCTCGACGTTGTGGGGAGCTATCGTCGCACGACCCCGGAGGGAAGAGACACTCTATCCCGGACAGAGATGGCTCAACGTCGCGGGGAGCTATCGTCGCACGACACCAGAGGGAAGGGACACTCTATCCCGGACGAAGATGGCTGAAACCTGTCGCGAGGGAGGCTTGATGCCATGTCGATGTGTTAAGCCCTTTACTGAGACAGAGTTACCTACATTGCGGATGAAGTGTGGTGATGCTAATGTCGATGTCCACTACTGACATGCTTGGTCGAAGCGGCATGGGCAATGCGGACGTGCGCGTGACTGATGTCGATGACGACCCCGTGCAGTGTCGACGACAATAGGAGCGCAGGACACACAGTCCAAAGTGGCAAGTGGTCATCGGGACGACGAGGTCACGCGACGTCACCAGGGCAAGCATGCTCATCTGCAAGTTTGAACACATGCTCACAGGCGGCGCAGCGACAATGTTGATGTCGGGCTCGAGCGATGTTGCCGAGGACAGCCGTTGAGGCCACCAAGTCTGAACATGTGTGGCTGTTGATGATGTCGAGCTCGTGCGATGTCGCCATGGGTGGGGCGGAGGACACTTTAGTCTGAGCGCACGCATAGGTGATGTTGATGAGGAGCCCAAGTGTTATACCAAGGGTGCGCAGGTGAGTGAGCGAGCCGCAATCACGTAGGTGACCGAGCGCGCAAGATGTGTGCGACGTTGACGAGTCCTTGGTGTCGCCTAGGGCGGGCGCGGAGGATGCCAAGCCTGAGAGCGCGGACGAGGGCAACGTTGATGACGAGTCCTTGGTGTCGCCGAGGACGGGCGCAGAGGACGCAAAGCCCGAGAGTGTGGACGAGGGCGACGTCGATGACGAGTTGTTGGTGTCGCCGAGGGCAGGCGCGGACAATGCCAAGCCCGAGAGCGTGGATGAGGGCGACGTCGATGATGAGTCCTTGGTGTCGCCGAGGGCGGGTGCGGAGGACGCCAAGCCTGAGAGCGTGGACGAGGGCGATGTCGATGACGAGTCCTTGGTGTCACCGAGGGCGGGCGCGGAGGATGCCAAGTCCGAAAGCGTGGACGAGGGTGACGTCGATGACGAGTCCTTGGTGTTGCCAAGGGCGGGCACGGAGGATGCCAACAAGGACGAAGTCGATTTTGAGTCCTTGGTGTCGCCGAGGGCGGGTGCAAAGGACGCCAAGTTCGAGAGCGTGGACGAGGGCGACGTCGATGATGAGTCCTTGGTGTCGCCGAGGGCGGGTGCGGAGGACGCCAAGTCCGAGAGCGTGGACAAGGGCGACATCAATGACAAGCCCCTAGTGTTGCCGTCATGCAACGTTTGGCTCAAGTACAGCTCCTCCCTGAGCTCATTAGCTTCGCGCCTCAGGGTTTCGGCCTCTATTTCGATGCGTGCTTCAGAGTTTGCCACGTCGATCACGGCCGCGGGGAGTCCAGCAAAGCGAACATCGATTGATGAGTCGTCGGCTCAGGGGTTAGTGGCCAACGGGTCGTTGACGCGGGCGCCGCTAAGCTCCGTGGTGACGACCATGTTGTTCATCCTGTCTCGACGCGTCGGGTTTGGTGTGCGGGGGACGATCATCCTAGCCGCGCTCTTTTTCTTTGGCGCCATGGTTTTTCGCCCGCCTCCCCACGGATGGCGCCAACTGTTGTAGATACAAGTCTAGATAGTAAACTTGTGGCACCCCCGGTCGGTTACGACGACCTCCGGGCATGCTTGGGGAGAACGAGCGCGAACACGAACGCATGAGGTAGTCGTCGACGTGAATTAATGTTTGTATTAGGGATGGAATTGAGAGCTTACAAGTGAGAGAGAGAGTCCTCTTTCTCTACCCCCATGGAGGGTATTTATAGGGTTTGAGAATGGGAAATGAGATATTACAATTTTGCCCTCACATGAGAGAAAATTTACAAGGGTATTATGGTCAATTTCCTAATCCTAGGGGATCTTTATGGAATATTCCCAGGCATCTTCGGAGGAATCTTTAGTCAGGCCGAAGTGATCCCTGACGGCATCGGGGTTGTGTCGGACGAGGCAGAACGTAGCATCGGGGTTGTTCTTGATGGCGTCGTCGGGGTTATGCCGGACGAGGCAGAACATAGCGTCGGGGTTGTTCTTGACGGCGTCATCGGGGTTATGCCAGACGAGGCAGAACGTAGCATCGGGGTTGTTCGTGATGGCGTCTTCACCGGACGAGGTAGAACGTGGCGTCGGGGTCGCTCCTGACAGCGTCGGGGTTATGCCGGACGACGCAGGATTCGCCAAATCCCGACCGTTATCCTGACGGTACCGGGATTTGCCCTGACAGCGCCAGGATTCAGCAAATCCCGATGCCTTGACGACGTCGGGATTCACCTTGGACGGCGCCGGGATTCATGCTGAATCCCGGGCATTGTCCTGACGGCACCGGGATTCGCCAAATCCTGGTGCCTTGACGGTGTCGGGGGTTCACCTTGGACGGCGCCGGGATTCGCCGAATCCCGGCCGTTGTCCTGACGGAGCCAGGATTCACCGAATCCCGGCGTCTTGACGGCGCCAGGATTCACCCTGGACGGCGCCAGGATTCGCCCTGACGGCGCCGGGATTCGACGAATCCCGGCGCCTTGACAGCGTCGGGGTTGTTCTTGACCGTGGAGGAAAATGTCGATTCGAGGTTGCGCGGGAACCCTCCTCCAACACCTCCCAAAATCCCGAGTGGCAAGTCATTTATAAATGTCTGATATTACACTACCTCAGAATAACCTTCCACTGATGGGCGCTTAACCGCCTCTGCTGACGGGCAGGCCGCCCGTCAGTAAGCTCCTGTCAGTGGAGTGCTCGGCACCACTGACGGGCGCATTGCCCGTCAGTGGAGATGCATAGAACAAGCAAAAAAACACGGGCCCGGCAGGACCCAACCCTAGCCCACCAGGCCCGCACCGCCACCACGGTCCCGCCGCTGCCGCCGGAGAGAGGCACCGCGCGGTCCAGCCACTGCCGCTGCTGCCACCTATTCCGCCGGAGAGAGGCACTGCGCGGTCCCGCCGCTGCCGCCTATCCCGCCGGAGAGAGGCACCGCGCAAGGTGCCGATGCGGGCCGTGGGGGAGCCGCTCCTAGCCATCACCGAAGTACGCGTGGAAGGGCCGCGCCGCCGCCGCCGCTGATGTGGATCCACCGCTCTGCATCTGAGGGATAGGGGGTGGTCGCCGGAGGACCACACGACGCCGCACCGCTGGGGAAGCCGTGCCGGAGGTCAGGGAAGCGGCGGCGTCTCGACGGCTAGATCCACGGCCAGATCCGGCGACAGATCCTTGGTGCGGCGGCGAAGTGGAGGGGGAGAGAGGGAGTTGGGGGTGGCTGGGAGCTGGGGGAGGCGTGGGAGAGAAGAGAGGAGAGAGGGGACTAGGGTTAGGTTAGGGTTAGATTACTATTTGTAACGTCCCCAAAGTTAGTACTCGATTAGTGTGCATCATGGCTTGTGCATTAACTCAAAACTGAGTAGAACTTTGAATTTTTGAAATACCGAGAACAATTTTGAGGATTGGGAAAAAACTCTTTAAATTCTACATAAGGATTTGAGGAGAAACTTGAAATTGTGATTCAAATCGCTAAGCCAAACATTTGGGAATCGTTTCAAATGCTATAGGATGTTTATAGGATTAAAGTTGCTTTTCAAATTTCTTTTGAAATGTTGAATTCGAATGATAGCAGAAAAGGGAAAAAGAATAAAAGAGAATAGAAATCAGAAAAGAAAAGAAACAAAAGAAAAAAAAACAAAAACAAAAACAAAAACCTAAACTGCCGCGGTGGGGGAAGCGCTGCCGCGGGGCTGCCGCGGTACTGCCGCGGCAGGGGAATAGCTACCGCGGCAGGAGTTGGGCAGCTGCGGCAGGGTTGTGGGTTGCCGCGGCAGGGGGTTTGGCTGCAGTGGTTTGCCGCGGTACGGGCTGGGCGACAGCAGCAGTAGCTTGCCGCAGCAGAAAAATGGTGGCAGCGCCGCAAGCTGCCGCGGTAGGGGCAAGGGGGCGCGGTAGCTGCCGCGATGGAGGAAGGGTCTGCCGCGGCGGGAGAAAGGGAGGGTGGCAGCTTGCCGGGGCAACAGTAAGAGGCAGCGGCAACGACTTGAGCTGTCATGGCAGGGAAAAAGGAGCAGCGGCAAGGGCTTGGGCTGCTCGGGAAGGAGAGTGTGGCAGCTCGGCCTGCCTTTTAGGGAATGAAGATGCGGCGCCGGTGCTTGAGGCAGTTGCCGAAGGAGGAGCAGCTTGGGGTGAGGGAGCACTCGAGTGCATGGCTGGTGGTAGGGGCGAGTAGCTCGGGTAGATGGGGAGCTGGTCGGGGCTTGAAGCTTGCTTGCTCCTCCCGCTGGGAATGGCTGCTCAGAGAAGGGAAGATGGAGCAGCTCGGATGGCTGTGGAGGAGAAGCTTTGAGGAAGGGGAGAGGCTTGGGCTGCCATGGCTCAGCTACTTGGGGATAGAGTGAACATCTGTGCAAAAGAAAATGGCAGAGAGGAGGGCAGCTTGGGCGTGCTGTGGCAGGGTTGAAGAATTAGATGTTGGCTGCTATAGGGAAGGAAGAGGTGGCGTGAGGAAAAAGGGAAAACAGGGAGAGAGGGCATGGCAGGGAAAAAGGAGTACTCAGTTGGTGCTGGGGCTGCAGTGGTACTGCTGCTTGGTGAAAGAAAGGTGGCGTATGGGGGCTGGTGTTAGAGCTTGGGAAAAGAAAGAAGCAAGGAAAGGAGAAGATGGGACAGGGGCTGAGCTCGGTAAGAGAAGAAAGAAAGGTGAGGAAGAAAAGGGGCACGGTTTGACTTGCTTTGGCAAGTGGTACTCCTTGGTTGCATGCAGTGGCAGGAGAAAAGGAGCTACTGCAGTGGCGTGAGGAGCTGGGTTGAGGAGAAAAGAATTGGGGCAAGGAAGGGAGGAGGCGTGGGGGAGAGAGCAGGGTTCAGCTCATTTAAGGAGAGGAGGGGGAAAGCTTTGAGGGGATTGAGCACATGGCAGTACCCTGCTGTGGCAGTGGCCTGCTGTTGAGTAAAAGAGGGTGAGGTTGCTTGGGCAGAGGAGGGAAATGGGGGCCTGCAGTGGTACTGCTGTTGGAGAAGAGAATGGCACGACATGGGAGAAAAAGAGAGCAGGAAAAGGAGGGTGGCACCTGCTGGGGTGCTGTTGCTTTGAGGGGAAAGGTGAGCCCTGTCCTGCTGCTGAGAAAGTGTAGCAAAATTGTGCATGGAGAGAGTTAGGAGAGGAGGTGGCATTGCTAATTGCTGTAGGGCCAGCTGGTGCAGGCGCTGTAGTTGTATAGGAATTGCCTGTCTTTGACTACTGCTATGAAGGGAAAGGTGGCACGGGCAGCAAGGAAACACAGGGAAATTAGACACCGAATTCAGGAGATGAGAATGTGTGGCAGTAGAGCAGTGGTTGGAGCTTGGGGGGATTCTGAGGCAATGAACAAGGAGACAAGGAGGAGATAAATGATGGCAGGGAAAGTACCACGGGTCCTTGGTATGAGTAAGCGTTATTACTACCGTGCTGAACTGCGGTAACTTGATTTTACAGGGTTGGTGCAGGGGACGGTCATGAACAGAGTAATGGTGGAGGGAAGAATTACTACGAGCTGCTGGTTTTTGCTCTAGGACTACATGAGGAGACGCTGAAAAATTTGGCACCGAACGCTATTGCAAGGAGATGAGGTGTGAGAGGAAACCACGGGTGTTGGGCACCGAAACGTACTGGGATACAGGGATAGAATTAATTGCCATTGCTTGCCTTGTCATGTCAAAGCTAGGGTTTAACTGGGGAAATGAACAGAAAGGTGTTTAGCTAGTGAGAGTAAAATTTAGGACTTCCATCTTCATGCATACGCGCATGCCCAGGTAACATGCGTAGATGCCTATATATACCAGGAGAGAGAAAAGGTGGTAGAAATCATATGGCCACATGCAAATATATGCTGGGACTTTCAGGGTGTATGTGCCCATATATACTTGGGAAATTTAAGTATACATATACATAGGGTTGTAGCGGAGTTGATCATCGTGTTTGGGTTTTAAGTGTATGTACCCACATACA
Organism: Stipa capillata; assembly: GCA_019208055.1. Lineage (NCBI taxonomy): Eukaryota > Viridiplantae > Streptophyta > Magnoliopsida > Poales > Poaceae > Stipa > Stipa capillata. Next base: position 338,797 of record JAGXJF010001992.1, on the reverse strand, counting down.
CTGGGAGTTAAGCGTATATCTGGTGGCGACGGGGCTAGGATAATGGCAGGAAGTCATGGGAGTTAAGATTCGGGAAAGTGTTGCTGGCATGTTCGTATATATGCTTAGGACTGTGGCAGAGCTAATGACGAGTTAGGGTTTTAGAGGGAATTAGATTTAAATAGGAAGAAAATAATTCGGGAGTTCAGATCTAGGGTTTCGGAGTGCGGCACAAGATGGGGAGTGGTGGTGGGAACTCTCAAGAGTTCTCTCCTCTAGATTCGGGGTCAATCGGTTGCAAGGTGCCACGGACATACTAGCGCATACAGTCTAGGTATTGAGCTAGAGTATTCTTGCGTTAGGTTTTAGTGCATAAACCTAAAGCAGTATATATATGCATATATTCACGATATGGCTTGGCGAGGGAGGTGGCAAAAGATCATGTCGTTCGGAGAAGGTTTAGGGCATGTATACGTTTAAATTTAGCAAGGGTGTCGCGTGGTAATTAGTCGTAGTTGTGCTCTAAGTTATTCCGACGAGGAATAAAGGGAGAAGAACAAGGGTGGATGGTTTTGGCCTGATTTGCTTTAGGGTTGGAATGATTTGATGTAAAGTTTTAATCGGGTGTATTTCAGTTAGCATTATTACAAAAAGTTTTTGTTGGCCCTAATTTTCGGGTTTTGGAAAATCAGGGTGTGACAAGCCGCGCGGCCGAGCTCCCAACCGAGAGGCGGCTAGGGCATTAAGCCCATTAAACTCAGGTGCTAGGGCACTTAATGCCCTTAAGACATCATTAACACTTCTATTAAGTGCTACCCCGGTTTAACTCAGTAATTAAATGCTATCCCGACCTCATTAATGCTAATGATGACTGATTAATGCTTAATCCGACAGCTAAATGACTTGCATTAATGGCTAACAATGCAATTAATGCATTTATTAATTATGTCTCACTGACATATGGGTCCCACCCGAAGAGTTAATAAAAATAAAAGATTAAAAGAATATATATATGACAAGTGGGCCCCACTTGTCATTGACTCAGTCAAACTAGTCAACCTCTGACCAGTGGGGCCCACATGTCAGCCTCTGTAGGCTATTTTTAAAATAAATAATAAAATTTAATATAAAATTATTTTATTATTTATTTACTGAGAAAATACAAAAAGGATTTAAAAATTGATTAAACCTTAGAAAATTCGTAGGAAATTCATTTTTAATCAGAAAAATGCAGATAATATATCAAAATGTTCAGAAAAATGAGATCTATTCAAATATGTCATTTTCATCCATGTTTGCATTCTAGAAAAAAATGGAATTGGCTAAAAACTCAAATTAAGGTTTTTCCGATTAGCCGGAATTTTATGCGTCCGAACTCCGATTAACTTGATTCCACCTACATTAGTCTCGATCTTGCATCCTCTATGCCATGACATGCATTGCATCTTATGCTGATGTTCAGCATTTTGATATTTACGATTATGCCCTTTCTTTTCCTGTGTTTTCGTTCTTCTCCATTAGAGCCGGAAGGCCCACAGGACGATAACCTCGGTCACGAGCAGAGTTTAGTTGTGGAGCAACAAGGTAAGTAGCCCCTTTGATCACATTGCAAACACCTATTATTTGCAAACTATTAGTTGTTTTTAAATTTATTATCACATGCGTTCAAATTCTACTAATCGCTAAGCATTACCTCTATTCCTTTGCATAAAACTTACTTTGTTGCCCAATCAACTCCACCCCCACCCAACCTATCTAGAGTAGTGTAGTGAGTGTTTTGAGATTACTTACTATGTTGTATATGCTTAGATATGTAAAAGTCACAATTTCTTGGATGGCAGACGAAACACAACACCATGGGACGGGTTACGTGGTAGGTGGGTGTTCATCGGGAGGTAACTAATAACTTGCTTAATCACATTTGGGTTTAGACGAGAGGCCATGGCTGGGAGCATGGTGGGTTGTCTCGTCTTCCCACAAGGACCGGTTACCGGTGTCCCTTCGAACCGAGATTTACGTACTTCTACACGGGTGGATTATGGGGCCACCCACAACTGAATAATTTGCCTAGACTTAGTGTATGAGCCGCATAGTTTGCCATTTGAGCTTTGGGTGAGTGGAAAAGGATGTGGTGGTGTGCTTCAATATAGGTGTAAGGGTTACACACGGTAGAGGTACCAGGGATGTATCACCTGCTACAACTTATGGGACCGTGTCTTAGTGCCGCCGGACTGATGTACATGGACCTAGCCCGTAAGGGTGGCTCATACTTGGGTCGAAAGCATTGTAAAGGTCGTGTTTGATCACCCTCTGCTAGCACATCTCGTGAAGTGTGTGATTGGCCTAGCACTAAGAGACGATCAATACGTGTAGGTAAAGATGTACACCCCTGCAGGGTTAAAACTGTTGAACAGCCGTGTCCACGTTTATGGACGGCTTGATAAGATTTTGCATCGAATTAGACAACTACAATCATCTCTAAAACTTGCCAACTCTAGGGCTGAGGTGTTAGTGATCGCTTCCTCCCGGGGTGGTCGAGGAAGGGTCAAGGTACCTAAGGTGTGGTGTTCTACAGGCAAAAATGTTCGTGAAGTGTTCGACTCATCTCCTTTTAAAAGTATTCTGGTAGTCGGTTTTCATCTACTTACGAATTATTGCTAAAAGAAAGTTGGCTTTCAGCAAAATAGTCCACAATTACCCTTTTATTGATACCTGTCACATCTACTACTAATTTCCCCACTGTAAGTCTTGCTGACATTTTTGTACTCACCCTGCTTTCGTTGACATTTTTGTTGCAGAGGAAACTATTCCCTCCGAGGGTAGTTTCTATACAGAGATTGACACCAACGACGACTAGTCGCTGGAAATCCCAGGCAGTGGTCCTGCCCCGGGGTTTGACAGCTTGGTTTGTTCTGCTGCCACTTTTGGCCTGACTTTTTGGCTTCATAGCCATATATACTCTTCCGCTGTGTAGTTGAACTTAGATCTTCGGATCCCTGGTATGAATATGTTGTTAAGTTTCAAGAACTTATATACTGCAGTTTCTGTCGTAGAGTTACTGCTGTGATATCTGGATGTTCTCACCTGCCTCATGTGCATTGCGTGTATGTTACTGAAGCACATGGTGCAGGTAGGGTTCTAGAGTCTGTATCATAGAGTTGTTAGGTTTAGTCACCCCTGTGAAGCGACTCTTCTACTGAGAGTTTGGGAACTATATCATCATACTCTAGCCGAGCATTAATTTGCCAGGATGAGTTCGGGATTGACGTTCCGGCTCAATAGAAAAGAGTGAGAGACCATATCACCCTACTACTCTGTGCTTTCGTTGCCAGAGTAAGCTCTGGGGTTGACGTCTCGGGCTATTCGAAGCCATATCACTCCATTCCTCTGGGAATTGATACCCTAGAGTTGAGGTCGGGGTTGACGTTTCGACTTAGCGGGTGATTTCATCTAAAGCTCTCTGTTATAGATTTTGGGTCCCGACACTATTTATAGGGAAGGGTATTGCGGGCTCTGGGCGGGCTTTTAGAGGGCCAAAAGAACCGCTGACAGGCAGAGTTTCGTGCCCGTCAGTGATATTTTTTTCACGCAAATTTAGTACAGCTCATGTCTCCACTGACGGTCCTATTAATCCGCCCGTCAGTGGTTTGGTTACCACTGACGGTCCATCTTGTGCCCGTCAGTAATTTCGTTCAGTAAAGGGTTATTCTGAGGTAGTATTAGTTAACATATCGTCATACTATATGAGGCAATTGTTAATATAAAAGGAAGAGAAAAAGAGAGATAGAACTAATTCAAAGAACGAAACCTGTAGAATTAATTTTATTACCTTTGTCATTTAGTGCTGACTCTTGTCAACCTAAGAAACAACCTTATTACAGAAATTATTTTATAGTAGATTTTAGATTACATGGATGAGTGAAAGAGTTAATAAATAACTATATCTTTTTAAATGTTCTAAGAGCATCTGTAGCCGTCTCTCTATGTACCTCCCTGTCTTTACTCTTATAAAGATGTCAATGATAGCGGTGGTCCGTTCACCTTCAGACAAACCATCAGTTGAATCCGATAGAAATAATTGGAATAAGAGTGGATATAAATGATCTAATATAACATAATAATAATATAATCTTTTCACATATATAATATATTTATTAATCCGTAGCAACGCAACGATCGTCGCACTAACAGTCATTATTTGGCAAAAAGGCGAGAAAAATGTGCTCCAGCAGCCTCCCCCATCCCGCTCGCCATCCTATGGTGCTCTCCAAATCCCGTTGCTCGTTCGCCATTTGTAGCGAGTCTCCTCGGCTCGTCATCGATCCCAACCGCCGCGCTCGGAGGCTGCCCTCCCGCCAGCACGGTGGCAACATGCAACGGCAGCTAAAAGGAGGCGGGATCCCGGGGTGGGTCGCTCTCCGGCTCGGAGGCGACAGCCGGGCCGGATCGGAGGAGCGGGCGGCCGTCGCTTGCCGCGCTTTGGATGCTCGCCCGTGCAGACGGGGCGTCGCGGTGGAGCGGAGGCGACGGGGCCGACGGTTTCTGGACGGGAGGGGAAGGGGATCGAGGAGGAGTCGGCGGCGTGGGCGTTGGGCATGGTGATCGATCCGGTTGGATGCGGCGAGGTGCAGGTGGGAAACGCGACGCGTCGATGTGGCCTGCTGCTCTGCTGTCTCAGAAAGCGGGATGAGCGGCGGCACCACACGCGTCCACTGGACCAGCGCGGTTGGTCGTCTGGGTCCGGCGGGTTCGCCCCGGCTGTCAGAAAGTGCGGCTCGGATCGAAGAACCGCAGCGGCATCGAAGTGGGGCTGCTGCGGCTGCGGTGGAGGAGCAGAAGAAGAACCCCTCTAGCTCCACCGCCCCTCCCTCCGGCGAGCGGCGCAGCTGCCCTCTGAGGCGTATTCTCCCCTCCGGCAGCCTCCCCTGATACAACTCTACTGTATACGATGACAATATCTATATATAAATACACAAAGGCCTACGGATACCCTAGATACCTGGAGCAGTACCTGCCTTAGAGAGGGATTCTAGGAAGATAAGGAAACCACCCACAGGTGTCCAGGACTCCTTAAACAAGGAAGTCAATCTCGATGTTTGAAGACGATAGGAGTTCTACTGGGAGATGAGTCTGTATATGGTACAACATAACCTCAATAAAAGGACCCTGAGCTTCAAAACTAGATCCCATGTTAATATGTTTTGATAATATTTTTTTGCAGCATCAGTAACCATGCTTATAATACACAGTTACCACCATGTACTGATGTAACTACCATTGGTAACTGCGTACTAATAGGCTGGTAACTGGCGTATTACTGCTTGGAACTAGTAGCGCAAAAAAATCGCTAAAACATATCCAAATGTGATCTAGTTTTAAAGCCCTCGTCGAGATGAAACCAACCATGAAAAGGGATCATGAATCGGATTAATGGTTTGAGAGATAAAACATTTTAAAAATTTTGAATTGAAAGAATCTCGCTGACACCAACAATTTCGTTTTGTTGTTATTTGCCTACATTTACTGATATCAGCAAATTTATTTTCTTGCTATTTTGCATGCAGAATACTATCTGCACGGTGAAATTTTTGAGTCGTAATATAAGACTATCTGGCACATGTGTGCTAATTAGATTTTCTATTTTTTTTAATATGTTCTTTTGGAAAATTGCAAAAATATTACTACTTCAATTTTTTTTGCAATTTCCGAAAATAATAAGAATATCTCCGGTTGTAGATTACCTTGTAGATTGTGAATAATTTCAAAGATTGTACATCGGCATTCATTCGAATATCTTACCTAATGCGTCTTTGATAATTAATTTGGCAGGTTGATCACCAAATATATAAAAATCTTGCAGATTACGCACGCATAGGAATATTCTCCTACACCTCATGCGTATATGGAATAATCTCACCTGATTGTGTGATGTTCACATTAATTAACATATATCTTGCAGATTGCCCATGCGTGAATAACATGTAATCGTTCTGATTAGTTAGCATATATATCTCGCAATTGAGATTTTTACCTCTATATATATTGTGGTGCGAGGAGCCGCAACCATGGTCATTGCCTGCCTCGCTCACGATCTGGCTCTCATATAGTTCAGTCTGGTCGAGCAAGAGGTAAATTAAGATCCAACATGAGGGGGAGCGGTCTGCTGTACGTGATGACCATCTTGTTCATCGGATGCCTTGTACTGATTGTGCAGTGTAAGCATATATCATCGTCGTCATCGTGTACTCTTGTTGTTAATTATATTTTGACACATGCCTGATGAACATATAATGTTGGTTGCAATAGGTCGTCTCGAGGCCGGAAGGAGGTACGGGGATGGTCATACCCACGCAAGTACTAATATTATAGGGGTAAACTCGACGTCATTAGATGAGAATAAGCTTACCCTGAAATTTTGCGTCCGGAAGAAATGTCAGTTCAACGATAATGACCCGTGGGTGGATTGCTCCTGCTGCCTGAACCTGCCGGGCCGGCCGTGTTTCTTGTCGGATAAGGAGTGCAAGGACAAATGCCCTGCCTGCAGCCCCGGGTGCCCGCCTCAATCCGCGATGGAATTACAAGCATGAAGGAATACAGGTTGGGCACGTAGGAGGTTGCATTGCGTGGTCATAAACATAGATCAGTACTATTTGAGCGAAATGATGTACTGATGCGCAATCGATTAATAAAACTGTCTAGGTATTAGTAAACTTTTTTTGTTCATTTCAATCGATTTTCTGACTGTTTTCTTGTCATACTTATTTTTCCTGATTACCACAGCCAGGTCCGCACAGCTTCTCTCAAATCTACCTCCTTCCCCCAACTTCGTAACCATCGAGATTAATCTCTACTATTATAAAGCGGGACAAACCGCAATTGTGTTTGTCACAATGCGGTAAAAACCACAATCGTGTCGCATTGTCAAACACTAGCGTCTTCTTTCTGCTAACCCCTTTCTCTAACTAACACCGTGCGCTATCCGTTCCTCCCCTCTGTGAATCTTCTTCTCTACCCCCACCCCATGCGCCGCATTTCCCCAACTCTAGAGACTTCTCTGTTGTGGTCGCCATTGTTGGAGCTGACGGTATAAAGATAATGTAAGGGGACAAACGGCAATAATGACATTCATGCCCCCATATTAGGCAGTCGGGTGACATTTAGCAAATCCAGCAGCGATTGGTTGTGCCACCCCCGTCGGCTCCACCTCTAACCACTGCACTCCGCCTCTTCCGACATGTGCGCGCACCAATTAGAAATTGCATTGATCAAAATAGATTTCTAATCCCAGGGGAAGAAGATATGCAAATGTGCCAACTTTCAAAGGGTGTCGTACCAGCCGTTGCAAAAGTTGCCAACCTCTGAAGTGGTATCAATCGCTAATAATTCATCCAAATATGGTAGGTTTTAAGCATCATCTTTAACTATAAAGAATAACTACAATACCATCACCATGCGTAGTAATCAGTACTTCGGGTCGGAGATCGATGCAGGAGGCCTACATGGCCTGGTGCTCCTCCGATGACATCCTCCTCAGCCCCGGCACCATGACCGACTTGATGCACACCGTCGGACCAAATTACCAGCTGTTCTATTCACCGACCTAGCTCGGTCCATCCAATCTTGGAAAATTATAGATGTGCATGTAAATGGCTAGATACTGTCCCAGCAGTCAATCTTTATTATATATATGTGCATGATCGAAAAATAGGATCACGCACCTATATATATGTGTATAAAATTACCGTGGTGGTAAGTGCATTTACACGGCTAGATTTACTAAATATTACTATATTTGATTTTTATTTTCTATTTCTCCTTGCCAACTGCCGCTATGTACGTCAGCTTTGACATGTAACTAGAAATATAGAAAAATAAACTATAGCCAAAACTACATCTATGTAGAACTATGATTAGAGTTTGGTATAAATCTAATATAACATAACAATAATATAATCATTTCATATATATAATGTATTTATTAACCCGTAGCAAACGCAACGATCATTGCTCATTATTTGGCAAAAAGGCGAGAAAAATGTCCTCCAGCAGCCTCCCCCATCCCGCTCGCCATCCTATGATGCTCTCCAAATCCCGTTGCACGCTCGCCATTTGTAGCGAGTGTCCTCGGCTCGTCATCGATCCCAACCGCCGCGCTCGGAGGCTGCCCTCCCGCCAGCACGGTGGCAACATGCAAGCATGCAACGGCAGCTAAAAGGAGGCGGGATCACGGGGTCGCTCTCTGGCGCGGAGGCGACAGCCGGGCCGGATCGGAGGAGCGGGCGGCCGTCGCTCGCCGCGCTTTGGATGCTCGCCCGTGCAGACGGGGCGTCGAGGTGGAGGGGAGGCGACGGGGCCGACGGTTTCTGGACGGGAGGGGAAGGGGATCGAGGAGGAGTCGGCGGCGTGGGCGTTGGGCGTGGTGATCGATCCGGTGGGATGCGGCGAGGTGCAGGTGGGAAACGCGACGCGTCGATGTGGCCTGCTGCTCTGCTGTCTCAGCGTCGACGCGTCGATGAGCGGCGGCACCAAACGCGTCCACTGGACCAGCGCGGTTGGTCGTCTGGGTCCGGCGGGTTCGCCCCGGCTGTCAGAAAGTGCGGCTTGGATCGAAGAACCGCAGCGGCATCGAAGCGGGGGCTGCTGCGGCTGCGGTGGAGGAGCAGAAGAAGAACCCCTCTAGCTCCACCGCCCCCTCCCTCCGGCGAGCGGCGCAGCTGCCCTCTGAGGCGCATTCTCCCCTCCGGCAGCCTCCCCTGACATTGTCGAGCCGCCGGCGTCGAAGACCTCCTCCCACCGTCGGCCTCCATCTCATCCAAAGGCCACTTCATTCAGCCTTCTCCTTCCACGACTCCGCTCGCGAGGCCTCTCCCGATCAAGAGACGATAAAATCGGGGAGAAGATAAATACTCTAGAAAAATCGCTCTCCCCGAAGCTTCACCTCCGCGACTCACTCAGGTCAGCAGCTTTCCGTCGTCTCCTTCCGCGATCTGCACGAGCTAGAAGAACTCGAGTCCTTCTCAGATCTCGCCTTGTTTCGCAAGTAGATTATTTCTCGCAACTCGCAGCGATTGTAACTCGTAGTCAAGTCGGCCAGCGCCATCAGACAGTTGCTTGATTTTGCAATTATTCAGACTCAAAATTCGCCAGCTCGTACTCCTTCCAACTTTTGTTGGGCTGCTCCTTCAATTGAATTCCTCAAAATAAACATTGATGGAGCTTTTACTGCTGCTTCTGGACAAGGTGGTTGGGGGTTCTGCATCAGGAATGCGAATGGCACAGTACAAGGAGCAGGTATGGGTCAGCTGCAAAATCTTGCAAACGCCCTTCATGCTGAAACAACGGCTGCTTTGCATGCCCTTCGGTTTGCCCCCAGCGCACAATTTGCCAAAATCATTCTAGAAACAGATGCTCAGCTCCTCAAACAAGCTCTTCAGTCTAACGATTACGACCTTGCCCACCTTGGAATACTCTTCCGTCAGTTAAAATCTCTGCTCTGTAGTTGTTTCCTCGACTTCAGAATTATGTATTGTAATAGGCTGTGTAATACAACTGCTCATATTTTGGCAAAACAAGGAGCCCACTTGGCACCGGGCCCTATCCTGCTTTGGCAATCGGATGTACCAGATTTCGTACTATCTGCAGCGCCAGTGATTTTCCTGTTGCTGCAAATCAGTAAAGTAGTGTGTTATCTCAAAAAAAAAGTTGGCCAGCGCCATTGTCAGACCGCAACTCTCTAAATATTCTGAATATCTGAAACTACACTTCACTCTGTTGGTGAACCAACGGCAGGGATGCCATCAAGCCCATTAGATGAAAAATCTATGGTGCAGGGACACTGCAAGCGTTATATTAGCGCTATCGTCATAGTCTGAAGATTAATTACAGTTGCAGTAGTTATCATTACAATTAAACAACTTCGTTTACTTTAACTTGCTGTTACAGCGGTAATGCTACTAAGGCTATAAGAGCCAGTAGTTGTAACGAACCCGGCACCTCATATCATGTCTATTGCAAGTTTCTATCTAGAAGTAATATAGATATAGAGAAAATTCCCCACATCTTCGGCATTGATTTCTTTCAATTTATTCCCAATTTGGTTCGGGTCCTCACAAAGTGGTATCAGATTACAGCGATTCCTCCGCGGCGTGGGTGGATTGATCGAGTAGGAAGTTGGGTTCTCTCGTAAAATCCTTCCTCTCTCTTTTGATCCAAGGGCGGCGGTAGATCACTCCTTCTGACGGTGTTTTTGTTGGCGGCGTTTTTGTTGGCGGCGGCAGTCTATGTTGCAACGGGTTGGGAACTTGTTTCCTTGTAAAATTCCTCAGCATAATTCGCAGATCATGTCCCTCACGACACGGCTTTCGGCGGCCGAGTTGGCGGCGCAGGCGGCGGCGGATGCATCACGCAAGGCCGAAGCAACCTCATCCGATCTGATGCTGGTCCAGCAGGATTTATCGCTCGTTCAGACGGCTATGCAGGATCTGCAAGTGACCATCCAAGGCTTGCAATCTCAGATCGTGAAGATTGACGACCTTCAATCCATGATGAAGGCGATGATGTCTCACATTGGTATGGATGGCTCGCCCTCTTCTGGTAATCCTCCTGTAGTTCCCTCTCCCGTGGATCCTTCCATTCACCTCAAGGAACTAGAGCGGCAGAAAATTGAGTTGGAAATTGAATTGCAAAAGAAATCGTTGGCTGCAGTTTCTAGTGATTCCCCTGTTTTACCTGCACCTGTGGATACACATGCTACTGTTCCTCCTGTGTTTACTTGGCCACATCACAATTCTGCTGAGCACTGCCATCAGTTCCTTAAGTCATTGGCCAAGGGTCCTAAATTGGATTTTCCCATCTTTGATGGTAGCAACCCATTGGGGTGGATTCGACAGGCTGAGAAGTATTTTGCCGTGGCTAAAGTTCCTGAAGAATATAAGGTGCCCTTATCTGAGATGTATATTGTGGGTCGAGCTGATAATTGGTTGAGACGCACTGATTTCATGGATCATCCTCCTGCCTGGCCACTCTTTTATCAATTTATTTGCAACCGATTTGCTGATGGTAGTATCTTTCACCTCATGGATTCTTTCAATTCACTCAAACACACTGCCACTGTTGATCAGTACATTGATAAATTTGAAGAATTAATGTCTATTGTGCGAAAGGAGAATCCTAGTCTTACAGAGGAATATTTTGTTGTCTATTTTGTTAATGGGTTGGCTCCTGCTGTCAAGCATATCTTGCGCCCCATGAGACCCACATCTCTCACTGAAGCTTATTGGAAAGCCAGGGATCTAGAACAAGGAGCTCCACCTCCACCACCACCACCAACCAAGAAATATTTTCCTGCTTATTCTACTGGGCTTCAGCGAATTCAGACTACTCCTGAAGGGCCTGTTCCACAACAATTCCCTGTTATTTCTAAACCCGCTCCTGCTACTGTTTTACCAGTGAAGCAAGTGATTCCCATGTCGAGAGCTCGCGAACCAGGCAAGTGTTGGAGATGTAATGATAGATGGTTTCCAGGTCATAAATGCAAGCAAGCTCCAGTGCTTAATTTGCTTGTAACTGAATCTGGCGAGCATTTTGCTTTTGAGAGTGAACCTGACACTGCCACATCAGATTCTAATCCCGCAGTACCTGAAATCATTTCCCCTACTTCCACTGATGACCAGCAGCTTATGCATATTTCTGTTCAGGCCATCTTAGGGAATACAACTGCTACTTCTATTTCCTTGCTGGTAACTATAGGAGGAAAGCAAGCAATAGCTCTTATTGATAGTGGCAGTACTCATTCTTTTATTGACTACAAATTTGCTACCAGAACAACTTGCACCATAATTCATACTGACATGCAGAAAGTTACTGTTGCTGGTGGGGGTCAGCTACAGTCTGGGGCTCACATACCTGAGGCCTTCTTTAAGATTGAGTAGGAAGGATTCTTGGTATCTTTCAAATTGTTGGATTTGAAGGGTTTTGCTATTGTTCTGGGTTGTGATTGGATATACCAGCATAGTCCTTTAACATTGGACCTCAAGAACAGGACAGTAACTATTCTGAAGAATGGGGAATACAGCTGCACCTTTCATGATCAAACTCCATCTGGTGCTCCCAAGCTTATTGGATCTACTCAGTTACAGAAACTACTGCCTAAGGGTGTTACTGGTTATGTGCTACAATTGAACAAAATGCAAATGGATCCTCAGGAGGAATTGTCAGCTCCTAGCATTCCTCTAGAAATTGATTCTATTCTGCAGAAGTTTTCTGATGTTTTTGGTGACCCTCAAGGCCTTCCTCCACCTCGAGACTGTGATCATGGTATCCCTCTTAAACAGGGTGCTATTCCCCCCAACATTAGGCCTTATAGAGTACCTCATCATCAGAAATCCGAAATGGAATCCCAGGTGCAACAACTTTTGGAAGCTGGAACCATTAAACCCAGTCACAGTCCTTATGCCTCACCAGCCATATTGGTCAAGAAAAAAGACAACTCTTGGAGAATGTGTATTGATTATAGAAAGCTGAATTCTCTGACTGTCAAGGATAAATTTCCCATTCCTATCATTGAGGACCTTCTGGATGAATTGCATGGGGCCACTATTTTCTCTAAGTTAGACTTGAGATCTGGCTATCATCAGATAAGGATGAAGGTGGAGGACACACACAAGACTGCATTCAGAACATATTTTGGCCATTATGAGTACCTTGTTATGCCCTTCGGCCTCACCAATGCCCCTGCTACTTTTCAGTCCTTAATGAACACTATTTTTGCTCCTCATTTAAGGAACTTTGTCTTAGTGTTCTTTGATGACATTCTCATCTACAGCTCTTGCTTATCAGATCATCTACTACATTTAACAAGTATACTACAAATCTTGAGAGAGCAACATCTGTTGGCAAAACTTAGTAAATGTGTCTTTGGAGTAACTCAAGTCGAATATTTGGGACATGTGATTAGTGGCTCTGGTGTTGCAACAGATCCCGCCAAGATTTCTGCTATACAAGAATGGCCAACACCTACTAACCTCACAATTGAGAGGTTTTTTGGGTTTAACGGGATATTACAGGAGATTTATTAAGGATTATGGATTAATTTGTAGGCCCTTATATGACATGCTCAAGAAAGACTCTTTTCATTGGGGTTCTGCCCAAACCCAGGCTTTTGAAACACTCAAACAAACTATAGCTTCAGCTCCAGTATGGCCCTCCCTAATTTCTCTGAGGCATTTGTCCTGGAAACTGATGCTTCTGGCACAGGGATTGGAGCTGTCATGATGCAGCAAGGTAGACCAATAGCTTTTTACAGCAAGGTTTTCGGACCCAGATCTGCTGCGCTTTCCACTTATGATAAAGAAGCCATAGCCATTCTTGAAGCACTCAAGAGATGGAGACATTATTTCTTGGGCACTGCCTTGATAATTAGGACAGACCAGTAGAGCCTTAAGTATATCACAGAACAGAAAATTTCTGATGGCATTCAGCACAAGCTTATGCTTAAGTTGTTAGAATTTAACTATGTCATTGAATATAAAAAAGGGAAAGAGAATAAAGTTGCAGATGCCCTTTCCAGAAGAGATTCTCATTGTCAGGCAATATCCATGGCAGTTCCAGCTTGGACAGAAGAACTTGAGGATAGTTATGTTGATGACACATTTTGCAAAGATCTCATTCAACAGTTGACTATTGCTCCTGCTTCCCACAGTCCTTATACATTGCATGCTGGTATAATCAGATATAAAGGGAAATTGTATGTGGGATCAGATCTTGCTCTCAGAACAAAAATTGTTACTGCTCTACATTCTTCTCCTATTGGAGGACACTCAGGCATACGAGCAACTTATCAATGCATTAAAAGAGTTTTCCACTGGCCAGGTCTTAAGAAAGAAGTAGAAGCCTTTGTACAACAATGCCCAGTTTGCCAAAGATCAAAATCTGAACATTGCCATTACCCAGGCCTTCTAGATCCCTTGCCAATCCCTGATATGGCTTGGACTCATATATCCATGGATTTCATTGAGGGTTTGCCCAAGTCCAATGGAAAGGAAGTAATTCTGGTTGTCATTGATAGATTCACTAAATACGGCCATTTCATTGCACTTTCTCATCCTACTCAGTTCACACTATTGCACAAGCTTTCATTGACAACATCTTTAAGTTACATGGTTTTCCTGTAGCTATTGTCTCTGATAGAGACAGGATCTTCACAAGCAAAATGTGGCAGGAGTTATTCAAGGCAGTCAATGTAAGTCTCCGATTCAGTAGTGCTTACCACCCACAATCAGATGGACAAACTGAGAGACTAAATCAGTGCCTTGAATCATACTTAAGATGTATGACTTTTAGGGAGCCCAGGAAATGGCACAGTTGGTTATCTTTAGCAGAGTGGTGGTATAACACTACTTTTCACACTGCTCTCAAGATCAGTCCATTCCAAGCACTTTATGGTTTTCCTCCTCCCATGATTAATGAAGTAGCCATCCCAGGTCCTGCTGATTTAGAAGCTAAAGACTTCTTGCAAGAAAAACAACACATGCTCAACTAGCTCAAAGAAAATTTGGCTCATGCTCAATCCAGGATGCAAAGGTTTGCTGACAAGAATAGGACTGAGAGGCAATTTGATGTGGGAGATATGGTTTATCTTAAGATGCAACCTTATCGCATGGCTGCTTTTGGTCCACGTCAATCCCTGAAATTAACGAGCAAGTATTATGGCCCCTTTCGTGTCTTGCAACGGATTGGTAATGTTGCCTATAAGCTCCAGTTACCTGATGGAGTTGGAATTCACCCCTGTCTTTCATGTTAGCCAACTTAAGAAACATCTTGGTGACAATGCAGTCCCCTAGTCCTGATCTCCCTCTGGTTTGTGCTAATGGTAAAATTAAGGTATCTCCGGTAGCAGTTCTAGACACACGTGCTCTCCCAGAAACAATGTGTTAGTCACTCAATGGTTAGTACAATGGTTGAATCTGCCACCTGATGATGCAACCTAGGAAGATGCTGACTTCATCCAATCAACATTTCCAGAATTCTATACTGCTACTTTGCATGAATGGTTTCCTCCTCCGTCTCCTTGAGGACAAGGATCATGCTCAACGGGAGCCATTGTCAGACCGCAACTCTCTAAATATTCTGAATATCTGAAACTACACTTCACTCTGTTGGTGAACCAACGGCAGGGATGCCATCAAGCCCATTAGATGAAGAATCTACGGTGCAGGGACACTGCAAGCGTTATATTAGCGCTATCGTCATAGTCTGAAGATTAATTACAGTTGCAGTAGTTATCATTACAGTTAAACAACTTTGTTTACTTTAACTTGCTGTTACAGCGGTAATGCTACTAAGGCTATAAGAGCCAGTAGTTGTAACGAACCTGGCACCTCATATCATGTCTATTGCAAGTTTCTATCTAGAAGTAATATAGATATAGAGAAAATTCCCCACATCTTCGGCATTGATTTCTTTCAATTTATTCCCAATTTGGTTCGGGTCCTCACAGCCATTTCTGTTGCTTAATGCGTTTCCGGCCAGAAGTTTCGCCGATCTGGTATAAAATTTTAGTATCCTTTGAAGCTATCGTGATCGGGGACTGGAGCAGTTCTGGACGATGCGTTGATTTGAGGAAAACAAATGGGGAAGAATAAAAGAAATCAGCTTTGTTTTCATCTCTGCTGTTGATACTCGGGGGATGAACTGCCAGAGCAGCACTACTGCTTCGGACCATCAGACTCGAGAGCATTCGCTGAGCCTCATTTCTTGAATTGGCTGGATTCAAGGAGCAATAGCTTGTCAAATGCTCCAATACTGCACAAACACTTCTGACTCCCCTGATTGTTACATGAAACTTTCCAGAGCATGCTCATGCGAGAAGATTAATGAATGAATTGGATCCATGGTGTAGTTGCCGTTTCCCCTCTTGCAATTTCTAAAATCTGCAAACTAATTAATTGGAACTATCATTTGATTATGTCTACGTATGATTTATTCTTGCATTTATGCAAAATTGTTCAGAGATGATTATGTTCAGATTGCAAAATTGTATCTTATGTGGAGAGTTGATATTGTGAGCACTGTCCATTAGTGCAATCGAGAGGTTCTGCTGATGTCTTTGTGGCATGGTTCACTTTTTAGCAAGTTTTTGCATATGTGTGATGCCACTGCCACCAAGTTTGAACTGTGAAATTCACGTGCTACAAGCCTGCTAGTACATTCTGAATTCCTGATGGTTCTTGTGACGTTTCAAGCTGAATTTTGCAAGTAGATTATGAGTTTCAGATTTATGCTTTGTGTTTCTTTGAGATAAATGTTCAGATTGATGTTTTGTGTTCTTTGTGTTAAAAATATGACCGTTATAAAATATTTGCTAGTCACAATATATCAATAAAATATTCTGAGAGTGTGATTTAAAGGGTCTGCTAGAGCATAAAGAGATATGAAGAGAAAATCTTCTAATTTTTTTTTATTTTAACATATAAACAGTGAGGTCTAAAGAGTATGCTCGGAGATTCTCTAAGTCCTCCTACCTCGAAGCCGGTCATCCATCATAGACGAGTGTTTTTCCGTTCGTCGTGGATATTGAGATGACATGACTAAACGGAAGCTCTTAAAATCACGATCAAATGGATATATAAGCGAGCAAAATTATATGACGTGGATATACTTTCCGTGACAGTACGCATATGATTTTTATTTATCTCACCCTTATATTTAAAAAAATACTGTTAGTCAAAGTTTAATATTTTGGACAGAACCTATAGGAGACCATGTATTTTAGTCTTTTGTTACTCAGTGCACGTTTAATTTCTACTGTACCAGTAAGCATTTTCTTTTCTGTGTTAAAACCGCAAATGACGCGCGGGAGTGGTCAAAAACTGTCTAATCACGCGTGAACATGGTCGGAAACTGTCTAATCACGCGCGAACATGGTCGGAAACTACCATCCACCATACAAGTTATGAATCGGGTATAGAACCCATGGGAGGGGCTTGGCTACAATTTCGAATACGCTATTACATGTTTGCGCTAGTTTTTGTTGTTTTTGATGTGGAAACGGTCTTTCTCTACCCTTGGGCAATGAGTTTCGACGTATTGGGTGTATCTGTTTTTATCGAAGCTTTCATTTTCGTGCTTATCCTAGTTGTTGGCTTAGTTTATGTATGGCGAAAAGGAGCCTTGGAATGGTCTTAACTGAATATTTAGACAAAAAAAAGAAGAAAAAGATTCTATTGAGATAGTTATGAATTTGATTGAGTTTCCCTTACTTAACCAAACAAGTTCTAATTATGTTATTTCAACTACACCAAATGATCTTTCGAATTGGTCAAGACTCTCCAGTTTATGGCCCCTTCTATACAGTACCAGTTGCTGTTTCATTGGATTTGCTTCATTAATAGGCGCACGATTCGACTTTGATCGTTATGGATTGGTACCAAGATCCAGTCCTAGGCAAGCGGACCTAATTTTAACAGCCGGTACGGTAACAATGAAAATGGTTCCCTCTTTAGTGAGGTTATACGAGCAAATGCCTGAACCAAAATACGTCATTGCTATGGGAGCCTGTACTATTACAGGGGGAATGTTCAGTATGGATTCCTATAGTACTGTTCGGGGAGTTGATAAGTTAATTTCTATGGATGTCTACCGATTTTAATTGAATTTTTGTTTTTCAAAATAGGATTTACCAAATTTTTCATGACTCTGAGGTTCAACCCAATCCATCTTTTCTTTCTTTTTCCTTCCGATACTAATACTAAAAAAGGATTGAAAAGGGGGAAATTTTTCGTCATGTCACGAAGAATTCTATTCCTCGCATAGCAATAACTAGAATTTAAAAAAAGAGAATGACAAAGCATTTGGGAATAAATGATTAATTTCTATCAATAAACCTGCTAAAGCACCAAATCATAGAGTACTTAGCACGGGTGCTACATAGAGATATGTTTATCTTTAAGTGGTTTCTGATTTTCCTTTCCATGTACAGTAACTATACGCTAATAAAGTTGATCAAGTCTAGTCAATGGCCACGTCTTTGTTCACCTCACAGCAAACAACTAGGGCACAGATTACTAGGGTTTCAATTAATAAAGCGAAGCCCGTGATGATGTCTTTTTCTCGTTGAGTCACTCGTGAGAGAAAGAAATGAATTGAACAAGGTAGGTGCACTCGGAGAATTGCATGGAATGATCGCCACTTTGGCTTTCGTGAGTCTATATTGTCACGTGCACCCACAGATGTTAGGATCAAGTATGCATATCTATGAATAGCTAATTAATCATGCATACATATTCCAATAGTACGAAAAGCTATGCATCACACAGAATATAGTTATCCGTGCGATTGTCTTCTTCACATTGAAAAGATACGACTCAACCATGTACCCATTGAAAAGATCCTCGAATATAGTTATCCGTGCGCCCAGCTTGACCACGACGGGTTTCAAGGCCCCCGCCGCTGCGCTCACCAGAGCACCTCCATGCATGGCACCGCGTCGCACTAGCAAGCTCAGATTCAGATCGAGCTCGCTCAGTTAGTTTTAAGTGGATGGATCCCCCCACCTCACCCTTATATTATCATTGATTATAAACAATTGATTGTTTCTGCGTTGGTACCTTGTTCGTCGCACTTGCTCGCCTAGCTTCCTGAACGCTAAAGACGTTGCTTTCTTCAAGTTAGTATTAATTAACCTTAGATGCTAACGTCAGGGCCGGCATGTTTGAAGTTAGAGATTACTCCTCATCGCTCCCGGCACCTTCCCGTCTCTCTCCGCCCGAATTTTTTCTAGGCGTGGGTCACTTCCGATGATTATCGTACGCAGGCCGGTGGCGGTGACCATTGATTAATTCAACCTACGCTGAATTGTTCCTCGTATTGCGTTAGGTGCGACCTCGACTACCTACCTACCACACTAGCCAGTTGTCTCTGCTAATTTCCAAATTTTACTTTCATTAGATTAGAAGAAAAATGTAGGGCCCGGAGACCCTACTAGCGAAGTACACTCCTAGTTGTTATGTCTTGTAGATCTTCGTATGATCATCTAGAGAGATATCTAGCTAATACTCCATACAAATGTCGCCATAGCTGTTGTCTCTATAGTACTTTTTTAGAAAAACTTTCCCTATAGTAGTTAATGCATATGTCTATAGTAGCTTGTAGCCCCACGCTTGAGAACATTTCTTCGTATGCATGTCTTGGATTCCACACACACCAAAGCAAATGTTTACACTTTTTAGTGTCCACCCTTTCAAGAACGTATTTGTAAGTTTTTTCCTATATTCTTATTTCTACAAATAGTGTACTTTAGAAAAAGGTTACAGCTTCCTTCAGGACTAGACAACGTCTTACCATAACACGGTATTCAACTTGCATTTATGACCGTTATGTTTTACAAGTATGTTTACAGAAAATTATAAAATTGTTGTACGGAATATTTTTAGTGTTCAATCTAGTGATATAATTTTCAAATAACGCTCCATGATGTCCAACAGTACATAACCAAAAATACCAGAGGACAAATATTAGGGTAGACACAGTGCTCCACCATATATTATATCTTAAACATACCATCTAAGCCAAATATCGATATACTATTCTTTGCACAACAAGAGTTCAGACCGTTGTCACCTCCATGTCAATAAAAATGGCATGACATGACCCATGCTTATAGGTATCAGGCTCATTAATTAGATGGTTGTGTCTAACCATGCTATGCAACACGCGGTTCTCTAGGGGTACGGTGGATGCTGGGGGCAGCTATCCTGGGTAGGAAATCCACACTCATGTTTTGTAGTCATGTTAATTTATCTTTTATTTTAAGGAAAAGCAGGATACATTGCAAAAGGTATACAGTAACACCACGTATCCTAATTCCATTGAACTGGCAACTCTAATTTGAGAAGAGCACATATTCTCGTTCCTATTAAGGTTAACATATATACTTTAAAAGAAAAATAAAGTCAACATATTAAGCTACCGCCTTTTCTTCGAAGCTACAGAACGTCCGGGGTAGTTACGTATGCAGCTGCACAGTTTAGGCCTCTTGCACCGTATCAGACCACGGCAGTTGCTCTTTTTTTTAGTGTCGTTGCTCTTTATTTTTTATTTTTTTTGAAAAAACACCCGAAGGCATTTTTATATCTGATAAAAGTTCAGAAAAACATACACAACGGTCCCTAGAGAAACAAGAAAATACAGCGAAACCCCTAGGGCCAAAACCGAGGACGTTGCACTGGACGCCGACCGGAGCACCGTCGAGCCGCTGCCGAAGAACCCACTGGAGGCGAAGCACGCCTTGAAGAAATCTTGACAGGACCGAAGTCCGGTTGAAGACCGCAATAGCAGTCCGCCGCAAGAGGCGGAGCTTGAGAAACCACGAAGGAGCATCGGTCGAAGCAGCGCCGTGAGGACGCCGAAGAGGAGAGCTCCCACCGCCTTGCCGAAAGATGGGCCGCGGAGATCCAGCAGGAAAACGAGCAGCCCGAAGAAACCCCAGATCGGCACCAGCAAATCATCCACGGAAGATAAAACGCCAGCCAAACCTCCACACATTTCCCCGCGGAGACGGAAGAAGATCCGCCGGAGCGGGGAAGAAACGGGGAGGACAAAACCCCAATCGGAGACGACGCCGTCGCCTCGCCACTCCCGCCAAGGGACCAAACCCTAAACTAAGGGACCCCCACTCCCGCCAGCCGGCGATAGACCGCCGTCCGCCACATCTCGGAGAGCCCGGAGGGCTCTCAGATTTGGGACGGACCGGTGGGAACGCCGACGGGAGGGGACAGCTCGAAATCGCCTCCGAGTCGTCTGAAAGCACTGTAGCGAGGGGAAAGTTGAGGACGGCAGTTGCTCTTTATTTTAAAACACCGAGCACAAGTGAGAGTCCATCAGGATTGGTCTTCAAGAGCGTGCAAAAGACCTGGGCTACTGTATACCGTGAATCTGAGCATGTCAACCGTTAGATTCACCTAATTAATGGCTGCGATTGTTTGGACGGGAAGTGAAATTTAAAATTTCAAACTTGGTAAGCCATGTAATATTATAGATCTAGATATTTCACTACTTCATCTTTTATCAGTTGTCAACTACATATTTTTGATAATTGACTACTCTGTTCATACTATAATTTTTATCTATTTTTAGTGATTGTCTACTGTAGTATTTTATCAGTCTCTACGGTATTTTTTGTGGTTGTCTATTACATATTTCTTGTCGGTCATGTATTGCACTTAGTTGATTACTATACTTATTGATCATTATGTACTATATTTTTGATAACTTTCTACTATATATATTTTCACATCTATTGTATCTTTTCTATCCAGGAATTTTCCCCATTTTCTCTCGAAGTAAGTTTGTGGAAAGTACCCAGTCAAAACTAATAGCCCACAAAAAATAGTGAAAAACCTTGGTAAAATGGGTGGAGAAACATTGAGAAAGAACTATAGAAAAATCTACGAAAACAAGTGAAAAACTCTGAAAAAAATCGTGAAATTCCAATGGGAAAACCGCGGAATAACTATGATGAAAAGAACCGAAGAAAAAAAGCAAAAAAAAACCGAGGTGAAAACAGTAGAAAGGAAGTGAAAACCCCAAAAGAAAAAGGAAAGAAAACCAAACAAAAACAACCGCGATGGGAATCTAACAAAGCGGCGAAAGGAGAAAGAAAGAGGACAGAGACGACAATGTACTTTCCCCAGGTGTTACAACGAATCGGAACGCGCCGCGTGGTCAACTTGGGCCCCACTCTGTCAACGCAACGCGTCTTCTTCCCTTGTTCTGGTTTCTTTTCTTCTCGCCTCAGTGGCTTCATCTCCTTCCTCAGTGGCTTCACGACTCACGAGTGAGTGCCGCCCAACACTTCCGTCGCCACGCTTCGCGTACGGTTGCTGGCGACGCCGTGCTCCTCCGCATCCAACTTCGCTCGCCACCGCCGCACTCGCTGGCGCAGCGGTAGGATTTTTTTCTGGCGCAACTAAGGTATCTCCCATCCCATCCCATTTCCTAAACTACATGTTAGAAACGCTGCTAATAATCAAACGATATTTCTTTCACGAACGGATATAATCATATAGATATGACCTATGAACCTATCCAAAAGAAGTACTACCTAGGTAATCACTGTCACCTCAAATATTTGTTTATGTTCATTACATTTTATCATTGTTTTTCTCTCGCGCAGTTTAAGGTACCTTTGAGATGTAGAATTGCCATCCCCTGTCATCTTAAATCCAACATGATTAAAAAATACCAAATGATTCTGATTGCACCACACAAAAGACATACGAATTCTTCCAAAAAATGTAAATGGATAGAAATTTTCCTATGAAATAGAGTGCAAATAAATCCTTAGGTAAAATCTCTAAGGATTTAATTCTACAAATCAAACAAGCCACGTAGAAAAATTCTTTAATATCACAATCTTTTAAATATTTTTGCAAAATCCTTTCAATAAAAATGTCGTTACCTGGAGGACAGCAATTTTTAGGCTAACATGTTCTCATGTACAAGCCACTTGTCTAAACTTCAGAAAATAAAATTATTGTTGAGCACCTTGTAGCAGTACATACTTTGGTGTATCAATTTTTAGGAGTATTGATTTGGACGAAAAGATTTCCTGTTTACTTAATTTTGAGTCCAGTGGCAGACCTGTTGAGTCGTGCTTAATTTTGTTCAGCGATCTTACTGATACTTCCTCCATCTTAAAAAATAAGGTATATTTTGGCCTTTTTTCTATGAAGGAGGTTGCACCCCCGGCCTCTGCATCATGCGATGTACGCAGCCAAAGGCATATTTTATTTAATTAAGACAAAGTTTTGACCAATAATTACTTTATTAATATGTAGTTTATGTGATACGAAGTCACAATCATACGTAAGTACTTTTGAATATAAATCTAATAACATCAGTTTTATGTCATATAAATCATATGCTAATAAAATAATTATTAGTAAAAATTTTATCTTAACTAAACAAAGTGTGCTTTACATTCGGAGACAGAAAATATATTAGTAGCACCACTACTCTCGTACAAATTGCTTTGTTTACTTCATGCTCTCATAAGTGTAAAGTCACTGATCGCTAGCGAGCTATATATCATCTGAGATGTTGATGCATGAATTTCAGTTGAGCAATAATGGCAAAGACTAGAGCACGGTTGGCGCAAGAATTGTTCGCTTTCATCGTAATGACGCAATTTGGTGTAATCTTCCTCTTCGGCGCCGGCCCCGGCCCCGAGTGCGTGCTTTTCCATAAATTACATTTTACAGAATCTGTTAATACTCAAAAACAATATCTATTTTTGAACGAATGGCGTATCATGAACATCAGCCGCAATGATATGGGGATAACATGGCCGCTCTGCTAATCATGGCCACTCCAAAACTTTCTCTTGCATGGCCACTCTGATATGAGGATAACATATATATCCCCCTTGCTGTTTAGCTTGAGGATAAAAAAAAACATGTCATCATACAAGTCACTTACTACGAACACTCGTTTTAATAAAAGTCCTGGCTTCATGCATCAATTGATATAGAGGTCGGAGGTGTCGCCTCCTGTATTTAAGAAAAACAACTTGAGAAAATATTATTATTGTTGAGCACGGTGTAGTTGTAAATATTGATTTGGATGTAAAGATTTCTTTTGTACTTGATTCTCGGCCCAAGAGTTAATTGTGGCCAAATTTTGTTCAGCGATGTGTTCATATCAGTATCACAACACTCTCATGCAATTTGCTTTGTTTACTTAGTGTAAAGATATTGATTGCGGCAGGCTAACATCTGTTATCGGATATGTTGATGTGTGCATTTCAGTACAACAGCTAGAGGACCGGAGACGGAGATAGGCTATCTAATGCCTTTTGTCGTCATCTACGGGCTGTCAGTCACTGTCGACTTCATTTCCTTATTGATCCGGTGGGTCCTTTTCGTTAAATTACAGACTGTAGATTTTGCTAATAATCAAAATGATATCTACATGTGAAAGAACGAAGTATCATTGTACGAGTCTAAACAGTAATCTATCTGACGCACGCGATCGGCTACATCTCTCTCTGAGGATGCGAGGATTCAAACAAACAAGACGCTCGAGCGGCGGCTGAAGTTTTCTCTCTCCTGCCTAATTTTGTTAATCAGTCTACTGATATCAGTAGCACCACTTTGTTATACAATTTGCTTCGTTGCTTTAATGCTCTCGTATAAAGTTATTGACTTATGGCTAACTATCATCTCGCATGTTGATGTATCACAGTGGAGGAATAACGACAAAGGCTAAAGACTGGCAATACTACGGCGATGGGCACTTATACTTCTTAGTGTTGAATCCCTCATAATGTAAGTTTCCCTCCACGTCTACCCTGGAAAAATGTGGATGCTTTTCCTCTTACGTGTTAAAGGCTACTGGTAATAAAAAAGATGAGGGTTTATTTCACGAGTGACTATTTTTGATCTATTTATATCTAGATATAGTCACTTTTTTCAACAATGATTAAAAGAAATTGATAATAAATGACTATTTTTCTTTTGGTCATAGTTGAAACATACCCAAAATGGAAAGGAACTATGACATATAAAACAAAGAAAATACCGTAACATAAACATTTAAGAAAATATAGTGTTAATCATATGAAATATTACAGTTACATAACAAAAGAATTAAAGTTACAGTAGTTAAAAATTATAAAATGTGAATACCCAAACTGAAAGTCATTAGATTTTTCTATGAGAGGAAATGAAAGGCAAGAAAAATAACCAAAATGGAAAGGGAAAATGACATATAGAACAAAGAAAATACCCCAACATAAACATTTTAAAAAATAAAGTACTGATCATAGAGAAAAAACAGTTACATAACAAAAGAATTAAAGTTAAAGTGGTTAAAAATTGTAAAATGTGATACCCAAATTGTAAGTCATTAGATTTTTCTATGGGAGGAAACGAAAGACAAGAAAAATACCCAAAATGGAAAGGAAAATGACATAGAGAAACAAAGAAAATACCCCAACATAATTGTCGACGATCGGTAAACAGCCGATCTTACGGAGTCCGTGGAGGAGAGAGAAAAGAGATAAGGGATCATTCCGCGTAAGATAACCCACAAATCAGGCCACCGACAAGACGATTTATACAGGTTCAAGCCTCCCTTAGAATAATAGCCCTACGTCCTATTGGTATATATTGATATCGACACAAGGTACAAGAGAGGGTGTCTAGTCCTAAATGGGATCTACAACTAGTCGGAGGTGATTGTCGAGGATGATCTTCTGTTCTACTTGTTCGGGAGGCGATTGATCATCTAAGTCTTGTGTTGTCCTCAGGTCAGATTGTATTCTATTTAGCTTCGATTTGATTCAGCTTGTTTTCTCCAAAGGCTCCCGGGATCCTTATATAGAGGGTACACCATATTGTAAGAGATATGGACACATCTCCGAATAGGACTCCACTTTCCTTAAACGTCGGGATTGACTGTCTAGTTTAAAGGGTCCCGGATACCTACAAGTGGCTTCCTTATATAACATAGAATCCCTCTCCGAGGTACACTCTCTCCCAGGTAAGTAGGATACTCTATAATTGTGGTGTATTTCTATACAGATACGGTCATCGTATATAGTAGTTGTCTACTAGTTATCGTCAAGCCCCCCATCAGTACGTGAAATAAGGCCAAGACGGATCAAAGGAATCAACCTAGTCAGAAATCATCCGACAAGATGCTCCTCTGTGTTGTCGTAAGAACCCTCGAGTAGGCTGGGCCATCTACTCGGGCTCATGGTAATCCAAATTTTCCTAGTCGAGAACCAAACATCCTCAAGTAGCTTTTAGGAAGCTCCCAAGTAGTCTTACGTCCGAATAGGATTTAGGGGGAGTCTAACGGACGCAAGGGCCATGCCTATGACTCTGCAATCATGCTTATCTGAACCGGCGGGTTTTTTCAAAATTTGAACCGTCGTGGAGGAGAGTTCGCGTGGTGATGAGAATATTTTCCTCTTTTTCTGCAACTGCTGTGATAAGAAACCTAAGGCACATTCTGATGGGTCGTGCGCCTATAGCTCCTAATTTCCCACGCCCTCAGCTGATCGTGCGCATAAAGTTACTACAGATTAATCGTGATGGGACGTGAACCAAGAGACATGGCTTTGGCTGCCGTTGGATCTTTTGCACGAGTAGCCAAGATTGTGTGAGTTGTTACCTTATAAGCCCGCTGGGGGACCCAAGGGTTTTTTTACCATATCTAGTTCTTGACTTCTTCATCTTCATCTTCTTCCCGCCCATTCTTGCGCTTTTCTTGCTCCTGCATTCCATCGTCGGAGATGGGCAAGATGAAGGTTTCTTCCAAGATCGCTAAGAAGGCACACGTGCTGGTTTGAAGGTTGTTGCGGCAGGCTCGACGTGCACACTTACCGGTAAGCGTGAAGCTTCTCCGAGTGGTACCATGATTAATCAAGCTCTTCTTTCTTGACCGACTTCGATCTTCATCTTGGCCTTTCTAGAAGCGAGATAGTCGGAACGGACTACTCCTAGAGATAAGAAGAGGGGCAATGCTAATTGGACCTTGGCTACGAGGGCTAATCCTCCTGCTCCTAAAGTTGCGGCCCCGTACCCCTAGGAACGGAAGAGCCCCTTTCGCCCATACCAGTAGTGTTGGTAAAACTTACCGAGGAGGGTCTAGACCTGTCCAAGTGTGTTGCTCCCTTATTCGAGGTAAGGACCCCGACACTGAGAGTTTATTATTTTTGTTGTCGATCCTTCCTCTTATAAGGGCTATTTTTGTTGTTTCCCAGCTTGCCTTGTCACGTGCGGCCTCTCGTCATCCAGAAACTCTTGAATTGAGGAGCTATTTGGTTGAATCTGATACAGCTCTGGAGACAGAGAAGTCGCGAGTGGCACAACTCGAACGTGAACAAGATTAGTTAGAACTGGGGAAGGCCCAGTTGTCTGGTGAACTGTCAGAGACTCGAGCATGACTGTCCCGAGTAAAATCCAGGTCCTCGGATCTTACCAAGAGGCTTTCTAAGGCCATGAACTCACTCGAGAAGACGTTGGGTGACGTCGAGATTGTTCTCCCTACCACTAAGAGCTGTGAAGAGCAACTTACAGACTTGGAAAGGGCAATCTCTCGTTTGAGGCCAGTGATAGATGCGGATATTAGCACGAAGCTTTGGGTGGAAATTAGAAGTTCCTTGTTGAAAGCCTTGGCTTTGTTGAAGGTGCGCAATCCCAGAATGGGGGTTGCGGCTCTTTGTGATGATCTACCAGGAAACAAATAGAGAGTGACCGAAAAACTTTTCATTGCCATGCATGATGCTGCAACTGATTTTGTAAAAGACTTGGTCTGTAGAACTTCTTGTTTCAATATGATCCCTGGAAACACCCTTTGCATGTATGGATATATTCTTCCTTCACTTAGAGCTAGAACTTTTGTCAGGAATCTAGCACTTGAGGGCTTATCGGGAAGTCTGGACATTTAACATTCTTTGACCTCTTCTCACAAGTCCGAGTTGGAGACCTCCCCACTAGTCGGAGGCTTCAGTTTAGTTAGACCTTAGGTCTAAGTCGAGTGGAAAGTTCAGGGAACTTCTGCCACTCGTAGACACGACAAGAGACTTTCCTCTGCCATTTCGAGACCACGGTTTGGACTTCCTTCTCTTCACGAGTGGAGGGGCGTAAGATCGTGTGTCCTTCGTTGATCGATATCTTGCCTAAGTACCACGTTTACCTGGATCATGATAACTAGTCGGGGTGCCTTATTGGTTTTACTAAGTACTGACTAGTTTCATCGAACTCGTTGTATTTCGCACTCTCCGGCTTCCCCCCGATCTAAGCCGAAAGACCTTACTGCTAGTCGGGGATTTTGGTTGATCGGGCCTTAAGTTGAAGTCGAGTGGAAATTTATGTAGATAAGCTGGTGCGTACAACAACGTAATTTACATGGAAACTAAAGGCAGAGAATTTTACACATAATTAACATGGAAACTAATGGTAGAGGGTTAAACGTAATTAACATGAAATCTAAAGGTAGAGTTCTATCTATGGTATGTTAACTTCTTTTGATATGAGCCGTTATAACTCAGTTCTATCAGATAGATGGTTTAGAACTTTTTTCTTTAATTAACATGGGAATTTTTATGAAGTATAGTAATAGATAGATAGATAGATATGAGTATGACCCGGATAATCACAACCATTTCAATTTTCCTCTTGCAAAGCCAGCTTAGAGGTGGCCTTTCCTTGCGTTCATCACATTCATCATTGTTTTCCCCTGGCGGTTCAGCTTGAGGCTAGCATGTCATCTTATAAGCCGCTTAAACTTGAGATAGTGTTATTATCACTACTGAGTGCGTGTTAGTTGAAAATATTGATTTCGTTGTTGCTTTGCTGCTTGAATGCTCTCATGTGAAGTTCCTGATTTATGGCAAACTACCATCTGACATGTTGATGTATTTATGCATTTCAGTGGAGTACAAGGAATTATCGAGAGACGGGAGGCACGGACGACCCATATGTGGAGGACTAGAGGAGAGCTGGTCCATATGTTGGTCACCTGCATGCTCATTCTGCCATTATATTACCTCAACTCTGTCGGGATGCCGTGGTACTTTTTTGCTCATTCTACATGTTCTTATTAGATCATGAAAGCTTTCTTCTCGACCTTCGGTATCAACTAACATGCGTATAGCCATAATTTTATTATGAGTTGTCAAAGACAATAAAAGGCCTAAATAAATGGGTTTGAGCTGATAAAAAATGTCTAAAAAGATTAACTCAGTGCACACATTGTAGGACTGAGTTTCAACCAAGAGCTGCGAATAAACGATGGCTGTAGCCTCCGTCGATCAGCTCCCATCCACCATGCACTTCGTGGTGGCCTAACGCTTGCTGCTACGCCCATGTAGAAGGGGAATACCGGCCTCCATGGCTTTCCTCTGAGGATTCACCGGATCTGACCGACCCTAGTTGCCTCTGCACATTTATCCCGGCTCAAATCCAACTGCAATAATTGAATCCAAGCCACTATCGCCATCTAGGGCCCGAGGGCACTACATCGACAACAGCTTTGCCCAAAGCCTGATGCCACTCTCTTCTGCCATTGCCAGAACGCATCAATACGTCACGCCAATTCGCCCGTAGCCAACGCGGCTAGCAACTGGAATGCCCCTTGTGGCTTTGGTGGGCAGGAGTAAGGAGCAATCCCAGACCTCCTATCACGGCCATCTAATGCTGGAGGATTCTGTCTCCATAGCTGTCTTCTGCTGTTGCCATGGATTACAATGTCTCCGGCGAGATAGAGCCCACCGCCAGCAACAGCCCGAGCATCGGGGTGTATGGAGGGGCCTCGACGCCCAGCCATGGCCGCCACCTAGAATGGGACGACATTTCCTCCATGCCGTCATCTGTAGAACAATGGATGTTGACAACCACAACGAAGCACAGTCCACCATTGATAGTGGAGCAACGTTTGCCACTGACGCCGGGCAGGGCGAGGAGGAGAGGCATGCAATCATTTGTTGTAGGGGAAACACAGTGCTAGCCTCACCATGACATTATCCACCAATCTCCATGGTCCAAACACCGACCGTAAGCTAGGAGCACAGCATCCCCTGGCACGTTGCCTAGGTTGTCATCAATCCGCAACCATTGTGCCTCAGCTGTCAGGCTGGTGATGAATGCACACTTAACACCACTCATCAAGGCGCAAGATTGGCATGCCAAGCCATCTTGGCCGCCACCAAACATCACCAGGAGCTGCCCTGCCGTCCTTGGCTTACCGTCCTGCGCCCGACACCATTGCGCTACCCAACACCCACCATCGCCTAGATTCGGAGGAACGAGAGTGAGGGGACCGACGATCTAGGGCAAAGGAGGATGCAAAGAGGTCTCACCTGCTAGCGTTCATCACCTCCAACGATGTAGAGGGAAGTGAGCAGGGATGAGAGGCTAGGGTTTATCTCTTGACTCGCATGCGGGTGGCTCAGGAGATGTGGCCTAATCTCCCTGCCATGTCAACTCAAACTTCATATGAGAGACTACGTGTATAATAAGAAATTTTTATGTTTCTGACGACGGAGTATATACACTACTTGAGAGGTGGTATGATATCTTTATGAGTAAATTCAATTTTTGTTAGAAAATGACATGCAATAATCCAAACTAGATCAAAAACAGGGACACCAATTTTTACGTGGAAAAACCCTTGCAGGAAAAAACCACATGCGCATGACAATGATCTTCACTATATCGAGGGAAGTGTTTACAAAACACAGGGATTTACAATGAGTTGTCAACTCATCCTGTGCAGCTTACGAGAGTTATATAGGGTGCTGTAAACTGGCTCTAGTTGAAGACAGATACTAATATGTAAAAGTATGAGAATCCGTACGACAGACCCTGACCTCTCAGTAGAATTCAGATCATGTATCAACAATCTTCACCTTCAGACGAATTCTCTCCTTGTAGCATATGAAGAATCAACAAGCTCAACTCAAATATAATGATATCTCATGTCAATATGCTTTGTTCTTTCATGAAATATTTGATCCTCTGTAAGGCATATAGCACTCTGATTATCATAAAATTTAGTAATGCAATAAATATCTCTATAAAGCTCAGTGTATAACCCTTTCAACCATTTAACTTCTTTGCATGCTTCAGAAATAGCCGTCTACTATGCTTCAATGGTAGATAAAGCCATAGTAGGTTGCAAACTTGCTTTCCAACTCGCAAAACAACTACCAATGGTGAAAACATAATCTGTGAGTGAACTTCTCTTGTCTAAAGCCAGCATAATCAGAATCCAATAACCGATAAGTCAATCTCTAGATTTCTCAAATTGTAAACAAGCTGCTCATGAAGACGTGCGTGGGAATAGGCGATTGAGCTATCTGTGGTGGGAAGTGAGGAGGGCACACAACAGGACTGATAACCGAAGCCGATGGGGAGGTGAGGGGGGCGTGAGCCGAGTCTAGGCATAGCCGAACACGGGGAGGAGATGGAGCGACGTGACAACTGTTAAGGGGGCTGAGGAAGAAAATGTGCCATGTTGGACGCGCCTGTGCGAATCCGCCTCTGATGTTGCGTTCAGGTGGCCTCACACACTTGTCACCTCAAACCGGCATGCGGGCCCCATGTTGTTAGGACGGGGGATGATTTTTAAATGTGGTTCATGTTGAGATTGTTGCTGCACAATCTAGTGCATAGTGGTTACCAAACGAAAATGTACAATCCATCCGCTCGTCACGTTTACCGGGCTCACTACTACAAAACACGTCATCCTGGACCCTACCATCACTGACGGGTAAGAAATATCCGTCAGTGATGAAAACTATCAATGACGGGTTTTGATGAAAACATCATCACAAACGGCAAAATAAATACCCGTCAGTGATGTCGAGCATATCACTGACGGGTAATAAAAAGACCCGTCCGTGATGTGAATGCTGCCAACTCTGAAATTTCAAATCCAAATTTTGTCATCATGGACGGGTCGTTTTCTAACCCGTCAGTGATGCGTGGACTCATCACTGACGGCTTAAAAAGAGGCCCGTCCATGATGTGAATCCCACCAACTCTGAAATTTCAAAACCCAAAATTTTGTCATCACGGACGGGTCGTTTTCTAACCCGTCAATGATGCGTGGACTCATCACTGATGGGTTAAAAAGAGACCCGTCCGTAATGTGAATCCCGCCAACTCCAAAATTTCAAAACCCAAAATTTTGTCATCACAGACGGGTAGTTTTTTGACTCGTCAGTGATGTGGAACTCATCACTGACGGGTTAAAAAGAGGCCTGTCCGTGATATGAATCCCGCCACGAAATTTCAAAACCCGAAATTTTAGAATCCCGCGGGATATATAATTCACCTCAGTGCCCCTCAGTGCATATCCAGATCCATATTTTTTCCTTCTCCCTTTCACCCTCCTCTTCTTCCTTCCACCCTTCTCCTCCTCTCCTCCTCCCCTTCCTTCCACCCTTCTCCTCCTCTCCTTCCTTTCACCCTTCTCCTCCTCTCATCCTTCCCATCCAAATCGACCACAAGGGAGCATATCCTCCTCACGTCACCATCCCCGTAGGAACATGGTGGAGATTACACGAGAGTTTCAGTTGGATTCGAGGTAAGAAAGATCCTCCCGAGTCATTTTATGTCTTTTTGGGCACTAGTGCCTCAATTTTTTATTTTTAAAATTTTTTCTCGTATTTTTTCTAGCAGCTCTACTCTCTTACAGTTCGGAATCCACAAAATTACTGCATTTGGAGCTCGAGAAGAAGTTCAACAGAGGGAACGGAGGGTTCGGTAGCGGCGATTATTCGTTCGGAGCCGAATTCGGAGTGAAATTTTTTATTTTTAAATTTTTTCTCG
Source organism: Stipa capillata (assembly GCA_019208055.1). Classification (NCBI taxonomy): domain Eukaryota; kingdom Viridiplantae; phylum Streptophyta; class Magnoliopsida; order Poales; family Poaceae; genus Stipa; species Stipa capillata. The sequence continues at coordinate 306,476 of JAGXJF010001992.1, read as the reverse complement.
TATTTTTTTTCTAGCAGCTCTACTCCCTTACGGTTCAGAATCCGCAAAGATTACTACATTTGGAGCTCGGGAAGAAGTTCAACGGAGGGTCGAAGAGGCGATGTTTCATTCGGAGGGAAAAAAGTCAGTCTTAGAGGGCGAATTTGGAGGTGAAAAATGTACAGGTCTAAAGACGAGTAGATTTTTTAGATGCATCTCGTCGATACAATCATTTTGAGTGGTCGTGGACCCAAAACGGACATCGTATGCAAAAGTTACAGCCGTTTTAATGAAACCCTATCCAGTAGCGCCCCGGGTAGGGTTTTTTTTTGCGCTTCTAAAAACGTCATCACTGACGGGTTAAAAAGAGACCCGTCCGTGATGACTCTCATCACTGACGGTTAAATATTTACCCGTCAGTGATGCTAGAGTCATCACTGATGGGTTAAAAAGAGACCCGTCCGTGATGACTCTTATCACTGACGGGTTAAATATTTACCCGTCAGTGATGCTAGAGTCATCACTGACGGGTACTTTTTCTACCCGTCCGTGATGACTTTTCGTCACCTGTGAAGACGTCATCACTGACGGGTACTTTTTTTACCCGTCAGTGATGACCTTATTAGTGCGGGTAAATTACCCGTCACTGATAATACGAGTCGTTGCTGACGGGCCAAAAATCCGTCACTGATATGGGTTTTTGGCCCGTCAGTGATGACATGCTCTGTAGTGGTGGCTCAAAGTAGAATTTACTCATATTGTTTAGATATACTCCATCCTTTGTTTAAATATGAACGCTTTAGTAAAATAGGCTGAAAATATGGGCTCAGTTTAATTCTTTCAAATATTTCACATTAAAATATTCGAGAAATATTATACATTGTATACTCAAAATGATAAATGAGTATATGTGCTATCGTACGTATATGTAGTATACGAGACATTAGCGCAACTAATGCGGTTTGTTGTACGGTGTGTGTATTGAAATCTACAAATATTTCTGTTGCAAAGCCCGCTAAGGGGATTTTTATTTCTGTGCTTAATTCCACTCCAGTCCAGTAGCGGGCTTGTGGGTTGTGGTCACTTCCCCCACCTATTTTATCTCCTGCCTAATTTTGTTCATCGACCTGTTGATACTACTCTCGCGAAGTTACTGATCATGGCGAGCTATCATCGTACATGTTGATGTAGGATTTCCAGGGGAGCAATAATGGCATGGGCTAGAAGACGGAAGTGGGGTACATGTTCCAGTGCAGCAATTATGGAATGGATTTTCATTCCTCAAGTTTTGCCCCTAGTCTGCGCCGTGATCTTGTAGGTTCTTTTCTTTATATTACATGCTAGAGATTCTGCTAATAATTAAAAAAATTCTATGTTTGAACCAACGGTTTACCATAAAGGTTAGTCGTACTACTGAGAAGAAAATTTACATCAACTGTATAGAAACCTAGATAATTATGGCCAATTCAAATATTTATCTTGCAGAGCCAGATAGGCAGCATTTCGTTGGGTTCGTTACATTTTATCATGTTTACGGCTCGTGGTTTAGCTGGAGGGCAGCCATTTAGAGGCTAAAATGTCATCATGCAAGCTAACTATCTTAAAGTTGAGATAGTACTTATTGCGGAGCATATTTTAGCAGTAAATATTGATTTGGATGTAACAATTTTTCTTCTTGTTGATACTCTGTCCAGTGCCGGGCCTGTGGGTTGTGGCCAATTCCCCCAACATATTTTCGGTCTCGTGCCTCATTTTGTTGAGCAGCACCACTACTCTTATGCAATTTGTTTCGTTCCATTAATTGTAACTTTATTTTCTGTAATTGTAACTTTATTTTCTGATCTATATGAATGGCAAAACTCCGGCCTTTCCCTTAAAACAAAAAACTTAATGCTCTCCTGTAAAGTTACTGATCGTCGAGAGCACTCATCTGACATTTTGATGTATGCATTTCAGTGAAGCAATTTACGCTGGAGGAACTGCGGTGCATCTGTGGACAGAATGGAGTATCCATATATTGATCGTTCTGAGTCTCTTATTGCAAGTTTTCCTCGTCGTCTTCGCTGGGATCCGTCTGCGCGGCGACTCCACTGCGCATAGGATCTGCCCCTTGCTGGCATACCAGTTGGCTGAGTACGTCGCAGTATATCCACTTGGTGACATGAACATCTTCAGGAAGCGGCATGTGGATCCGCTCGTCATATTTTGGGTGCCGTTCTTCTTATTACACCTTGGTGGTGACGACGCTCTCACCGCCTACTCTCTGGAGGATAACCAGGTCTCTCTGCGCCGCCTGCTGACTCTCATAGGGCAGGTAATAGGAGCTACTCGCATCCTCTGTCTCTACATTGCCCGTACCCGGATCTTGGCCTCGGCCACAATACTGATGTTCGTGGTGGGTCTTGTCAAGTATGTGGAGAGGGTGTGGGCTCTCAAGTGCGCTAACATTGAAAATCTTGGCACCTCCCTAGACATTGCACTGATTGCAGATGCAGAGGGCGCGTATGGTAGGTTGGACAGAGGAGGGGATCTGGATGCAGAGGAAGAGGTTCTGTTGGGAGCTCATTACTTGTTCAGCTATTGCAAGAGTCAATTAGTCGATCGTCAGGCGACGGTCGCAGCGTTCACTGCTGCTACAGCAATTAAGCAAGGCAGCCGGTTTAATGGCAGAATGTACATATATGAGCTGGTTAAGATGGAGCTCTCCCTTATGTACGACTTCTTGTACACCAAGGTGCCGGTGATCTACACATGGCATGGCTGCTTCATCCGTGTTGTTTCGCCACTCGCCACGGTGGCTTCACTTTTGCTGTTCCAGATTGGTGGGCATGGTGCTTACAGTGAACTCGATGTCTTCATCACTTACCTACTGTTCACTTTAGCCGTCACCGCGGAGATGGCATTCCTCTTAAATGCGCTATGTTCAACATGGACATGCGCTCTCTTGCATGCTCGGAATTGGGATCGGATTCATGCTGTGCTTGTGCGGCTTCGGCGCCGGCTAAAGAAAGTAGCAAGGAAAAGAAGGTGGTTGCACTCTATCGGGCAGCATAATTTGTTGGATTTCTGCAGTCGTGACAAGACCTTGCCATCAATCAGGATTGCTAGCGCAGTAGGGCTCGAGGACTGGTGCAACAAACTGCGTTACTCAAGGACTACTACAATTCCATCGGGTTTCAAGGAGGCGGTAATGGAGAAGATAGTGCAAACGATGCGCCAATGCCGTCGTGCCGGATTGGACATCAGGGATGTGCGTGGCAGAGCTGTGCTTACCAACAGCAGAATCTTCGATGACATTGACAGGATTTTTAAGGACAAAAGTTTTGACGAGTGCATCCTTATCTGGCACATTGCAACCGAAATTTACCTTTGCTCTTGCAACCGACAAAATGAAGAGGAACCATTTGTGCAGGCAATGGAGTTACTATCCAACTACATGGGGTTCCTCCTCATGGTACGCCCCGAGTTACTGCCCAGCGGTGTTAGCCGCAGTCTTTACCCCGACATTTGCTCTGGTTTGGAGAAAGAGTGGCATGAGCTCTCTACTGAAAAGGTGGAACATGGGAGCAGAGACTCTATTGGAGAAGACAAAGATAGAACTAGACAGGAGGACGATACAAGCAAGCAATCAACTGGGCAAGTGGAAGATAGACGCAGGCAATCTACTGGAGAGATGGAAGATGAGACAAGGATCTCTATTAAAGAGGAAGAGGGTGCAAGCAAGCAATCAACGGGACATGTGGAAGTTGCAATTAATACCTCAAGCGGAGAGATGCAACGTGAGAATGAGATAAGAGAGGTGGAACGCGAGAATGAGATAAGAGAGGAGGAAGATGGAAATAAGATAAAAGAGGTGAAACATGAGAATGAGATAAGGGAGGCGGTAGATGGGAATGAGATAAGAGAGGTGGAACATGAGAATCAGATAACAGAGGTGAAACGTGAGAATGGGATAAGAGAGGTGGAAGATGAGAATGAGATAAGAGAGGTGGAACATGAGAATCAGATAAGAGAGGTGGAACGTGAGAATGAGATAAGAGAGATGGAAGATGGTAGTAAGATAAAAGAGGTGGAACATGAGAATGAGATAAGAGAGGCGAAAGATGAGAATGAGATAAGAAAGGTGGAACATGAGAATCAAATAAGAGAGGTGAAACGTGAGAATGGGATAAGAGAGGTGGAAGATGAGAATGAGATAAGAGAGGTGGAACATGAGAATCAGATAAGAGAGATGAAACGTGAGAATGAGATAAGAGAGGTGGAAGATGGTAGTAAGATAAAAGAGGTGGAACATGAGAATGAGATAAGAGAGGCGAAAGATGAGAATGGGATAAGAGAGGTGGAACATGAGAATCAGATAAGAGAGGTGAAACGTGAGAATGAGATAAGAGAGGTGGAACGTGAGAATGAGATAAGAGAGGTGGAAGATAGTAGTAAGATAAAAGAGGTGGAACATGAGAATGAGATAAGAGACTCTAAGCTCATAGAAAGACAGAAACTTGCCAATCATCTGCTATACAAATACAACAACAGCAGGTACCCTACTGCTTACCACAAGGGTTCTCATCTTGCTAGTAAGCTGCTTCGCAATGAGTGGAACATTCCCAACATGCCAGAACTCATCTTCGCAGTGTGGGTGGAGTACCTGTGCCATGCAGCCTACCACAGCACCGGAGTTTCCCATTGTAGGCAGCTCGCAAGTGGCGGCGACTTCCTCACTGTTATCCGCCTTGTCATAGCTCACGTTGAGTTGTTTGAACTCGACCGGTAGGATACCGCGGACAATGTCGACGCATAGAGCATAGTTGTTATCTTTGCTTTCTTGTTTATTTGTCTACCTCGTACAAAATGTATCGTTTTATCGAAACAGCTATCTCTTTTGTTTTTTTGACCGAAAAACTGTAGGGATTTGTCTACCTTGTATGAAATTTGTTGGAGAAGGGTTTCTACGCTATCCCTAGTCGACGTCGTTCAGGATCACCGCGACGCTGTCAAGGTTTTCGTCGACGTCCTCGACGAGTGCACATGCAAGGCCATTACGTTCTCCAGAAGATTCCCCTAAAGATGCCCAGATATATTCTCCCAAGATTCCTTAGGGTAGGGAAATGACCGTCATGCCCTTGTAATAGCCCCGTACTTTCGGGGCAAAACTGTAATTTTGCATTTTCCCCTCCCTTAAACCCTATAAATACCCACTGGAGGGTAGTGTGAAGGGGAGGATTCTTTCACTTGTAAACTGTCAACTCCACGCTCCAAACACGAATACGAAGTTACGCCGACGACTACTTCACGCTTTGCTCTTGCTCGTTCTCCCCAGGCACACCCGAAGGTCGTCGTAACTGACTGGGGGTGCCATAAGTTTATTGTCTAGACTTATATCTATGACAAAATTTATCTTCGCTATCGTTTTATCAGAACAACTCCTTCTATAACAAAGAGGTCTTTTATGGTACCCACCAACTACTATGGGCCGTTGAATCCAACAAATTCAAGGGGCCAGATCTATCAATACTACTAGAGAAGGTAACTAGTATTTTTTTTATTAAGGCTAATAAATGGTTTCACGTGACAAAATTCAAGTGAAAGTTCAGACGGTCACTTGTAAGAATAGAATAGATCAATAATTTTTTGCTGCTGTTGTTGTTGTGAGCAAAGCGAAGTTTGTGCCTCCTTGCTACCTAAAACACTATGCTGACTGCTGCTGCATGATGTTCTGCTTGCCACTAATTGCTACAAGCACTAGCAGCAAGAAGTCTAGAAATATGTAGAATGATAATTAATTCAAACTTTAGACATCAAGACTATGCAAGAGGCAATATGCTTGCACACAAAAGATTGAACATAAAGGTGAAAGGAAAACTTAAAGTTGAACCATCTTTCAATAAACTAGCACGGTGTCCTGGCGCAATTGCCCGGGATAGGTTTTTAATTATCTTTATATTTTTACTTGTATGTGTGATGTTAGATCAGTATGGAAAAGAAAAGTTTAAATTGTGAGTCGGCCTGCTAGTCGTTGTACTGAGCCATCTATTTAGATACAGTTATGATGATCTACCGGATGTGATTTGTTTAATTATCTTTATTGTTTGACTTGTTACGCGTGATATTAGATCAATACTAATTGCACGGAAACATTTTTAATCATTTTTATTTTTTTACCTGTACGTGTGATATTAGATCAGTGCTAATTACGCAACAAACATTTTAGTTATCTTTATTTTTTACCCGTATGTGTGATATTAGATCAGTACGGGAAATAAATTTCAAATCATGAGCCGGCCTGTACTGAGCCTTCTATTTAGATACAGTTATGATGATCTATTGGATGTGATCTGTTTAATTATCTTTATGTTTTTGCCTATAGTGTAATATCAAATCAATACTAATTACACAGGAAACATTTTAATTTATCTTTTTTTACCTGTACATGTGATATTAGATCAGTACTAATTGCGCGCGGAACGTTTTTATTTACCTTTTTTTAACTTATACGCGTGATATTAGATCAGTACGGGAAATACAAGTTCAAATCGCGAGCCGGCTTAATATTAGATCAGTACAGGAAATAAAAGTTCAAATCACGAGCCGGACTGCTAGTCATTGTAGTGAGCCGTCTATTTAGGTATAGTTATATGATCCATCGGATGTGATCTGTTTAGGTACAGTTATGAAGATCTATCGGCTGTGGTTTATTTAGGTGCAGTTATAAAGATCTATCGGCTGTAATATGTTTAGACGCGGTTATGAAGATCTATCGGCTGTGATCTGTTTAGGTACAGTTATGAAGGTTTATCGGTTGTGGTCTATTAATAATAAAATGATCTACCAGACTAATGGTCAGATATTTTGCCTTTTTGTGGGAATTTCTAGTATTCTGTTTTTTTTCTCTATTATATTCTACTTTTAGTATATAATAGATTAAACATAAAGCCTAATAGCACAAATTGCTCAGTTTGGTAATCAAGCCTAAATTGACAGAACAAGTAGATGAATTGCTCAAAGTATGGTTGAAGATTCAGCAATAGCTGCATGGGAAATCCAAAATCCTATCATGTCAAATCCTATGCAGGTTTGTTTAAACTTGCAGACCTGCGGTGCCCAATGCTCAAGATTGACTCAGCTTTACATCTTTACATCAAAGAAAAGGAAGGAAAAAAAATACACACAATAATTACAAAATCAACAGAAAGTTGTGGCTGCCTGGCGGAGAGATGAATTCGTCGCCAGTGATTGCATAACAACAATTGGAATATATGTCAGATTTTAGTAAATGTGCTGAAAGACAGCCATGATTCAGGTCATGTTCATCGCCCATCAGGGAACATGCTCAATGTAGCCATCAGGGCAGCCATGATCTCATCTCAAAACTGTAGAACACATGCTCAAAGTAGGCCTCATGCAGCCATGATCTGATCTCTAAACTGCAGAAAACAAGCTGAAAGAAGGCATCAGGGCAGCCGTGATCTGATCTCTTAACTGTAGAAAAACACGCTGAAAGTAGGTATCAGGGCAGTCTGTGATCTGATCTCCAAACTGCAAGACAAGTTCAATAAATACAGTTAAGTTCATCTTGAAGTTGAACAAGCCAAGATTCCAACAAAATATTTCAACTCTTCCGTAGTGATGAAGAGCACCAATAAAGCAGGATAAAAAAAATCAATATGCAGCAAGATATGTCCAAATGTTTAGATAAGGATATGCGCATACAACTATGTAGTGTCCATATTTTACTGAATGGACAAGTAGAAATTTTAAGTTCATTCAATATTCTTGCTTGTAAGCTGGACATAAATCTACAAGAGTATGTGACCGACTCCAAGTAAATTTGTGAGCATTGTCAAGTCAATGAATGTGCATAAAGAAAAGTCATATCATTGACCAAACGTTTGTGATCTAGTATCCGAAGAGAATATTGGAGATGGTGCCACGACCGGCGAAGAGACTGGTCGAATCCAGTACAATCCCCTTCGATTTCTTGGCTGAAAACTATGGTAGAAGACTCCATGCCCTCTCAAACACCGGAGTCATCCTAGTAAGATAGCAGAATAGCTGTCTGACTAGAAGGAAGAGATCCTTGATCCAAGCAGAAGGAATCCAAAAAATAATAAATCCCAACTAGGACGGAAAAAGGACATACCTTGGGGCTGCAATGCAGGTGGGGCGGGCGGGCGCTGGCGGCGGCGAGGGTGACGACCCAAATCATGGGGTGGCACGTTGCGGCAGCGAGGGAGACAATGGAGGCACGTCGCGTGGCTTCGATCCCTTCTGGCTGCCCTCCGTACCTCTGTGCTAAACTGCTGGTGTACTGAGCTGACCCACGAATGAGTCCTGGTTCATAGTAGTAGAAGAGGCTAGGAAATGGCACGTGAGAGACGATGATCGTGGCGGCAGGGCGGACGAGCTCGGCGGCAGGGGAGGACCACAGCGGTGGGCAGACGAGCACAGCGGCGGCAACCAGATTTTTACGCAGCCGTTCGGGGAGTAGATCGTTTCTGATTGGGTGCATCTGTAATTTACAGGTGACTGTGCCCACGGTCAAGTTCTAATAGCTACAGTAAATTATCGAAATAACCAAAAATAATAAATCAGATTTTAACTATAACATAATTAATTTTCAACCCACCAAAAAAAAGCTTTCAATCACAAAATAATCAACTTTCAAGCTGTCAGAATTTGATCGTGCCCACGGTCAAACCGTCCATTATGATTTTCGTCTGATTGGACCTGAGTAGGACTTGTCAAAAGTATGGACTAAATTACCCTCACGGACAAAAACGTATTAATGAAAGAAGTCTTAAATATCCTAGAAATCAACAGTTAGATGAGATCTGTACTACTCCCCTCTATCGGTAACAAAATGTACCATAAAATGCCTCTGAAAAGGAACTACTCTTTGTTTTTCTTTCTTCTAATTAAAGACTGAGGGGAGCTCCCGTCAGTACGGATATGAGAACCAAAAATAGACCTTAATGGATGGAGCCATGTACCTGTAACTCCTATGAGGTAGTTCTCACAACTCTCTCTTGTGAGATGAAACAAATAAAATGAGCACCTCTGTGCTTGTCGATCACAACTCTCTCATTTTGCTTTCTTCTTTTTATCCGACAGAGACCCTGCGCCGTAGATGCGTAAAAAGAACTGCGGGTGAATCTAGGAGCCTATAGTTGGATCACAAATAAGTCTGCGTTTGTTTTGGAGCAATCGGTTGCCCTGGTTTGGAGGAACTATGGCATGAGGTGGTAGATGATAAGCGATCACTACTGGACAGGTGGAAGTTAGGATTACAATATCAACCGGAGAGGTGGAAGATGAGATTAGGATATTTACTGGAGAGGAGGAAGATACAAGCTGTAGAGATCATCAATCGACTGGAGATTTGGAAGCTGACATTAAGATGTCCGCTGGAGAGGTGGTAGATAGGGAGATGCACTCTCTTTCTTGTGAATTTAAGATATCTAACCACGATTGCCACGTCATAGTGGATTGCACTTTTCATTCAGAGGAGGCTGAGGGGTAGGTTCACAGATAGAGAGAGTCTTGCCAAGGTTTTTCTTGTCATGTACTGCTGATTTTCCTTTTTTTTTCTAGGACGAAAACATAATTTTTTATTCATTAACAGAACGGTTTACATGAACGTTTGCAATACAGGGTGGACCAAGAAGCCAAACATAACGAGACTACAAGCTAAATTCAGTAATGTTATATGCTTATACATTATAACCCCGTCTTTCATAGTGAAAGTCCACTTTCTCAGAAGCGGCGCCGACGTACTCCAATACCGTTAATGATTGATAAAAGTCTGCATTTTATCTTCTTCTTGATGCTCCTGATTACTCTAAACATTTTGAAGCTATACACAATCCAGAAACACTGCAATCCTCAGCAAGGCACAAAACTTCTCGGTAACCAAGAGCTCCTAAAGTTGCTGGATCATTAAGGCACATCTCTGCAAATAACACTAACTGGAATCTTGTTACACTCTGGTCTTTTATTATGCGTAGTAGCCTCCAGATCTGATTAAAATTTGTAAAATACGGTATAATTAAGTGTGTACGGTACCAAGATAAAATAGATGAACCCCGACGAATAATCACGACAAAAGTGAAAAGATTTGGCGAAGCTGACCGCGAATTCTTTAAGCATGATCTCAAAAGAATACAACAGATTGTTACTCTCTGACAACCTTCTCACACCTTTTAAGATCCTTAAATCCTTGCCCTATACAAGAATATAGTGCTAAAGAAATATAGTTTTTAATCCTCTCTTGCTTGCACCTTGTTCATAGCTTACTTGATTCCTTAGGTATGTTCCAATGGTCACCCCTCATGGGTTTATGTAGATTCCAACGTAACATCTTTCAAAAAAGGAAGGATTCCGAATCATAATACGTTTCCTTATAGCATATATGTTCGAATCCTAATAGGTTTATGATATAAATTACACCATAACAATCTTCACCTTGACTCTTATCTGTTGAAGTCATTGTGCTCCTTCAAGAATTTACTCTAAGTTGGCTTATGCACATCACCGTGATATGTGTGTTGATGTATCCATACCACTTTCTATAGCCCTCTATGTTATAGGTTTGTACCATCTCTGAACTCCACCTGTTCACTGGTATTATATAGTTGGTACTACTATGATTTTTTTTTCTTCCAACACGTTATCTTAAAAATTGCTTCAATGTTGCTTTATACTTCTCTTAACAATTTATTAAAAAATGACGGTCACGACAATGTATTGTAGACCGTGTCGACGTCCGAAGGTGAAAAAGGAAATACTGCGAAGCATATGGAGGTCCGTTTCGCAGTCACATCCCATTACTCTAGTGCTAACACCGATTAAGCTAGCCTGCTTGACTTATATGTCAATATGGAAATTCTTTAGAGGAATCCAATTAAGCGATACATTTTCTTTTATGATGATGTGGTATGTCTGCATAGGAAGGTTAATGACGAAACCACCATGTTTCGTGCTGTATCGTCCAGCTCATCTCAGCTCCTGTCTTGTCCAGAATAACAAGTCAAGATAAGTCATGATAACTAGTAGCTTCTGAATACGACTCTAGACGACGTACGTATTTCCTCGTTTCGCCAGTCGTATGATCACGACCTCTCAGATTCCCATTTTATTACCAGTGAGACTTCTTATCTGCATGCATACTAGAAGTAGTAGACCTCTTGACCTTTTGGATCAATCCGCGTTGATCTGATTTATCATTTGAGACAAATGTGGAATCATTAATAGATCTTCTTTCGGAATGTACTCCCCAATAGTAGCTCTGAAACGTAAAGGGGTGACTGGTTGTTCGCATGACCCCAAGCTGGCTCATTGAGTCAGCTTGGTCCGGTCGAGTCAGGCTGAGGCATGCGTGTATGATATTGTTTGGTTGGTTGCATGAAACATATATGATGATAATGATGTTTTGTTGACTGCAGCAGCAGCGCGCGATGCAACAAAATTTATAGGAGTATTGAAATATACTATTTATGCATTGTTCCACTAAATCCATGCTAAAAATAATTAATTCACACTAATCACTTGGCTAACCCTGTAATTAGGTGCGGTCTCCAAGGCTGCGTGCGAGAGAAGCCGAAATCGAGCTTCTCTGCGAGCCTGGCTGGGGAGGGCCTCATGTGACGTGCTGGCCTGGCTAGGAAATGCAGTACCATGAAACCGAACATGAGCATGGAAAAATATTCTGCACGGGAGGTGCAGGTGGATGGGAGTGCCACCCAACCAATCACGCCATACATCGCTTCTGCACATTCTCGAGGTCTCCAAAAGACGAATTTTAGCTAACTCCTGCGATAATAATGTACGATTGATAATCACGAAAGCCATACATGCAGAGACACGATCTAATATGTTTTATTAGGGCATACGGTGAGACAATGTATGCCCGTATTAACTGAGACCGTGGAGCACCAGCATGTTTTTCGGCTTTTTCCCCCTGCCGCGAGCGCGATTTGTACAGCCTTCAAGGCCCACGTAGTACATGGATTGACCAGTGCTAGTTGTTGCCGAGGACCCAACGTTATCTTTGTTCGGCTTTTTCTCTTTTCTTTTCTTTCTTTCTCTCCTTCGTATCGGGACACACTGTGCCACAGGCCAACGCTACGATTATTTTCTTCGTGTTCGTTGCACGCACTAATTACTCTTTTTGTTTCTTCTTCTTTTTGTGATTGTTGACCACGCTTAGTTACTTGACAAGTTACTTGTTCCTTTTTCATTCTTTATTTTCTATATTTTACATTTTTTTTCTACGATCCAGTCAGCTGATAAATTTGTGCGCTATCCCTTCCTTTAAGCAACCAGTTGGTTTACCGCGAAACGGACCCCGACATGTGTGTTGTGTTGTATATGTACTGTATAGTCTACTCTAACAACAATAACAAATGATACTTTTCTTTTGAGGTGCCTCTTGGGCTAACAGATTCTTTGTACCGTGGGGTTCTCTTTTAGGTCCTTCTGTTCAATTTTGGGTCATAAAAGGCCGATGGCGTATGTACTGAACGGATGATATTGAAAATCTAAACGGAGCCCCTCAAGGAGTAAACAAAAAGAAACTAAACAATAGAGCAATATCACAACGATGAACTTCCATGTCCATTAAAAAGAAATGGACGTGCATGTATGCAGAATGCCTCATGCTTTAGTAATCGGTTAGCATTAGACGTCGATCGATCCTGAATAACCATTACAATATATATCAATATGTGCACTTATCTATCGCACAAATAATACTGCGATCACTTATCTGGAAATAGATGAAGCAGCCATCATCTGGAATGAGATGATGGCCTCCAATTGACAAACAGAGCGGTGCTGATTTTATTTGCTTCAATTCTCACAAAACAGAGAGTTGTTCGGAGATACATTTCATAGGAGGTAAATAAATCAACAGGAAATCAAAGCTAAGGCTGTCATGTGCATTCTACAAAGGAATGCAGAGGCTGGGGCGTGATCTCCATTATCTATATAAAAAGGCTGCCTGCAGATCGAGCTTATTATTCATCTTCATCGATTGATTTCAAACAACTCGATGTGATCTAGGACGAGCCGGATAACGGTGAGGAAGTCGCCGCCGCTGCCGAGCTGCCTGCAGTGGGAAACATCGGTGCAGTTGTGGGCTGCGTAGCACAGGAAACTCCACCCACACAGTGAAGATGATCTCCAGCATGTTGGGCGAGTTCCACTTGTTGCGAAGAAGCATGCTGGCAAGATGAGAACCCCTGTCGTAAGCAGTTGTGGTAGTTCCCTCGCTGTACTTGTGTAGCAGAAACTTGGCAAGTCTCTCGTTTGGTGGTGCTTCTTTTTCATCCTCTCCTGTGGAGATCTTTACCATGTCTTCCACCTCTCCATTAGGTTGCCTGCTGCTTCTCTCTTCCTGCGCTTCAGCAGAGTGCTGACCTCTATCTTCTTCTGCATGTCCGTTAGAGTGGACGTCACTGCCATCTTCAATAGTTTCCTCTTCAGGGGAGTGGTCATATGTATATGCTACCTCTCCGGTAGAGAGCTTATGCCACATCTCCTCCAAATAAGGGCAATTGTCGCGGAAAATGCTGCGGCGAACACCGCCAGGCAGTAAGTTGGGGCGTACCAAGAGGAGGAACCCCATGTAGTTGGATAGTGTCTTGCTTGCGTTTACAAGGGAAAGGGGTTCCCCTTGGTTGTTTTGTTGGTTGCAGCAGGAAAGGTAAATGTCGGTTGCAATATGCCAGACAAGGAGGCATTCATCTAAATTCTTGCCGTCGACACTCCAGCCAATATCGTCGAACATGCCACAGTCCGTAAGCACAGCTCTGCCCCGCACATACCTGATGTTCCATCTCCTCCAGTCGCGCATCGTCTTCACTATCTGTGCCATCACCAACTCCTTGACCTCCGCCGAAATCGGAATGGTGCTTGAGTAATGCAGTTTGTTCCACCAATTCCCGAGTCCCGTTGCCTTGGTGATTCTGTCTCTGACCTGGTTTTGTCACTGACGCAGAAATCTAACACATTATATTGCCCGATGGAGTGTAACCACCTTCTGTTGGTTCCCGCCTTGACAAGCCGGCGAAGGCGCATAACCAATACGTAAATCCGGTCCCATTTGCGAGCATGCAAGAAGGCGCATGTCCATGTCGACCCTAGCGCCCTCAACAGCGATGCGATCTCCAGAATGACGGCGCCAACCAACAGAACGTAGGTGATGGTGACATCGACTCCGCTGTAACCACCTTTACCTCCAAGCTGGAACAGCAGGAATGCGGCCACCGTGATGAGCGGCGAAAGGAGACGGATGCAGAAGCCATGCCAAGTGTGGATCACCGGAGCCTTGGTGTACAACAAGTCGTACATAAGCGAGAGCTCCACCTCGGCCAGCCCATACATGTACATGCCTCCATTATACTGCCTGCCTTGCTTAATTACTGCGGCAGCTTTGTACGCCCCGAGCGTTGGCTTGCGATCGACAAACTCATTCCTGCAAAGGCTGAACAGGTAATGAGCTCCGAGAAGAACCTCTTCTTCCGCATCCAGCTCCCCTCTTCTCTCCAGCTTGCCATACTCGCCGTCCGGAATGTCGAGAGAGGTGCTGAGATTTTCAATGTTGGCGCTCTTGAGTGCCCACACCCTCTCCCCATACTTGAAGACACCAACCATGAACATCAATATGGTGGCCGAGATCATGCTCCGGGTACCAGGGATATAAAGGTAGAGGACGTAACCGGCTCCTGATACCTGCACTAGGAGGGTCAGCAGGTGGCGCTTCCAGAGCTGGTTGTCCTCAAGAGAGTAGGCGGTGATGGTGTCCTGGCCACCGAGGTGCAGTAGGAACAATGGCGCCCAGAACGCAACGAGACGATCCTCGCGAGGCCTGCTGTTGAGGGACATGTGGCCAAGGGCGTATACCGCGATGTTGTCGGCCATCAGGTACGCCAGCCATAGGAGGATCCTTAGCGCAGCGGAGGCGTTGCGTCGACGGATCCCGGCGAAGACGAGGAGGACGACTTGCAGCGTGAAGCTGGCAAGGATCAATATTTGGATCCCCCATTCTTTCCACAGGTGCACCACCTGTCCTCCGGCCATTGCTACTATTGCACCGTACGTCCCACTGAAATGCGTAGATCAAAATGTCAGATGATATAGATAGCTCGGCACAAGAAGTACTTCTTTGGTTGGAACTCGTGGGACGCACGTATCAGATCAGTAAGATAAGAGGAAAATAATTGATGCAAAACTGCTACTCATATTGACCTTAAATGCTGGATCATAGGCTCATAGCTTCCATTGGACCAAGAGGAGTTCGCAATTCAACTTTGTTCGGTACGTTCTATATAGACGTACAAAATTCAAATTAAATTGATTGTTTTAGCGAAAAGGACTTTACGAGAGGATCCAAAAGAAACGAGATTTCACCAAAATTGTTATCTCCCTACACAGTACTCCCTTCTTTCGAATATAGATATCGTCTTGATTAGTAGCAGGAGCCTCTAACATGTAATTGGGGACAAAAGTACCCATGAGATCCCCGTGGGATGGGGATGGAGGCCGGCCACCTTAGTTGCATAGAACATATGCTCTTAACTAAGAACAGCTCAGAAAAATAATAATATGTAGCTTTTTTTTTCAAGAAATTGAATGAGGAACTCCATCACGCGTCTGCCAAAAGGAAATCTATGTGCATTAAAATTCATGGCAGCGAGTTACGCACATCAGCAACTACAAATGCTATCTAGATTCTAGATGGTTTCTAGATACTACCTAGATGTAGCATGCAAGGAAAAGAATATCTGCGAGCAGAGGTAAATAGGGTGACTTACATAAGAGAAGCGTCGAGATGAGCAGCACAGGACCAAGATTTGAGGAAGAATCAGAAAGAGATCTGGGACATTAGTCAAGGGCGATGTAGCATCGGCTGGAGCCTTTTGGTCGTAATAGCAACAGTTTGAGAGCGAGTGATTTAAAAAGGTAGGGAAGCAACACCGGAGAAAAGAAAAAACTACAACGGAGGCTTGACCGTTTTGGTCGGATCAGGTCCCCGCCTGTAACTAATATAACACTATGAGAGGAGTTGTTGTGCTACACCCCTCGTTGTGCTAACGTGCTTCTAACTTAGATTAGCACTTTCAAAAGAGCTTAGATTAGCATAACCAAAAAAAGTTATAAAAATATGACAACATTGATACAAGATGCGTCGATCATTCGTGTCACTAATTTGAAGCAACCAACTTTGCAAGAGATTCTACCTACTACGTTCAGAATAATAATAAAAGAGAATTTATCTATATATTAGAAAGCTGCCGGGGTTTCCCGCAAAATGGCGCTCCGCGGCATTTGTGTAGGCGTGGCGGAATTTCAGCCGTTACATTTTCCGTCAGTTTACAATGTCCGTCAGATCTCCTTCACGCCGAATAACACTCATTTCCTCAAAAAATCTTCTAATTACAAGGCAGTCCCGCTCTTTTCGGCCGCATGTGGGCTGCTGAGGTGGCGACGCTTCAGTCTGCCTCGAAACGCTTGTGCAGTCCACGCCGGTCGATCTGGGAGAGTACGTCAAGGATGCGGTTTTCGTCTGGTTCGCCACGTCCACGCAAGGCGTCCGCCGCTGCTGGACGCACCGGTTTCCTCGGCTGCTCCCCTTCCGGCGAGTGTCGTCAACCTGACGCTTCCCTCTTCTCCACAGCTCCAAGGCATCATGCCGTTCGCCGCCTTCTGCGACGGTCTCCACGCCGACCTGCTCGGTTGCGGCCGCGAGCGTCCTGGCCAATTCGGTTGTGAGGAAGAATGCCGCCTCGCCGCGCCGCCAACGCATGCAGCCGTAGCCGGCGTCGCGACAGCGGGGGCTTTCATGGCCATGTCGTTCGCGGGCTTCACGCTGTGGGCGCTCGTGCGCCGCGCGAGGGCCGGGAAGCGCGCGGCAGTGGCGGTGGCCACGAAGCGCGACAGCCTCGGGTCAGCGGTGGCCATGGCACGGTCGACCTCTGCTGCTCCGCAGTACGTTATCACCTTCCGAGGCACCATGCTCACGAAGCGCCGCGACCTGTATCATGACTGGAAGATCGTGGCCAACAGCCTGCGGGACACCGAGCGCTTCCAGCGCGGGCACCAGGCGGTGGCCGAACTCCTCGCCGGGGCCGCCAGCCTGGTCGTCTGGCTCACGGGGCACTCTCTCGGCGCGTCGCTGGCGCTGGAGCTAGGGCGGGCCATGATGTCGGAGCAGGGGCTCAACCTCCCGACCATCCTCTTCAACCCGCCGCAGGTGTCGCTGGAGCAGGCGATCGACATGTCTCCCTTGCAGGAGGAGACCAAGAAGAAGCTGCACGCCGGCGGCGGCATGGTGAAGGCCGTCGCCGCGTCCTTGCTGAGGACGAACCACCCCAAGCAGCACACGATGGAAGAGCAGTTCCAGCGGCTGTCCTCGTGGGTGCCGGAGCTGTACGTGCACGAGGGGGACCCCATCTGCCAGGGCTTCATCAGCTACTTCGAGCAGCAGCAGCACAGCAGTGGAGGGGCGCCAGCGTCTCCCCGGCGTCGCTGCGCAATCATCGTCGTTCCGTGGCATGTTCTCCTCCGCCGTGCGCGGCAAGGAGAAGGAGCAGCCGCACCTGCTGCCGTCGGCGACGTTGTGGAGGACCAAGAGCGAACCATCCGACCTGCTCCGCGCGCATGGGATCAAGCAGTGGGGGAAGCAGGACGATGAGCTCAAGTTGATCACCAGGCGGTACAGCAACATACCTTGAGCAAGGAAAACAAAATACCGTTTTCAAAAAAATCCGGCGGGAGGGGTGGGGCGGTATTTCTGGTAACCGTGAAAATACTGGCCATCCTGAAATTTTCCAAATTTTAAACAGTGTTTGATGAATTTTATTGAAATTAATCGAATTTATATGATTTGTTTAAAACAGGATTTTCTTTCTCTGATATGGACCTTTCTGGAGGGCCCGGTAAAACCGCTCGCTAGAAAATACTAGCTGGTAACCGAAGTCCTGACCTTGAGCAGGTCTTCATGCATGTTGCCACGCTATCTTTCGCTTATTGCTATCGATCTAATTGCCCTCGAACCTCAAGTGTTTATGTTATATTGTTTTAAGTTTACTTCGACTTTCGTCATGTACTGCGCCTAATTTGACGAATTGGACAAAATTGCACTCCCTAAGTTTTTGTGTTAACTTCAACTCAGCTTATCAAGTCCGTGTAACTCTTTGAATATATGTCGTTTTTGTGTTGCAAAAATAGGTATTAGGCAATTGATGCCAACACCAATCGATATGCGGAAGTATATATCTACACCGAAAATATCACAAAAAAGATAATAAGAGACACAATGGTTTTTAAGCATGGTTCAACCGTGACCTACATCTATGGAGCATGTCTAATCCACAACCGTGAACTCTGAAGAACGCAAGACGGGCTAGAGTATTTGTTTAATCCACTTTTGTTTCTATTCTGCAACGTTCGATGCTCAATGTGCCGTGTCCACTTGAGGCAGTGGCAGAGGCAGCACCCGCGACCCTAGGCTGCTGCCTGGGCTTGCCGACATGCTGCAATGGGCTAATACAGGCTCGCCAGCGCGTCGTAGGCTGGACCTAGTTTGATTATGTGGGCTTGTCCAGACTCCAAAACATTCCTAGCTCCGTCACTCGCTTGAGGTGCCTCATTGGCATTGGGTCTTTCTGTTTGCATTTAGTGAATGTAGGATAAAATCCGGGGGTCCATTATTTATAAATTCTGTAGAATTTCAGACGCATCCGGGAGACGTATGGGAGGAGGAGATACGGGAGGGCTAAATTTTGTTGTTTGTCATTTTGCCTTTTTCATCTGTATTTATCTCAATGTTTTGGATTGTTTGGTCGGTTGTGCTTTGATCAACCGAAAATTGGTGTTTTGAAAGTTCGTATTCATATTAGTGGAAAGTATGACGTTTTGATGGTTAGAACACGCGTGTTAATAGTCGAATGTTGGAATTCATCTAGTAGGAACTTGCCTTTCCTCGCACTTTTCTGCCGCTGCCACTACGCCGCACGTGGTAGTGCCTCTCCTGTGCGTTGGTTCGCCACTCGCTCCCCCGTTCTCTTTTTTTCTAATAAATCTATTATGGAATAGATTTTTATTTAAGAAGACTCTGTTGGACTTATATGTGGCTTTTAACATTTATTTATATTCATATATTTATTTATATATATATTGCAGTCATTTACTATTCGACCTAATATTAAAATATTCATATCATGGAATTGATGCTTGTGATAGGGAACAATTGATGCAGAATTTAACTCGGGGAATTATTACTCGAGATGCCGAGAATGGCTGTGCTGGAATAAAAAAAGAATTAATTGAGATCAAATTTATTGAAATTTATATCTACATACATGTTTTACCCGAGTACAAAACAAGGCGAAATAGCTGGGTTTGTTTTGTAGGATCGGCTTTGTAGACTATTGGCTCATGTGATCAAACTGGAATTATTCTTACATACAATTTAATCATGGCACATGAGTCACACATATGTGTTAGGGACTAGTATATTTTAGACTTATATAACTAGCATGTTTGATTGTGGTTGGTAACTTGATTCAAGAGTTTAAGGGTTTTCCGGAAACAAGTGGGTCTCTTGAAACACCTGGAAGTGAAGTCTATAAATAAGTCCATACTCTCTAGCCTCGTATGCAATTATGAGCGGTATAATAAAAAAGACAGAGAAATAGAGAGTAGACCGGATAGCTCCACCAAACTCATTGCAGTATGCTGAACGCAAGACCGGCTCGAGTATTTGTTTATCCACTTTTTTTCCGTTCTGCAACGTGCAATGCTCAAATTACTATCTCAAACCTAGCATGACAAACGAGCCCGCCAGGATGTCTCACGCTTTAGTATTTATTACTAGCTCTCTTAGCTCCATTATATAAGTTAGTTCCTATTAAGGCAAGTACCTTGCCTTAGCAAATATGGCTTCTCATCTGCTTTGAGTTTTTGGCTGAAATGTTAAGCGTTGGAGCATGAAACTTGTTGGAGGAGGGTTTCCACGCTACCCCGGATCGACGCTGTTCAGAATCATTGTGACACTATTAAGGTTTTCGTCGACGTTCTCCGCGGCAAGGTTGCCCCCGACGAGTCCACACACTCTCCGTCGTCGGGACTGTCTCCAACGTGCCCACGCTTCGTCGTCAGGATTGTCTCCGACGAGCCCGCTCTCCGTCGTCAAGGCTGTCTCCGACGAGCCCGCGCTCCGCGTCAGGGCTGTCCCCGATGAGTCCACTCTCCGTCGTCAGGGCTGTCCCCGCGCTCCACGTCGCTTCCGCGCCCGCTCTCGGCGACACCAGGGGCTCGTCGTCGACATCGCCCTCGTCCATGCTCAGGAGCTTGGCGTCCTCCGCGCCCGCTCTCGGCGACACTAGGGGCTCGTCGTCGCATCGCTCTTGTCCATGCTCGGGGCTTGGCGTCCTCCGCGCCCGCCCTCGGCGACACCAGGGGCTCGTCATCGACATCGCCCTCGTCTACGCTCTCAGGCTTGGCGTCCTCCGCGCCCGCTCTCGGCGACACCAGAGGCTCGTCGTCGACATCGCCCTCGTCCATGCTCTCGGGCTTGGCATCCTCCATGCCCACCCTCAGCGACACGAAGGACTCGTCGTCGACATCGCCCTCGTCCATGCTCTCGGACTTGGCGTCCTCCGCACCCGGCCTCGGCGACACCAGGGGCCCGTCATCGACATCGTCCTCGTCTACGCTCTCAGGCTTGGCGTCCTCCGCGCCCGCCCTTAGCGACACAAGGGGCTCGTCGTCGACATCGCCCTCGTCCATGCTCTCGGGCTTGGCGTCCTCCGTGCCCTTCCTCGGCGACACGAAGGACTCGTCGTCGACATCGCCCTCGTCCACACTCTCGGACTTAGCGTCCTCCGCGCCCGCCCTCGGCGACACCAGGGGCTCGTCATCGATATCGCCCTCGTCTACGCTCTCAGGCTTGGCGTCCTCCGTGCCTGCCCTCAGCGACACTAAGGACTCGTCGTCGACATAGCCCTCATTCACGCTCTTGGGCTTGGCGTCCACCGCGCCCGCCCTCGGCGAGAGCAGGGGCTCGTCATCGACGTCACCCTCGTCCACGCTCTCGGGCTTGGCATCCTCCGCGCCCGCCCTCGGCGGCACCAGGGGCTCGTCGTTGACATCGCCATCATGCACGCTCTCGGACTTGGCGTCTTCTGCGCCCGTCCTTGACGATACCAGGAGCTCGTTGTTGACATCACCATCACGCGCGCTCTCGGACTTGGCGTCTTCTGCGCCCGTCCTCGACGATATCAGGGGCTCATCAACATCGCCCACGCCCCACGCGCTCGGTTGCCTACGAGATTGCGGCTCGCTCGCTTGCCTGCGCACCCTCGGTGACACTAGGGGCTCCTCATCAACATTGCCCGTGCATGCGCTCAGACTTAATTGTCCTCCGCCCTACCCTTGGCGACATCGCGCGAGCTCGACATCATCAACAACCGCACAGATTCAGGCTTGGTGGCCTCAATGGCTATTCTCGGCAACATCGCTCGAGCCTGACGTCAACATTGTCAGGGCACGACTGCGCCACCTGCGAGCGTGTGTTCGGACTTGCATACGAGCACACTCGCCCTCGGTGACATCGCGCGACCTCGTTATCCTGGTGACCACCTACCACTTTAGACTGTGCGTCCTTCGATCCTATCGTCGTCGACTCTGCACGGGATCGATATCGACATCAGTCACACGCATGTCTGTTGGAAATATGCCCTAGAGGCAATAATAAAGTTGTTATTATTCTATTTTCATGTTCATGATTAAGTTTATGTTCTATGCTAAAATTGCATTGGTTCTTGAATATGAGATTCAGAGGAAAACCTAATTGCATGTGTGGAATAATAAACACCATTCAGATCCCTAGTCAGGCCTCTGGACTAGCTCATGTATTGTTGATGATCTTGTTTTCCTGATCATGGGCATTGTTAATGTAACAAGGATGCCGGCAATAATGGGAACACATTGTTAGGGTAACAATGGTGTTGGATAGACCCCTTATGAGATACTGCGAGATCACTTTGTCAATATGTTGTCAGTATCTTCTCATGATGTGTTAACGTTTACTTGCGTCCTTAGACCATGAGAATATCATAGACCCGGATACCGGATGGTTGCTTTGGGGTCATCAAACGTTACGCCGTAACTGGGTAATTATAAAGGTGACTTCCAGGTACACCAGAAAGTATATCGTGGTTCTAGATATGTCAAGACTGGGATTTGCCCATCCGGCGATGGAGAGATACACTCTGGGCCCACTCGGTATTACGGTGTCCAGCATCGCCTGGCCAGGTATTGTGACTAAAAGGTTAGTCACGGGGATACCGGAATACGGAAACGAGAAAAGAGTACAAACCGGTAACGAGGATAACTAGGTATGGTGATCAAGGAGTTGATCACAGGGATACCGTCAAAGTCTCGCCTCGGGTTGTGTAATGTATCGTGAGGCAAAAGGAATTGTATGCGACAATACAAGGTTTGCTCGATAAAGATCTTCGATGATATGTGGGAGTCGTTATGGGTGTCCAGATCCTGCTGACGATTATTGATTGGAAGGTATTCCGGACATGTCCACATATACTCGAACCTATAGGGTCACACGCTTAACGTTTTAGCGACATTTAGGAATGCTACGATTTATAGAGAACGAGAGAGAAGGGTTCCGAAAGTGTTTCGGATGATCTCGAAAGTGTTCCGGGAGGTCCCGGATGGTTCCGGTGATGTCCGGAAGTGTTCCGGAAAGTATTGGAAGGTTTTAGAAGGTTCTGAAAGGTTCTAGAAGGTTCTAGAAGGTTCTGGAAGGTTCTGGAAGGTTCTAGAAATTCTAGAAGGTTCTGGAAGGTTCTAGAAATTCTAGAAGGTTCTAGAAGGTTCTAGAAGGTTCTAGTGGAGTTGGACTCCAACTCCAACAGGGTGTCCCTGCTGGAGTAGGACTCCACCTGCCTAGGGAGAGCTGCCCCAACCCCTATAAATAGAGGGGCAGGGCACCTCAAAGGGTATCCCAAGCAGCCCCAGAGGCAGCCCTAGTCCCTTGGACTAAACCCTAGGCCGGCCATCTCTAGATTGGCCACAGCCTTCTTTTTCTCTCTCTTCTAGATTGGATCTAGTACAGCTGCCGGCGCGCTGCTGCTTCTCCTTCTCGTAGATCCCCGTTGTTCTTGTGTGCTGGTCCACACATTACCGCGGTGTCGCTGATCCGGTACGCGTGGATACCTCGGAGACGTCGTATACTTCGGCGTTTGATCGGGCGAACTATTCACGAGGAGATCGCTCTCGCGGCTGGGAGGTATAATCTAGCTGCGGGAGTCTGCGGACTTCATCGACATCGGTCAACTTCTCCGCTGCATTGACGTGATCGTCGAAGGTATGATATCGTTACCTACACCTCGATAGTGTTTCTTGGTTGGTTCGTGCGCGGAAAAATTTTGTTTTTCGTAGCGCGTTCCCCAACAATGTCCGCATTGCCCATGCCGCTTCGACCAAGCATGTCAGTAGCGGACATCTATGTTAGCGTCACCACACTTCATCCACAAGTGTAGACAACTCTGTCTCAGCAAAGGGCTTAACGCGTCGACATGGCTCAAGCTCCCCGTGTCGTCAAGCCATCTCCGTCCGGGATAGAGTGTCCCTTTCCCTCCGGGGTCGTGCGACGATAAGCTCCCCGCGATGTCGAGCCATCTCCGTCCGGGATAGAGTGTCCCTTCCCTCCGGGGTCGTGCGACGATAAGCTCCCCGCGATGTCGAGCCATCTCCGTCCGGCATAGAGTGTCCCTTCCCTCCGGGGTCGTGCGACGATAAGCTCCCCGCGATGTCGAGCCATCTCCGTTCGGGATAGAGTGTCCTTCCCTCCAGGGTCGTGTGACGATAAGCTCCCCGCGATGTCGAGCCATCTCCGTCTGGGATAGAGTGTCCCTTCCCTCCGGGGTCGTGTGACGATAAGCTCCCCGCGATGTCGAGCCATCTCCGTCCGGGATAGAGTGTCCCTTCCCTCCGGGGTCGTGCGACGATAAGCTCCCCGCGACGTCGAGCCATCTTCGTCCGGGATAGAGTGTCCCTTCCCTCCGGGGTCGTGCGACGATAAGCTCCCCGCGACGTCGAGCCACCTCCATCCGGGATAGAGTGTCCCTTCCCTTCGGGGTCGTGCGACGATAAGCTCCCCGCGATATCGAGCCATCTTCGTCCGGGATAGAGTGTCCCCTCCCTCCGGGATTGCGTGATGGTAAGCTCCCGCGACGTCGAGCCACCTCCGTCCGGGATAGAGTGTCTCTTCCCTCCGGGGTCGTGCGACGATAAGCTCCCCGCGATGTCGAGCCATCTCCGTCTGGGATAGAATGTCCCTTCCCTCCGAGGTCGTGCGACAGTAAGCTCCCCGCGACGTCGAAACAGGCATGATGATGAATAGTACGGTATTCCACATATTAGGGGTATCCGTATATAGAATCCTGGGACTTTAGGAAGGTACAGCGCACCCGGTAAGGATCTCTGGACGACAAGGTAACCCCTCTAAGGAAGGGAAGACTCCCCTTAAATTAGGAGGTCAATCCCGACGTTTAAGGAAGTCAGAGTCCTACTCGGGCGTGAGTCCACATCCAGTACGACCCTGGGAACCCCCTATATAAGGACCAGCAATCCCATAGGGGAGGGGGGAGGTTCTACTAGTCGCAGCACAAGAAGCATAGGATCTCAGGAGGCGAAGCCCTAGAAGACCTGCTGTCTCGAAGGAGTCGAGCCCGGCGGATTAGCTAGATTAGTCTACGATTAGGCCTAGGGTAGCCACTAACATACACCCCCCATTGTAAAGCGTATTCTCGATCAATATATAGCAACAGGACGTAGGGTTATTATCCTGAGGGAGGCCCGAACCTGTATAAAAACGGCTGTCCCCTGCTGTCAGATCTCTTGGCACTTGGGCCCTAGAGGTCCCTACCCCCCAGTAATCATCATCTCACGAGTACCGTAAGATCGCCGGTTCACCGATCGTCGACAGATGGCGCCGACCGTGGGGACCTCTCCGGACCAAGCCGTCCAGGAGGAATCAGAGTCGGCAGGATGCGCAACTAAGCGCGATCAAATCCCAGCGCCGGTTGCACAGCCCTCACCGGTTTTGACCGGGGAGGAAGCAGCAAACCCGGCAGGAAAACCGATCGCAATCTCGCCCCGTACTGGGTACTCGGACCAGGGTTTCTACGACAACTTTGGCCCTATGGACCCATACCCGGATACGGATCGAGTGGATTTCGGAGAGTACGCCCCTGGAGAGGACTCGGATGGCGAAGCCGATCACTTCAGAGCCGAGTGCGCCAGGGCCTTCAGCGGGAAGTCGGTCTTGAACGACGACTTCCCGGCAGGAACGACCAGCCCCATGGTTGGAATTTCTCCTGTAAACTCTGATCGTGAGAACGATCAAGAGCTTACCCACGTCGCGTCCGATAAGGACAACGTGATGGAATACGAGTACACATCGTCCAGAGCAATCGAGCATATATTCGGGGGCTCAATCTCTTACGAATCTAAGAGGCAATACAAGGCGATCGCCCGAGAAGTTCTCGCGAGTGTACCGCGAGTTCCTCGAGCGGTCAAGTGGTCCGAGGTCATGATCTCTTTCGACCAGACCGATTGTCCCGAAAATTACGCTCGGTCGGGACGGTACCCAATCGTGGTCGAGCCAACGATCAACAACTGCCGAGTAGGCCGCGTATTGATAGATGGAGGGACCTCCCTCAATATCCTATTCGCCAACGCCCTCGACGCAATGCAAGTGCCACGATCGTCTGTTCAGACGGTAACGCACGCTTTTCACGGTATCGTCCCGGGCTCATCGGCCACGCCGATCGGGCAAGTTACGCTCCCGGTTACCTTCGGTACACCGGAGAACGTCCGAACAGAGAAAATCCTGTTCGATATAGTCGATTTCGAAACAGCATACAACACTATCTTGGGACGCCCAACTCTGGCCAAGTTTATGGCAGCAACGCCCTACGCCCACCAGTGCATGAAGATGCCCGGCCCGAAGGGTGTCCTCACAATAAAGAGCTCCCCTCAGGAAGCAATACTCTGCGACAGGCGTAGCCTCGACCTCGCAGAAAAGTATCAACTCTCAAGTAGGGAAGCAGACTCCGACGCCATTGCGCGCACCCCTGCGTCAGCAAGACCTCCACCGCAACTACGAGCGACGACTTCAAAAAACACCCCCTCCAAGTCGGAGAGTAGGTTCTACGACTAATTCGGAACCGGGGCAAAAAGGGCTTTCTCCTCAGCAGGACAACGGCTCCACATGAGAAGACGCCCGATCCAGGTCGCTCAAGTTAGCAGTAAAGAGATAGTCGAGTCCCCTTAGAAAGCTCCTCGTGCAAGCACCTTCGGTAAGATCGCACAGTCATCACCCCTCCGACCGCCAGTCCGTCTCAGGTTGCGCCAGCTCCAACCTCAAGTCATCAAGCTATGAACAAGCCGATGATAAGACGCTCCGGGCGCCGTCGCCTAGCACGCGCACTCGACAAGCTTTTTCAGCGGGTCACGACAAGAGCACGAGAGTTTCTGGAGCAACCAACGACAATTCGAGAGGAGGAGGTGATGTTTTTTACTTCTAGTTTTTCCTAGCAGTTTTTTTCTTATAGTAACTTATAAATGATGCTTCAGTCAGTTCACAGTTTTTTAAATATCAAGTTCCTAGTTTGATATTTATTTTGTCAGACTGCCTATCCGAGAAACTTCTCGAATAAGGCAGTCGGGGGCTGGATAAGTATGTGGCATCAAGCGAAAAACTGGCGTACACATGCGCGTACTGACAACCCAACCTAAGCAAAGGGAAAAGGGTTATGCGCTGCGACCGTCTGGGATGAGAGGAAAGCCCCTTAACGTGTCTACAGGTGATAGGGGAAGCCACTAAGCCCCCCACCTGACTAGACCTAAGGCCTGGCCGACCAAACTCCCCGGTTCCCGCAGCAAAGTTCCCCGACTCCGAGCAAAGGAAGAAGAGAAGGTACAAGTATGACTAGGCCAACAAAATCGTACGCTTACCGGCCACCCCGACTACTTTGAACAGAAGGCGTCCCGGATAGAGTGTAATGTCATTAGAGCAAGGGTTATGAGAGGTTCACTAACTAGCGTCCAATACCCCTTCGACAAGGGAACACAGGTTGCTGCTATGGCTATGACAGACTGTACGGAGACCCCTTATCGTGTTTACTGATGACGAGGAGCCTCTGAGACCTCCATCCGACTAAACCTAAGGCCTGGTCGATCACAGTCAGCGGCATACGGCGCAACTCGTAAGGTCAAATCAAGGAAGGTGGACGCGAAGTTCGACTAAATCCTCGAGAACCTTTGCATCTGACAACATTCACAATGCAGTTATTTTCAAAAATGATCAACTTTCAGAAAACAAAACACACAGATTAAGCACAGTTACTAATCAAGAAGTGTTAAGCCAAGTTTAGCAGGATATCTGCATTCAGCCATTCGAGACCTCTTCGGTTCCCCGCTCCTGCTTTGACCGGACCAATCGCTCCTCAAGGTCCCAGAAGAAGCAAGCAAAAAAGCAAAAGGTTAGTTTCAGTGAAGGCAAATTACGACTAACATTTTCGGTTGTTGATTATATCTAGAAGCGCCACGACCGGGGGCTAGACCTTTGCTCAAGTCCGATGACAGGCGTCCTAAGCTGGGGGCTCCACAGCCTACTAGCCCCAGGCCGAAACTGACTTCACCAACCGGAGAATGCCTACAGTATGCACTACAGATTGACTTCCCGGCCACGAATAACATGGCCGAGTATGAGGGTTTGCTCGCCAGTCTTCGAGTCGCGTTCGCGCTTGGTATCCGTTGCCTACTCGCGAGCGGGGACTCACAGCAGGTAGCGAGATAAGTGTCTAAGGAATATCAGAACTTAGACCAGAACATGGCAGCTAACTAGCAGAGGTGAGGAAGCCGGAGAAGAAATTCATTGGGCTCAAAGTACGGTACATCCTAAGAAAGGATAACTGCCGAGCCGATAGTCTTGCCCGCCTGGCGTCCTCACGATCTCTATGTCCACCCGGGACCTTTGCAAAAAGGATTTCGACGCCGTCCATTACTTCTAACGAACCTGTGGACGAAGGAATGGCCACCCTCAGAACAGAGCACCATTCAAGGGCGTCACCAGGTATTGACGCTCCAAGGAGAGTAGCGGGTCGGCTCGTTGCTCCCCTCGATCTTGAAGATTCGTGGATAGAGCCCATCCGCAGGTACCTTCTCGATCGAACTACGCCTGAGGATGATACGCTTTCCGAGCAAATTGCCCGACGCGTCAGGATGTATTCCCTGGTCGATGGGGCCCTCTACCAACGAGGGGCTCACGGAGTGCTCATGCGGTGTATCCCTCAGACGCAGGGTATAAGATTACTCGAAGAGATCCATGGAGGGGTGTGCGGGGCACATGCATCTTTCCGAACCCTGGTCGGAAAGGCCTTTAGACAAGGATTCTATTGGCCGATAGCCCTACATGACGCGAGCGAGTTAGTGAAGCGATGCCGTCAGTGTTAATTTCACCGCAGACGCATTCACCAGCCCGCCCAAGCATTGCAGACGATTCCCTTGTCGTGGCCCTTCACGACATGGGGCTTGGATATTCTGGGGCCCTTCCCGGTCTCGCCCGGGGGCTACAAGTTCCTGTTCATCGCAATTGACAAGCGCGCTGCGGTTTCGCTAATGTCAGTGGTACAGTGGCACAGAAAAATGAAAGATTCTTCATCACCACGCGAAAATTCCGCCATGACGGTTCGGTTTCCTAGAAATCTTCCAGGCGAATGCGTGTCCGTGATCAATGGATCGGATTAAATCAAAAGATGCTTCACGGGCAAGCCAGCCCAGAAAAATGCCTTGGACTACTCGGAGGTTTATCCCGACCAAGGATATCACGACTACCCGGTAGAGATATTACCTACTCGGGAACGTAGTCAGCAAAAGTACTCGAAGTCGCCTACTCGGAGTTGCTTCCCGACAAGGGTAGATTTCCAATAGAACCATCATGACCTCACTTCACGTATTGATGGGGGGCTTGATGATGAATAGTACGGTATTCCACATATTAGGGGTATCCGTATATAGAATCCTGGGACTTTAGGAAGGTACAGCGTACCCGGTAAGGATCTCTGGACGACAAGGTAACCCCTCTAAGGAAGAGAAGACTCCCCTTAAATTAGGAGGTCAATCCCGACGTTTAAGGAAGTCAGAGTCCTACTCGGGCGTGAGTCCACATCCAGTACGACCCTGGGAACCCCCTATATAAGGACCAGCAATCCCATAGGGGAGGGGGGAGGTTCTACTAGTCGCAGCACAAGAAGCATAGGATCTCAGGAGGCGAAGCCCTAGAAGACCTGCTGTCTCGAAGGAGTCGAGCCCGGCGGATTAGCTAGATTAGTCTACGATTAGGCCTAGAGTAGCCACTAACATACACCCCCCATTGTAAAGCGTATTCTCGATCAATATATAGCAACAGGACGTAGGGTTATTATGCTGAGGGAGGCCCGAACCTGTATAAAAACGGCTGTCCCCTGCTGTCAGATCTCTTGGCACTTGGGCCCTAGAGGTCCCTACCCCCCAGTAATCATCATCTCACGAGTACCGTAAGATCGCCGGTTCACCGATCGTCGACAAGGCATATATACATCAAAATAAGGCAGAAATGTTCTTGCACGCACCATCGAGCACCAAGTGTTTGCCACCGTCGAGTGTCATGTGTTTGTCACCATCGAGTGATCAATTATTTGTTGCCATCGAGTGCCAAGTGTTTACCACCATCGAGTGTCATGTGTTTGTCAGCATCGAGTGACCAATTGTTTGTCGCCATCGAGCGTCAAGTGTTTGCCACTATCGAGTGTCATGTGTTTGTCGCCATCGAGTGACCAATTGTTTGTCGCCATCGAGCGCCAAGTGTTTGCCACCATCGAGTGCCATGTATTTGTCGCCAACGAGTGACCAATTGTTTGTCGCCAACGAGTGACCAAGCGTTTGCCACCATCGAGTGTCATGTGTTTGTCGCCATCGAGTGCCAAGTGTACCGCATGTGCCTCAATGCCCTCCATGGGCACGGTTCATGTGTACCTCATCACCTTCCATCCTACCAAGGGGTTCCCCCACAAACAAAGCTGAGCGGCCAGCATCATTGTCTCGCTTGGTGTCTACATGCTCCGCCCGGCGTCGACGTGTCCCATCCGGCGTCGACATGCTCCGTCCAGTGTCAACACACTCCACCCGGCGTTGACGTGTTCCGTCCGGCGTCGACATACTCCGCCGAAGTCGACATGCACCTCGGTGTCGACATACTCCACTGAAGTCGACATACTCCGCGGCGTCGACGTGTTCCGTCTAGCGGCGACATACTCCGCCAAAGTCGACATGCGCCTCAGCATCGACATGCTCCTTCCAGCAACGACACTCCGCCCGGCGTCAACACGCTCCGCCCGGCGTCGACGTGTTCCGTCCGGCGTCGACATACTCCGCCGAAGTCGACACGCTCTTCAGCATCGACATGCTCCGTCCGGCGTTGACACTCCGCCCGCCGTCGACACGCTCCGCCCGCCGTCGACATGTTCCGTCCGGTGGCAACATACATCGCCGAAGTCGACATGTTCCTGGCGTCGACGTGTTCCGTCCAGCGTTGACATTCTCCGCCGAAGTCAACATGCTCTTCAGCGTCGACATGCACCTCGGCGTCGACATACACCACCGAAGTCGACATGCTTCTCAGCGTCGACATACTCTGCCGAATTTTGACATGCACCTTGACGTCGACATACACCGCCGAAGTCGACATGCTCCCCGGCGTCGACGTGTTTCGTCCGGCGGCAACATACTCCGCCGAAGTCAACATGCGCCTCAGCGTCGACACGCTCCTTCCGGCGACGACACTCTGCCGGCGTCAACACGCTCCACCCGGCGCCGACATGTTCCGTCCGGCGTCGACATACTCCGCCGAAGTCGACATGCTCTTCAGCGTCGATATGCTCCGTCCGGCGTTGACACTCACCCCATCGGTTGCCTCACGGCTTGAGCTGGGCCACGGCCCAAAGTGGGTAGGAAAGGTTCAGCCCGGGGAAAGAAGAAAAAGGAAAAGAAAAAAAAGAGAAGAAAAAAGGGAATAGGAGGAGGGCTCATCGTCGATCCGGCCTGCGCACCAACCCCTTGGGATTAGTGTGCTGGCTCGGGCGGGCGCTGTTCGACCGCCCCAACCGGCAAGGGGCTACTGTTGGAGGAGGGTTTCCGCGCTACCCCGTATCGACGCTGTTCAGAATCATTGTGACACTGTTAAGGTTTTCATCGACGTTCTCCGCGTCAAGGCTGCTCCCGATGAGTCCACACACTCTCCGTCGTCGGGGCTGTCTCCAACGTGCCCACGCTTCGTCGTCAGGGTTGTCTCCGACGAGCCCGCTCTCTGTCGTCAAGGCTGTCTCCGACGAGCCCGCGCTCCGCGTCAGGGCTGTCCCCGACGAGTCCACTCTCCGTCGTCAGTGCTGTCTCCGACGAGCCCACACGCGAGGCCATCACGTTCTCCAAAAAGATTCTCCCGAAGATTCTCCCAAAGATGCTCGGGAATATTCTCCTAGGATTCTTTAGGGATGGAAAATGACCATAATGTCCTTATAAGTTCCCTCTCATGTGAGGGCAAAATTGTAATCTCATACTTTTCTCCCTTTCCCCCATAAATAGCCCCCTGGGGGTAGAAGGCAAGGGACCCCCCACTTTTCATTTCCCCCCTTATGAGCTCTCTATTCCGTGCCCTAATACGAATATTGATTTCCGTCGTCGACTGTCCCGCGCGTATTGCTTCTCGCTCGTTTGTCCCTCGCACGCCCGGAGGTCGCTGTAGCCGACCGGGGGTGCCACAAATCTATTGTCTAGACTTATATCTACGACAAAACTCAGTAGATATAGGTTCAAATATACAGAAAAGGACATACTTTGGGTGCTCTCCAAGGAATTATTGAGCATATCCATGGAGCTAATTGACATGGAATGCTCCTCAGAAAAGACAATATGGGCACCCCCTTACGCGTCTCGACATTTTTATTTTATAGTAGAGTAGACTAACATGGACTGTGATCCGCTTTCGGAGAAGGAGCCTCCCGACACTGCACGTGCACCTCGATGGACGATGTAACAATGGCATTTAAAAGTTTTGAACTACGTACGTACCCTATGGCCAATGTGATGATCGATCCGATTGTGACTTATCTCTTCTTTTTCTCGAGAGATTCAAGGAGCTGCATGCTGGAATTGTTTAAGACCATTGCAATAGTAAATTTGTAACCCATGTGTCCAGACGTAGCTTACAGGACCAGTAACTCCTTTGAGATTGCAGTGCACGGGGCTAAGATGCACTACACGGTCATTCCGTTTTAATCTCTCTGCAGGGGGTGTTTCAGCTCATCGCCGGTGCCAATCGATGGATTCAGACGCTTGCTCCGAAGGCGACTGCTTCGACATCTCCGGACCGGCACATTTGATGAGGAAATCCGATGACGAATCTTCACAGATCATTCCAATTGACTGGTATGTATTTTTTTTTATAGATAAAGAATTGACTGGTATGTATATGGATGGATCCACGAATGCATGCTACTGGATTCGTTCGTTAGTTTCAATTAATTCTGAGATCGATTGTTTGGCACAAGCTAGCTAGCGAGATCTGAAAAATAAAGAAGAGGGCGGGCGCTCTTAATTTTCAGGGGCAACAAGGAGCACTGCCGGTGCATCGCCGCCTGCCTTGTCAATGCCACCTACATCATCGAGAAGGAAAGAACAAGGGGGTGCGGGCGGCCGCTGGCGCCAGCGTGGTGGAAGAGCTTCCACTTTAGCTTACTTCACGAGCTCAAGGACGAATGCGACGACATCTTTGGCGCAATCTTCAAGAACACGTCCCCGGGCAGCTGCCACCCGTCGTCGTCTGCTCCATGCTACGTCGTCGCCTTCCGAGGCACCATTTTGACGAATGCCGGCGACCTGTATCATGACTGTAAGGTTGTGGCCAACAGCCTGCCGGACACCGAGCGCTTCCAGCGCGCGCACCAGGCCGTGGCTGAGCTCCTCGCCGACGTCGCCGACGGCCCGGGAAGCAACTGCGCCGCCCTCTGGCTCACGGGGCACTCTCTCGGCGCGTCGCTGGCGCTGGAGCTGGGGCGGGCCATGATGTCGGAGCACGGGCTCAACCTCCGGACCATCCTCTTCAACCCGCCGCAGGTGTCGTGTAAGCCGGTGCTCAACATGTTGCCTTTGCCGGAGAAGACCAAGAAGAAGCTGACCGTCGTCGGCCACGCGACCAAGACCGTGGCCGCCTTGTTCTTGACAACCAAGTCCGACACGGAGCAGACGGAAGAGCTGTTCGAGCGGCTGTCCCCGTGGATGCCGGAGCTATACGTGCACGAGGACGACCCCATCTCCCAGGGCTTCATCAACTACTTCGAGCGGCGGCAGACGGTGGAGGGGATCAGCGATCTCCTCGCCGTCGCCACGCAGTCCTTCTCGCTCCGTAGCATGGTCTCCTCCGCCGTGCTCGGCAAGCAGAAAAAGCAGCCGCAGCTGCTGCCGTCGGCGACGCTGTGGAGGACAAGGAGTGAGCCATCCGACCTGCTCAGCGCGCATGGGATCAAGCAGTGGTGGAAGAAGGACGCTGAGCTCAATTTGATCCCCAGGCAGTACAGCCTCCCTTGAGCAGATCTCGATGCTGCTACGCTACCAATCTCATTGCATTAGTGCTTGTGTTAGTACTGTTTTAAGTTAACTTCTACTTTAATCATTAAGTGTTTGTGTTAACTTCGACTATCTGTGTGCAACTCTTTTGAGTGTATGTTGTTGGTTGTTACACCAAGGCACCTGTTTCTGCTCACAGCAATGCCAACACAAAGATGTAATTAGATAGCATCTAAATAGGTAATTCGTGGGAGGATTCGGGCGCTCCTCAGAGCTCAAAGATTCTAGGCCGTCCGATCTCTGCTGCCTTGCATCTTGGCCGTCGGTTCGTCCTGATGCTCGCTACAAACCCTACCACCGGCTCGCTTCTCCTCGAGCCCCGCGCCACTTCACGGCTTCTTCCCTCCGCCTCCCTCCTCGCCCCTGCTGATCTCCGCCTCTTTCCTCACCCCCTGGTCCTGGTCCCTGGTGGCGCCTCCTCCTCCGCACCCTGCGTCAGCCGCCACGGAGCCCCCTTCGGCGGCCACCGTCGCCTCCTCTTTCGCCGATTGACTAGATCCCGATCCGCCGCTGCCGTCGATTCAGTCTGGCCGCAGCCGCCGTCTCGCTCATCCCGCGCATTGGCCGCCATCTCTCCGCCTCCGACGCGCGGTGCTCGCCCCCGGCCTTCCGCGCGCTCGCCTCCTGGCCCCCTGCGCGCAGTTATATCTACACACGAAGACGAGGAGACCCATTGTCGTTTCAGCATATTTATCGGTACGCTCGTAGAGACGAGAAGGCATAGAGACTTCCATATTTCCAGTTTCCCTACTCGCCCTCTGGTTTCGATTCGTCATGTCGTTCGCCGGTGTATCTATCGTTGCTGATGGCCGCAAGCTGGAGCCGTCCGCCGCGTCGGCCATCTTCTCCAGCACGGCCAGCGGCAGCGGGCATTACTATCACCTGCTTGTGGTCGAAGGTTACTCCCGTGCCAAAGACACGCCCAATGGCACGAAAATCAGGTGTCGCCCTTTCAGCGCTGGAGGCTATCGTTGGGCTCTCTGGTTCTACCCTAATGGCCGTCGACCGAGAGCGGATTGTATATCCGTTTATCTTACCCTTGATCAGGATGTTGCACAGCCTGTGAAGGTGCGTTACAAGTTTACTTTCATTGACCAGGTTGACAAGCAAGAGCCCGCACACATTAGTGCAAACATAAATGACTTCTCTAGCAGTAACAATGCCTGGGGATATTCGACTTTCATCAAACGAGAGGCCCTTGAGCAATCCAAGCATCTACATGATGATTGTTTCACCATCCGGTGTGACTTCATCATCACTGACACTACCGCTCCCTTCATTGGCGGCCGCTATCTAACATATGTCATCATTTCAACGATCTCCTTCAAACCAAGGTGGGTGCTGATGTGACATTTGAGGTCAGCGGCGTGACATTCGTTGCACACCGGTGTGTGCTTGCAGCCCGATCTACAGTCTTCATGGCACAGCTCTTTGGCCCCATGAAGGAGGGCACTACGGCAAGTGTCATACAGATCGAAGACATGGAAGCAAAAGTGTTCAAGGCCTTGCTTAGTTTCATTTACACTGACTCATTACCCAAGATGGAGATAGACAACATGGAGGTGGAAGAAGTAGAGGAAGGCAAAGCTGAACTTATGCGGCTGCAACAATTGCTTGCTGCGGCGGATAGATATGATCTCCAAAGGCTGAAGCTGATTTGTGAAGAGCAGCTGTCCAAGCACATAGGCGTGAGCTCAGTGACAACCACTCTTGCTCTAGCTGAACAACATCATTGCCGTGGATTGAAGGAGGTGTGCTTGGAGTTTCTCAAAGTCCAATCATTTACAACTTTGCAAGAAGTAATGGCGACTAGTGACTGGAATCATATAGCTATAACTTATCCCTCTGTTCTGAACGAGCTCATTGCCAAGCTTTCTTCGAGAGTGTAATACGTGTTCGTTAAGTAGTACTCTATCCTAGAAGTCTTAATCTATTTGCCTATATTTTCTGCGAGACAAACCATTATGCCATGATCTATAAATTTAGGTTTAAGAGTTAATGTTGGCCTGCATTCCTGCAATGTGCAGTTCCCTAGCTAGCCGTTTCATTCGTATATATATTGCTCTGTGTCTTCCCTTATCACATGAAGAACCATCTTTAGTGGTTATCAAGAACTATATCAAAACCGCCGCCTCTATACAGGTGAGCGAGCACGGCTGATTCTCTATAATCCAGCTGCGTTTCTATCACTGATTTTTGGCCCAAATTCTAACTGGACTATCAAGTTTTTCTCCGTGTTTCTTTGGGCTGCCTGGGCACCACCAGCACCCGTCAAAATCCATGACATATTTGCTATTTTTCAGTCCTTTAACTTTTAGTCAATTAAGTTTCACATTATTAAGCCTAAAGTATAAAAATGTATAATTACTTAGTTGTATATTTGTAAACTTAAAATTACATATAATTTCTAAATATGTAATTACTTAATTAACCGTTAGACAAAGAATCAACGTCTAAAATCATCAATTTTAATAATAATAATTTTTTAATCGATTGAAAATAGACACCATCTTGATGCATACCCCGACAAAAGATCTTATAAAAAAACATCTAACCGATTCGGATCCACCTCGAAAAAGAAAAGAAAAACCCAGAGCCACCGTCTGCAAAATGAATCTATTGTTGCGCTGCAGCGTACCCGACACCTAAAAAGAAGTAAAAGAACCATTGCGGTTTCAGCTCTCGAGGAGACGGACGCATGGTAAACTGCTTCTTTTCCTAAACGCCTACAGTTCATACGTAGACGAGAGGACACACATCAATGCCGGCACGGCGAGCGGATACCACTTGCTTGTGGTCGAAGGTTGCTCGTGTACCAAAGTGACACCCAATGGCGACAGCATCGAGTCTTGCCCTTTCAGACTTGGGGGCTATCGTTGGGTTCTTCGTTACTGTCCTCAATGGCGATTGCGCAAAGAACATCGATTTTTATCTCGGTGTTTCTTGCCCTTTGTGAAACCGCGGTATGACTTTAGTTTCATCGACCAGGTTGAGCAGCAAGAGTCAACACATATTCGTGCAACTGAAATATATGACTTCGCTAGCAATGCATGGGGATATCCGACTTTCATAAAAAGAGAGGCCCTTGAGCAATCAAAGCATCTAAAGTATGATTGTCTCACCATCCGGTGTGACGTCGTCGCCGACGCCACTCCTACCTTCATTGAGGTGCCGATGTCTGACATATGTCAACATTTGGATCATCTCCTTCAACCCAAGGTGGGTGCTGATGTGACTTGAGGTCGACGGCGAGGCATTCGCTGCATATTGGTATGTGCTTGCAGCCCGATCTATAGTCTTTATGGAGGAGCTCTTTGGTCCCATGAAGGGGAGCACTACGACTACTGTCATACAAATCAAAGATATGGAAGCAAAGGTATTCAGAGTCTTGCTTAACTTAATCTACACCGACTCCTTGCCCAAGATAGAGATAGATAACATGGAGGAGGACGAAGCAGAAGAAGAGGAAGCCGAAGTAGAGGAAGCAACAAAGGAGGAAGGAGAAGTAAAGAAAACAACAAAAGAGGAAGAGGAGGAAGAAGTAGAAGTTATGTGACTGCGATACTTGCTTGTAGTGGCAGACAGATATGATATCCAAAGACTTAAGCTGATTTGTAAAGAGCAGTTGTTCGAGCAGATAGGCGTGAACTCCGTGTTGGCCATTCTTGCTCTAGTTGAGCAGCACAATTGCCATGGGTTGAAGGAGGCGTGTTTGAATTTCCCACTTCTCCATTCTGATGCGAGTTTGCAAAGTGTAATGGTGACCAATGGCTGGGAGCATGTAACTAGAACCTATCCCTCTGGTCTGAACGAGCTCATTGCCATGCCAGGATTGTTTCTGAAGTGTAAATCAAGACATGATTATGGTAAGTATATCTACGTTAAGTAGTACTCTATCTTCGCAAAAAAAAAGAGTAGTACTCTATCTTACAGATATGTCGTGGTCTATGTGTTTTGTTTTTGTTTCGTCATATTTGTCTGTATGTCGTGCGAAAGAAAACGTACCATCTTGTGTGCATGTCAAGTCTTTTAAGATAATAGAAGTTTTACTCCTAACCTCTACACCAAGGATGCACCTAGTCTGAATGATCTATAAATACAGGTGTAAGCGTCAACATTGGCCTGCATTCCTGCAATGCCCTAGTTCCTTAGGCCCTAACTAGTACCAATAAAGCATCCTCCAATTACCTACCGTAAACGTCTCCTTGTTTGTTGAGGCAAGTTGGGGTCATAAACTTCTCTCCACCTCAATCGCATTGCATTACTGATTTCTTAATAATATGGTCCACGGAACAGAGGGCTAGATGTTTTGCATTTTTTGTGAGATTTTCTAGCATATTTATTTTCTTTCTTATTGATTATCATGTATTTTTAATATATAGCTAGTGGATTGACCTATTTGTGCAACTAGATTTGTATTCTTTTACTGAATAGAGTTTGTTCGGATATGTTGACTATTATGATTTACTTCCATGGGTGCTATCTTAATTTTGTGTTAATTCTATTATTAATTTTTGATTAGACTTCTTGTACTAAGTTTTTCCTTCAACTTCTTGATCTCTAGTATTCGGATATCCTTTTTAATATGCAGATGTTGATTCGTAAACACAATTGCATTGTCTTAACAAATTTATTTCCTAACATGTACACCCATGCTATATTCTGATCAAATTATTTTTTGCTATTGTCCTCTAGAGAGTAGGCGGTGATGGTGTCCTGGCCACCGAGGTGCAGTAGGAACAATGGTGCCCAGAACGCAACGAGACGATCCTCGCGAGGCCTGCTGTTGAGGGACATGTTGCCAAGGGCGTATACTGCGACGTTGTCGGCAATCAGGTACGCCAGCCATAGCAGGATCCTCAGCGCAGCGGAGGCGTTGCGTCGACGGATCCCGGCGAAGACGTGGAGGTCTACTTGCAGCGTGAAGCTGGCAGGGACCAATATTTGGATCCCCCATTCCTTCCACAGGTGCACCACCAGTCCTCCGGCCATTGCTGCTATTGCACCGTCCCACATGAAGCAGATCGACATGTCAGATGATATAGATTGAGCTCGCCACAGTAAGTAAATTTTGATGGTTCTCTAAATTTCTCAACAAGGAGATGTACAATTCCATGACAGCAGAAACCACATTAATCTTTTGCCCGAATTGTATGCTGATATCCCTAGATCGAAAAACGTCAAGCTCAAATATGGCTGCCTTCCAGCTAAACCGTTAGGCGAAAACAATGATAAAATGTAATGAACACAAAAAAAGCGCTTAATTAGCTAGATTTGAAATAAGAATATGAAGTGGCAATGATTGATGTTCTTCATGGTGCGGGGAAAATTACTTTTCGTTTTTAAACTTTGTTTATATTACTTCGGAAAAAGAGAAATTTGTGATGTTCGCTTTATCAAAAATTGTTGAACACATCTTTTTTTATATATCTGAAGTTGAATTTTTAATTTACAACAAAGCCACATATTATATAATATTTCCAAGGAGCAAGATAACGTCGTTCATAATTCCTTTCGGAAGTCTTTTTTTAGGGACCTTTCAGAAGTTTTTGGTTGGAACTCGTGGGACGTACATATTAGATCAGTAAGATGGAGGAAAATAATTGTTGCAAAACTGCTACTCATATTGACCTTAAATGGCTGGATCATAGCTGGAGCGTCTAACATGTAATTGGGGGCAAAAGTACCCATGAGATCCTCGTGGGATGGGGATGGGGCCGGCTACCTTAGTTGCATAGAACATATTCTCTTAACTAAGAACACCTCGGAAAAAAAATATGTAGCCTGTTCTTTTTCAAGAAATTGAATGAGACATCAAGCGTCTGCCAAATGGAAATCTATGTGCATAAAAATTCATGGCAGAGCGCTACGCACATCAGCAACTACAAATGCTATCTAAATTCTAAATGTTTTTCAGATACTACCTAGCATCCACTAGTACAGAAATCGATATCCGAGGCGGTTCAAATAGTACATCCGAGGCGGTTATAGCAGCTGCCTCCACAGAGTGGTTGCAGATATGGGGGCATGCATCGGAGGTTAAAATGCGTAAACCGCCTCGGATAAGTGCTTATCTGAGGCGGTTAAGAAAATTTAACCGCCTCCCATAAGTGCTTATCTGAGGCGGTTGCGTAATTGTAACCGCGTGCAGAAGTGAGATATCCGAGGCGATTGTTAAGTTGCAACAACTTGGATATGTTTTTAAACATGCATTATTTTGCCTGACTTACCAGCCTCTCTAAAAAGCAAATAATTCATATGAAATATCCAAAGCACAGCACATATACAACAGATTTATATAGCACACTATTCAATCATTCATTCTTGCATCAATCACAAGACATAAACTACATACATACGCATATAAATAATATTACAAAACTTGTTCACTTGTGACATATACTCAATTCACAGCGAAGATATTGATCAAATTTTAAAAAGTAGACTTCTTTTAAGTTCTTCACATGAATTGGACCACTCGCCGAAGCCTCCATACACGATATCTGTTCATAAAGAATTCTCATTTGTAAAATAGTGACATTCACAAGAAAAAGTTATAGTTATGTCACACCCACTTATACGTTAGCACTGAGAGGAAAAATGAACAAGACATTTAAAAACATCAAGTGCACTTATCATTTCAAACCACAAGTTGGATAGATAACTATAAAGTTTGATGCTTTCAAACTAATGACGTAACTAATGACCTAACTAGAAACCTAAGTAATGATCTAACTAATCGCAATCCTAAGTTCCTAGCTTGCCGTCGAGAAATTGAAGCGTCCTTCGGCACTAATGACCTCATTGTTTAGGAAGCTAGCGATGTGCGACTGGATCTGAGCGATGTCCATACCTTCCAATTGTTTGATTGTCATGGTTTTCGCCCCTCCCTGAAAACATGAGGCTTACACTCAGGGCGAATAGCATGATTAAACACTAGACATTAGTAGTGATGATGGTTTCGTACCGCTAGATCACAGTACTTTGGGTTGCTGCAAAGGGCTAGCATGTAGAAACACACGTAATACCCACAGAGGTCCGACCTTTCGGGTTGTTACCGGCACTACAAAAGGGATATCGATTAGGTATAGAGGGCAGAAGTATGATGGCATTAGTTCGAGGAGTCAAGGACATTACGGAATACCTTAAACTTAGAGTCATGGTGTAACTCGACGGGCACTTCTTCCTTGTGCCTCCCTCCTTTGTTTGACGTACGTGTCTAACGCTCTAGGTGATTCAAAACAATTAGCATCGAATTGTCTTTTCCTTTGGAAAAAGAAAGAATAGGCATGAACGAAGTCGAAAGTTTTGGTACTCATTCGTCGAGTAGACGCATGATGTCCAAATATCCTTGCTTGTGCTCGTCAATGCTACGCCTCATGGAATCAAGGTAATATACCTTATTCTATTTCGGCACGATCACGAGGAGGATCCAATTGCCCCTGGTTATACGATACGAAGTTATTACATGTTTAGCCGTCAAATGATGAGAATTTGCAAAGGATGTGGCTTACCCGATGTTATAGGCAACTTGGATGTGATCTCGTGCGGAGTACTCATGGAGTAAATGCACGACGTAATCCCGCACCATGTTCTTATTTGCCGCGATGCTTTGGACCGAGATCAAATGTGGGTCGCCGAACCCCACAGAGTTGTGGAACTTTCTTCTTTCGCTCAGATCAAGGATGTATCTGAGTATAGGAGAAGAATGAGTTATATTGCAGGCACTTAGCGGTGATTAAACAAAACGGTGCTATGTTGTAAGGACTTACAGCGTGAAGCATCTCATGAGCCCGGCATCCAGCTCATGGAAGTGCATCATGTTGAAGATGTCCGAGATTCCTTGACGGTGCTTGAAATGCTCCTCCTTGAAGCAGATTACGGTGCGCTCGGTGCTTATTCGAGGACTATGTCCTTCTTTGGCCATTGGACGAACGACCCGACCGCGTCGCGTAGCAACTACATCTCATCAGATTCTCGCGCGTTCGGCAAGGGACAGTTAGCAAAGTTCAGGTTGATTGACTTGACTTGCACGATTGACTCGACTTGCACTCGTGCGAAACCTGGCGTTAACGGGACACCGTGTAACACCGTTCTAGGAGTAGATGGCCACACCTGACCGTACGTGGCGTCCATTGTGAAGTTCATCGTAGTGAACTGTATCTGCATCTTGCACCGCGTCGGACCCCCAATTTGGTCGATGGGAGAACAATCATCCGCACCCGAGGTGCAGCTACTGCGGTGGGCACCCGGGCCTGCGACTGGCGCCCTGTCTTGCAAGTACTGTGCTGAAAGCCTCTCCTCTATGGCTCTCATTCTTTCCTCAAATTGCGCCTCAAGGGATGACTGTGTCTCCGCTTTCATCTGCTCGGCTCTTGCTTTCTTCCTCTGCCAACATGCCTCCTGCGTATCGCCGATGAAGGCTTTGCTCCATGTTGCCAGATTTCCGAAACCCCTGGTGTGTCCATAGGGCTCCCTGGTGCCGATGGCCTCGGAGAGTATTTCTCCTGACTTGGCACAAACGAGCCTTGAGATGCCTACTCATTTAGCCCCACCACTCTTTGATAGACCTCCTCATCTTCTGGGTTTCGCCATATGCATTGACCATGAGGATCCACCTTTGTCCTCGCCCTGCACCAGTCCCAGATGCGGCTGTCGCTAAAATTCGAGAACACCGGCTACTGTCCATACATCTCTTCTCCCTCATCCTCCTTTGCCTATTTCTTCTTAGCACCTGTCGTAGGTACGCGCCTAGACAATGTATTTGTGGCACCCCCGGTCGGCTACAGCGACCTCCGGGCGTGCAGGGGACAAACGAGCGAGAGGTAATACGCGCGAGACAGTCGACAATGGAAATCAATGTTTGTATTAGGGCACGGAATAGAGAGCTCACAGAGGGGGGAAATGAAAGTGGGATCCCCTTCTCTCTACTCCCTGGGGGGTATTTATAGGTTTTGAGAAAGGAGTATGCGAGATTACAATTATGCCCTCCGGGCAATAACACACCATCAGGGGCATTTTGGTCTTTTTACAGGAATCTTTATGGAATATTCAAATACTCTAATACTTTAATATCCTAATACTCGCTACTATGATGACATGTTCTCCTTGACGACGGGGCGAAGCGCAACCTCGACGTCCGTCGGGACGGGGCGCGGCCCTGACGTGCGCCGGGACGGGGCAAGGCCTTGACGTGCGCCGGGACGGGGCGCGGCCCTGACGTCCGCCGGGACGGGGCAAGGCCTTGACGTCCGCCGGGACGAGGCGCGGCCCTGACGTCCGCCGAGACGGGGCAAGGCCTTGACGTGCGCCGGGACGGGGCGTGGCCCTGACGTCCGCCGGGACGGGGCAAGACCTTGACGTCTGCCAGGACGGGGCACGGCCCTGACATTCACCGGGACGGAGCTCAGCCTTGACGCCCGCTGAGATGGAGCGTGGATTCGACGTTGTCGGTGATGCCCGCGGAATTTGTTGATGCCATCGGAGGTTATTGATGCCGGGTGAACTGGGTCGACGTAGGGAGGAGGTCTTGACGTAGGGAGGAGGTCTTTCTTTCTTTCTTCCCTTTTCTTTTCCCTTTTTTTCTTTCTTTCTTTCTTCTCTGCCACGCGCCTACACCTTTTGACTAAAGGGCTGTTGCCCATGCCTCCATGCCCATGCCTCCTTGCCGGTTTGGGGAGGGAGGTGGAGGAGATATTTATCTCCACCACCGCAGCCCCCCAGTGCCTCCCCTGCCGCCGCGCCTCGCTCCCCGCCGCCGCGCCTCACTCCTTGCCGCGCCTCGCTCCCTTCTGACCGCCACCACCAGCTCGGCAGCGCCGCCCCCAGCTCGCGTCGCCGCCTCCCCGAGCGCGCCCCGCCGCCGTCGCTGTGCCGCGGGGCCCTCTCCCGAGCGTGCCCGGCCGCCGCGCCGCTTGGCCCCGGAGCCCCGCCGCTCCGGCCGCTCGGGCCACTCGGCCTCCACCGCTGCGGGCCCCATCGCCGTTGCCGTGCCGCGCGGCCCTCCCCCGAGCGCGCCCGGCCGCCGCGTCGCTCGGCCCCGGAGCCCCGCCGCTCCGGCCGCTTGGGCCACTCGGCCTCCACCGCCGCGGGCCGCGCCACGACTGCCGCGATCGCCGCGCCGTGCTCCCCGAGCGGCCGCCGTCCTGCTCGCTGCGCCGCCGCCGGCTTGCTTCCCGCGCCGCCAGGGTTCGCCCGCCTGCGAGCCGCCTCCGCCCCGACCAACCGCGCCGCCCCGGCCAGCCGCGCCACCCCAGGCGCTCGCGCTGCCGCTCGGAGCTGGTCTTCGGCTCGGTTGGGCCGGCACCGCCGGGTTCGCCTGCCTGCGAGCCGCCGCGCGCGGCCTGGTGGCCACCGCCGGGTCCGCCCACCCGTGGGCCGCCGCTCGCAGCCAAGCTCTGGGCCGCCGTCGTCGGGACGACCGCGCCACTGCCAGACGCAGTAGCTGTCTTCCTCTTTTTCCTGTTTTTTGTTTTTTTGTTTTTTTTGTTCTATGCGTGTATGTACGAGGCATGCGATGGTGATTAGCCCCAGGTATTCTCCGTTCATCGCGTGTGCGCCGCTACCCTAGGGTTGCCGCTGTCGCCGGGATGCCATCATCGCCGCAGGTCTGCACTCGCCACCATCGCTACGTCTCGCTGTTGCAGGGTTGCTGCGGACCACCCTACCACGCGCTCGACTTGCGCGGTCGATACCGCCTGCCTCGGCGTCGACGCCGCTTCAGCCGCTGCTACCGTCGCCTCTGATGCCGCTGCTATCGTCTCCTCCGACGTCGTCGTGGGCTGCCTAAGCTTCGTCCTGCCGCCGGTTCCGCGTGTCGCCACCTGCACCCCGGTTGCCTGTGTCGCCCCACCGCTCCCCCACCGTCCTCGCGACACTTGAAGGGAGCGCTGGTGCGCGACGCCGTTGCACGCCGAGGGTCGCGGGGGGCGGCGAGGAGCAAGCTCGCCAGCGATGCCGTCGCATCGTGAGGGTCGTCTGGGAGGTCGGGACCCGTCTTCGG
Source organism: Stipa capillata (assembly GCA_019208055.1). Taxonomy (NCBI): domain Eukaryota; kingdom Viridiplantae; phylum Streptophyta; class Magnoliopsida; order Poales; family Poaceae; genus Stipa; species Stipa capillata. Next base: position 261,748 of record JAGXJF010001992.1, on the reverse strand, counting down.
GACGTCGAGACGCCGCACGCGAGAAGCTACATACGAGGGCGCGAGGACCCTCGGCGGAGCGGTGCGCGCCGCCCTCCACGGGGGCGCGTCGACACTCTGCTGGGGCACGCGGACCCCCTGCGGAGGGGCGCTCGGAGGCGCTCGTGGGGGTACACGGACCCCCCGCGGAGGCGTGCGAACTCCCTACAGAGGGGCGCGCGGGCCCTCTGCATCGGCACGAAGACCCCCCGCGGAGAGGCGCTCGGAGGCCACGGAGATACGCGCCAAGAGACAGGGGACGGCGGCCGGCGCTGACACGGACGGGGCTGAGGCCGGCGAGAGCGACCGCTACAACCCGATGGCTCGGTCGTTCTCGCGCGGACGTGACCCTGATCCAGCGCCTTGTTGACGAGGGCAAGATCTCCACAGTCGACGCCGTCATCATCCCAAAGCGGACGGAGTTATGGGGGAAACCCGGACCTGGCCAGGTCGTGGCCTTTGCTGCGCAGTTCGACGCTGGGTTGTGTTTCCCGGCTGCAGATTTGCTGAAGAGGGTGCTCAAGTTCTTTGAGCTCGAGGTCGCACACCTCAGCCCAGGTGCTTTCGTTCGTCTGGCGGTTTTCGAGTGGGCGCTACGGAGCATGGGGATGGAGGGCTCCGCCGAACTCTTTGCCTACTACCACCAGGCGCACGTGGCTCGTGTGGCGATACCGAGTGAGAGCGGGGAGGAGGCGATCTCCCCGTATGGCACGGTCACCTTCGTCAGGCGCCGGGGTCGCCTGGGCATCTCGTACCCGGCGTGGGCCACCAAGAACCGGTGGGACAACTGGAGGCAGGATTGCTTCTTCTGCACCGTTACTGATCCCGCCTACCCTCATGCGGGGCGTGGCCTGGTGCCCCGGACCACGCCTCCCTACGCGTTGCCCACGTCGACAGACGCTTCGCGCGCAAGCATCCTCGCGCGCATGGCTTCGGTGGTGAGTGCGCGAGACTTAGTGGAGGAGTACCACATGCTGAAGGTCGTGCCCCTGGCGAGAGGATGGGAGCCCTTCCTGCTACCCGTCGGTGAGGGGCCCTTCCTGGATCTGCGCCACCTGAGGGTAGCGTCGCCTTCGACTCCTTCCGCGCTGGGTTACTCCCGCTCCAAGGGTAAGGTTTCTTCATACTGTTCCTGTCTTTTTATTTAGCGGTAATGTGTACACGGCGTTGATCTCCGTTTTGGCTTCGATCGCAGGTCTGACCCTCGAGGCAGGGGAAGATGCGGCCGTGGCGGTACTTGGACCGGTGATGCCGTGGGAGTTCGCTGGCGTTAAGGAGGCGATCAAGGAACCCCGCCGCAACCGTGCTTGCATCGCCTTTGGACTGGAGTGTCCGGAGCGTCCGGTCGTCTTGTCTAAGACGGCGCAGATATAGCTTCGAAAGCGCTCTCCACTGCCCTCCCCAGACTCGCCGGCTCGCTCGACTCGGCCTCGCCCTGCTTCTGCCGAGCCCCGTTCCCCGCCTAGGTCCCGCTCGCCGGTGAGAGCGAGGCACTCTCCCGACGTCCAGGCGGAGCCGCACCGATCTGCACCTCCTCACCGCCCAGGGCGCGGGAAGGGCCCTTGGGTGGCACCTCTGGACGAGGCGGAGGCGAGCCGCACCGCCGATTACGTGGACAGTCATGATGATGACTCCGAGGTGGAGAGGCCCTTCCCCTGCCGGAGTCGCCTGAGGGGGACTTCTGGTACTCGGATAGGGAGGACGGGATGGCTCCCAATGCTTCGGAGACGTCGAGGCATCGCGAGCCTTCGCGGGAGCCCCCGGTACAGGTGCCCCCGCCGCCGCCACCTCCGGCTGCAGAGGACGTGAGCGATGATGATGAGGAGCTTCCCCCGCGTACCTTGCGAGTAGCGGGTCAGCTCCCTCCAGAGTGTCTTGTTAGCTCGAGGGAGGAGAGGCGCTTCTTCCGACGCGCGGCTGAGCTCGTCCTCCCGGCTGACTTGTCCACCATGCTCAGTGGGCGTACCTGTCCCGAGCTGTACGACAGTGCCAGGGCCTCGTTCCTCAAGGTAACATGTTTACTGCAAGGTTCTTGGCTTTGGTTTACCCCCGTCCGGGGCTTCGCTGATCCCACCTTTTTCCTTATCTTTCAGGGCCTCTTCGCTTTGGAGCAAGGTGCCACGGTGCAGGACGCTTGGCTCCTTGCACAGATGGTCAAGCGTCGGGAAGTTTCTGTCGCTCGGCGGGCATGTTGGCGGCCCAAGAGGAGCGCACGGTTGCCCGGGCAGAGGCCTCTGCTGCTCTGGAGGCGTTGGAGAAGTCCCGGCTGACTTCCCAGCGTGCTGAGGTTGCGGCTGCCGAGAGGCTTGAGGCGGCTGAGGCCACCATCGGCGCCCTTCGCGCTTCGCTGGCCGGTGCGGAGGCCGAGGCAGGGCGACTCTCGGCGGAGTTGGCCACTCGCGCCGAGGGTCAGAAGGAGGTGGCGTCTTTGGCAGCGCTGGCCGCTGCGGGGGTGGGCGAGCTAGCTGGGTCGCTAGGCCTCGCCATTCCCCCCCTTGACGCTTCCGGCGAGGGCGACGTCGCCGCCCAGTTGCATCAGGTTGCTACTGTCGGCGCCGCTGCGCGTGCTGCTGTCTCGGGGTACTCGCTCGACTGTGCTCGGGCCTCTGCCGAGCTGGTTCTTGGCTGCTTGAGCGTGGCCAAGTGTGGCCATGTCGAGATGTTTGCTGCCCGTGGTTGCCACACTCCGACTCGTGACGAACTCGGGAGTGTTCGGGATTGCATCCGGGGCCACTCCCGAGTTTTCCTCAGTTCTGTGTGGAGCGAGCACGGCCCTTCGCACGTTCGCGCCCTGCAGCGGTCCCGTCGTGCACGAGAGGATCCCTCCGCGGCGTCCAACTCCGGGGGAGCCCCTGGCGGGACGAACCCACCTCCTCAGGTGTGAGGTTCGGCCCTTGGCCTTGTGTGTTTTGCTTACCTTAGTATGATAGGATCATAGTTTAGCTTTTGGTATCTCAGTAGCTCGCTTGCCTGGGTCGTCGTTGCGTCGACGTAAGCCCCTTAGCTGTAGGATTGGCATAGCTGGGGCTTTTCTTTTGGCAGGATCTGCATGGCTAGAGTTTTCCTTTGTAACTCTCATGTATTTTGCTAGTTATCAATGAAAACTCAGAAAATTATTTCACATGTTCTTTTCTTTTTATGCAGTTATTGAACACTTGCGCTGGACGACTTGCAGGCTGTTGGTTTTCGGTTGAAGGTTAATGCGGGTCGTTTGGGAACAAGGCCTCAATGACCTGAGTCGCATAAGAGTGCCTCTGTTAGGATAAAGAAAGCCGAGCGACAAGATGGCGACGTGCATGTCTTGAGTGAGGCGGAGGTCGCAGTGTTTCTCGCGGGCCTGGCTACGCGTTCTTGATAAGTTTGAGTTTTTCTTTGCGGGCGCATTGGCGTGTCAACCTGTATTAGGTGTGTGAGAGAGCGGTGCTGTACCCCCTCCCATCCAAAAACATTAAGCGCTCGATGGCGTGCTTGAGAGCGATTGTAGAATGAAGTAATAAAGAAATAAATGCGTCAACGGGTACGTGGCACCGCACTCGTCCTTAGTTTAGAAATACTTAGCGTCCGATGGCGTGTGTGAACGTGTTCTTGCCTTACCCTAACGTATGTGCTTGGCTCGACGTCGCGGGGAGCTCTCGTCGCGCGACCCTGGGGGGGAAGGGACACTCTATCCCGGACGGAGGTGGCTCGACATCGTGGGGAGCTCTCGTCGCGCGACCCCGAAGGGAAGGGACACTCTATCCCGAATGGAGGTAGCTCGACATCGCGGGGAGCTCACGTCGCACGACCCCGGAGGGAAGGGACACTCTATCCCGGACGGAGGTGGCTCAACATCGCGGGGAGCTCTCGTCGCGCGACCCCGGAGGGAAGGGACACTCTATCCCGGATGGAGGTAGCTCGACATCGCGGGGAGCTCACGTCGCGCGACCCCGGAGGGAAGGGACACTCTATCCCGGACGGAGGTGGCTCGACGTCGCGGGGAGCTCTCGTCGCGCGACCTCGGAGGGAAGGGACACTCTATCCCGGACGGAGGTAGCTCGACATCGCGGGGAGCTCACGTCGCGCGACCCCGGAGGGAAGGGACACTCTATCCCGGACGGAGGTGGCTCGACGTCGCGGGGAGCTCTCGTCGCGCGACCGCGGAGGGAAGGGACACTCTATCCCGGACGGAGGTAGCTCGACATCGCGGGGAGCTCACGTCGCGCGACCCCGGAGGGAAGGGACACTCTATCCCGGACGGAGGTGCCTCGACATCACGGGGAGCTCTCGTCGCGCGATCCCGGAGGGAAGGGACACTCTATCCCGGACGGAGGTGGCTCGGACGTCGCGGGGAGCTTATCGTCGCACGACCCCGGAGGGAAGGGACACTATCCCAGACGGAGATGATTGAAACCTATCACAGGGGAGCGAAGGACGTAGTCCGAAGTGGCAGGTGCTCACCGGGACGATGAAGTCGCGTGATGTCATCGAGGGCGAGCGCGTGGGGCGTGGGTGATATTGACGAGCCCCTGATGTTGCCGAGGGCGGGCGTGGAGGATGCCAAGCTCGAGAGCGTGGACGACGGCGACGTCGATGGCGAGTGTGGCGAGGCGGACGCGTGTGGCACACGAGTGCGGTGCAGCGGACAAACGCAGCGGATGAGCATGGCAGAAGACCACGTCGCGGCGGATGCGCGCGGCGGATGACCCCGTCGCGGCGGACGAGCGCGGCACGATGGATGCGCGTGGTGGATGAGCACGGCACAGCGGACGAGCGCGGCACAGCGGACGAGCGCGGCACAGCGGACGTGCGCAGCGGATGACCTCTTCGCGGCGGACGCGTGCGGCGGACACGCGCGGCGGATAGCCCCGTCGCGGCGGACGAGCACGGCACAGCGGACGTGTGCAGCGGATGAGCGCGGCGGACGATGTCGTCGCGGCGGACATGTGCGGCGGACGCGCGCGGCGGATGGCCCCGTAGCGGCGGACGCGTACGGCGGACAAGTGCGGCACGGCGGACGCGCGTGGCGGATGAGCGTAGCAGACGACCTCGTCGCGGTGGACGCCCGTGGCGGATGCGCGCAGCGGACGATGGCAATGCCAATGACAAGCCCCTGATGTCACCGAGGACGGGCGCGGAGGATGCCAAATCCGAGAGCGTGGACGAGGGCGATGTCGATGACAAGCCCCTGGTGTCGCTGTCACGCAACATTTGGCTTAATTACAGCGCCTCCCTGAGCTCATTAGCTTCGCGCCCCAGGGTTTTGGCTTCCATTTTGATGCGTGCTTCAGAGTTTGCCACGTTGATCCCGGCCGCGGGGAGTCCAGCAGCCCAGACGTCGGCTGATGAGTCATCGGCTCGGAGGTTAGCGGCCGACGGGTCGTTGACGCGGGCGCCGCTAAGCTCCATGGTGACGACCATGTTGTTCGTCCTGGCTCAACGCGCCGGGTTTGGTGCGCGGGGGACGATCGTCCTCCGCGCTCTTTCTCTTCGGCGCCATGGCTTTTCGCTCGCGTCCCCACGGTTGGCGCCAACTGTCGTAGGTACGTGCCTAGACAATGTATTTGTGGCACCCCCGGTCGGCTACAGCGACCTCCGGGCGTGCAGGGGACAAACGAGCGAGAGGTAATGCGCGCGAGACAGTCGACAATGGAAATCAATGTTTGTATTAGGGCACGGAATAGAGAGCTCACAGAGGGGGGAAATGAAAGTGGGATCCCCTTCTCTCTACTCCCTGGGGGGTATTTATAGGTTTTGAGAAAGGAGTATGCGAGATTACAATTATGCCCTCCGGGCAATAACACGCCATCAGGGGCATTTTGGTCTTTTTACAGGAATCTTTATGGAATATTCAAATACTCTAATACTTTAATATCCTAATACTCGCTACTATGACGACATGTTCTCCTTGACGACGGGGCGAAGCGCAACCTCGACGTCCGTCGGGACGGGGCGCGGCCCTGACGTCCGCCGGGACGGGGCAAGGCCTTGACGTCCGCCGGGACGAGGCGCGGCCCTGACGTCCGCCGCGACGGGGCAAGGCCTTGACGTCCGCCGGGACGAGGCGCGGCCCTGACGTCCGCCGCGACGGGGCAAGGCCCTGACGTCCGCCGCGACGGGGCAAGGCCCTGACGTCCGCCGGGACGGGGCGCGGCCCTGACGTCCGCCGGGACAGGGCAAGACCTTGACATCTGCCAGGACGGGGCACGGCCCTGACATTCGCTGGGACGGAGCTCAGCCTTGACGCCCGCTGAGATGGAGCGTGGCTTCGATGTCGTCGGTGATGCCCGCGGAATTTGTTGATGCCATCGGAGGTTATTGATGCCGGGTGAACTGGGTCGACGCAGGGAGGAGGTCTTGACGTTGTCAGGGGGAAGCCCGTCAGTTCGGGTAGCGCGGGGACCCTTCCCCCAACAGCACGACGTACCCTAAGGTGCCGAGATAATGCGGGTGCTTGTTCCTCCTGACTAGCTTTTGCCCCTTCTGGCTATCTGCCTAGAACTCTTCGGAGGACTTCAAGGCACAGAATTCCACCCAATATTCTTCGGAGACATCCGAGTATGCCTGGCAAGACGATTTCTCTTGCTTGAGATAGTCCCTCACCAGTCTGTGCTTGAAATTCCTCTAACACTTCCCAGCCGTCAATATAGTAGCTCGGAAGAAATCGGCTTCGACCTCCTCCGGGTACATGAATGAGCCCTTCACTTTATCAAATAGGGACCTCCACTCCTCCCGTGTCAGCTCACCCCAATCGGCGAGGGTGATCCTAACCCTAGAACGGGCGACCACCCAGCATAACATCCGCCACTTCTTCCAGGTTTCTTCCGGCTCAAGAACTCCAGTCACTGGATCCAATCTCTCAACTACCCATCTGCCCTTCGGCCTCCCGATGGTTTCCTTGGTTTGCGAGAACCCTTTCCTGATGATGTCGACAGTCTTGGCGACCCCGATGGCGATATCGTAGGGGAGGGCGGCGAGGAGTTCGTCTCTATTCTGCTAGCATTAGCATAAACAATTCAACATATGAAAAAGGTGTTAACGTGTAAGTTTTGATCCTTTTTTTAGGTGTTAACAAGGTGAATAGTTGTAAGAATGGAATTTTAGAATGCAACATTTCTACGTATAACTGACAAGCCTAAAACTTACATGCTAACAATGCCAAGGTCGCAACTAGGATTCTACAAGATGCATGCATAACATTAAATATGCAACTAAGGAAGGTGCTTCAATTCCATTTTGAGGATTACAAAATAAAAGCAAATGGTTGTTGTACTCTTTATTTTAATAGTGACTAGTATATCAACCACCAATATAATAAAAGGGTTCTAGTAAAAAATCATTTTCTGAGTCTCTTCAAACATTTTATGTGGAAGCAGTGAAACACATAACTTGTGACCTTGTTATCAAGATAACCCATGTTATGTGCTCGTGGCTGCAGATCAAGCCACTCAAGTAAAATTGCAACAAAACAACTAATAACGAAGCTAAGAATTTCCTCTAAGCATGGCAATATCGGCTAACATAACCAAAACTCAACCACTCCAGATCATCTTAGAATGAGGCAATGCAAAGTGCACACACTGAAAACTGAATAAAGCCACTTGTCTTCACGCCCATGCCTATTTCTCCAACTTTACAGAGATTTAGTTCATGCAAATCAAACCTGCTCCTATAAGCAAACATTTCATTCACAGGAAAACAAATCCTACTTCATGATCACACTAGTCGGCACTTGAATCGCTCGAATCGATGCAGCAAAAAATTCCTGCGGATACTACAATCCAACACATAAATTACCCTCCTCTCCTACCTCATGAGAACAGAGGGTCCTGCTTTTTGCTCTCCTCCTCTGTACTCTATCTCCCTCAAAACTTTCTCTCAATCTTTTTTCACAAAAATGGTTGGTTCTTAGCTCAAATGAATTCTCACATATAGATGGTCAACATATACATGTCAAAGCTAGGGTTTACAAAGGCAATGTAGGGGGAAAAAGCGGAAGGGAATTGACCTACCTTGCCCTGGCCGTTGCGGGAGCTCGCCGCTGGCCGCTAGTCTTGCTCCTTGGTGGCAGTGTTGCAGAGTGGGGTGGAGATCGAGACGATGAGGGACGACCAGGTTGTTGAGGTTGAGCCGGCGCTGGTCGGAGGAGGCGGTGCTGGTTGGGGGAGCTAGCGCGAGTCGGGGGAGGCGGCGCTAGTCGGGGGCTGCGGCGCTGGCCAGGGGAGGCGGCGCTGGTCGGGGGGCGGCGGCGCTAGTCGGGGGGAGACGGCGCTGGTCAGGGGCTTGGCGCAGTTTGAATTAGAGGACGGCGGGGCTTGGCAGTTTGAGTTTATATGTGGGACATATCGGAGGCGGTTAAATCAATCTAACCGCCTCCTATAAGGATAAAGGAGGCGGTTAAATCGATCTAACCGCCTCCAATTACGAAGATATCCGAGGCGGTATATAACCGCCTCGGATATGACCATTATTCCAGACGGTCAGAAATAAGTAACCGCCTCGGATAACATTGGAGGTGGTTACTTATTTCTAACCGCCTCGGATGTGGTCGTTATCCGTGGTGGTTGCTCCCGAACTCATTATCTGATGCGATTTTTTCGTACTAACCGCTTCCGACATATGTTATTCGTGGCTCTTTACTTAACAGCCTCGGATAAGGCGCCTTGTATGGATGATTCTTTAGTAGTGATCAGCTGGAGCCTTTTGGTCGTAATAGCAACAGTTTGAGAGCGAGTGATTTAAAAGGGTAGGGAAGCAACACCGGAGAAAACAAAAACTATAAGGTAGACTTGACCGTTTTGCTCGGATCAGGTCCCCGCCTGTAACTAATATAACACTATGAGAGGAGTTGTTGTGCTACGCCCCTCGTTGTGCTAACGTGCTTCTAACTTAGATTAGTACTTTCACAAGAGCTTAGATTAGCACAACCAAAAAAAGTCATGAAAATATGATAATGTTGATACAAGATGCATCTATCATTCGTCTCACTAATTTCAAGTCCACATAGTAGCTAATTGGCTTCACAACAGAATTGTCGTTTTGTTTCTCCATATTTTTGAACTGAATGTTGATTTGAAATCATGTGGCACAAAAGACTCATCTTATGTTAATGTTCTTAATAAAATTTATGACTTTTTAGTGGTGTTACCGTGTGTAAAGGAGCATGGTAGCATCACAAGGCGTCGGAGGAGCACAAGATATATGCTCTCTAGAAACAAATGGCTGATGAGCTGGTAGAAGATGTGGACGTACACCCTGCACCACCTAGGTTCGAATCTTGATCTAAATTTTAGAGTTGGATCTCTGTTCCTCTTAAGTATATTGACATCTAATTCCTATCACCTAAAATGTTCAAGGACATTCAAGTAAAAACTTGTGAGTGGCTGTTGCTTTTCTTTTTTTGGCAGGACACGGGACAGTCATATTTTTACGCGAGATTTTACAATTGCACATATTATGTTTAACCTTTTTAGATGCTATGGCATGGTGTATATCTATGTATTTTTTTTCTTAATGTTTTGAAATGCACAAAGTGTTCTTCACAATGGGTTGCATATGCAACTTGTTGCACATTTGACTTTCGCGATTTATTGACCAATTATTTGGTGTTAGTAAGCAACCAAGATTGCAAGAGATTCGACCTACTTTATTTAGAATAAGAATGAAAGAGAATCACTTAAGAGAGTACGGTGCATGAGCGAGATGCACATAGATAAGAAAGAACTTATGGTTGTATTATTTTTCGTGTGTGTGTGTGTTGGGAGGGGAGCGGGAGAGAGTTTGACTTTGCTTGCCGTTAGTGTGAAATATAAGCAATTTATGTAATCACATCATGGTTAATGGCGATGGCAGCATTTGTGTGAAACGACGAATACAGTTTTTATGCTGAATTTAATCGGGCTGCATAGTGCAGAGACATAAGAATTTCAAAGAATGTTAACAGTGTATAGTGGAAGGTATAGTTCACAGGGTGTAGAAAATCCGTCCCCTTTATTCCTTATACTTACTTCGTTGATGGCAGGAAGTTATTTTTTATGAGGAGCTGAGTGTGTTCAGAATAATAATAAGAAAAGAGACTCGTTAACAGGCGTTGGTCGTTGAATATCTATTGGGCTCACGGTCGGTCCTCTCTCCATTCATTAGGGAATCTTTTTGTTTTAGAATAAGTTCATTATAGAATCGGTTTATATATTTAAGAAGACTTATTGCGGTCTGCCGAACGCAAGACCTGCTAGAGTATTTGTTTAATCCACTTTTGTTTCTATTCTGCAACGTTGGATGCTCAACTTACTTTCGCAAACCTAGCATAACAAACGTGCCGTCTCCGCTTGAGGTGCCTCTTTGGCATTGGGTCTTCCTGTTCGCATTTAGTGAATGTTGGATAAAATCCGGGGTCCATTATTTCTAAATTCTGTAGAATTTCAGAAGAATCCGGGAGACTTGTTGGAGGAGGAGGTAAGGGGAGGGCTAGATCTTGCTGTTTGTCGATCATCTTGCCTTTTTCCTCTGAATTTATTTGGATTTTTTGGTTGGTTGTGACTTGATCAACCGAAAGTTGGTGTTTTGGTGATTGAATACTCAAATTGTTGGAATTTTGAAAGTTGGTATTCATATTAGTGGAAAGTATGGTGTTTTGATGGTTGGAACGTGCGTGTTAATAGTTGAAAGTTGGAATTCATATGGTAGAAAGCTCTCCACATACTTGTGGGAAGTTCGATTTTTTTAATACTCAGATTTGTTGAAAGTTCGATTTCTTCTTGATTCTTGCTGAGCCACATATTCCTCGTCTTCCGATCCTCCCTGAACCTCTTATTTTCCTGCGTGCCCTCTGCCTCACCACTCCTTTCCTCGCATCGTTTGCCCCCGCCACTGTGTTGCATGTGGTAGTGTCTCTCCTGTGCGCTGCTTCGCCACCCGCTCCTCCTTTCTTTTTTTTAATAAATCCATTATGGAATAGATTTCTATTTAAGAAGACTCTGTTGGACTTATATGTGGCTTTCAATATTTATTTATATTCATATACACACACACATATATATATTGCAGTCATTAATTATTCAACTTAATGTGAAAATATTCATATAATGGAATTGATGCTTATGATAGGGAATAATTGATGCGGAATTTAACTCGGGAAATTATTACTTGAGATGCCGAGGATGACTGTGCTGGAATACAATAAAGGAATTAATTGAGATCGAATTTACCGAAGTTTTTATATGCAGGTACACGTTTTACCCTGGTACAACACAGGGTGGAATAGATTGATTTGTTTTATAGGATCGGCTCTGCAGACGTTGCCTCACATGATCAAGTTGGAATTGATCTCACATACAATTTAATCATGGTACATGACTCACACATATATGGTAGGGACTAGTATATTTTAGACTCATATATCTGACATGTTTGATTGTAGTTGGTAAGATGGTTCAGGAGTCTTAAGGGTTTTTCCAAAAACAGGTGGATCTCTTGAAACACCTAGAAGTAAAATCTATCAATAGGGCCATACTCTCTAGACTCATATGCAATTGTGAGCGGTAGCAGGAAAAAAAACCGAATAATTTGCGGTATGCTGAATGCAAGACCGGCTCGAGTATTTGTTTATCCACTTTTTTTTCCGTTCTGCAGCGTGCAATGCTCAAATTACTATCTCAAACCTAGCATAACAAACGGGGCCGCCAGGATGTATCACGCTTTAGTATTTACTCGCTCTCTTAGCTCCATCATATAAGTTAGTTCCTATTACCGTGCCTTATTAGCAAATATGGCTTCTCATCTGCTTGAGTTTTTGGCTGAAACGTTAACGCTGGAGCATGAAACTCAGTAGATATAGGTTCAAATGTACAGAAAAATACATACTTTGGTTGCTCTCCAGGGAACAATTGAGCATATCCATGGAGCTAATTGTCATGGAACGCTATACAGAAATGACAATATGGGCACTCCCCCTTACGCGTCTCGACATTTTTATTTGATGGAGTAGATTAACATGGACTGTGATCCGCTTTCGGAGGAGGCTCCCGGTCAGTGAGCCTACACATCGATCGACGATGTAATAATGGAATTTAAAAGTTGTGAACTACCCTATGGCCAATGTGATGATTGATCCGATTGTGACTTATCTCTTCTTTTTCCCGAGAGATTCGAGGAGCTGGACGCTGGAATTGTTTAAGACCATTGCAATAGTAAATTTGTAACACATGCGTTCAGACGTAGCTTTCAGGACTAGTAACTCCTTTGAGATAGCAGTGCACGGGGCTCAGATGCACTGCACTGTCATTCCGTTTTAATCTCTCTGCAGGGGATTTCAGCTCATCGCCGGTGCTGATCGATGGATTCAGACGCTTGCTCCGAAGGCGACTGCTTCGACCAATCCGGACCGACACATTTGATGAGGAAATCCGATGACGGTTCCTCACAGATCATTCCAATTGACTGGTACGTATATGGATGGATTCACGCATGCATGCTACTGGATTCAATTTCGTTCGTTACTTCCATTAATTGTGAGATCGATTGTTTGACACAAGCTAGCTAGCGAGATCTGAAAAATAAAGAGGCCGGGCGCTCTTAATTTTCAGGGGCAACAAGGAGCACTGCCGGTGCATCGTCGCCTGCCTTGTCAATGCCACCTACATCATCGAGCAGGAACGAACAAGGGCGCTGGCACCGGCGTGGTGGAAGAGCTTCCACTTTAGCTTACGTGCCGAGCTCAAGGACGAACATGACGACAGCTTTGGCGCAATCTTCGAGCACGAGCCGCTGCGCAGCTGCCACCCGCCGTCGTCTGCTCCACGCTACGTCGTCGCCTTCCGAGGCACGACGAATCCCGGCGACCTGTACCATGACTGGAAGATTGTGGCCAACAGCCTGCCGGACACCGAGCGCTTCCAGCGCGCGCACCAGGCCGTGGCCGAGCTCCTCGCCGACGTCGCCGACGGCCCGTGCAGCAGCTGCGCAGCCGTCTGGCTCACGGGGCACTCTCTCGGCGCGTCGCTGGCGCTGGAGCTGGGGCGGGCCATGATGTCGGAGCAGGGGCTCAACCTCCCGACCATCCTCTTCAACCCGCCGCAGGTGTCGTTGAAGCCGGTGCTCAACATGTTGCCCTTGCTGGACGAGACCAAGAAGAAGCTGACCGTCGCCGCCGACGTGACCAAGGCCGTGGCCGCCTTGTTCTTGACAACCCAGTCCGACACGGAGCAGACGGAAGAGCTGTTCGAGCGGCTGTCCCCGTGGATGCCGGAACTGTACGTGCACGAGGACGACCCCATCTGCCAGGGCTTCATCAACTACTTCGAGCGGCGGCAGGTGGAGGGGATCAGCGATCTCCTCACCGCCGCCACGCAGTCCTTCTCGCTCCGTAGCAAGTTCTCCTCCGCCGTGCTCGGCAAGGAGAAGAAGCAGCCGCAGCTCCTGCCGTCGGCGACGCTGTGGAGGACAAAGAGCGAGCCATCCGACCTTCTCCGCGCGCATGGGATCAAGCAGTGGTGGAAGCAGGACGCTGAGCTCAAGTTGATCTCCAGGCAGTACAGCTGCCCTTGAGCAGATCTCGATGCTGCAACGCTATCAATCTCATTGCATTCTATAAATGTTTGTGTTAGTACTGTTTTATGTTAACTTCTACTTTCATCACGTAATAAGTGTTTGTATTAACTTCGACTATCAATGTATCAAGTCGTTAAGCATGAAAATTATTGCGTGTAACTCTTTTGACTGTATATGTGGTTAGTTGTTCCACCAAGGCGCACCTGTTTCTGCTCACAGCAATGCCAACACAAAGATGTAAGTAGATAGCATACCAACCAAGCATCCTCCAATTACCTACCGTAAACGGCTAGTTGTTTGTTGAGGCAAGTTGGGTTCATAAGCTTCTCTCCACCCCAATGGCATAGCATTACTCCCACAATTTGCACGGCTAGATTTGTATTCTTTTACTGAGTAGAGTTTCTTCCGATATGTTGATTATTATGATTTACTTCCATGGGTGCTTCCTTTTTTTTGTTAATCTTTATTGTTAATTTTCGATTGGACTTCTTGTATCAAGTTTCTCTTTCAACTTCTTGATCGATCTCTAGTATTCCGGTATCCTTCTTAGTATGTAGATATTGATTCGTAAACACAATTGCATTGTCTTAACAAATTTATTTCCTAACATGTACACCCATGCTATATTCTGATCAAACTATTTTTTGCTTATATATATCAAAATATTATACAATAATTGTCCATCCTTTTGTTTATTTCGAGTAGTCTAGCTAATTTGCATGGCAATTTTTCTCGTCTACAAAATTTGGTTCCAAACTATCCATGGTGCACATTGTGTCATGCTTTTATACATATATAGTTTCTTTTTCTAAAGCCTAGCGGTTTAGTTCTCCTTGAGGTGTGCTTTATGTGCAATTCAATGACTCATATATTGCTTGGGATACGGCATTATCATATGATTAAAATGCTTTGAGAGAATTTTTAGCAATTTTATTCTAGGAATAACCTGGGACTCTAGAGGAGCATACAGATCGAAGAACTAAATTAATTACTTGGAATCAATACACATTGCTCTGCCCGTAACGCATATACATATATAAGATATAAGACATATATAGTCTTGCATGTGAGATACAAGCCATAAATTATTTAGCTAGATGGTCTGGATTTTTCTGTCTTTTTAGGAATTTCTTGATATTTCTCATTTTAAGATTACTGTGTGAATTCCTAGCTACTTTCTCTAGGAATAACTTGACATATATATGTATATGTATACTTATAAAAATATATACAACATATAGACGACATACATAATGTTGTATATGAGATGCAAGCAAGGAAAATACCAAAATTAACTCGCGGGTGCATCTGCACTCAGGTCAAAAAGGCCACTTACAAATTGTTTTAAAAAATATCGACTTTTTATGTATATTGTTGGATGATGTGTGCATATGTAAATTTTGGCAAAAATATATCTATTTCGCATGTAGAAAAAGATTTTCTTAGCTTGGTCGATGTTCTAAACACTCATCCCTTTGTTCCGTACAACACAAAAAGGAGATAATTCTTTGCTTAGAATCCACAAGTTTACACTTCATTAAAAATGTACATCCACAAATGTTTTATATGAGATCCTAGCTAGAAATACCAAAATCAACTTGGTTGCATCTACACCCAGGTAAGAAAAGTTTTTAAAAATCCAAACTTTTTATAAGTACATTGTTGCATTAAGTGTAAATTAACCTGTAAATTTTCGTCCAAAAGTATGTCCATTTCTGTGGTGTGTAGGAAAAGATGGTGCACATATACATGCAGTGTTTTCAAAACTTTCGTGTGTCTGTTTTGAATATATATTTTTATGCATATGCACCCGAGTGTAAACCCTCTCTTATGCAAGCCATAATAGCTAAGATCGATGCTCGGATATTTCTCTTTTTTGACTAATGTAAGAATTTCTGGAAATTCCTATTTTTAAAATTACGGTGTAAACTTATAGCTATTTGATTGTTGGAGTAAGAGGATTCGTAATAGTTAAGATCGCTCCCGAAAAATGTAACGTGATATTTTGGAAAATATAATAAGATCAAGTGTTAGCTTGCTAGACGCCGTCCGATTTAAACGTTAATTGTATATGGACTGGTAGTATTGACAGCTATGCAGGACAGTGATCATTTTTTTCCACGTTAATTGATGTCCTTGTGTGGTACGATATTGACAGCTAAGGCATGCATGACATCATTATGTTTTACCACGTATTCCCTTCTGTTAGACATGTACGACGTCCCATTTAAAACACGTTTTATTGGGTAATTCACGGTATAGTCTATACCGTTATAATCTAATACCATAAAAATAAAAAAAATTCTAACATGTTTCCTTGTGTAATTCACGGTATTAATCTATACCGTTATAATTTGGTCCCACCATAATAAAGGGTGTAGATTTTTTTTATTTTTCTACTTGATTAATGTGAGTATTCTAGATTTCTGATTAATGTGGGAATTTCTTTCTCTCAAAACTAATGTGATGCCTTCTATCTCACATGTTGTTTATAGATATATAAATAGACGATCGAAAAAGAACACTTGAGATTTAACAATAGGAAGATAAGGGTTGAGATATAAAGACCTTGCTCTCAGAAGGTAGAAGATCCACACCATTGATCTCAATGGGTCAAGATTATAATAGTGAAGATTCGTTTGATTGTCCATGTATTTGTTACAAAAAGTCAAAATCACGACTTCACGGTCGACCTGAGCAAGCCAAAAGTTTGCGTGTGTGGGGCCTAGCTATTAGTTTCACTTCCCTTTTCATAGCTTCTTCATTTGTCTTCTTTGACCCATTCCCCTCGTCTCGTCATATCTCTTTCTCGTCTCTCTCTTCTCATCTCTCGGTCACCTCGGCTACGCCGATCTCCCACCCACCACCTTCGTCGCCCTCTGTGCATGCTACCTTGGCTGGCTTCCACCAACAATACTCCATGCGGGCGCCTAGGGCGTCTCCCCATTGCCCATGACCCGTCTCCATGGCACCATCTCGCAGCCCCAACCATGGCCTTGATCATTAGCAATAGCAACCGCGCTCCTACCCTACGGGAGATGCACGGGAGGAGATGATAGGGGACAGCTAGATCTTGTTTGTCATTTTGATTTTTTCCTCTGAATTTTTCCCAATGTTTTGGAATTTTTGATCGAAAGTTGTGCTTTGATCAACTGAAAGTTGGTGTTTTGGTGATTGAATACTCAATTATCTAATATTTTGAAAGTTGGAATTTATCTAGTAGGAAGCTCTCCACATACTTATGGAAAGTTCGATTTTCTTCTCAGATTTTGTTTGAAAGCCCAGATTTGCCAAAGACGAAGATGAAGGACACAATAGCCATGGGAAAGGAGGCCGGGAAGATGCCATAGGAGAAGCACAAAATGGGAAAGGGCGTGAACTTCCAACGTTGAGACAACATACAGATGCTGTGTTTCCAACAGCAATAAAATTTGACCACGGAGGGCGCTCCCCACGGTTGCGTATTAGATGCCCCTATAGAAAGTCAAGCTATCATACGATTTGTTTCTTTGGACTCAGTTCTTTTTGAAGATCAGGAACACAACCAAGGAAAAACAGTATGATCTTTTTCTCATAATTGGTATACTTCATTGTCTATGTAACAACCCAATTAGTCAAACATTTTAGAAACGATGTAATCCTAAAATGTACAACTAGATTTTTTTTATTAAAAAGAAAGATTTAGTAGTCTTCATGCCTCTGCATCAAGGGGCATACAACCCATGCACAACTAGGTAGTTGCATATTTCTAGTCTTATAATTTTTTGTTACAACTTTAAATTTGATGATGTGCAACTCAATCTATTAAGAAATAAGGAGTAGATACGTACTTTTAAAGATATTTAATAGTTTATCTTCGACACCAATAAAGTATAAGTAAAGTATGTATTCATCCAGTTAGTTCCTTGTTAGATGTGGTTTATGTCTACGTATTCTTTCTTATCGTGTTTAGGTGACTGTGTGAAGTAAGTGTTCCTAACTCCGTTACGATGATAACAATTTGTATTTTGGTACTTTAATATTAGGATAGTCTGAGCTCGACTTAACTGTTGTGTGGTATAAAAGAATTTTATGTTAAGCGTCCATAGATGATAAGATTGTAGAAGCAAATTCGTATATTTTCTCGGAGCCTCTTGTGATAAAATGCTAGGCCGCCCCTATATACACACTGCTCTAACCGTAACGTCAACGAGGAATTTCTTCTTCTTGACAGACGCACCATATAGACGAGTAGGGATTTTGTGCACACGGGGCATTTGCCTCCATTGTGCAAAACCCGATTTTTTAAATATACGTATAAGTTTCAAAAAAATCTAAAAAATTTTATACTAATTTATGATGGAATGAAGCATGCACACGTAAATTTTCATAAAATAATATGCTCATTTGTGACCTGGGTAAAAAAATAAATATGTGCACTGTTCACACATGTCTACTGTTTAGTATTGTTCACAACCCCCAATGTGTTTCCTTTTTTTTTGCACAGGTCACAAATGGGTATATTATTTTACAAAAATTTAACCATGCATACCTCACTCCATGATATACATGTATGAATTTTTTTCAGATTTTTTTGAAACTTAAATATGTGATTTTCAAAATTTTAAAATAATGGGTGCACATGCACCCTGTACTTTCTCCATACAGACCCACTTAATTAGAGGACGTGCACACCGTGCTATTTTTAGGACATTGTATTTGCATATTCTATCTAAGATATACATTGTTGGGGAAGGGGTCCCCGTGCTACCCGGTTTCGACGCATTTTCCGCACTTAGGGGAAATCGATGAATCTCCAACCTCGTCGCGACACCAAGACCGCTCAATGCCGACTCCGCGACAACTCCGACCTCGTCGCGACGCTAAGAACGCTCAATGCCGACTCCGCGACCGCACCAACCTCGCCACAACACCAAGACCGCTCGATGCCGACTCCGCGGCAATACCAACCTCGTCGCGATGCCAAGACCGCTCGATGCCGACTCCGCGGCAACTCTAACCTCGTCGAGGTACCAAGACCGCTCAACGCCGGGACCGTGACGGCGACAAGTCCGTGCGTGGCAGGCGGGACCCACAGGATATTCCCGGAATATTCTCGAAGGAAAAGACCTATGTGCCCCTAGGGGCGTTAGTACATTTAGGGGCATAACTGTAAAATGCCTGAGGGCGTTGCTGTAATCTCCCCTACCCCTCCTTTTTCCCTATAAATAGAGGGGCACCCCTCCCATTTGGGAGGATCCTAGAAATTCTGAATACACGTTTGCTTGCTCCTCCTCTCCTCCGGTTTGCAACATCGCAGCGGGTTCAAGTGTCCTCGCGCCGTGCAACCTGCGTGCGCGACCGCGGTGTCTCCGCGACGTAGTTTCCCGGGCAACCCTCGTAGGTCCGCGTAGCCGTGCGGGGGTGCCACAAGTTCACTGTCTAGCCTCGTTGCTACGACAGTTGGCGCCGTCTGTGGGAAGCTAGCAAGAAGCCGTGTGACGAAGACCGTAGTCTCCACCGGGAGCGCGAAGACGCCACCGTCAGCCTGCAGGACGATCGAACTATTCCACCTAAGAAATAAGGAAGAACGAAGTGGAAGGCCACGGCCACCACCGCAACGGGCCCGAGAGCAACAACCTGAAGGACGGCACATGCCGATGTCACAGAGTCCAGCTCGGCTCCCCATCACGGCGTCGAGCTCGGCATCTCCGTTGCGGTGTCTCCGTCACGGAGTTGACCTCGCCCCTCCGTCGCGGTGTCGACCTCTACGGTCCGCTGCGGCGTCGACTTCGGCACTCCTTCACGGAGTCGACTTCGGCACTCCGTCGCGGTGTCGACCTCTACGGTCAGCCGCGACGTCGACTTCGGCACTCCGTCGCGGTGTCGACCTCTACGGTCCGCCGCGGCGTCGACTTCGACACTCTGTCGCAGTGTTGACCTCTACGGCCCACCGCGGCCTCGACTTTGGCACTCTATCGCGGAGTTGACCTTGCCCCTCCGCCGTGATGTTGACCTCTATGGACCGCCGCGGCGTCGATTTCAGCACTCCGTCACGGAGTCAACCTCGCCCCTCCGTCACGGTGTCGACCTCTACAGTCCGCCACGGCGTCGACTACGACACGCCATCACGGAGTCGACCTCATGTCTCCGTTGCGGTGTCGACCTCTTCGGTCCGCCGCGGCGTCGACTTCGGCACTCCGTCACGGAGTCGACCTCGCCCCTCCATCGTGACATTGACCTAGACAGCATGTCACGACGTCGACTTCGGCACTCCGTCATGCCACCGACACCGCTCGACACGTGGCCGCCCACCTGCTGGCTTGTTCCTTCGGCGCCCAAGCTTGGGGACAACATGCAAGGGGCTCATCTTCAGCATCGTCACCCAAAACCCCCTCATGTGCGCTGGGAAGCCCCATCTCCCCCGCACGAGTTGAGTCAAATGCCTCCTCACGTTAGCCGGGAGGATCCACCTCCCCCGCGCGAGTCGAGCACCTAAACCTCCTCGTGTGCGCTGGGAAGCCCTATCTCCCCCGCACGAGTCGAGCACAAAGCCTCCTCGCATTGGCTGGTAAGAAACAACTCCCCCACGTGAGCCGAGCACCCAAACTTCCTCGTGTGTGCCGGGATGCAGCCCGTCCCCCATGCGAGTCAAGTAAAAGGCCTCCTCGCATTGGCTGGGAAGAAACATCTCCCCCATGTGAGTCGGGTATTGTCGCTCCCCCGCATGAGCTGTCTTGCATGCTAAGAAAGGCCCGATGCACACGTCGCCGTGCGCCTATCTCTAAGTGTTTCGCTTCTTTTTTGGGCAAGGACCCGGTACGCACGTTGCCGCGTGTCAATCCCTTCTTGCAATAAGTACCTAACTATTTGATACAGGAAGAAAAGCTTAAGGCTAGAAGACGACTACTCGCGCTACCCGCCACGCCAAGGGACGCGAAGTTTTTTCGATTAAGAGGCAAGGTGCGCGGTACCATTCTCAACATCGCAAGGGGACTATGCCACCATGCAAGGTATCAAGTACCACGCACGACATCGCAAGGGACTACGCCACCGGGGTACCCACGGGCAAGCAGCGATGCCGCGGCATCGACTCCTCGATGCTTCATCGCGGCGTCTCCGTCAAGCTCGGCGCTCCGTCACGGCGTCGACCGCGGCACTCCACCGTTGCGGCGTCCGACGAGGCATCGAGCCCGGCGCTCCGTCGCGACGTCGACCTCGGTGCTCCGTTGTGGCGCTCCGTCACGGTGTCTCCGTCAGGCTTGGAGCTCCATCGCAGCGTCGACCTCGGCGCTCCGTCACGGCGTCAACCGCGGCACTCCACCGTTGCGGCGTCCGACAAGGCATCGAGCCTGGCGCTCCGTCGCGACGTCGACCTCGGCGCTCCATTGTGGCGCTCCGTCACGGTGTCTCCGTCAGGCTTGGAGCTCCATCGCAGCGTCGACCTCGGCACTCCGTCACGGCGTCGACCGCGGCACTCCACCGTTGCGGCGTCCGACGAGGCATCGAGCCCGGCGCTCCGTCGCGACGTCGACCTCGGCGCTCCATTGTGGCGCTCCGTCACGGTGTCTCCGTCAGGCTTGGAGCTCCATCGCAGCGTCGACCTCGGCACTCCGTCACGGCATCGACCGCGGCACTCCATCGTTGCGGTATCCGACGCAGCATCCAGCGTGGCGCTCTATCGCCGCGTCGACCTCGGTGCTCCATTGCGGCGCTTCGTCACGGTGTCCCCGTCGACCTTGGCGCTCCATCGTGGCATCGACCCCGGCGCTCCGTCGTGGCATCTCCATCGCGGCATCAACCCCGGCGCTCCGTCGTGGCATCTCCATCGCGGCATCAACCCCGGCGCTCCGTCGCGGCGTCGACCTCGGCGCTCCATCGCGGCAGCGCTCCGTCGCGGCGTCGACCTCGGCGCTCCATCGCGGCATCTCCATCGCGGCGTCTCCGTCGTGGCACCTCCGTCGCGGCATCGACCTCGGCGCTCCGTCGTGGCATCCCCATCACGGCATTGACCCCGGCGCTCCATCGTGGCATCTCCATCGCGGCATCAACCTCGGTACTCCGTCGCGGCGTCGACCTCGGCGCTCCGTCGCGGCGTCGACCTCGGCGCTCCGTCGCGGCATCTCCATCGCGGCGTCTCCGTCGTGGCACCTCCGTCGCGGCATCGACCCCGGCGCTCCGTCGTGGCATCTCCATCGTGGCATCGACCTCGGTGCTCTGTCGCGGCATCTCCGTCGCGGCGTCTCCGTTGTGGCACCTCCGTCGAGGTGTCGACCCCAGCGCTCCGTCGTGGCGTCAACTTCGGCGCTCCGTCGCGGCATCTCCGTCGTGGCGTCGACCCCGGCGTCCCGTCGCGGCGTCGACCTCGGCGCTCTGTCGCAGCGTCGACCTCGGCACTCCGTCGTGTCATCTCCGTCACGGCGTCGACCTTGACGCTCCGTCGCGGCGTCGAACTCGGCACTCAGTCATGTCATCTCCGTTGCGGCGTCGACCCCGACGCTCCGTCGTGGCGTCGACCTCGGCGCTCCAACACGGTGCTCCGTCGAACTCGGTGCTCCGTCTTGGCGCTCTGTCGTGGCGTCTCCATCGTTGAGTCCAACGCGGCGACCAGCGTGGCGCTCCGTCACGATATCGACCGCGGTGCTCCATCGCGTCGCCTCTCCCCTCACGGCCCAAGCAGGAGGCCTCGCCAGCGTGCCCTCCGCGTCACCCCGAGTGGCCACTCGGGGTCTTGAGCAAACGGGACCACGGTCACTGCGATGGGTCCCGTCGCTATCTCCTCGCCGATCGCTTCCAACAGCCGGGAGTTGGGCAGGCGCAGAAGTTGCTCAATCCACGACGCCCCTGTGCTACACGGTGAGTCCCGTTGCCGCCTGCACATCATATCGCCTCGCTCCTCGTGGCTCGGGTAGGAAGCCTCGCCTGCGCGCCCTCCACGTCGCCCCGGAGTGTCACGGGGGTCTTGAGTGAACGGGACCACGGTCGATGCGACGCGGTCGCTGCGACGGGTCCCGTCACTATCTCCTCGCCTGCGCGCCCTCCACGTCGCCCCGGAATGTCACGGGGGTCTTGAGTGAACGGGACCACGGTCGATGCGACGCGGTCGCTCCGACGGGTCCCGTCACTATCTCCTCGCCTGCGCGCCCTCCACGTCGCCCCGGAGTGTCACGGGGGTCTTGAGTGAACGGGACCACGGTCGATGCAACGCGGTCGCTGCAACGGGCCCCGTCACTATCTCCTCGCATGCGCGCCCTCCACGTCACCCCGGAATGTCACGGGGGTCTTGAGTGAACGGGACCACGGTCGATGTGACGCGGTCACTGCGACGGGTCCCGTCACTATCTCCTCGCCTGCGCGCTCTCCACGTCGTCACTATCTCCTTGCTAGTCGGTTCCGGATATCGCAAGTCAGAGAATAGCAAAGGCTATCGAACCTGCTGAGTCCCTGCAAAAGAAAAAGGGGAACCGAAGAAACAAGAGAGATCATCTGGTGAAACACATCGTGTCCAGCGTTTGAAGCATATATGAATACCGCGTCACCGCGACAGTTACAGACACGACGCCGTCAATCACGCTAAAGGGATGGGCATGGCGAGGAGGACACATACGCAACGAGCACAGCGAACGCAGCGGAGCGAGGATGCATCGGCGGGAGACAAGCATAGCAATGAGAGCGTGATGCATAAAAGCATGGCACTGACTGACACGCTCACATAACCTCTCATGTAAAAAAAAAGAGAAAAGAATATACAAGAACGACACCCGCATACACTACAGCAACACACAAGCTCGCGTCGCTCATATCCCTTATGCACAAGGTGGTAGCAGTTCATCTACGGACATGTCATGGCAAATCGTGAAGCTAAAATACAATACATCTACCAAAAAGCATAATTACCATTTTCTCTACACATTTACGCATCTCATACATCACATAACCAATGTGCTCCTCACGATGCAATACAAGGAAAACAACAAAACAACAGGCATAATGTGAGAAGGCAGGCGGATAGCGGCACCCCGGAATGGTTACCCTCGAAGACCGGCAGCGACGGCCAAAGACGACGAAGGATCGGGCAGCGGTAGCCTCCGGTCCCGAGGCGAAACAGTGGCACAGCGGGATTGACCCGCCTGGATAATACGGCGAGGGCCTTCGGCAACTCGGCGCGAGGCTGCAACGACGCTCCTGACCTGCAAAAGAGAGGGGCGTGGCGGGAGCAGCAACAGCGAGGCCCGGGGCAGAGGGCCGGCGGCGGTGGCTCTCCCAAGAGGCCGGTGGCGCGCGGCAGTTGCAGCCGACGAGGCTGCGCCACCGGTCCGACCCAGGCGGCGGCCCGAGCGGGAGCACCGGCGCGGTCCCCAAGCGAGGCGGGCGGCCCCGAGCAGGCGATCGGCCCGAGCGGCGAACGGGACGGGGCCCGAGGCCGTGCTGCGGCCCGAGCGGCACTGGCGGCGGGGATCCAAGCCGCGGTGGCGGCGCAACGGGAGTGGACCGGCGGTCGGCGGCGCTTGGAGGAGAGGGCCGACGGCGGCGGCTGGCTGGAGAGCGGCGCTCCCGAGTAGGTGGGGCAGCGGCAGCCTGGGCCGGCGCGGCCGGCGAGCGCTGGGGGAGTGGCGGCGCCGGAGGTAGCCGGCGGCTCGGCCGAGCCCGGCGGCGGCGGCCCGAGCCCGAGCGAGGCGGCCGGTGGCGCAGGGGGCGAGCGGGCTCCGGGGAGCGGCGCAAGGAGGCCGGCGGCATGGTGGTGCAAGGCGGCCGGCGACGCACGGTGGGGGGGCGGCGGCAGCAGTGAGGAAACAGGCGGCGGCGGCGGTAAAAAGAGAAAAAAAAGGGAAGTACCTAGGGGAGTTTTTATAAACCGGCTGCCTCCCCCGGGTGCCCTAATCGGTGTGGGCCGAGGCCCATTTCGGCCGGCCAATGCACATGAGGCTGCAGGGAAAGAAAAAAAAGGGTGGAAGAGAAGAAAAAAGGAAGAAAAGAGAAAAAGAAAGAAAAAAAGAAAAAAATGATTTTACCGCGGACTGGATCCGAAGGATTTTTGCTAAGTCCCCTGTTTTACCACGGGATACCTGGCATTTGTATTCCGCGACCTCGAGAATATCGTGACAATCCCGAGCTCGTCAGTCCGGTCAGCGCGCCGACCCCATCAGAATCGGTGCGCCGGCCCGGACGGGCACTAAATAATTGCCCGCACCGGCGAGGGACTACTGTTGGGGAAGGGGTCCCCGCGCTACCCGGTTTCGACACATTTTCCGCACTTGGGGGAAATCGATGAATCTCCAACCTTGTCGCGACGCCAAGACCGCTCAATGCCGACTCCGCGACAACTCCGACCTCGTCGCGACGCCAAGACCGCTCAATGCCGACTTTGCGACCGCACCAACCTCGCCACAACACCAAGACCGCTCGATGCCGACTCCGCGGCAATACCAACCTCGTCGCGATGCCAAGACCGCTCGATGCCGACTCCGCGGCAACTCTAACCTCGTCGAGGCACCAATACCGCTCAACGCCGGGACCGTGACGGCGACAAGTCCGTGCGTGGCAGGCGGGACCCACAGGATATTCCCGAAGGAAAAGACCTATGTGCCCCTAGGGGCGTTAGTACATTTAGGGGCATAACTGTAAAATGCCTGAGGGCGTTGCTGTAATCTCCCCTACCCCTCCTTTTTCCCTATAAATAGAGGGGCACCCCTCCCATTTGGGGGGATCCCAGAAATTCTGAATACACGTTTGCTTGCTCCTCCTCTCCTCCGGTTTGCAACATCGCAGCGGGTTCGAGTGTCCTCAGCGCCGTGCAACCCGCGTGCGCGACCACGGTGTCTCCGCGACGTAGTTTCCCGGGCAACCCTCGTAGGTCCGCGTAGCCGTGCGGGGGTGCCACAAGTTCACTGTCTAGCCTCGTTGCTACGACATACATAATGATATGTATGAGATCTGACCATACATGATCCAGGTAGATATATAGCTTTGACTTTTATTATCATAATTTCGAGATATTTTAATTAAAAATTATTTGATGTAAGATTTTCTACTATAATTTGACAATTAATCTGTGCAGAGCTATTCCTTATGCACGACCTCAAAAAGAAACAAAAGCTAACCTTGATAACCAAACATCCTAGCGCTAACCGTATAAGTAGAAGAATAGAAGCTTCGTCACATAATTTAGTATAAGTAATTCAACAACGAGGTGTGTGAAATCGATCCTTCCTTTTTCAAGTATATGCTTTAACTCCTTTATCAAACAGGTCTCGCGCTCGCTCTCAGGGGCCTGCTTTGCCCTACGATACACAGAAGGTGGGACACCAGTTAAAAAAGAAAACATATTAGTAAATGAGAGTGGATTTTATACATGTACATGTGGGTACATGAGTTAAGGATTTAGGTCAATTCTCATATTTATGCATCTCAAAAAATTCTCCAAAAATTCATAGATGTTCATCATGTTATAATGTACAAACTCACAAAATTTCATGCAAAAATATAATCAAGAGTGCCCTACACAAAAAAGATAAAAAATTGTTGCTACGTTGTTTTAAAAATAAGTTGAATTTTTTGTCTTTTTTGTGTAGGGCACTCTTGATTATATTTTTGCATGAAATTTTGTGGGTTTGTACAATATAATATGATGAACATCTATGAATTTTTGGAGAATTTTTTGAGATGCACAAATATGAGAATTGAACTAAATTCTTAACTCATGTACCCACATGTACATGTACATTTGCTTTTCTCTTAGTAAAGAGAGAATTGAACTCTAAAACTCGCAAACTTACATTCAGATGCAAAAGCACCTCATTCCACAAGATTTGATTATTGACTTCAGACGTTCGACTCGTTTCCCATAAGTTTGAACTAGCTGTTGTTTTTTCTGCAACTAGCACGGTGTCCCACACAATTGCGCGAAAAACATTTTTAATGATTAGTATGGGAGATAAAAGTTCAAATCGTGAGCTGACCTGCTAGTCGATGTACTGAGTCGTATATTTAGGTATAGTTATGATGATCTATCGGATGTGATCTCTTTAATTATCTTTATTCTTTTACCTGTATGCGTGATATTAGATCAGTAC
Organism: Stipa capillata; assembly: GCA_019208055.1. Taxonomy (NCBI): domain Eukaryota; kingdom Viridiplantae; phylum Streptophyta; class Magnoliopsida; order Poales; family Poaceae; genus Stipa; species Stipa capillata. The sequence goes on along the minus strand of JAGXJF010001992.1, from coordinate 235,154 downwards.
TAATTGTACGAAAAATATTTTTAATCATCTTTATTTTCTTACCTATACGTGTGATATTAGACCAAAACTAATTGCGCAGCAAATGTTTTTTATTATCTTTATTTTTTTACCCGTACGCGTGATATTAGATCAGTACGGGAAATAAAAGTCTGAATCGTGAGCCGATGTGTACTGAGCCATCTATTTAGGTATAGTCATGATGATCTATCGGATGAGATTTGTTTAATTATTTTTATATTTTTATCTGTACACGTGATATTAGATCAATACTAATTGCGGGAGAAATATTTTTAATTATCTATTTTTACCTGTATGCGTGATATTAGATTAGTACGAGAAATAGAAGTTCAAATCGTGAGCCGATGTGTACTGAGCCATCTATTTAGGTACATTTATGATAATCTATTGGATGTGGTCTGTTTAATTATCTTTATGTTTTTACCTGTACGCGTGATATTAGATCAGTACTAATTGCACGGGAAACATTTTTAATTATATGTTTTACCTGTACGCTTGATATTAGTTCGATACTAATTGCGCGGGAAATGCTTTTAGTTATCTTTATTTTATTACCTGCACGCGTGATATTAGATTAGTACGGGAAATAATAGTTCAAATTGTGAGCCGGCCTGATATTAGATCAGTACAGGAAATAAAAGTTCAAATATTGTCGTAGGTATAGGCCTAGACAATGTATTTGTGGCACCCCCGGTCGGCTACAGCGACCTCCGGGCGTGCGGGGGACAAACGAGCGAGAAGTAATGCGCGCGAGACAGCCGACAAAGGAAATCGATATTCGTATTAGGGCACGGAATAGAGAGCTCACAAAGGGGGGAAATGAAAGTGGGATCCCCTCCCCTCTACCCCCAGGGGGGTATTTATAGGGTTTCAAAAAGGAAAATGCGAAATTACAGTTTTGCCCCGAAAGTACGGAACTATTACAAGGGCATGACGGTCATTTCCCTACTCCTAAGGAATCTTGGGGGAATATTTCCGGGCATCTTTTTAGGAGAATCTTCTTGGATGGCGAGATGGTCCCACGTGCGGGCTCGCCGAAGACAGTCCCATCGCAGAGCACGGGCTCGTCGGAGTCAACCCTGACGCGGGGCGCGGACTTGACGGAGACAGCCCGACGCGGAGCGGGGGCTCGTCGGAGCTAACCCTGACGCGGGGCGCGGACTTGACGGAGACAGCCCCGACGCGGAGCGTGGGCTCGTCGAAGTCAACCCTGACGTGGGGCGCGGACTTGACGGAGACAGCCCTGACGCGGAGCGTGGGCTCGTCGGAGCTAACCCTGACGCGGGGCGCGGACTTGATGGAGACAGCCTCGACGCGGAGTGGGGGCTCGTCGGAGCTAACCCTGACGCGGGGCGCGGACTTGACGGAGATAGCCCCGACGGGGAGCGTGGGCTCGTCGGAGCTAACCCTGACGCCGGAGGGTGTTGACGAAAATCCTAATGGCGCGGCAGTGACTCTGAACAGTGTCGATTCGGACTAGCGCGAAAAACCTCCCCCAACAAATATGATGATCTATCGGATGTGATTTGTATTGGTACATTTATGAAGATCCATCAGCTGTGATCTGTTTAGGTACAGTTACGAAGATCCATCGGTTATGATCTGTTTAGGGGCAGCTATGAAGATCTATGGGTTGTGATCTGTTTAGGTGCAGTTATGAAGATCTATTGGCTAAAATATATTTAGATGCAGTTATGAAGATCTATCGGATGTGATCTAAGATCTATCGGTTGTGGTCAACTAATAATAAAAGGTCCACTAGATTAATGATTAGATATTTTGCTTTTTTGTGAAAATTTCTAGATTTTCTCTATTTTTCCTATTGTATTATATAATAGAATAGATTCAAGATATAAAATGAATAAGATAACATACTGAGAAATCAAGTATTCGAGGTGTGAAGATAAAAACCTTGCTTTCTTCCTCAGCGGCTGAATGGGAATTATCTTCATTCTGCTGACTCTCGTTTTGCAACCTTTTTAACCTTGGGAGTAAACAACCTTTTATCCCCTTTAAATTTTTTCTGACGTTTTACAGCTTTACCCTTTTCAGCCCTTCTCTTTTTTGGCCTTGTATCCTCATCACTGTCTTCCTTCTCACTATCGCTATCATTTATTTCAGAGGTATCAGAGTCTTGATGGGCTCTCTTAGAGCCTTTACTTGTTTTCTGGTCAGCATCCTTACGGGACTCCTTTTTACTTTTGTCCATCGTCGCACTTGCAGGTTCTTATAGAAAAACAAGAGAAACACGGTCAAAAGAGTTTTCGTCATCAAAAGCTAATTCAAGCATCACACCACATCTGAGCTAAACAAAAACATGCTTCTAATGCACATTTTAAACTTACTATATGTCTAATTCTGCGGTAATGATGCTCTTCTAAGAGTCCAAAGCTTTCTTCTCAAGCTTGATGTCTTCTAAAATCCGTCGAGCTCCTAGTAAAGTAAGAGTTCTGCATTGCATGCAGATGCTGGAAACGAGAGCGATTGTTCTCGCGAAGTACAAGATGGAAGCAGTTCTGACCTTGGCTAGTTGGCTGTGAGCGTGAATGGAGCCAGTTGTTCAGAAGTTAATTTCCTGACGTCTATTTATGTTGTTCTTATATGTACGTGACAATAATAAGAGTTATTTAATTGGTCGAACATATATTTGTCAGATTCAGTGTTGGTGAAACATTAGGGCAGTCTATTCTTGTAGTTCCTCCTCCTTATGTATAATATCAGATTTGTTATCTTAGCATGTTGTAAGCATTGTACTAATTTATTACTTTTAAACTGCTAATAATATGATTAGTGGTTCTATACTCGCCCAAGTTCCCAACAAGTGAAAAATCAAAGTATTTCTGCTACTGAAGAAGTCGATACGACACGGAGTTCTGAAGACTCTCGCACTGCGTTCTTTAGAGACCTCCCAAACCATACCTCCCAAGTGCAAAGGATGAGTAGGGATACCAGTGCGTGTCTCGGTTGTTCCTCTTGGTGTGCTCACCATTTTTGTAGAGATGTCTCTGTGGAGGGCCGGGTGTATATGTTGGTCGATCGTCATGCTCCTGATGCATTTGGTGTAGACTACAACCGATAAAGAAGTGCACGTACTGCCACTTCCCAGGTGGCGTTGTTTGGGCAAACCCCTGCAGTGTGGTGGTCTGGTGAACAGGGACGGAGGATCATGGAAACAAGTGTGGGCAGTGCTCCTTCCTCTTGTAATCTTTTTATTACATTACCTCTAAGTATATAGTAGACATATTATACATTTGATACAAATTTCCATTAGAAGGCCTCCGAGATTTTGCGAAGCTCCGGCACTGCTGGTGTATGGCCATAATCTAGTTTGAATTATGAGCCGAAGAAACTTGTATTCTGGCGGGCAATGTTTTTCACTAGATGGTTATATCATTATATGTAGCCTTGTAGCGGTTGATCGAAGCATTTGCACTCTGTTGGCAAAGTCCTTTTTTAGGTCCTATCCACCGCGCACGAACGTACTTCCAGTTGTCAAGGATACGAGAATGTTAGGTCTGGACGATGTTGCTTGTGAGCTATGGACAATGCTTAAGATCACGAAAGTATGAACTCGGTAACCTGCTGGGTTTGTTGTGGTTTGGTGGAGGGGGAAAGATTCTTGACCACTCGCTCGTAGCTAACTGATGAAGTTCTGCCCAGCGCAAGTTGGCGTTGAAGAACCAGCCTACTGTGATGTTGCTGCGCTGTAGGTTACACTGTTGCTCGGTGTCCAGGATGAGTAAAACCGCTATATTTGTAATTTAATACCGCACTACTGCTGTGCTTTGCTGTTTAGCAGTTCCTACTATGATTTTTTAGCCGAGTCATCTTAATAATCCTTTGCGTGGCATGACATGGTGTTAACTACTCTTTTGGTGTCTGTTGATTTCTGAAGACTATTCTATTTTTTTGTGTTGTCTGTACTGATTACTGAAAGTTGGGTTTCCCATGTTAATTTTGCTTAGCATTACCTCGTGCTGGCTCGTGTGGCTCTTTTGCTCTGGGTTAGGTTGTACGCTGGAGGACTATAAATTTAAAATGTTGCCCAGCTGTAAATTGTGTGAAATATGTCTAATCACTAGTTTTATCTTTGTTGTGTAGGCACGGATCAAAAAGATAGTGCAAGCAGATGAGGACGTTGGCAAGATTGCTCTGGTTGTGCCTGTTTAGTTTGTAAGTTCAGCAATAGTCTTTGTGCTTTTTGTATTTGATGTAGGACACTGATATGATGCTACATTATCAAGAAAGTATTATGCTACAATTTTCATCAACAATGAACAAAATTCAGAAAGACTTGTTACAACTATCATTCAGAGCACTACACTTTGCTGGAGAAGTTTTTCAGAATTGATTAGCTCATATAACTATACCAATGTTTTGGACCATTACCCATTCTGCTTATACAAGAATCTTTATATTTCTTGGTGGAAATTGACGAAAGACCTACTGTCATTATTGTAAGCCAAGTGTAGGTAAGAACTGTCGACAATATAGCTGAGAAATTTAATATTCTCATTCTTTTAAAAGCATGCTATTTCGTCACATCTTTGTTATCCTGAAATGTGGGTCTATTCACGATTTTTATTCTCTTCCTTGCAGGTTGTGACCCTCTCAGTAAATTGTGAATTGCGATTCACGAGAGGCACATTGATCACAATGGCTCTAATGCTTCTCCGAGGGATCAGAACGCCAACCTTATCTAGAGGGAATGTCGGCCTGTTTTGCACCACTCGACACCCTCCATTAGCCAACTTCACAACTAGCGGAGAGTGTGCAGACTACTGAGCCCAAAGCAGTGCCCAAGTCAATTCAACAGGCTACTAAAGAGGCCGCGGAGCAGAAGACGCAAGGTTTTGAAGCAGTTATCGGAATTGAGACCCATGGCCAGCTCTCAACCATCACAAAGGCATTTTGCTCCTGCCCGTACAACTACGGCTCCCAGCCGAACAGCAGTGTTTGCCCCACCTGCATGGGCCCACCCCGGTACATTGCCGGTTCTGAATGCAAACGTTGTTGAATGTGCAGTGAAACTGGGCCTTGCTCTCAACTGCGAGATCTCCAAGACATCCAAATTTGATCATAAGCAGTACTTCTACCCGGACCTTCCCAAGGGCTACCAGATTTCGCAGTTTGACATTCCGATTGCTGAGAAGGGTTACCTTGGCTTGGATGTTCCATTGGAGTTCGGTGGTGGTCATAGACGATTTGGTATCACAAGGGTTCATATGGAAGAAGATGCTAGCAAGCTGCTTCACTCTGAATCGGGGAGTTACTCTCAGGATTTCCTTGTTGTTCCTGGCTAATTACCTATTTTCCATTAAAATTTTGTACTCTTGCCAAATTGTCATGCTATTCTGATATGCTGCATAATATGGCTCCGGAAATAGTTAACATCCACCACTAAAGTAAAATAGAGCGAATTCAGCATCAAACAATCATGTAATGGCTCATCGCACTAGTAACTACAAATTTAAAGTGATTAATCAGTGGTTTCTGTTCTGGTTGGCTAGGTTGACCTAAATAGGGCAGGCGTTCCTTTGCTTGAGATTGTCTCAGAGCCAGATATGAGGACAGGGATAGAGGCTGCTGAGTATGGTACTAAGATACAAAGGATTGTTAGGTACCTAGGAGTGGGCAATGGTAACATGCTGGAAGGTTCCCTTCGCTGTGATGTCAATGTATCTGTTCTGCCAATTGGACAATCAGAATTTGGTACAAAGGTAATGGCTAAAACTTTAGAACTTCTCCAACTGATTGTTATCTTATGTTCCATGTTGACAACATATGTATCACATGTTATGATTTGATCATTCATCTGTGCACAAACTATGTAAGGAGTACATATAGTAGGGCCTAGATTAGTTCTGACAAATTATCTCTTTGAAATGATGAAATCCCTTTGTCTTGAAAACTCTGATAGATACTCCTGAATTTTTAGTTGTTTATAGTACTCATGTAAAATTGGCATTGTATGTTATTATAGGGAACATACATAATGATGTTATTTGGTTAACGAATTGGTGAGTGCATGAAATGTTCTCAAACTTCTTAAGTTTGCTTCTTTGTATGGAGGGTTTGGACAAACATACTTCATGTATGCTTGTTAATTCTGCTTGTTCAAATTATAGATGTTTTCTCTTATATTTTTCTTTTCCTTTAAAATATCAAGTCTTAAAGAAAAGTGATCAAAGTCATAGACTTCAACAGATTATACTGTTAAAGGCCATTGTCACTGACAATGAAAGTTTTAGCAACCATGGAGATTACAATGGAACCGTTTTCTAGCAAGTAGTTCCTTGCATCATTAGATGTTTACATCTCATGATTTTAAGGGGTGATAAGTTCCGAGTTTGTTCATTCACTATTATTCTAGATGGCAATATGGCTTCACATGGTTCTTTCAATTCTGATTTCTGGCAGGTAGAAATAAAGAATATGAACTCATTTTCTGCGATAAGTAGGGCAATAGATTATGAGATCTCCTGACAGATTCTTCTTCACAGAGAAAGCCAGGCTGATCAAATTATACAAGAGACCCGTGTGTGGGATGAATCTTCGCAGGTTCTGTGTCTCACTCTCACCTTGTTGGTTAGCTTGTGTTTTCACCTATTGGCCTTTTTCTATTATTGCTAAATTCGTTTCTCTGTCTACGTCCTCAGAAAACTTTTACAATGTAAAAAAGAGGGACTCGCTGACTATAGATATTGTCCCGAGCCTGATCTTCCTGAAGTTGTCCTCACTAGTGGACTACATTGATGAAATTCGTAATTCAATGCCAGAGCTTCCAGAGGCAAAGCGTAGGCGTTATAAGAACATGGGACTCGGCATGCGAGATCTTCTTTTCCTTGCTAATGACGATAATGTAAGCATCTTCTTTATTGTTCCCGAATTTCCACTTGACATGGATGTGGATGTTTATCGAAGTATATTGGGAAGTCCCTATTTACTAAACCAAGAGGGCCTGATCTTGAAGGGCCTATCTAATTGATATATTTTCTGTCATCAGACTTGCTAGTGGTCCTTATATAATTTATTAGATCGCATAATCCCCTAGTGCATTGTGTTTGTTATAATTGAACATTTATTCCTATTTCCTTTTTTTTAACCCAATTCTCATTGTTCACAAGCTTTGTGATCTGATGTGTGTATGGTCCTCCGAGGTTGCTCGTTTCTTTGATTCCACACTTGAGCATGGCGCTGATGCAAAGCTGGCTGCCAACTGGATCATGGGTGACATCACTGCTTATTTGAAAAATGAAAAGCTCTCTATTGATGAAATTAAATTAACACCTCTAGAGCTCTCTGAAATGACTGCATCCATAAAGAATGGAACTATCAGCGGGAAGATTGGCAAGGAGGTAAGTTTGCTTAAGTAACTAGTTTTTGTTTTTGGTATTCCGCCTTTTGGATTTATGTCTTAATTGCATGTAGTGTCTGCACTCTACAACACTTAGGTTGCACTCTCGTACTTTTGATCCTGCTGCACTGCTGATGTACTAAATATGATGGCCAAACTTTGAGTTCTGACAGTTTCTTATGCACTATTTTGATCTGAACTCTGAAGTTTGAACATTTGCATAGTTAGAAGGCTATGGTAAAAATTGTTTTCAAATGGGAAAGAAAACAATTTCTCCTCTTTCCACCTTCGCCTAGCAGTGAAAGTGTTTGCAGATTTCACAAGTATGAACTTTAGTACTTTAGTTTATTCAGAAATCTTTTACTCGCCTTTCCTGAAGTGTTCTGTTACAAACTTGCAATCTTTTCAGGTTTTTACCGTTAGTCATCGTGTTTGATAATACCATCTCTGTAATTTTGTCCTTGTAGATTCTGGTTGAGCTCATTGCCAAAGGCGGAACTGTGAAGTCTGTTGTAGAGGAGAAAGATTTGGTTCACGTAACTATGGTCACATTGATTACTGTTTGGAACCACAATAGTTTGAAAGTCTAAAAAATATTATGATCCCTGCCACCATTGTTACGTATGTTGTGAAGATATACTCATATGCTAGCATTGTGTTTAACATTGCTTTGGTTGGGGGAACAACCAAACAACGCTTAACTGGTTATCCTTGTTAATGGCATTCAAAGCTGAAGTATCTGAGGGGAAAAATATTGAAGTGTTCAGTCTATTCTTCAGCTTTTACACTTCACATATTACATTTTTATTATGAGATTGGTTTCTGGTTGGGTTTAAGTGAAAATTTGTATTACTAGGAAATGGCAGATTGCAGATCCAGCAGCAATCGAGGCCATGGTAGATCAAGTACTCGCTGACAATCCAAAGCAACTTGAGCAGTACCGGGCTGGAAAACTAAGTCGCAGGGATTTTTTTGCTGGCCAGGTTTGTCAATTTTGAATGTGGAGCTATGTTCCTCTCGCTAGCATTTGTTTGCCCCCGCAGTTGGGAGAGCTGATCATATTATTTTATTGCTTCCAGGTGATGAAAGCATGTAAAGCCAGTCCTCGGGGAGAAGTTGAAGGGCACTTGTTGAGGGTTTTTCGACACACAAAGAATATCAAGTAGCCCTTGATGAGTAGAGCATCAAATGAATGTGAACCCTGCAGCAGGAACCACATTTTTTTATGTGATAAATCCCAAATTCTGGTTCTTTACTTGTAATTCTTACTTTGAATTGGATTGTGATTGGTTCTTTCCTAGGGAAAGAATTTTGTAAAAGCAATCAGTTCACAGGATACAAATGTGTCGTAGGTACGAATCTAGACATGAGAGAGAGAAGCCCCCGTTCGGTTACGCAGGCCTACGGGGGTGTACGTCGGGACATGAGGGAGAAGATAGCGAGCGCAGCTAGGCCTTGCACGGCGGTTTCGTGTTTCTCTCCCCAAATTAGGGTTTGTAAAAGTGAGAAAGAAAAAATGATATCCCCTCCCCATTTGCCTTGGGGCCCTATTTATAGAGGAGGTGGAAGTGGGATGAGGAATTTACAAGTTTGCCATTCTAGGATAGAAAATGGTCGTAAAGGGATTCTAAACTATTTATACAACACTTTAATGGTATGCCGGCGGTCCGGGGTACCGCGAGGACGCCCCTCCAACAGTAGCCCCTTGCTGGTCCGGGCGGTAGGGTACCGCCCGTCCGGGCCAGCGCACCGGTCCTTGAGGGGTTGGTGTGCGGACTGGACCGACGATGTTTGCGTGATGGCGGAACGCGATGTGCTCTGTGGCGAGGAGTCCGTCCTTGTTCCCTTTTCTTATCCCCCCTTTCCTTCTATTTTTTTGGAGATATGATATGTATCCTGGTGAGGGGTTGGCTCTGTCTGTGTGAAGGCCGGCCGAAGCGGAGGACATATTCTTTTTTTTCCTTTTCTCCTTTTCCTTCTTCCCTTATTCTTTTTCTTTCCTCCCTCTATTTTTTTCTTTCTTGCTGGCCTGCACGGACTTCTTCCTTTCCTGCCGCCCCGTGCGGCCTCCTTCTCCCGATCGTGGGCCTAGGCGCCAGCCCACTCGCTCTCAGGGTTGAGCAGGGGCACGCAGGGGTACAAAGGCCCACCTGGGCGCCGCCCCCCGCCACACCCCCAGTTGCTCCCCTGCCGCCTGGTCATGCCACCGCCCTGCTACTACCTTGCCGGCTCACCACTGCCTCACCGGAGCGCAGATCACCCTACTGCCGCGCCGCCCAGCAGCAGCTGTTACCATCCGTGGGTCATGCCGCCACTCCGTCCGATGCCGTGCCGCTCTTGTCATGAGCCACGCCACGTCGACACACCGCCTTTGCTTCGACGACATGTTGGGCCGCGAGCCACGCTGGGAGCCGCTTTGTCCAGCACGACGTTGCTCCCGTCGCAAGGGGCCGCACCGACGCCGCCTCTGCTTCGATGCCGTGCTGGGCCGGGGGCCATGCCGGGAGCCGCCTCGTCCAGGGCCGCTATCGCAAAGCACTTCGCGCCGTGGCTCCGTCCCGCACCGGCATGAGTTGGGTAGCCCACAGGGGGGCCGCGCTGCCACCGCCAAGCTCGGAGTTCGGCTGCGTGCAATGTATGAGACTTCTATGTTTTGATTCCACAAACTGCTATCTCTTTCTGTATATGTAATGTATGAGACTTCTATGTTTTGATTCCACAAACTGTTATCGCTTTTGATGCCATGCGCGAATAGGGCTATCGATTGTATCGGAAATGTCGACATATGTCGCGAGTGGTCGAGGTTGTCGTGATGGTGACACTGACACTCGCGCTTATTGTTGTAATTGCTTGTTGCTCAGGTACAGGTATCATTATCATTCTTCTAGTTGTCGGTGCTACTAACCGTCTACTGATCTGTGGCTCTCCGGTCGTCCGTCTCTCCACTAGCTCCTCCAGCGCCCTTGAGGCGCTTGAGAGGAGTGTTGTAGGGTGAGGCTATTGCGTGTAGGGGCACGAGGTGCTGGGGAAATGGGCGCACGTCGGGACGGGCGTGTGCGCGGCCTCGACCTGTCTTCAAGGTATCACGCACTTGCTCACCCGAGCTGTGTACGATGTCAATGTCGAGTTCTGTGTTGACTACATGGAGTCGAACCAACCGATTGGCCTGCTACGCTCTCGGCACGAAAGCAGGCTTGATGGTGTTGGGACCATCGAAAAGAAATCAATAACGGCCGATCAAGTTGGACACGCTATTTATAGATTTCACAGTGTTGCAACACACGACCGCCGTTGCCCCATACATGGACGAGCATAGGGCAAAGTTAAGGCAAGAGCATCCAAGTAGAACCGATGCGTGGAGGACGAGAGAGCATAACAAAGAGTTCAACAAGCGGTTCAAGGAGCGTCTTCGTTTAGGTGCCTCTAGCGACATGCTAACCTGGTATGCGAAGGGCCCAACATTCGAAGTCGTCACTTGGCAAGGATATGACATTAACGGATACACATTCTACAACGAGAGATCAAGATAAGAAAAGTACATTTCAAAATAGTGGGGTCCGCATAGATGCTTCTGACATGAGCGGGAAACGGAGCTGGTACTATGGGTTCATCGAGGATATTTGGGAGTTGGACTATGTGTACTTCAAATTCCCATTATTCCGGTGCCGTTGGGTCAATCTGCAATCTACGAAGGTCAAGAAGTATGGCTTCACAACAGTAGACCTTCAATGTGTTGGATTCAAAGATGACCCATTCATTCTAGCCAATCAAGCTCACCAGGTATTTTATGTGACCGACCCGGCGAAGAAGAATCTTCATATTGCCATACAGGGTAAAAGGAAGATTATTGGAGTTCAAGGTGCGATGGATGAGGACGAATACAAGATCTTTCAAGATGCACCTCCGATGCAACATAGCATAAGAGACGCGATTACGGATGAACCTAACGAAGCATGGTACATATGGGAAGATCATCAAGAAGGACTAGAGTTCAAAGAGGAAATGCCTCGCAAAAAGAAAAGGACGAGGAAGCGGAGGCAATGAAATAATTTGAGATGTCCAAGTCAAATTTGTTGTCAATTTGAGAGTTGCTACATACGCGACGATCATTAAGAAGGGTTAGAGTTTGAAGAGGAAATACCTCACAAAAAGCAAAAGAAATGCCAAAGCAATGAAATTATTTCAGAGGTTCATGTCCTTTTTGAGAAGTGTTGATTTCGTTGGTTGAAACATGCAAGAAACATTTATGTGCAAATGGTGATATATTTGAGATGCTTGTGGTGTTCATGTGCACATGGTGATATATTTGAGATGCTCATGTGCTGATGATATTTGGGATGTTCATGGTAAAGGTTGTAGAATTGTGTTGTGTGCTGTCAGTTCTGAAATTATCAACTGAATTGTGCTGTCGCCTGAATATCTTCGTAATTGGAGGCGGTTAGATCGATTTAACTGCCTCTTTTGTCCTTATCCGAGGCGGTTAGATCGATTTAACCGCCTCCAATATGTCCCACATATAAACTCAATCTGCCAAGCCCTGTTGCCCTCCAACTCAAACTGCCAAGCCCTCGACCAGTGCCGCCTCCCCCCGACTAGCACCATCGCCCCCGACCAGCGGCCTCCCCGAGCGGTGGCGGCCTCCTTCCCGAGTATTTTCCTCCTCCCCAAGCGGCGACTCCCAGAGCGACAGCCTCCTCCCTGAACAACGGCGTCTCCCCAAGCTCCGGCACCTCCCCTAGCGGCGGCCTCTTCCCCAAGCACCGGCACCTCCCCAAGCACTGGCCTCCTCCCCAAGCACCGGCTCTTGGTCTTGTTCTTGCATAACCAGTAGGTACATTCTTACATTCTAGTGGATTTACTTAGTGGCAATCGGGTTCGAGTGGATTCACTTGTACTGTATTGTCATCAAGTTTTGGAGGACCACCTTACGTTACACATTGAGTAACTAGAATATTATGAATGCCTTATCTTCCAAGCTCATAAATGGTAGAGATTGCAATGCTATCAACAAGAGTAGCATTGATTTCGATTAGCTCATATCTAGGTTCAAAAAGTTTTGAATTTGAACAATACAAAACTCATTGTAGGTTATGGGTTGTTGTTCTTACATTTGGATTCAGCCAGATTGTGTTGTGCAACAGAAATGTGTTCAAATGTTTATAGATCCTTGTATACCTAAGTTTTTTTTAGCTTTACTCGAATCACATACAGATGAATTGTGAGATATCAAGTTCGTAACCAAACATGCTCTTGGTTTTTTTCTTGCATAACCAGTAGGTACATTCTTTATCTCTTGCATAACAATAATAGAAAGATAGATTAGCTTTTTTTCTTGCATAACCAGTACTTAAGTGATATATGCTTGTGGCACTTCTACTATTTGTTAAATATGCTTATGGTGCTTGGGGTCATACTTGCTCTATTATCTTAGTTAATTAATTTAGGACTAATCTGATTTCGATATAGATAGAGATGCATGTTTATATAGATGAGAAAACTAGAGAAAGAGCATTTGAGAGGGGGCCGTGTAAAATTACTTCATCAAATGGTTTTTCTGAATTGTTGGAACAGACATGTTATATTTTAGTTATGATGTTTCGTCCTTAGTAGAATGGAGACGAACTCCCCGCTGCCCTCCCCTATGATATCGCCGTCGGGGTCGCCAAGACCGTCGACATCGTCAGGAAAGGGTTCTCGCAAACCAAGGAAGCCATCGGGGAGGCCGAAGGGCAGATGGGTAGTTGAGAGATTGGATCTGGTGACCGGAGTTCCTGAGCCAGAAGAAACCCGAAAGAAGTGGCAGATGTTATGCGGGGTGGTCGCCCATTCTAGGGTTAGGATCACCCTCGCCGATTCGGGTGAGCTGACACGGGAGGAGCGGAGGTCCCTATTTGACGAAGTGAAGGGCTCATTCATGTACCCGGAAGAGGTCGAAGCCGATTTCTTCCGAGCTACTATATTGACGGCTAGGAAGTGTTGGAGGAATTTCAAGCACAGACTGTTGATGGACTATCTCAAGCAAGAGAAGTCGCCTTGCCAGGCATACCCGGATGTCTCGGAAGAAGATTGGGTGGAATTCTGCACCTTGAAGTCATCCGAAGAGTTCCAGGCAGATAGCCAAAGGGGCAAGAGCTAGCCAGGAGGAACACACACCTGCATTATCTCGGCACCTTAGGGTACATCGGTGCTAAGAAGAAATGGGCAAAGGAGGACGAGGAAGCGGAGAAGCACGAACAGCAGCCGGTGTTCTCAGATTTCAGTGACAGCCACATCTGGGACTGGTGCAGGGCGAGGATGAAGGTGGTTCCTCGTGGTCAACGCATATGGCAAAACCCAGAAGACGAGGAGGTCTATCAGAGAATGGTGGGGCTGAATGAGCAGGCATCTCAAGGCTCGTTTGTGCTAAGTCGGGAGAAATACATACTCTCCGAGGCCATCGGCATCAGGGAGCCCTATGGACGCACCAGGGGTTTTGAAAATCTAGCAACATGGGGCAAAGCCTTCATCGGCGATACGCAGGAGGCACGTCGGTAGAGGAAGAAAGCAAGAGCCGAGGAGATAAAAGCGGAGATACAGTCGTCCCTTGAGGCGCAGTTTGAGGAAAGAATGAGAGCCATGGAGAAGAGGCTTTCAGCACAGTACCTGCAAGACAAGGCGCCAGTCGCAAGCCCGGCTACCCGCCGCAGTAGCTGCGCCTCGGGTGCGGACAATTGTTCTCCCATCGACCAAATTGGGGGTCCGACGCGGTACAAGATGCAGATACAGTTCGCTACGACAAACTTCGCAATGGACGCCGCATACGGTCAGGTGTGGCCATCTACTCCTGGAACGGTGTTCACACGGTGTCCCATTAATGCCAGGTTTCGTGCGAGTGCAAGTCGAGTCAATCAATCCGACCTTTGCTAACTATCCCTTGCTGAACATGCGAGAATCTGATGAGATGTAGTTGCTAAGCGACGCGGTCGGGTCATTCGTCCAGTGGCCAAAGAAGGACATAGTCCTCGAATCAGCACCGAGCGCACCGTCCGATCCTCCATGCTCGCTAGATCTTAGGATGCTGAGGTTTTCACCGATGGTTACTCGATCTCCGCCGGAGGTTTCAAAGCAGCTCGCCCTTCCTCAGCCAATGTTCGCTACCCCCTCAACTCCCGGTAGTACCACAAGTGGAGAGCTCACAGCCAAGTCGTGTCCGAACGAAGAGTCAAGGGGCCACATCCAAGCTGAAAGTATACAGAGCCAAGAAGTCTGCTTTGAAACTGGCGGATGATGTTGAATATCCTTTGACGGAGCTAGCTCGCCAACACGTGCCAGGACAACCTATGGTGGACGCTAACGTGAACCTAGGCATAGCCTGCCAGACGCTTCATGATCATTACCTCGAGATGTCGAACAGGCCGTTTCCAGATACAGCAGTCGGCCTCATAGTCTGCTTCAAGGAGGAGCATTTGAAGCAACGTCAAGGAAATTTTTTCCCGTGGATTTCTCGGACATCTTCAACATGATGCACTTCCGTGAGCTGGACGCCGGGCTCATGAGATGCTTCACGCTGTAAGTCCTTACAACATAGCACCGTTTTGTTTTATCACCGCTAAGTGCCTGCAATATAACTCATTCTTCTCCTATACTCAGATACATGCTTGATCTGAGCGAAAGAAGAAAGATCCACAACTCCGTGGGATTTGGTGACCCAAATTTGATCTCGGCCCAAAGCATCGCGGCAAATAAGAACATGGTGCAGGATTACGTCGTGCATTTACTCCATGAGTACTCTGCACGAGATCACATCCAGGTTGCCTATAACATCGGGTAGTTGGCGCTATCCTACTCCACGTTGATGGAGGTTCGGACACAAAGTCCTAAGACCACAAAGGTCTCGGCAGCGTCGCCCACAAAGATCCCACAAAGCACTTGCCTACCTATCCCATCATGGCTTATGCACGAAGAAGCCTCACTCGGGGTCGATCTTCCACAAAGAAGGTGATCTCCGAATCTTGTACAAACTCTTGATTCCTTCACAACAAAAGCGGTTGAAGGCTCTCAAGTGACTCTAACCATCTAGGGGGCGCACACCCTTCAAGAGTAACAAGCAAAGCAAAGTCACTTGGATGAACTCCTCAAAAATCTTCAATCCAAGCACTCTCAAGAACCCATAGGTTCTCTCTCTCACAAAGATAGGCTTGAAGCAAAGAGAGATGAACACTAGGAATACGGGTTCAAGAAAGAGAGGAGCTTGGCCTTCAAAGAATCAAGGAAGTGTCTTGGAACCACCCAACAACTTCCTCTCTTCTCTTCTTTGCCTTGGAAGCTCTCAAGGACTCACACGAAGTGGCTGGAAAAGAGTGGAATGGAGTGAAGATCGCTTGAATCGCTTGCCACAACGAAGGGGTGTGTGGGTTTATTTATAGAGCTGGCAGAAATCTAATCGTTACTCAAAAGAAACTGGCCCAGAAGTACCGGAGGAAAAACCTCGGAACTACCGGACACGTTAAAAATTGAACGGCCAGAAGGGAAACACACGTTCCCGGAAGTGCGCAGTACCCTCGGTGGTAGGCTATCTAGAGTACCTCTCAAAAGAAAAAGTACTCAGAAGTACCGGGGAAAGAAAACGCGGAGGTACCGGACGAAAAAGGTGGCTCTTTTCTGAGAAGATAGAACGTGCTTGGAAGTACCGGAGAAAACGAAGTCTCAGAGGTACCGGGGTCGACAAAGCAGTTCTCAACTGAAAACTTTGTAGAAATGCCTAAGTCCTAGCTCGGAGGTACCAGATAGATTCAGCTCGGAAGTACTGAACCTAAATTGAGATTCTGATGCTGAAGCAAACCGAGAAGGGCTCGAAAGTGCCAGGGAAAAAGTTATGCTCGGAGGTGCCGGAGCTAACAGAGATGGTCTCAAAGGAAACATAGCTCGGCAGTACCGGAGAAAGATTCACGGCAGTTCTAAATCTATAGGAAACAAGGTTCGCTCAGCAGGGCTTAACTCACTCCTCATAGGCTCGGTACTACCGGGTGGAAAAACACGGAAGTACCGGGGCTATGAAAAACAGAGGAGCTGAGTGGCTAGAGTGGAATACTTGAGGATTTTGGTTTAGGATCTTATCTTGGAGTTCAACCATAGATCTTTTGCTTGTGCCCCTCTTGATAGTACGGTTGTCCTACACTCAATGTGAATCTTGGATTCACTAAAAACCTATAAAAGTGCATGCTAAGCTCTTGAGGTAGGCAACCACTTTAAGAAACAAAAGTAGGGGTCACCATTGATGTTTCCACTCAAACATGAGGACTAATTTCCCTGAAATTAACTTGACAAAATGTTAGTCCTCTCAATTGGTTTGTCATTAATCACCAAAACCCAATAGGGGTATATAAGATGCACTTTCACCGTGCCCTTTGCGCGCGCACTCCTCCGTGTGGCAGAAGCCGGAGGAACCGGCTTGCCCGAGCGCCCTTTGCCACGGGGCGTGGGATTGGCGAAGGTCACCTGGGCTGCATCCAAGCACTCCTCGGGGGCGGGGGAGAAGGTTGTCGATGAAGGTCTCCCCCTCTAGGAGCGATGCCTGGTCCGATGCCAAAGCGTCAGCAGGGGCAGTGAAGAGAACCGAGAGGGAGTGCCCTCCACGCCCTTCCCACCACCAGCCTCCTTGCCCACGGATAGGGAAGCACTACGCCTTGATGAGTCAGAAGAGGCATCCGAATCAGTCACGCTGGGCACCGAGTACAGCAACTGCTCATCGGTGATAGCAGAGTCCCCAGCCGCATTCACCCCTTCTGTCACAGACGGCCAGCTGTTCATGTCGGAGCCCAAATCCTCCCCCACCATAGAAACTTTGCGCGCCGGGGTGAGGGACAGAACGGCCTCCGCCGCCAACCGTGCCTGGAACTCGTTCCCTTCCAGGAAGTTGGAGCCGTATTCGTTGACTGGAAGGGAAATCTTGCAGGTGTCCTTCCTGTACTTCCTGGGCACATCGACACGCGGTAACGGGAGCCCTAGCTTCGCTAGAGCAGATGAGGCTACGACCCGCGGCCCGCCATGCACCACCGGTAGGACCGAGATCAGTCTGCACACGGCCTGAGTATTGCCCGGGGTGATGGCCGAGACAGGCTCAGCGCTGAACGTGCTCTTATCCTTGCCTTTTCGTCCGAGGGCCTCCCACTCCTCCAATGTCAAGCTTCGGTCAGACTCCTCGTCGTTATCTTCAGAAGGAAGGCGCGGATGCGGAGTGGGGTTGTCGCCGGCATTGGGGGCAAGAGGGCCACCCACTTCCGGCTCAGCGTGCATGACAAAGCCCGCCCTCTTCCTGAAAATCTCAAAGTTCCCTTTCACCTTAGAAGGATCCCGACACCAGATTTTCACCCGCACCGGGCCATCACGAATGATCGAGACCTCATCGACGGCCACCACCTTACCCATCACCTTAGAGAACTCGCGGATGAGCGGCTCTTTGTGCAGATGATCCTGGGCATTAAAAATATGCACCCACGTCTCGCAAAGCCGAGATCTTGCTTCCAGTTCAGCCACTGGGTCGCCCACTTTGACCTGGATGTCATGCAGTGGCAAGGTGAGAGTGCCACTGCGGCGGCTAAACCGGAGGCTCTCTTTGGAAGGGAACACCACTGCGAAGTCCGACGGCGAAGATTGACGCACTTGCCAGTCCCAAGCCTCTTCGAAGCGGTTCTTCAGCTCTTCCTCAATCGTCTGGATTGTGGCCTGAGCAGACAGCACCTTGAGCGACGCGGAGTTGGCTATGCACACCGGCTCGTCCTCGTCATCATTGTCCAAGAAGTAGAATCCTAGCTCATGGGCACCGAAGCCCAGCATCATGAGCTCCGGCGGCTTCTTCACTCCTGGGTAGTTCGCGGTGATGTGGCCCACCTGCTTGCACACGAAGCACAGTGGCGGCTTCAAGCACCCCGCCTGGTAGTGCCCCTTGTCGTCGCAGTTGAAGCAAGTCACATCGGCTAACGCCGAGCTGGAGCCCTCTCCTTGCCTAGCCGGTGGCGTAAGCCCCTGTGCCGGCCTGTTCAAGTTGCTCTGGTTGCCCTGAGTGCCCTTGTTCTTGTACTTCTTCTTCTGAGGTTGCCCTTGACCAGACCGAGGCTGATTGTTGCCGCCCCCACTGGGCTTTCCGGTCAGTCCACCATTCGGTGCCCTGCCGCTAGAGCTCCCACGCCCTCCGCCGCCCTGCTTGGACTGTGCTGGTGGCGGTGGAAGCCTCGGGGAAGGGGCCCTGTGAGGTGGGGTGGAGGCCCTCCTCTGGCCTCCATCCCTCCAGCCACCACTCTCGTTCCCTCGAGAGTTGCTGGCGAAGGTCCTGCTCCCTGCGCCAATCCTCATCCTCAGCCTCCCTTCGCTCCCTTGTGCGTGTGCCATAGCAATCCCGATCCATCACCACGTCTCAAAAGGAGAAACCCGGCGAGAGACCGGCGGCCGGAAGTGGAGAAGGAAATGAGATCGAAGGCAGCCGGCGCGCACCCTTTCCCCACCTATAAATTTTCACCGCCCTTGCTAGAAACCCTAATCGAGTGGAATGTGAGCCCCTTGGCATCCACCACCAAGATCGATATACTCTTGGATGGAGCCAGCCTAGACTAGGCCAAGTCGACCAAGGAGAAACCGAAGGAAAGGTTAGGCCCACTTACCTCAAATGTCTGCACCGGACTGACCTCCTGAACCTGGGCCAAAGAGGCCATCGGCCCAATTGTGACCACGCCACCCGGGCATGGGCCCGAGACATCCTGGCCCACCAGGCCCACTCCCCGGCGCGAGGTCACGGCCCGCATCGGGGTCGTCGCCTCCCCTCGAGCCATGAACCCTAGGGAGGGGAACGCCTCCCCTCCAATGGCGATGGCGGCGGCTAAGGACAATGCGCGGCTTGGAGCGGCCGAGCCGGGGATGGCGGCGACGGTAAGGAGCCGTCCTACCCCCGGCCAACCGACAGTGAGCGCCGCCGACAGATCCAAACTCCCGAGCGCCACCGAGCTGCAGCTGGGACCCTGGCCCCGATCCAGCCCCACCAGCCCTGTCGCCGCATGCTAGCGAAAGCCCAGTGACGCCGGCCGCACCGATGAGATACCGCCTTGCAGACCGAGCTCGCGAACCGTGAGCCCTTCCCTCCTGGAGCAAAGGAAGCGTGCTGCCATCCGCCATTGCCGCCGCTGGCGACCTTTATCAACGTCGCCTCCACAAACCCCTCTAGGGTTAGAAGCGGAGGAGGCCAATCCCCCACGGCCTCCCGGCGACCGGCCTCGTGGCCACCGAGATCCAACGCAACCGACGCCGCATCACACGAGGGGAGGACGACCCCTTCGTCCTCCACCTCAACCTCGACCACCTGCTCCTCGGTCTCGTCGCCCTCTTCCTCCTCCGCCAGCGCCCAAAACCGGCCCCCCATCGGAGCAGAAGAGGGGCAAGCAGCCGCCCTCGCCGGGGCGAGCCCCGGAGACGCTGGTTCCTCCCGCTGGCCGATGCGAACCCAACCCTTGCCGTCATCGCCCGCGGAGTCGCCCGAGACGCAGAGAGGGAGAGACGTAACGGTCATTTTTCCTCCAGCTGAAGAACTATCACTCCATAAACTCTACATTGCTTCAGATTGCAAGACGGTAGTTGCTAATATTGAAGGAGGAACGTCAGGACAGCATGGTGCTATTACCAGAGAGATTGTGGCCCGCTCCATGGCTTTCACTAGTTGCCGGTTTGTTCATGAAATGAGGAGCTCGAACTATGAAGCTCACAATCTCGCTAAGTTTGTGCTTTCACTAGACGTAGGGCGCCATGTATGGCTAGGTTTTCCCTATGATCCTATATCTGTACCTGTAAACATCCTCATCAATCAATAAAGCTTAGCGAGATGCCTAAAAAAACTTAATTAATAAAGTCAGATCATTTGTCTCAGAAAAAAACAATGGCAAGAGCAGCTGCTTGTCACCTTCAGGTTGCAGGCCATTTCAATATTTCCAAAAGGACAGAGCATAGCAATGACTTCATCAGCAGGAGTTTCAAGAACATGATGTACGCTAACTATACTAAGTCAGTCATGGTTGATGGTGATTGGTTAATTTCTTCTCCCGGTCAAGCCCCCCTGCACTGGTGCTAGATAGAGACAAGCACATAATTAGTTCGTGGCCGGACACGTCACATAGTTTCTTTACAATTTATGAGTGCCTGAGTCAAGACGTTCTGTGGAAATTATTGCTGGTACATTTGATGGTGACTGAGAATGACACCCAGCAATGATATCTAGACTCCTAAAATGAAGTCAGAACGGTATACTGGAGACTACGGAAGCAATCTATATATTTAGTGAGGTAGAGCGCCTCAGCACTTGCAGTCAAGGTCGTTATCGCGATTCTATCATATGATCCCACGACTTAATTTATAATCTAAATTGTTTGGACATGTTCTACGATTCTAGTCAGTAGAATCCATGCTTTTAAGATTTTACTAGTTATGATCCTATGATTTACGATCTTATCATATAGGCTTGATCCGTTTCAGGATCGCGATTCCGACTACCTTGCTTGCAGTACGTAGTATTTTATATTATTACATCAATTGAAAACCATATAAATGTGAGTTTAATACTTTTGTCTCAGTTAGCTTCTCCACATAAATAATTAAGCTTAAGTAGTGGCAAACATGCTAGATTCTGCAGAAACAGAACTAGTTTCAAAAAGACTTATCGACAAATTTATGCAGACCAGGAAGAATTTATACCGAACTAATTAAGTGCATGTTTTGTCTTGGTAAGAAAAGTTAGAAATCTATTCTAGCAAGCCGGCGACCAAGTGAAAGATTCAAGAAATTAAGCGTGATTGATATTGCCTTGATCGTTTCAAACTAATTAAGGTACGTGTCACTAGTGAGAACTGAAAGCAACTTAAAAAGGTTCCAGACTTCCAGTGTTCTTTTTTCCAAGTGGCAGATGCTGAAATTGCTAATACCGCGGGCGATGACCTGCCTTTCTAGCAGTGGAAACAGAAGTAGTGGCAAACAGTTTATCGACAACACACACATTAGAAGGAATAATTTATCAAAGTACAAGACCTAGCTAATCAAAGTGCAATTTTTTCTTGGAAAGAGAAAGGAAGAAAATAAAACTGAGCTTTTCTATTCTCTCCAGCCGGCATGACCTGCTGAAGACCAAGTGAATGATTCAAGAAGTCAAGTCTGATTGGTGCTGTAACGGTATGCATTTTTTTTTCAAACTTTTCATAAAATCAAAAAAATCCGAAAATCCTTTTGGGCCTCTTTTCTTTTTCTTTCAGCCCACCTCTTTTTCTCGGCCCAGTTGGCCCACTCCTGAGTTGCCCTTCTCCTAGCTCCTGTCACCGCCGCCCCTACCAGTCACCGCCACCGCCGCTCACCGCTTGATGTCAGCAATCGGGCGGGGCCCGCTCCTCTGATCAGCGCCGACCCGACGCCCCCTTCCCACGCGTCGCTCGCTTCCTGCCCCTCCCCTCTGCATCGCCACGTGCGCCGCCACCGAGGCACCGGCCGTACCACCCTCGACGGCCTCCGTCCCCCTATAAAATCCTCCTCCCGAGCTCCCTCCCGCGCTTCTCCACGCCTTGAGCTCCCCTTCCTCTTGCCGAGCTTTCCGCCTTGCCCCTCTTCCTTCCCGAGCCCTGGCGACCCGCCGCCATCCTCAACACCTCCGGCAAGATGAGCCCGAGTCACCTTCTCCGTTGCTGAGCACAACTCCCTCGACAACCCTTGCTTTTCTCTCCAAAAATGGAATCGGGGCAGCCTCCCGACCCTCCTTATGCTCTCCGCCCCTGGCAGTAGGCATCACTGACGCCGATTCCTCCTCCCGTCGCCGGCGGTAGCCCTTCCCTGCCTCTCCCCTAATCCCCAAAGGACCGGCTCGATTTGCAATCGAGCCAAGCCACCGAACCGAGCCCAGCCCCTGAGCCAGTGCTCTGAGCCAAGCCCCCCGGACGGCTAAGGTCCGAGCCGAGCCACTCGGCTCTTTCCTCCCAGAGGCCGGCTCCCCTTCTCCTAGGCCGGCTCGGATTCCCTTGGGCCAAGCCCAATTAGCATTTAGGTTTTCTATTTCTTTTTCTTTTTGATGATATATAATACGGTATCCCGTATATGAAGACGTATCCATATACGATTCTCTGGATTATCGGAGTAAGCATACGTATCCGGTAAGGATCCCCAGGGGATAAGGTAACCCCCCATAAGGAGGGAAGACATCCCTTGAACTAGGAAGTCAATCCCGACGTTTAAGGAAGCCAAAGTCCTACTCGGGCGTAATTCGGTACGACTCAGGGAACCCCCTATATAAGGAGGAGCAACCTATAGGGGAGGACAAATCTTTCAGGTTCTCCCGATCCTAGAAGTCAAGTTAGATCCAGGAGGCCTAGCGATCTCCCACGAGAAGACCCGCTGCCTCGAAGGAGTCGAGCCCCGCGGAACTAGTCGTATTAGTCTCCGATTAGACTTAGGGTAGCCACTAATATACACATCCTCTGTAAGACTGTCACGGACCCGGAATTGCATATGATTAAGGGAACGCGAAGTCGCCAAGGACCGAAGGACTCGTCGGCCCGGTGGCACGGTACCTGCGCCGTACGCACCAGAGCAGAACGATCCGACACCCGCCACGTGCGAGCCGGCCGGAAGCGACCAATCTTCCCAGAACCACATCCGATTCCATGACCCGGTGAAGATTCAGAGTCGTTCCCGAATCCTACCACGACAAACAAGGTCGGAGGAGCCCGGCAGTTCTACCCACACCCTAACCTAGCTCGGAGGCTAGTGGGTCGCTCGAGAGCCCGGTAGAACATGCCCACACCCTGCCTGGCCGGCACAGCATCTCAGCCAGCGGGTCACTCAACCAACACCTGCTCGACTTAGTAGAACAAGGTACGGCTTCGACTCTTCACGGCATACCCGTACACTTCATATCATTCACACATTGTGCAGGGGCAGCCTGGTTTAACAACTTGGATACCATCACAAAGCTCTACAATACGATATTACTAATAACAGTCCACGATGGGACGACATATTACATCAGTCGGTTATATCCGAAAGCATATCCGAGTACGGAGAAGTTAACGACAGCGGAAGAACAGTAAATGAGTCCCACAGCGGCACGATGACCGCTGAACAAAAGCTACAACCTAATCCCTGAACCGACTAGCTAACCGAGGAAACAGCAATTTTAGACATCGTCAAAGTAGTCTTCAACCACCGGCTCACCTGCAAGCTCCAGGGATAACCTGGGTGAGTACGAATGTACTCGCAAGACTTATCCATGCTTGATTAAATGTCCTACTCATACTAGTATAACAACGATTAAACATGGATGCTTCTCAGAGTAACAATATACAAGTTAAGAACATAACATTAATAAGGTGCAGTAAAGACAGACTAAATAACAGGTTAACTCAGGACACAACATATCACAACCAGTTTACCACGAGGTCAATCATCAAATCCAAATCCATTGGGGCAGCTCATGAGTCCAATCCGAATTCAATAAACATCATCCAATTCATTTAGGGCAACCCCTAAGTCAATTCCCAGTTGATCCAATCCATATATAAGTCAAGTCCAAATTGATCCAATCCACACATATTCATTTTAATCTCTCGAACCACTACCGACAACCCAACCCCTGCAGGCATAGTGAGTGCATAACAGTTTGGAGGTAGCGGGGCTCACAAAGTGCATGGAGGCTTACCCCAACTATCCTCAGTGTTGGTTCTCGCTAGCGTTCACGTGTGATAAGGGATGGTGACACGCTGAAGATAGGGTTGGTATGGCGACAAAAACCTTCATACACCTGGGTCGCCGTCATGCATCAATTCACACCAACCGTACCCATTGTGCACGCCCTCGGCTCTCCCAACTCACTTAACCATTTAGTTGAAGAGCTATAAGATGTTCCCGACGTAAGACACATCCTACACATGCTAGTGTACGTAACTTGCAACGATTCAACGATAACAATCATACACATAGCACATATAAAAAGGGCATACACAAGAGTACGAAAAGTAAGGATGCAACAAGCTCTGCTTGCCTGATTCGGTTTGTTCCTGGTCTTGCGGGGAGCAGTAAGCCTGGTGGTCACCTTCTTCGGGCTCTGTTGCGGGTAATGACGACACCGGAAACAAACGAGAAAGAAATAAGAAGACGGCATGTATGCATGTATGAATGATGTGAGCTACATGAGACTAGATGTGTAGTGGGTGTCGAAGAGTCGGAATGATCTACATGGGTTTATATTAGGTCATCGGAGACATGTGATATCTAGAATGCATGCATGGCGATTTGAAGTGCTCCGATGAGTTAGGGTTGCGACTTTAGTGGTGAAACATTACAAGGGTGTGTAATAAGTCAATATTAAGTTGAGTTATGCATTAGGAGTTTGGAATACTTGGAATCGTACGAATCGGAGATTAACTCGCAAAGCTAGGGTTTTGTTGCGACAAGGCATATACAACTAAAGCAGTTGATGTTACCCTAATGCCTTGCGCATGCATGCATGAAATATTAGCCTTTATGTCGAGTTAGGGTTAGTCATGTACTAGTTAGAACAAATGGTGTTAGGTTAACTTGTCGAAGTTGCGGGGAACACTAGTTATGCATGCATGTGATATTAGTCCTTATGTAAAATTAGGGTTAGACATGTTTTAGATAGAATGAATGGCTAGACCCTAAGGTTGATAAGGACATCTAAGGTTCCTGAAGTCTATCCCTAGAGCATTTGGAATTACCTGATTCGGAGCTACGAACAATGAGTTACGACTCGTCGAGTTAGGATTTACGAGGTACGACGATAAAAAGGGCTAATCCATTCGAAATCTATCGTGCATGTACCCTTACTGGAGTTTCAGTGGTTCCATGTCGTAGGATATCTCGCGAGGATTCCAGAAGTATAAAGTTCGTCGATATCGGAGCTATGGATGCGAATCTAGGGTTTACGGACTCTCGAAAGTAGCAAAGCTTCCACCCTAAACATCACCCTGTGCATGTACTCAAAACCAATTTTTTGATTCAGCCATCTTGTAGAGTTTTTCAAGAGGTTTCCAAATATATAAAATTTTCTAAATTTGGACTTGTGGTTCAAAAGTTATGGGGGTTTGAATTTTTGAACAAAATCTGCCCTAAAACTCAAAACCCTAAATACTACACGCACCCGAAACAATTTCCCTCCCTCACTGCGCTACAGGACTCGCATGCTAAGTCCACCCGAGATCCTACCCTCAGATCTACCCTCATAAACCCACTCAGCTGACAGATGGGACCGGCTGGTCATCCGGTGTAACCTACGCAGCCAATCATTGCTTGCCACGTGCCCCCCTTTTTCCTCTCTTCTCTCTCCCACAGATCCGGCCGGAAGAGCAGCCCGGGGAGGCGGCGCTCTCGCCGGTGACTCACCGGAGGAGGCGCTAGGGCACGGGGTAGCTCGGGGTGCAGCAAAAAGGATCTGGAGCTCACCCCGGGGTTGATTCGGTTGCTCGGGAGGGCAGGGGAGGTCGGACACGGCCTGGCGACGGAGACCGGCGGCGAGGGGCGTCGGGGACTGGTGAGGAGGTGCTTCCGGGCGCCGAGCTGCAAAGAGGAGAACACGGGGGGGTTAAGGGAGATGAGTGGAAGCTCCGGGCGTAGAAAAGGGGAGAGAAGGACCACTGGAACCGGAGTAGGAGCTCGCCGGGGAAGATGGCCGACTGCGGGGAAGAAGACGGCGTCGGGGCTCTCGGGAGCTGCTCTGAGAAAATGGAAGAGGTTAGGGTGTTGAGGAGGACTGGGGCTAGCTAGTGGGCTGAGGATTGGAGGGAGAAACGGGCCGGTGTTGCGCCGATTGCTCACCGGAGTTGGATCGGCGACGGGGAAGAAGGGCTCGGGAGCTCCGACAGTGGCCTAGGGTTTGGGGAGACGGGGACTGCGAGGAGGAGGGAGGAGAGGGCCGGTCGGGAGGAGGCTTTAAAGGGCGGCGCGGGGCTGTCGGAAGCGGACCGGGGCGCGGGGCACCGCCCACCGGAGCCAGCGAGCGGCGGCGACGTGGAAGCCGGGCCCTGACAGGCGGGCCCGGGCGCTGGCGGGGGAGCGGGGAAAGCGCACTCGGGAGCAGGCGCGACCGAGGAGGGGAAGGCGGAAAGGGGGAGGGAGAAGGCGGAAAATGGTGAGGGGGTCCGGCGGGCTGAGGGGATGGGCCGACCGAGAGGAGATTCCGGCCCAGCTAGGATTAGGGTTTTTCTTTTCTTTTTAATTTCTTAATGTCAGCACATTTCCCTTCGTTATTTTATGTAGCAAATCTACTCCGATTAATCTGAAATTTTTACAGGAGCTACATAATATTATTCTCGAGCTACTGTAGGAGTTTGAACCTATTTGGGACTGATTTGACCTAGGTTCCCATTCAAATTCAATTTAGGGCTTGATTAGGGATTTGTTTTTGTGATATTTCATGTGCCAAAATAGCTCCAAAATTTATGAAATTTTGGCAGGGACTTCAAGGTGATTAATGGGACCTACTGTATAAATTTGAACCCATTTGGACTTGGTTTGGACAGGGGTTCAGTTCAAACCTAGGGTTTGACCTAATTCGACGGTTTGAACTGCGACTAGGTTTTAGGGTTCTCCAAAACTTGTGAAATTGGGCATGGATCTTACATTTCACCATTCAAGCCTACTTCCAAGGTTTGACAAGTTTTTATTCACATTTGGTCCCCTTTTTCTCAAACCCTAGTTTCCTCGACACTTTAGGGTTTCCTCTCGGATGCTTGGATTAGGGGTCATTTCATGTGGTTTCCTTTTTTGGGGCAACCTCGAGAAAGAAGAGGGAATGTTAGGAGGGAGAAGGTTACTCGGGGAATTCATCGACGGTTCCACTGACCCCACAACTTGCAATTGCTTTATCGACGTTCGGTACTTCAAATAAATTGATTGGTGTTTGTTAACATATCCACCGAGGATGAAATATTAACATATCCTATAAAGTTATTTCAAATACGTTGATTGGTGTTTGCAACAATTATCCACCGAGGATGAAATATTAACATATTCTATAAAGTAAATCGATATACAACTAGGTTTAAACAAGGTGTGGTGATGATGATGCCATGTATGCATGAATGCCGATCAAAACCCTAATCGTTCAAATTGGGTGTTACAAAACCTACCCCCCTTAAAAAGATCTCGACCCGAGATCTCTAACGGTCGACAAGCAATGCAGGAAATTCAGTTCTGAGCCAGTCTTCACGTTCCCATGTCGCTTCATCTTCAGTATGGTTGCTCCACTGGACCTTGAAGAACTTGATGGTGCGACTGCGGGTCTTGCGCTCGGTTTCATCGAGAATACATACCGGATGTTCTCGATAAGAGAGATCTTCATGTAGCACTTCAATCTCAGGGTTGACCTTTGTCTCAGGGACTCGGTGACAAGCCTTTGAGCTGGGACACATGGAAGACATCGTGCATCCGAGACAGCCCTGGAGGTAGTTCCAACTGATAGGCCACGGTCCCTCGTTTGGCTAAGACTCGATAAGGACCGATATAGCGAGGAGCTAGCTTCCCTTTCATTGCAAAGCGACGGACACTTCTGAACGGAGTGACCCTGAGATACACGCTATCTCCAACCTGAAAGGTAACCTCTCGGCGATGAGGATCAGCATAGCTCTTCTGCCTGGATTGAGCTTCACGAAGACGCTCGCGGATGAGTTGAACTAGGTCTTCGGCTTCCTCAATTGGATTAGGTCCAAAGAACTGCCTCTCGCCGGTCTCGGACCAATTCAATGGAGTCCTACATTTTCTTCCATAAAGTACCTCAAAGGGGGCCATATCGAGACTAGTCTGATAGCTGTTGTTGTAGGCAAACTCTGCATACGGCAAGCAATCTTCCCAATTGGAACCTAGTGTGAGCGCACACGATCTTAACATGTCCTCCAGAATCTGATTTGTCCGCTCAACCTGACCACTGGTTTGAGGATGAAAAGCGGTGCTGAAGGACAGAGAAGTTCCCATAGCTTCATGTAGGCATTTCCAGAATCGGCTGGTGAACTGGGTGCCTCTATCCGAAATGATTCTCTTGGGAACACCATGGAGACAAACGATTCGGGAGATATATAACCTTGCTAGCTGACTCACTTTATGGGTGGTCTTCACCGGGATGAAGTGAGCGACCTTGGAGAGGCGATCCACAATTACCCATATGGCATCGTTGCCCTTCGGGGATCTCGGCAAACCTACTACAAAATCCATACCAATCTCTTCCCACTTTCCACTCAGGAATAGGGGAGTGGCTGAAGCAGGCCCGCTGGTCTCTGGTGTTCGGCTTTCACACGACGGCACACGTCACACTCGGCAACATATTGGGCAATCTCCCGCTTCATTCGGGTCCACCAGAATTGGCGACGAAGGTCTTGGTACATCTTGGTACTGCCGGGGTGAATAGCCAACGGG
This sequence comes from Stipa capillata, assembly GCA_019208055.1. Classification (NCBI taxonomy): domain Eukaryota; kingdom Viridiplantae; phylum Streptophyta; class Magnoliopsida; order Poales; family Poaceae; genus Stipa; species Stipa capillata. Next base: position 206,362 of record JAGXJF010001992.1, on the reverse strand, counting down.
GAGTTGTGTGCTTCATGAAGGATTTGGTTCTTTAGTTCTTGTCCTTGGGCACCACAAGTCGTTTTCCAAACCACAGTACTCCATCCTTGTCTTCGGTGAAACAGGTCGCTGTCCCAGTCTTCACTTTCTCCCGGATCTTCTGCATACCGGCGTTCTGAGCTTGGGCAGCCTTGACTTGATCTTCTAAGGATGGTTTTACTTCAAGGGTGGCGAGGAACCTTGCTCAACCATCTCCAGATTGAGCCGTTGGAACTCTCATGAAGTGGCGGTTGTTGCTCCATAATCACGAGGTTGTTGCAGTAAGCTTTCCGACTAAGGGCATCGCAACGACGTTAGCCTTGCCGGGGGTATAGTTCAGGCCCAAATCATAATCCTTGATGAGCTCGAGCCACCTTCTTTGTCGGAGATTCAGGTCCGGTTGGGTGAACAGGTACTTCAGGCTCTTATGGTCCGAGTAGATTTCGCAACGATTACCGATGAGGTAATGTCGCCATATCTTAAGAGCGTGAACCACGGCTGCTAGTTCCAAGTCGTGGGTAGGGTAATTGGCCTCATGAGGACGCAGCTGACGTGAGGCATAGGCCACGACACGGCCTTCTTGCATGAGGACACAGCCCAATCCATTCCGCGAGGCATCACAGTAAACCTCGAAATCCTTATTAACGTCTGGGAGAGTAAGCACTGGGGCTGAGGTTAGCTTCTTCTTTAGCTCTTGGAAGCTTGCTTCGCACTTGTCAGACCACACAAATCCTTGTCCTTTTTCAACAATTCAGTCATGGGCTTCGCTATGGCGGAGAAACCTTCGATGAACCGACGGTAATACCCCTGCCAGTCCGAGGAAGCTTCGGATCTGGGTGACTGACTTAGGCTGCTTCCACTCTTGGACGGCTTGCACTTTGCTTGGGTCCACCGCGACACCTGTAGCCGATAGCACGTGACCCAAGAACTCAACTTGATGCTTCCAAAACTCACACTTTGAGAATTTGGCGTACAGACGGTGCTCACGGAGCTTGTCGAGCACCATTCTCAAATGATCCTTATGCTCGGACTCAGACTTGGAGTAGATGAGGATGTCGTCAATGAAGACGACAACAAACTGATCCAGGTACTCCATGAATACCGAGTTCATGAGTTGCATAAATGTGGAAGGGGCATTGGTCAATCCAAAAGACATTACCGTATACTCATATGATCCATAACGGGTGGTAAAAGCTGTCTTCGGGATGTCTTCGGATCTGATCTTTATTTGATGATACCCCAACCTAAGGTCGATCTTGGAGAAGACACAAGCTCCCAGTTAACTGGTCAAACAGGTCATCTATTCTGGGAAGGGGGTACTTGTTCTTTACCGTGAGCTCGTTCAACGGACGGTAATCAATCACCATCCTTAGACTGGAATCTTTCTTCTTCACAAACATTGCAGGACAACCCCACGGAGATGAACTAGGTCGGATGAAACCCTTTTGCTCAAGCTCTTGGAGTTGCTTCTTCATTTCCGATAACTCCTTCGGGGATATCCGATAGGGCCGCCTTGACACAGGGGCGGTTCCAGGTGGAAGGTCAATAACAAACTCTACCGCCCGATCAGGGGGCATACCCGGCAACTCTTCCGGGAAGACATCCGGATACTCACATACTACTGGGGACTACCTCAACTCCCTGATCTTGGGTATCACTCAAGGCAAAGAGACATCCTGACGGGGACGAGGACACGAATATCACTTCTTTACCCGACTCAGAGGTAAGAGACACTGATCTTCTGGCGCAGTCTATCTTGGCTTTGTGCTGGACCAACCAGTTCATGCCCAATATAGCATCTAGTCCTGCGGATCCCAAAACTACCAGGTTGGCCAGAAACATTTCCCCGCCTATCTCTACCTTAACATCCTCACAAATCAGCTCGGTCCTTAATTCCGAGCCGGGAGTTGCAATAATAAGAGGGGAATGCAATGCTGATGAAGGAATACGATTGTCATGTGCAAACTTGCTTGATATGAACGAATGGGATGCTCCGGAATCAAAAAGAACTGTAGCAGGAGTTGAGTTCACCGAGAGCGTACCCAGCACCACTTCTGGTGCGTCCTGTGCTTCCTCCGCCGTGACGTGGTTGACTCGGCCACGGCCGGGGGCTTGAGACTTGGTTGGAGCTGATCCTTTGGCTTGCTGACCTCCTCTTGGCTGTCCTTGCGGCAGGTTGGGAGCATATACGTGTCCCTGTGCGTGGCTGAGTGCAGCGGTTGGCAAAGTGACCCATGCTTCCGCAGTTGTAGCATCGAACCTTGCTTAAATCAGGCAGGGGGCATTGCTGTCCTTCCTGAGGACGAGGCTGAGAAGCTGGTTGCTGAGGGCGCGACGCATAACCTTGGGCCTGGGTGGATACTGTGCTGCAGGGCGGGGTGGCTGCTGCTGCCATACCCGCGGCCTTTGAGAGCTACTGGCAACAGACTTCTGCGCCTCTCTCTCTCGCTTGCGGTCCTGCTGGAGGACGGATTCCCTGGCTTCAATCTCGATAGCCTTATCCACCAGATGCTCAAAATTCTGCACATCGGCGATAGCTAACTTGGCCCGCATTTCATTGTTCAGCTTGCCCTTGAATTTTTCCACCCTTGTCCTCATCGGTGGAGACTTCTCGCGGCGCATACCGGGATAGGTGGTTGAAGTCGTGGAGAAACTCTAACACTGACTTCCTTCCCTGTCGGAGATCGCGGAACTCTTCCTTCTTCAGGTTCATGACACCCTTGGGGATATGGAAAGCACGAAAGCCGGTTCGAAACTCGGCCCACGTGACCACATGACCGGGAGCTTGTACAGCCAAGAAGTTCTGCCACCATTTCGCTGCAGCGCCTTCCAAACAGTGGGAGGCGAAGTTAACCTTATCTGCCTCGGCGCACTGTGCCAGCTGAAGTTTTCTCTCGATCGTGTGGATCCAGTCATCCGCCTCCAAGGGGTCGTCAGTTCGATTGAAGGTGGGCGGTTGCGTTCGCTGGAACTCGGACAGGCCGCCTCTAGCTTGTCCGCCTCCACCGCCTTGATTGCGAGCAAGCTGCTCAAGGATCCTGTTCTGGGTCATCAGCAGTTCTGCAATGCTTGGCTGCTGGGGAGGGGGTGGCACTTCTTCCTCCTCACGTTCTCGGCGTCCACGGGCAGCTCCGCGTGTTCCTGACGCCATTCTGTTGCAACCAAAGGACGCGAGATGAGACAGTAACACTTGAGGGATAGAAGACTAAGGTATTTCCACACGGTGCAGCCAGGTACTCATGAACATGTCACATCAAGTCGTACACATCTTCACGAGAAAATGGAACACAAAACTTGGCAAGAGTGGTTGACAATAAGACATGGATGCATTAATACGTTCGTCAGAGTTCATGTGCGGGCTGCGGTTTAAATCACCTTAGGGTGAAATAAACGTTACACTTGTACCAAAATTTGCAGCCACTGATACCCAATTACATCGTTCCAAAAGGCACCTTAAACTTAGAACCTGGTTCAGCTACACCATAAAAGAGATCAACAACTTGCCGCTAGAATCCAATTGGCACTACAATGACTAATTCTTACGACTGGGTGCTTCGAAACCTACCTTTCAACCACTCATCCTACTCTTCGTCAGTTGGTGGGTTGCTGGTGGTGTACCAAACACGCTGCTCAGGGTCCTCTTCCTCTTCCTCTTCTGCAGCGGCTTCATTAGTGGGAACCGAAGCGGCTGGTGTCGAGGTATCTCCTTCTGAGGGTTTTGGGGTGAAGAGCTGAAGGTACTGTCGGGAGGTCATCCTTTTACGTGGCTTTGCTCCAGAACTCTGAGGTTGATTGGCCTTACTGGGGGGAGTTGGGGTCGGCTCTTGTACTGGAACAAAAGGACTCTCTCCACAGGACTCATCTTCATCCGGCACACGATACCTTCGGCGCAATTCGGAGCGGAGCTTACGGTTAACTCTGGTCAGTCGTTCCACCTCGCGAGTAGCATTCCCATAGTCTCGATACAACCTATCGTGCATTACTTCTGCAGAGACAATGTGATTAGCCGTCTCCATCTCCATCTCATCTTCTTCTTCGTCGTCACTTGGCGCAGGTACCATAATGCTGGCGCCACCATCAGTAACCTGGGGAATGAGACGGAAGGGGGAGAATAGGAAGATTTTATCGAAGTGATGCCGTAAGTGGAGAACTGCTTTCCTTGAGGCTTCCATTCGGGCGTCCGCATCACCTGGTCTGGGTGCTGTAAAGGTCTGATCTAAATCCGAGACTTTCACTGTGACCCATCCCATCCAAAAATGAGCCTTCCCGTGAACCTTGTATGTCTTGGCGTGGAAAGCAGGGAGGTCTTCCTGGGGCACTCCAAGGTACTCTAACATCCTCCACAACAGGGTAGCCCATCCTCCTAGCTGATGTGGGTCGGTCACAATATTGTACACCATCCTATACAATTTTAGGGTTAGAGAGGATAGGGTTAGCCACACAAGGAAAACAAATGCAATAGGGAAGAATTTTCAGAACTAAGAGCGATGAGGTTAAGGAATAAAGAGCAATCTACTTATTGAGTTTAAACATAGGGTTTACTTTGTAAATAGTTTTGCTGGCCAAGTGGCACAGCGGCCAACTGGCGCAGCGCAGCGGAAGCTCCTATCTAACGACCACCTGCAATTGGCTTCCTACGGTCAGCTCGGCTCTGATACCAATTTGTCACGGACCCGGAATTGCATATGATTAAGGGAACGCGAAGTCGCCAAGGACCGAAGGACTCGTCGGCCCGGTGGCACGGTACCTGCGCCGTACGCACCAGAGCGGAACGATCCGACACCCGCCACGTGCGAGCCGGCCGGAAGCGACCAATCTTCCCAGAACCACATCCGATTCCATGACCCGGTGAAGATTCAGAGTCGTTCCCGAATCCTACCACGACAAACAAGGTCGGAGGAGCCCGGCAGTTCTACCCACACCCTAACCTAGCTCGAAGGCTAGTGGGTCGCTCGAGAGCCCGGTAGAACACGCCCACACCCTGCCTGGCCGGCACAGCATCTCAGCCAGCGGGTCACTCAACCAACACCTGCTCGACTTAGTAGAACAAGGTACGGCTTCGACTCTTCACGGCATACCCGTACACTTCATATCATTCACACATTGTGCAGGGGTAGCCTGATTTAACAACTTGGATACCATCGCAAAGCTCTACAATACGATATTACTAATAACAGTCCACGATGGGACGACATATTACATCAGTCGGTTATATCCGAAAGCATATCCGAGTACGGAGAAGTTAACGACAGCGGAAGTATAGTAAATGAGTCCCACAGCGGCACGATGACCGCTGAACAAAAGCCACAGCCTAAACCCTGAACCGACTAGCTAACCGAGGAAACATCAATTTTAGACATCGTCAAAGTAGTCTTCAACCACCGGCTCACCCGCAAGCTCCAGGGATAACCTGGGTGAGTACGAATGTACTCGCAAGACTTATCCGTGCTTGATTAAATGTCCTACTCATACTAGTATAACAACAATTAAACATGGATGCTTCTCAGAGTAACAATATACAAGTTAAGAACATAACATTAATAAGGTGAAGTAAAGACAGACTAAATAACAGGTTAACTCAGGACACAACATATCACAACCAGTTTACCACGAGGTCAATCATCAAATCCAAATCCATTGGGGCAGCTCATGAGTCCAATCCGATCAATCAATAAACATCATCCAATTCATTTAGGGCAACCCCTAAGTCAAATCCCAGTTGATCCAATCCATATATAAGTCAATCCAAATTAATCCGATCCACACATATCCATTTTAAGTCTCTCGAACCACTACCGACAACTCAACCCCTGCAGGCATAGTGAGTGCATAACAGTTTGGAGGTAGCGAGCCTCACAAAGTGCATGGAGGCTTACCCCAACTATCCTCAATGTTGGTTCTCGCTAGCGTTCACGTGTGATAAGGGATGGTGACACGCTGGAAGATAGGGTTGGTATGGCGACAAAAACCTTCATACACCTGGGTCGCCGTCATGCATCAATTCACACCAACCGTACCCATTGTGCACGCCCTCGGCTCTCCCAACTCACTTAACCATTTAGTTGAAGAGCTATAAGATGTTCTCGACGTAAGACACATCCTACACATGCTAGTGTACGCAGCTTGCGACGATTCACCGATAGACATTCATACACATAGCACATATAAAAAGGGCATACACAAGAGTACGGAAAGTAAAGATGCAACAAGCTCTGCTTGCCTGATTCGGTTTGTTCCTGGTCTTGCGGGGAGCAGTAAGCCTGGTGGTCACCTTCTTCGGGCTCTGTTGCGAGTAATGACGACACCGGAAACAAACGAGAAAGAAATAAGAAGACGGCATGTATGCATGTATGAATGATGTGAGCTACATGAGACTAGATGTGTAGTGGGTGTCGAAGAGTCGGAAGGATCTTCATGGGTTCATATTAGGTCATCGGAGACATGTGACATCTAGGATGCATGCATGCGATTTAAAATGCTCCGATGAGTTAGGGTTGCGACTTTAGTGGTGAAACATTACAAGGGTGTGTAATAAGTCAATATTAAGTTGAATTATGCATTAGGAGTTTGGAATACTTGGAATCGTACGAATCGAGATTAACTCGCAAAGCTAGGGTTTTGTTGCGACAAGGCATATACAACTAAAGCAGTTGATGTTACCCTAATGCCTTGCGCATGCATGCATGAAATATTAGCCTTTATGTCGAGTTAGGGTTAGTCATGTACTAGTTAGAACAAATGGTGTTAGGTTAACTTGTCGAAGTTGCGGGGAACACTAGTTATGCATGCATGTGATATTAGTCCTTATGTAAAATTAGGGTTAGACATGTTTTAGATAGAATGAATGGCTAGACCCTAAGGTTGATAAGGACATCTAAGGTTCCTGAAGTCTATCCCTAGAGCATTTGGAATTACCTGATTCGGAGCTACGAACAATGAGTTACGACTCGTCGAGTTAGGATTTACGAGGTACGACAATAAAAGGGCTAATCAATTCGAAATCTATCGTGCATGTACCCTTACTGGAGTTTCAGTGGTTCCATGTTGTAGGATATCTCGCGAGGATTCCAGAAGTATAAAGTTCGTCGATATCGGAGCTATGGATGCGAATCTAGGGTTTACGGACTCTCGAAAGTAGCAAAGCTTCCACCCTAAACATCACCCTGTGCATGTACTCAAAACCAATTTTTGATTCAGCCATCTTGTAGAGTTTTTCAAGAGGTTTCCAAATATATAAAATTTTCTAAATTTGTACTTGTGGTTCAAAAGTTATGGGGGTTTGAATTTTTGAACAAAATCTGCCCTAAAACTCAAAACCCTAAATACTACACGCACCCGAAACAATTTCCCTCCCTCACTGCGCTACAGGACTCGCATGCTAAGTCCACCCGAGATCCTACCCTCAGATCTACCCTCATAAACCCACTCAGCTGACAGATGGGACCGGCTGGTCATCCGGTGTAACCTACGCAGCCAATCATTGCTTGCCACGTGCCCCCCCTTTTTCCTCTCTTCTCTCTCCCACAGATCCGGCCGGAAGAGCAGCCCGGGGAGGCGGCGCTCTCGCCGGTGACTCACCGGAGGAGGCGCTAGGGCACGGGGTAGCTCGGGGTGCAGCAAAAAGGATCCGGAGCTCACCCCGGGGTTGATTCGGTTGCTCGGGAGGGCAGGGGAGGTCGGACACGGCCTGGCGACGGAGACCGGCGGCGAGGGGCGTCGGGGACCGGTGAGGAGGTGCTTCCGGGTGCCGAGCTGCAAAGAGGAGAACACGGGGGGGTTAAGGGAGATGAGTGGAAGCTCCGGGCGTAGAAAAGGGGAGAGAAGGACCACTGGAACCGGAGTAGGAGCTCGCCGGGGAAGATGGTCGGCTGCGGGGAAGAAGACGGCGTCGGGGCTCTTGGGAGCTGCTCTGAGAAAATGGAAGAGGTTAGGGTGTTGAGGAGGACCGGGGCTAGCTAGTGGGCTGAGGATTGGAGGGAGAAACGGGCCGGTGTTGCGCCGATTGCTCACCGGAGTTGGATCGGCGACGGGGAAGAAGGGCTCGGGAGCTCCGACAGTGGCCTAGGGTTTGGGGAGACGGGGACTGCGAGGAGGAGGGAGGAGAGGGCCGGTCGGGAGGAGGCTTTAAAGGGCGGCGCGGGGCTGTCGGAAGCGGACCGGGGCGCGGGGCACCGCCCACCGGAGCCAGCGAGCGGCGGCGACGTGGAAGCCGGGCCCTGACAGGCGGGCCCGGGCGCTGGCGGGGGAGCGGGGAAAGCGCACTCGGGAGCAGGCGCGACCGAGGAGGGGAAGGCGGAAAGGGGGAGGGAGAAGGCGGAAAATGGTGAGGGGGTCCGGCGGGCTGAGGGGATGGGCCGACCGAGAGGAGATTCCGGCCCAGCTAGGATTAGGGTTTTTCTTTTCTTTTTAATTTCTTAATGTCAGCACATTTCCCTTCGTTATTTTATGTAGCAAATCTACTCCGATTAATCTGAAATTTTTACAGGAGCTACATAATATTATTCTCGAGCTACTGTAGGAGTTTGAACCTATTTGGGACTGATTTGACCTAGGTTCCCATTCAAATTCAATTTAGGGCTTGATTAGGGATTTGTTTTTGTGATATTTCATGTGCCAAAATAGCTCCAAAATTTATGAAATTTTGGCAGGGACTTCAAGGTGATTAATGGGACCTACTGTATAAATCTGAACCCATTTGGACTTGGTTTGGACAGGGGTTCAGTTCAAACCTAGGGTTTGACCTAATTCGACGGTTTGAACTACGACTAGGTTTTAGGGTTCTCCAAAACTTGTGAAATTGGGCATGGATCTTACATTTCACCATTCAAGCCTACTTCCAGGTTTGACAAGTTTTTATTCACATTTGGTCCCCTTTTTCTCAAACCCTAGTTTCCTCGACACTTTAGGGTTTCCTCTCGGATGCTTGGATTAGGGGTCATTTCATGTGGTTTCCTTTTTTGGGGCAACCTCGAGAAAGAAGAGGGAATGTTAGGAGGGAGAAGGTTACTCGGGGAATTCATCGACGGTTCCACTGACCCCAACAACTTGCAATTGCTTTATCGACGTTCGGTACTTCAAATAAATTGATTGGTGTTTGTTAACATATCCACCGAGGATGAAATATTAACATATCCTATAAAGTTATTTCAAATACGTTGATTGGTGTTTGCAACAATTATCCACCGAGGATGAAATATTAACATATTCTATAAAGTGAAATCGATATACAACTAGGTTTAAACAAGGTGTGGTGATGATGATGCCATGTATGCATGAATGCCGATCAAAACCCTAATCGTTCAAATTGGGTGTTACAAAGACACTCTCCAGTTAATATATACGAACAGGACGTAGGGTTATTATCCTGAGGGAGGCCCGAACCTGTATAAAAAGGATGTTTTCCTTGCCATCATATCTCTGGCCTTGTGCCCTAGCGGTCCCTACCCCTCAAGTATCCTTATTCCACGAATACCGTAAGATCAGCGGTTTCACCGATCATCGACACTTTTAATATCAGAGCCCAAGTTCAACCCAGCCCTAGGCCCACTCCAAGCCCATCCCTAACCCAATTTCAGTTCAAGCCCAAATCCAACCCAAGCCATTTAGAAACCCTAACGGGCTGTGGGCCCAGCCCAACCCTATCGACCCAAAAACCCAGAAACCCTAGAAACGCAATTATATATCGTTTCGATCGTCTCGACGCCACGATTCTATTTCTCCATACGATATACTCTAATTCCCACTCTTTAATGTCCAAAACCCACAAAAACCCCAGATACCCCACATATCTCTATTCCACGTCCGAAACCCCAATACCCCATATATCCGACCGCTTATCTTTCCAGTGCTCCGATTTTAACCACATATATCCTCATCCATGTTTTCAGTGTTCTGACTTCACCCATACACATCTCCAACTTTAATTCTATATCTAAACATCCCACACACCCTACCTTCCTATCTACGGTATTATTTTCCAACTATTTTACATTTTGCTCCCAGCTCACATTCATCGAGCCCGGACTTATGTATGTTTGGATCTTTTTGCAAATAGGACACGATAGTGACGATCCAACGCTTATCTAACACTTAGGAAGGATTGGAAAGGTGGAGATTCACCGAGAGAAGAAGTATCAGGTCAATTCCGGTGCAGTAAGGCAAGTCACATTCCTTTGCTCATGTTGATCCCACATGCCTGTTATTTATCGTATTACTAGTTTAGTTAATTATTTCTTGCATATTAATTTGATACTGTGCTATTTTCGAATGACATGATTATGTAGTTAATACCTACCACCCCACAGTCTCAGCTAATTTTTATAGGCCATATTCACCTTGAAGACATTAGAATAAATATAGATCATATTAGTATCCTTCACCAGCAGTAAAAGCTAGGTTAGATTATGTCTTGGAATAATGTTAACCCTAGAGCAAAACTTGGAGAAGGTGGTTTTAAAAGAAATTGCTGACAGTTGGGGACAGAGAAGATGTGGCCCTTCGTGTATTGGTTGGGCAGCCATACCCCTTCTGGGAGTAAGGTAATGGGTGATATTAACTTACTCAGGGCAGTTAAGGATGAGACCCTTGTGCTAAGTGAAAAACACAGAACCGTCAATCACATGTTTGACTTGTCAAACCTGGCCTAGTAAATCTGCTCTACCCGCTAAACAACTACAGAACAACTTGCCGTTCCACTTCTCTGGAAGGCCCGCAGAAGCGAAAGAGGTGATAGGTCAAATGATGAGAAATCACAACTGGAATTCACTCAAATCCCGGATCGCGTCACCGACACTAGCCAGTTGGTTCCCGTGGAGAGCGAGTGTATTAGTGTTCCAGGGTAGAAACTTCAAGATAGAGCAGATTAAAAAGCATTGTTATCTTACCTCTGTCGACACATCAATGGGAGTGTGTCCACCTCGAGTGACAATAAGAGGTATAGATATCGTGTGGATAAAGCTGAGCCACTCTGCAGAGTTAAATCAAATGGTATTCGAAATACGTCGTGCTTCCGGTTAATGAAGCTGTGTTTAGAGGTGATACTCGGTACAAAGCATAAGTATATTTTGGTTATGGATAATGGAATTGGCGATGACCCGACAGGGTTATTAATATTCAACTACTTATTAGTCCAACTGTTTTGAAGATATGGTGTTACTGATAAGGTGAAGTTGAGAATTATGCATCCACCAAATGATATTAAACCCTATTCCCTTCCTTTGAGAAATCCCTGCATGGTAGTTAAGTAGGCAATTCCTAATGTGGCTTGCTGAGAACTCCATGTACTTATTGCTGCACCAACAATTTTCAGAAGAAGAGCAAGACGAAGATCTACAGTTAACGTGTTAGGGTTACAACCGCACTCAAGCCTTCCTGTGGGCTTTTGTCGGATCTTTTGGTTGTAGGTAATATTTTGGGCCTCGCAGCCCATTAAATTCCTGAAAATCGACCGATAGGTCATATTTCACTGATATAACTATTTTTGTTGTTCGTGAGCAGGTTTGATATTCTTTCTGTCCACAGCTGTAAATACTGGGCAGTTGCGGGAAATACCACGATTCTGTTTTACAAATAGGGTATACCCTATTTGGAAAATGGGGTTGTGACAAGTGCGTTGATCGTTTCAAACTAACGTAGTAGTATTGACTAGTGAGTTCCGAAAGCAACTGATATGACCGGTGCGAAGTTATCAGCTGAAAAAAGGTTCCAGTGTTCTTTTTTTCCAAGTGACCGATGGTGATTTGCTGATACATTGTTGATCATCTGGCAGAAGAAAACCAAGAACCTGTTGTAGGTAGGCCTGTAGCTAGCTAGTCGTGTTAGCTTGCCATGGCGACCATCGGCGTCGTCATCCTGCTCCTCCTACTCACACCCACACCGTTTTCTGGCGGCCGCCGATGTGTTCTGCGACAACGTCAAGGCCGTCGCCGCCACCCTCTCCAAGAACGCCTCCTCGTCCCCGGTAAACTTCGCCACCACCACCTTCGGCCAGGCCCCCGACGTCGTCTACGCGCTCGCGCTCTGCCGCGGCGACGTCCTCGACGGCTCCGCCTGTGGTGAGTGCATCGCCAACTGGTTCGACAAAGCGCTGAACCTGACGCAGTGCGACAAGGTCGACGCCAACTACGGCGACTGTATCATAGTCTACAGCGCCGGCGACGACATCCTAGCGGCACCCTCGAACACCACGGGAAGATACGGCGACAACACGGCGCCCTTCGAGCAGTGGAACATCAAGAACATCACCACCGGCGACGTCCCCCTCATCGTCGGCCTCGTCCGCGAGCTGCTGGTGGAGACCGTGGAGAAGGCGGCTAGCACGACGCCGAGGCGGTACGCCACCGGCGTCATGGACATGGACAGAGTGACGACCTACCCGAAGGTGTACTCCCAGGCGCAGTGCACGCCGGACCTGTCCGCCGATGACTGCTCGGCGTGCCTGCGCCGTCTCCTCGGCATGGTCAACTCCACCATGTCCCTGCGCATGGGTGGACAGATGGGTGTCACGCGGTGTTATTTTAGGTATGAGGCGTATCGGTTCTACGACGCCCAGCCCATGCTAAGCCTGCCGTCGCCGCCGCCGGCGCCAGCTCCGACTCCGACCAGGAGTAAGTCAGATCAGAGTAGCAAATAAAATACTGTGAGTCAGAGGCTCATCGCTAATTAACATTATTGTTTACATGCATGTTAATATCAGGGCTTATAAGCATGTTGTGGGTGATTCCCGTAGTTGCAGTTCCTCTAACGGCAGCAGCATTTCTCTTCTTCATCTGTTGCTCTCGCCGGCTCAAAAGGCAAAGAAAAGGTATGCTAATTATCTAGTGGAGTATTCTTTACAATAGTGGTAATAATGTTATGAGTATGATATTTACTGCAAATAATGTTACACAAGGATCAAGACGTGCTCAGAATTTTGAGGGAGACCTAGTTTGGCAAGGAAAAATTCGGAGTTCTCTTTGTTTGACTTTGAACAGCTACTGGAGGCCACAAATAATTTTTCAGAAGAAAACAAACTTGGACAAGGTGGCTTTGGCGCTGTCTACAAGGTAAATTAGTAGCCTATGAGATTTTCATCTTTTATTGTGAACTGTTTAGTAACTGTTTAGTAGCCTAATATGATCTCTTGTATGAAACAAGCATGTCTACATTGAACCTAGCTGATAACTTTTAAATGGTAGAGAAGGATTAATTACAGCGTAGACGGGGAAGAGCCTAACTTTTGAATAGATATTTTTCTCAGGGCCTGCTTCCAGATGGGTTGGAGATAGCGGTTAAGAGACTTGCTTCACATTCCGGACAGGGTTTCATGGAGTTTAAAAATGAAGTCCAGCTCATAGCCAAACTCCAGCACACGAATTTGGTTAGGCTCTTGGGATGTTGCTCTCAAGAAGAGGAGAAAATATTGATATATGAATACTTGCCAAACAAAAGCCTGGATTTCTTCATCTTTGGTATGCATTTGCATTTCTTAATTTACTTTAATTATTGTCTGTCGATATGATGCATCAGAATGACTAAAGATTACTCGAGACTCTTGTTTAATTTTGTCACTCCTGTAAGTATAGTTTCATTCCCTTGGTAACTCGGTTCTACAATTTCTTTTCATTTGTCTGGGTGCTTTTCTCCTGTTATACTAATATCTAATTGATGCGCAGATGAGAATAAAAGAGCTTTACTGGATTGGTCAAAACTTGTAGCAATAATTGAAGGAGTAGCACATGGACTTCATTACTTACATAAGCACTCTCGGTTGCTTGTCATACATCGAGATCTTAAACCAAGCAACATTCTCCTAGACAGCGAAATGAATCCAAAATTTCAGATTTCGGGCTAGCAAAAATATTCAGCTCAAATGACACTGAAGGAGACACTACAAGAAGAGTGGTTGGCACATAGTAAGTTTCATAGAAAAACTCCAATTGCAATTTTATGTATTAATATTTCGACCAGATAAGGTAATCTTGACATTTATCATATACCATTTTAGTGGCTACATGGCCCCTGAGTATGCTTCGAAGGGCATCTTCTCTATTAAATCCGATGTCTTCAGCTTTGGTGTTGTCATTTTTGAGATCCTTAGCGGAAAACGGAATTCTGGTAACCAACAATGTGGAGGTTTCATCAATCTGCTTGGATATGTGAGCTTATACACACAAACTTAAGCTTGCAAAATTGTCTTTTTTTTTCATTTGCTATACAACCTAATTTGTGTAATGGAATTGCAAACAGGCATGGCAATTATGGGAAGAGGGAAAGTGGATTGATCTCGTTGATGCATCATTGGTTCCCGATAGTCACTCGACAGAGATAATGAGGTGCATTAACATAGCATTGTTGTGTGTACAAGAGAATGCAGCTGATCGACCAACCATGGGAGATATTGTTTCGATGCTAGGCAGTGAGACTATGATATTGGCTGAGCCTAAGCAGCCAGCATATATCAATGTAAGGGTGGGAAATGAAGAGACGTCCACTGCTCCTGAGTCATGCAGTATTAATGATATGACTATATCTGCCACAATTCCTAGATAGTGGCTTTCCTCTGTCATGTTGTTAACTACTCCGTATCTCGTTGTACTACTCCCTCCGTCCGAAAATGTAAGGCCCCTTTGTTTTGTCCTAAGTCAATGTGTTTTAAGTTTGACTAAGTTTATATTAAAAAATATCAACATCCACAACACCAAATTAGTGTCATTATATTTGTCATGAAATATGTTTTCATAGTGTATTTATTTGATAGTGTAGATGTTGATATTTTTTAATATAAACTTGGTCAAACTTAAAACACATTGACTTAGGACAAAACAAAGGGGCCTTACATTTTTGGACGGAGGGAGTAGTATTCACAACAACATAAATGTTGTATGATTCATAAGTTTAAGTGGTGTTTCAAATGTGAGATTATGTACCCTAAAGAGTATAAAAGAAGGCTTCCAAGCTAGTTGGAGCACATAGTCAGTTGCTTTTCCCATACCTTTGATCCTATTTTCCTTTTTATTTTTTGCAAAATTTTACCTAACTTTAATCATGTGCATGCAGTAATTTTTCGAGGTAATTACACACGCAGTGTAACAACTTGTGTGGTGGGTGCAAACTGATACAACATGTTGAAAAATGGAATGACCTGGTCCAGGAACTTTGGTGGTGGGTTCATTTCAGTCCAAAACCAATCTGGAGCCGACACGTGGTGCTTCTATTTTTGCCAAAAAAACCCTAAAACTAAAAGAAATTACACGAATCGGTTCTCAGTAGTTCTAATTATTGAAAATAATTTAATCATTTTATTTATTGACTGGGCCCACCTGCTTGTCTGCATCCCCGACTACTTTGAACAGAAGACGTCACAGATAGAGTGTAATGTTGTCATAATTAAAGCAAACGTAGAACTTACTAACAAGCGTCTGAGATCCCTTCGATAAGGATACGCGGGTTGCTGCTACGGCTACGACAAACTTAAGAAGACCCCTTAACGTGTTTACTGATGACGAGGAGCCACTGAGACCTCCATCCGACTAAACCTAAGACCTGGTCGATCTAAGTCCGCGGCATACGGCATGACTCGTGAACCCAAGTCAAGGAAAGGGATGCAGAGTTTGACTAAGTTTACGAGGACCCTTGTGCCCAACAACATTCACAAAGCAGTTAAAATTCGAGAAGTAGAAGCTTTCAGAAAACAAAAATACTCAGATTAAGACAGAGTTACTAATCACAGTGTGTTACAAAGTTATTTTGGCAGACCAGATGCCTGGACACGATCGGCAAAAGCGTCTGCTACACCTTGCACAGCGTCAAGGAGCTCCTCCTCCTCACCGGCCGGCAGATCGGCATCGAGGGCCTCCAGGGGCAGCTTTGGGGACTGGCACTTCAGAAGAGCTAGACTTATGGCCAGAGCATCCCGCACACCCTGTTGTAGCTGGTCGAGGAGGAGCTTCTCGATGACTACCGTAAGATCGATGGTTTACCAATCGTCGACAGCACCCTTACCGGAATCAGTTGTCCCAAGGAACGACCTCAAATTAGGCATCTCTTTCGATATTGAAAAAAAATCTCTATTCTATTCCTGCCGGCCGGGAGCTGGTAGGACAAGTGTGAGTCAAGTGAACAATTTTAAGTCAAGAAATTAACTGGGTGACGCCGAGGTCGTTGATCGTTCAAACTAGTTGGAAAGCAACAGTCAGCAGCCTGGCCGGCCACTGCATAGACTTTCTTTCCATTCTTCCAGGTCATCGAGCGACATGGAAAGCCTGCGTGGCCGGCCGTGCCAAACACACGTACGCTCAGTGAACCTCCACAAGACCTGACTTCCTTTGCATTTTAAGCAACGACAAACAAAGGCAATTAGGACAGGCAGAAACCGTGCGTGGTCCTGCCGCACACGGTTAGCATGGCGGGCGTGCTGCTGCTGCTCCTCCTCATGCCGGCGTCGGCAAC
Source organism: Stipa capillata (assembly GCA_019208055.1). Taxonomy (NCBI): domain Eukaryota; kingdom Viridiplantae; phylum Streptophyta; class Magnoliopsida; order Poales; family Poaceae; genus Stipa; species Stipa capillata. Next base: position 189,916 of record JAGXJF010001992.1, on the reverse strand, counting down.
GGCAATCGGGCACGTCTGCGGCAGCGGCGGCAACTACACGGCCAACAGCACCTACCAGTCCAACCTCGCCGTGCTCAACGCCACCCTCCCTGGCAACACCTCCTCCTCCCCACAGCTCTTCGCCACCGCCACCGCCAACGCCACCGCCGGCGTGGTGCACGCGCTCGCGCTCTGCCGCCGCGACACCACCAACGCCACCGCGTGCAGAGAGTGCGTCGCCTCCTCGTTCAAGTACGCGCAGAAAATGTGCCCGTACCACAGGGCCGCCACCGTCTACTACGACTACGACGAGGAAGACGCCCTGCGGCCAGGCTGCCTCCTCGGCTTCTCCGGCGACGGCGGCTTCCTCAGCCCGGCGTCCGGTACCACCGGGAACGGTACATTCTTCCAGTTTTTTAACCCGGTGAACATCCCCGGCAACGCCGGCGTCGTCGCTGCCGCCGTCCGCAAGCTCCTCACGGAGACGGCGCGGGACGCGGCCGCCACGGCCAGGGGGTTCGCCACAGGGTTCATGGACTCCATTGGCAGGGCCACCCCGACAGTACTCTACTCCCTGGCGCAGTGCACGCCTGACCTGTCCGCCGGCGACTGCCTGGCGTGCCTCCGGCGGCTCGTCGGCACGGTCAACGCCACCAACTCCGTGCGCCTGGGAGGACGGATCTTCGTGCTCCGCTGCAACGTCAGGTTCGAGGCGTTTATGTTCTACGACGACAAGAACACGCGGCGGATTCCATCTCCATCATCCATCGCTCCGGCACCGGCGCCGGCGCCGGTTCCAACAGGCAAGAGTATGTGATGAACAATCCACGCGTGCAAAAAAATTCAAATATGCCGATGATCGATAAGACTCTTGATAAATTAGTTGGCATGTTATTATGACTTATGCTTTTTTTGAGGGAATTATTATGACTTATGCTAATTCGTGCATGGATGTTTAATTTTGAAGGACATGGAGTCAAACCTTGGGTAATTGCCTTATCGGTAGCTGCTCCTGTAGCACTAGTTGCACTCTGCTTCATCGTTTACTGTATTCGGCTTAGAACAAGGAACACAAAAGGTGGGTAAATTAGTTACTGAAATGCTCAACAGTATATATACTCCACTAAGTATAAAGAGTCATAATTAAAGAGATCGATATTGATAGCGCCAGTTCATAATTTTCAGGTAAAGGGACCTTACAAGAAAAACGTACTCACGAGTTTCAAGGAGGAGATGAATTAGTTTGGGAAATGGAAACAGAGTTGGCCGAGTTTTCAGTATTTCACTTTCATCAGATATTAGAGGCTACAAGTAACTTTTCCGAGGAAAACAAACTTGGCGAAGGTGGATTTGGCCCTGTTTATAAGGTAAATATATAACACCGTTCTGTAATCCTCATTTTCTAGACAATACAAAATGCATCCCAAACCTTGCCAGAGTATAGGAACGATGATTAAGAGGAAGAAAATTGATCCGAAGTGGTGTAAATGTGTTTTTACTCGGCACTAGGGAATCGTGAATTAATTTGTGCATCATAAAGCACCCCGGATTGTTGCATAATATTGATAAAAAAGTTAATTTTTTTTCCTAGGGCCACTTTCCTGATGGAATGGAGATAGCAGTTAAGAGACTTGATTCACAATCAGGACAAGGTTTCATAGAGTTCAAAAATGAAGTTGAGCTCATAGCCAAACTTCAACACAGGAATTTGGTTAGGCTCATGGGATGTTGCGCTCAAGGAGAGGAGAAAATACTGGTCTACGAATACTTGCCAAACAAAAGCTTGGACTTCTTCATCTTTGGTACATATTTTCATTTTCAGATTCATATGTTAGATACTGTTTGTCATAATGGTACCTTAAAAATTACTCAAATTAAGGTTCTCGGCTTTTGATTGTTTCTTTAGATGTTTTTTCCTCTGTTATACTAACATTTAATTTACGTGCAGATGAAGATAGAAAAGTTCTATTGGACTGGGACAAACGTCTTGCAATAGTTGTAGGAATAGCAGAAGGACTTCTTTACCTACATAAGCACTCTAGGTTGCGTGTTATACATCGAGATCTTAAACCAAGCAACATTCTCTTGGATAGCGAAATGAATGCTAAAATTTCAGATTTTGGACTAGCAAAAATATTCAGCTCAAATAACACTGAAGGAAATACTACGAGAAAAGTGGTTGGTACATAGTAAGTTTCATATGAATTACTCCACTTATTAACATTTATATTGCAACTCAACCATATAGTAATTTGACATGTATTATTACATTATTTTAGTGGCTACATGGCACCCGAGTATGCTTCCCACGGCATTTTCTCTATCAAATCGGATGTATTCAGTTTTGGTGTTTTAACTCTCGAGATCCTTAGCGGGAAAAGGAATTCTCATGAATGTGGAGCTTTCATCAACCTCCTTGGATATGTGAGTGCATGTTTACACATCCATATAACAAGAAAAAAAATGATTTGTTTATTATGTGTCCTACCTAAGTATTAGATGAAATTTCAAATAGGCTTGGCAATTATTTGAAGAGGAAAGGTGGATCGAACTCGTTGATGTGGCATTGCTTCCCGACGGTCATTCGGCAGAAATGATGAGGTGCATTAACATTGCATTGTTGTGTGTACAAGAGAATGCAGCTGATCGACCAACCATGTTGGATGTTGTTGCAATGCTAAGCAGCAAGACTATGATCTTATATAAGCCTAAGCACCCAGCATATTTCAGCTTAAGCACTGCAGGGAACGAAGAAGCACCCACTACTACTCAGTCCTGTAGTGTTAATGATGTGACTATATCTACGGTAACTGCTAGATAGTTTTTCTTTGTGCCAATGTTGTTTTAACTTAGATGTTGTATAGTGCATAAGTTTTTAAGTATTATATGAAGTGCACGACTTCTTCTCTATATTATAACTGTATTGTATTTTGTACAATGTATATAGCCAATCAAAACCATAGTTTGTTAATTGTACCAATATCTTTTCGTATCCTACCGATGGTTGTAGGGCATCGGACAACAGGTGTGGATTTTGTGCACACGGCGGCATTTGCCCCAATTGTGTAAAACCTGAATTTTAAATATACGTATAAGTTTCAAAAAAATCTGAAAAAATTTATACCGGTTTATGATGGAATGAAGCATGCACACGTAAAATTTTGTAAAATAATATGCTAATTTGTGACCTAGGTTAAAAAAACAAATATATATACTGTTCACGCATGTCTACTGTCCAGGACTGTTCATAACCTCCAATGTGTTTCCTTGTTTTTCTTTTGCACAGGTCACAAATAGATATATTATTTTACGAAAATTTAATCGTGCATACCTCACTCCATAATATACATGTATGAATTTTTTTAGATTTTTTAAAACTTAAATATATAATTTTTAAAATTTTAAAATAATAGGTGCACATGCACCTGGTGCATCCTGTGCCTTACCATCGGACAACCGAACAGTTGTAGGGTATCGGACCAGCTCTCCACCGTCCAGATTAAAAAAGGGGGTCGTTGGATGGGAGGGAGGAGCACGTCTCTATAGCGGTTACCGGAAGTCACTCCCAAATTTGTTTCCACGTGCGTATTATTGCCATAAATTACGATTTGTTTTCAACTAATAATAAATACGGTTTTGAAGGAAACTAATCTCGGTCTCATTTGTTTGATCGGACATTTCTATCATGCGATGGATATATATATATATATATATATATATATATATATAGATTCCCTAATCTACAGCTGAGAGTAGAATAACTAACCTGCGCGCCGGACCACCGACCGAGTCAGCCAGCCCAGACCCACCACGTCCCTCCTTGATTCACGTCCACTTCAGTACTGACCGTAAAAACTATTCAGTAGATATAGTAAATCTGTCCAACTATATTACTGTCGAACAGATCCCTCACAGTCACGTAAGTTCACATGTAAAATATGGTAATTTTATGTCTGTCGAGTAGTAAAACAACATGTGTCAGCGTAAAGTTCAGGCTGTAGTAAATTTTATATAAGGCGTGTCATAAAATTACTATTATGCGTACATGGTATTACGATCTCGCGGTCATCATTTTACTGCATGTCTAATTATTCCATACTAGAAAGGAAATATTTCTTCTGTTTGTTCACAATCACTTGCATAGCCGAGGTGGTCAGTAGAGAAGAGCAACATGCACGAGGTCTAGGGTTCGAATCCCGCTCCGTCTTTATTTTTTCAATTAAAACAAATTAGGGGATTATGTCTTCTATAATAGAAATATTTCTTCTATTTATTCGTAATCACTTGCATAGTCTAGTTGGTTAGAAGAAAAGAGCAACGTGCATGAGGTCCATGGTTCGAATCTCACTACCTCCTTATTTATTGAATTAAAACGGACTGTGCGTGACCGTGGAAGTGCTGCCAAAAAGTCGTAAAACTTTAAAAAAAATTTACTGTCGAAATGCGCGCGAGATAGTAAAGTTATGTATAGGATGTCGTAAAATCTATCACAAAATGTAGTAACAAGTCGTCAAACAACTCAGAAGTGTTTTACGGTCGGGATGCACGCGGGGCAGTAAAGTTGTGTACAAGATATAGTAAAATATGTCGCAAAATGTAGCAATTTTGAGTCATACTAAAATCTCAGCAGTAAAATCTCAGCACTAAACTTACCGTTCGACAGACATAAAATTACTGTCAAATTTAGACAGGAGTGGGTTTAGACGCTCGGGTGGCCTGGCTGGCTCGGGTCTAGTGCGTTTCGGCCGGAGCGCAGAATACGCTCACGCAGAATAGCTTATTCTGCGCTCCGGCCGAAACGCGCCAGACCGAGCCAGCCACGCGGAACAGTAATTTTATGTGTATCGAGTAGTAATTTTCGGACGGGATTTTACTGCTGAGATTTTAGCGTGACTCAGAATTACTACATTTGCGATAGATTTTACGATATCTTATACACAACTTTACTGCCTCGCGTGCATCTCGACTGTGAAAACCTTCTGAGTTTAGCAACTTTCTACTACCTTTTGTGATAGATTTTACGACATCCTATACACAACTTTACTATCTCACGCACATCTTGACAGTAAAAAAATTCTAAGTCACGCGCAGTCCGTTTTATAATTGAATAATAAATAATGAGGTGGTGAGATTTGAACCGTGGACCTAATACATGTTACTCTTCTCTTCTAAACCAACTAGACTATGCAAATGACTGTGAATAAACAGAAGAAATATTTCTATTATAGAAGAAATATTCCCCTAATCCGTTTTAGTTGAAAAAATAAGGACGAGGCGGGATTTGAACCCTGGGACCTCACGCATGTTGCTCTTCTCTACTAACCAACTGGGCTACACAAGTGATTGTGAACAAATGGAAGAAATATTTCCTTTCTATTATAGAACAATTAGACATGCAGTAAAATGATGGCCGCGAGATCGTAATATCGTGTACATATAATCATAATTTTGCGACACGCTTTATACAAAAATTACTACAGTCCTGAGTTTTACGCTGACACATATTGTTTTACTACTCGAAAGACATAAAATTACCGTATTTTACATGTGAAGTTACATGACTGTGAGCGATCTGTTCGACAGTAATATAGTTCGATGGATTTACTATATCTACTGAATAGTTTTACGGTCAGTGGTGAAAAGGTGGGACGTGGTGGGTTTGGGCTGGCTGGCTCGGTCGGTTGGCCAGCGTGTAGAATAGTTATTCTACTCTCAGCTGTAGATTAGGGAATCTATATATATATATATATATATATATATATATATATATATATATATATATATATCAAGTGTGATGGAAAAAAAATTCCTGCGTTGTGGAAATTTGCTTCCAATGCAATTAATTGAAGTGTTTCGGTCAATAAAAACTGGTGTCCAAAATCTATCAATTCGGTTTTGTTTCCAATGCTAGCGAAATTCGTTTCTAATGCATTTCAAATTTGCGATCCGTTTATTCCTCACAATTCCTTGTTTGGATTTGTTTTCCTGAATGTACATATGTGCTTCAATCTTCTCACTGCTATATAATTGTCCTTCGACCAGTATGACAATACGTTTCCTTGAACCTCTACATATTACTTCCATCTCCTAACCAACATATAAACGGTTTTGGAACAAGATTTTTCATGCTTCATCCCACACATATATTAGCTTCGATGTGCCATCATATAGTTTCCAAAAATAATTCACATAATTTCCAAACAACCATATATAAGGCGTATAAGTTTTGTCTTAAGTCAAAGTTTTCTAAGTTTGTAAAAAAATTATCTACATCTACAATACTAAATCAATATCAATACATCCACCATGAAATAAACTTTAATACTATATTTACTGGATATTGTAGATATCAATATTTTTATCTATAAACTTAGTCAAACTTATAAAACTTTGACTTAGAATAAAACTTATAAGCATTATATTTTGGAACGAAAGGAGTAGTACGGATGGAGCACAAAGCCTGAGAAGACCCGAGCCCCTAATTTCCTAACATATAATCAGCCAAGATGGAAACCTGATGGTGGCGAATCAACTCACAAAGCATGCGCCTGCCACGGGAGACTTCGTCCCCGCACTATCCTGCACGCGATGGTCCCCACACTAAGACGGAAAACCCACGGAGTGCCTAACCGCCCGGCCGGCGGCGACGGTACTATCATGGTAGCGAATGAAGCGCAATAGGCAAACCAGTGAGAGGCCTAGAGCAGGGACGGACAAACAATGAGGACCAGCACGGTGGCACCGCTGAGCACACATGAGAAGGTGGGCAACACCGCGCCACCATGAGGAGGGTGAGAGAGAGAGAGAGTGCAGCAAGGAGGTTCCAAGGAAGCAGGTGGCGAAATGCAAAAAAAAATTGACAAAATAACACATCTTGTTTGCACTTTGATACAAATGAGATACTTCGTGCCATTGACAGGTGGTCCCTAACCCCACATGTCAGTGACACAGGGTGTATTTATCAAAGCCAAGCAAAAGCGTGTCATATTTGATTGTTGGGCCGGCCTGCGATAGGCCTCGTCTTGGCACCTGCAGGCAGTTGGGCCGGCCTAGACACCCAACGTCTTCTTACCTATTTTCTATTTCGAATTTACTGGAAAATAGGATCCCCTAAAAAATAGGAAAGAAACAAAAATCACTCAATATTAAAAATGTATTTTCACCAGATAAATGCTCCATTGATTGGTAGGAGTTTTTACAAAATGCTATTTTAGACCAACATGAGAAAAATAAGACCCCATTATCCTATAAGCATTATTTACTGGTACATGGGAAAATAAGTTGTTCATATATATTTTTTAGAGTTCATATTGATTGTACTAAATTTTCTTCTGTTGGAATCAGAAATTACTAGTATAAGAAAAATAATGGTCACATGTTCACCGCATAGATTACGCTTCATTGTTTCTCACAGATGTTTCTATGACAGTAGTGAAATTTTGCTTCAACCAACGGTGGCATGCGCTTCTTTTATTCTACATACATTTTGCTCCAACCATTGCTGCCAGTAATAGGGATCGGTAGTTCGTACACACCGATCAAGTAGTTCATTAGACGCTCATGTATTTCAAGTTTTACTTTGGCCATCAATATATGACCAATCAAATATGAGCTATGTGCCATGAAAATTGTGGCATTCAATCTATGCTCGAAAGAAGTTTCAAATGGTATAATTTTTATGGCACATAATTCATATTTTATTAGTTAAATCGATGATCAAATTTAAACCTCGAAATTCGTGGGCATCTGATAAACTAGGACGAAGGGGAATAGTGTTGTTATGAACAATTAAATTATAGTTAGGCATCCGAATAGCTGGTATTAAACAGTTTAATTTATGTCTTGGCCCCTCCTTTTTTTTTCCTCCAAGCTCGCCCACAGCAAACGTGGTCAACCACAAGTAACTAAAGTCCTAAACTGGGTAGTAATCGTCAATAGAACACCAATGTAACAAGTAACAACTTGACCAATTTTACAAGTCACCACCTAATCCAATATACAACACCTAATGATTGTACCGTAAATCCTAAACTAGACCTGAACTAGTCAAGTCCTTTTATTTTCCAGTACCAAGTACTGCTCCTAGATAATTAAAATCTGTCAACAGTACAAGCACATTGCTGCACGATGCAGATCGAGGAGTTATAACCAAAGGTAGCTAAAGCTAAACTGAGAGCTTAATTAGAGATGTCGTTAGGAGCTTACTACAGCATGCTAATGAACAATTTGATGCTTTTGCTAACTGTATTCCTGGTCTCTACTACTTGCCACTTGATGAGGAGGATGAGATGCAAGAAGAGGCTGCCACCTGGGCCAGGGTTGGCTCTCCCGCTGGTAGGCCACCTCCACCTGCTCCGCAAGAAGCCGCTCCACGTCACGCTCGCCGGCCTCGCCGCGCGGCACGGCCCCGTCCTCTCCCTCCGCCTTGGCGGCCGCGCCGCCGTCGTCGTCACCTCGTTGCGGCTGGCTAAGGAGTGTTTCTCTTCGGAGCTCGACGTCGCCTTCGCCAACCGCCCACGGTTCCCCTCCGCGCGGGAGGTCTCGTTCGGCTACACGGGGCTGTCGGCCGCGAGCTACGGCCCGCACTGGCGCGCCATGCGCCGCATCGCCACCGTGCACCTCCTCTCGGCGCGCCGCGTCGACCTCATGTCCGACGCCGCCATCGCCGGCGAGACCCGCGCCATGGTGCGACGCCTTGCGCACGCCGCCGCCGCTGCCGGTGGCGTCGCCAGGGTCGAGTTGAAGCGGAGGCTGTTCGAGCTCTCGCACGACGTCCTCATGGAGGCCATCGCGGGAACCAAGGGCACGCGCGCTGCCGGCTCCGATGGCGATGACGCCGACATGTCCAAGGAGGCGCACGAGTTCAAGAGAGTGGTGGACGAGATCGTGCCGCTGCTCGGCATAGCGAACCTGCACGACCACTTGCCAGCACCGCTGCGCTGGCTGGACTTGGGGGGCGTACGCCGGAGGCTCACCGAGCTGGTGAACCGGAGGAACGCGTTAATCCACGGTCTGATCGATGCAGAGAGGCAGCGGCGGCGGCAGGACCACGCCGCCGACGAGCTGCTGCCGGAGCCGGAGTCGAAGAGCATGATCGGCGTGATGTTCTCGCTGCAGGAGTCCGATCCGCAGCTGTACACGGACACTTTCATCGCCGCTCTAGTCACCGTGAGTAGTCTACTGTCTCTTTCTTCTACTTGTTCTTCTTGTACGTTTACGACCAATGCAAATATCCATGCTGCTCTGCTCTGGTCTGTGAAGAACCTCTTCGGCGGCGGGACGGTGACGACGTCGGCGACCATGGAATGGGCCATGTCGCTGCTGCTCAACCACCCGGACGCGCTGCGGAAGGCGCGAGAGGAGGTGAGCGCGCGCGTCGGCCACACCCGCCTCCTCGGCAGGGATGACCTCCCCCACCTCCCGTACCTCCGGTGCGTCATCAGCGAGACCCTCCGGCTCTACCCCGCCGCGCCGCTGCTATCGCCGCACGAGTCGTCTGCCGACTGCAGCCTCCACGGGTACCACGTCCCGGCGGGCACCATGCTGCTCGCCAACGCCTACGCGATCCACAGGGACCCGTCCGTTTGGGACGACCCTGACGAGTTCAGGCCGGAGAGGTTCGACATTAATGGCGCCGACGGCCAGCAGGGGATGATGCTGCCGTTTGGGATGGGGAGGCGGAGGTGCCCCGGAGAGAGCCTTGCGTTGAGAACCATGGGGCTGGTCCTGGGGACCTTGATCCAGTGCTTCGACTGGGGCAGGGTGGCCGGAGACGAGGGAGATGGAGGAGAGGTTGACATGACACCATCCTCTGCCAAGATCTTGTATAAAGCTGTTCCTTTGGAAGCTCTCTGCAAACCACATGACAACATGCGGGCTATGCTTCACAAGATCTAGCTAGTCCACCAAGTCCTTAATTCCAGCAAATCATTAAGACATTCATGTGTATATGCATTGTTGTAAAACAAAACTAATTAACGAGATCGATGCATGCGTAATATTGCTCCACTCAAACCATGCAATTGTTGTGCAAAGTGAAATCAATGATGGGGGAGTTCAACGCCTGAGGTGAAATTATCAGTTTTGAGTTTTTCAGAACCAGTTCCCTATATAGGTACTGTAGGGATAACATATAAACGCATTCATAGGACATTTGATAAGATCTTGAGTTCTTGAGTCATATTACATATCTATGCATGTACCAACACCTCATGAATAGCATCCTTCCAGGGAAGCATGCTTGCACTTGGGAACAGTCTGCAACATTCATGATTAAATCCTCAAAGCTCTTGTAGATTTGACAAACCATTCGCTTATCCGGCCCCATCTCATCATAGTGGCCGCTACAAATCCGATGCCAAATCTCATTGACTCTTCATCAGATTTTCTGTTCAGGTATGCAACTGCCTTATCTCGAGCGCTCTTGGATTTCTTTGACTTGCGCGCACAGAGATCATCTGAACTAACAGGATCAGGGGATTCTTCTCTTGCGCTGGAGGCTGCAGTGTGTGTGCTAATATCTGGCAAACAGTGGGATTTTTCTGCGGTTGGCTGAAACTCTGCAAATCAACCACAAGTTGTAAGTACATGCTACAGTGCTTAACAGAACTGCACAGAAAGGAAGAAAACTGATACCTTTTTAATTATTCAGCAGGAACTTCCTTTCTGTTATACTTGAGCAGCGTTGAATAACCCCTGGTAATATGCACATACAGCAAACACGTCACAAGCACCCAGTGAAGACATTGTAGCCTCTGAGAGTAACATGGATATGCTAATCAAGTCGTTTATCAGCATTCACTGCAAGCAAATTTAGGTGCTGCTTTACAGTTCAGGGCTTTTTTATGTGAAAAGAAAGGGCAAGTAGTTGACCTTTAGCTCTAACTGCCTTAGTTTTGCAAATGAAATAGTAAAACATTTGAGCGAGCATGCTTACTACAATCATCACAAACTGAAAATAGACATAACCATCACACCAATTATGGTTCAGGTTTCATCAATCCACACACCTCCAATGCAAATGGAACCGAACATTGATCTCCTACATATGTTCACTAGTTCCTTCACATGAAGCGTGCCCACGGGAAATGAAGAGGTGGCTACCATGGAGTCCATGGTGGACACTGGAAGCGATCACCATTGCTGAGCACTTCGCCGGGCAGATGAGGACTCATGCTGTTCTCTCCCACAGCTCACGTTTGGTCGCAGCAGTTCGCTCGCGGGGGGCGACGAGAGTGTCAGTGCAACGCTCTTCGTCATGCGCACCACCTTCCAGCCGACTTCAACATGAAAACGGCAACAAGCTGAGGCAGTTGGATCACAGGATATTGCCCCGGAACGCAATCTCTCTGCGCCGGCCAGCATTCGGGTGGGTCAGCTTTCCAGCCAACACACAATTCACAACTCTGCATCGACAAAAAAATTGTTTTTTTTTGTGATGAAATGAAGGACAGAGAAATAATAACTCTGAAATATGAGTGATAGCATGCATGTCACAGTAGAACCTGAAGCAAGTAACAAATTACAGCAGCAGGCTTATGTTCGAAGAGCACGCCAGCACAACAAGCAAGTACATCTAGCCATCTAGGACAAACATCCATACGGCTTGGTGCATGATAGAACTGCAGATATGAGTTCTACAACCAGGAGTACACTAATAAACTTTAGAACCAAAGGCAATATATGTTGGAAGTCATATTACATCTCGGTACCTGTACGGCTGCACCTTTCCAGGAAACCATGCTTGTAATTGGAAACAGAGTGCCGCATTCATGATTCAGTCCTCAAAGCTCTTGCAGATTTGACAAACCATTCGCCGATCCAACCCCACCTCATCAGAATGGCAGCTGCAAATCCGACGCCGAAGCCCAGCCCGACAAAGAGAAACAGGATGACGTCCAAATAAGAGGACTTCTCCACATGCGCCGCACTTGGAGGAGCAGGCGAAACGCCACATGGGTTGGACAACGGCAGTCCGCACAACCCCAAATTCCCTTCGAATGAATTACTGTCAAATGTGGAGAATTGGGTTGAATGCGGTATCTTCCCCACCAACTGGTTGTCAGACAAGTTCAGGATGCTCAGAAATGTGAGATTTGTTAGCTCTTGTGGAATCTCCCCTGAGAGGTGGTTGCAAGACATGTCTAGTGACTCTAGATCACTCATGTTGCCAAGCTGCGATGGAATGGTGAAGGCATTGTGTGACATGTTCAGTACACACAGTGAAACAAGTCGTCCAATCGATGCAGGAATGGTGCCTTCCAGCCTATTGTTTGAGAAGTCCATTACTGTTAAGGTGGTCAGGATCCTTTCAAATGTCACGTCGGACCCCTTGTACGTGATCTCAATAGAATCTTGGTAGAATTCCGCCATACCTGATAAGTTTGTAGCACGGACAATATCTCCGGTTCTATTGAACTTGGCCATCATTGATTTCAACAGCCCAAACCATTCTGAATTCAAATTGCCGGAGAAGTTGTTCAAGGCAAGATCAAGAATTTGCAAGCTAGAGAAGTACCCTCTGGATTGGTGATTCCCAATATCACCATCTACGGAACCATAGAATCGGTTGGATCTTAAGATAAGAACATACAGATTGGAAAGCTCCCCTAGCCAAGATGGGAAAGTATCAACTATTAGATTGTTTCCAATATCAAGAACCTCCAATTTATTGCAGTTAGAAAGTGTCCTCGGAAGCGGACCCTCAATCTTATTGCCATGTAAATCTATTGTCTGGAAAGTGCATTCATTTGTAATATTGGATGGCAACGTCCCTTCAAAGTGATTCTCTCTCAAATTTAATACGCTCCGTTGAGCATTTTCTATCAGACAGGACGGTATCGGCCCGCTAAAGTTGTTATATGATAGGTCAAGGACATCCAACATGGAATCGCAAACTGTATTTGGTATATATCCATTTATACTATTGTTGGACATACTGAGATAGTTGGTGTGAGTGAGATACAGAGTGAAGTTTGGAAGAACAGAAGAGAAAAAATTATGCGAATAATCCAAATATTCTGATGATGAGTTTGGCATAGGAATCTGTCCCTGAAGCCCATTGGAACTAAGATCAAACACTTCCAGGGACCTACTGAATGGAAGAACATATGAAATAAGTTGCATACCGGTGAACATGTTGTGTGAAAGATTTAGTTGTAAAAGGCTATTGTTCCATCTCTCCCATATCAACTTTGGTATATCCCCAGTGATTTTGTTGCAAGAAAGGTCTAAATAAACCATGCTGTCAAGATGTGTCAAAATACTAGGAAATTTGGTTATATTGCAACATGCAAGTCCCAAATCGTCCAGTCCAAACAGAGAGGTAGACAGAGAGTTATTGCCTTCATCAATCATAACAGACAACTTACTGTGTGAAAGAAGCAAAGAAGTGAGCTTTCTTAACCTCCAAAAGGATGAAAGATCCACTGAATCTACAAAGTTGTTCAAGTTGATTTCTAGCTGAGTCAAACTTGTAAGTTGAAAGAACGACTTAGGAAACTGTCCTGTCAATCCATTACCACTCAATACCACAGTCACCAGGCATGAAGATGCCGCATCAAACTCTTCTATAGGACCAGAAAGTTGGTTCCAATCAAGAAACAAGAAGCGCAGTGCTGGAAGAGCGAAAAGAGATGCTGGAATTTCCCCTGCAGGAAGAGCGGAAAATATCATAAGATTACTCTTCTCCAACTGCAGTTTACAAGTAAGGCATACCTAATTGACACAAGAATTCCCGAACCGATCGAATACTGTAAAGAAAAAAGAATTCCCGAACCGAATAATCTAAAATGATAAGCTCATCTCTTATCAACAAAATCTATGTATTCAAATTAAAGCTTGTACGATCGACTCCTACCATCTTCACTACCCATCCACCCTATAAAATGGTCAAGATCTAAGCTGGACGAGCCACCATATATAAGTTAATTATGAGGTAAAAGCCCATTTTCCGAGTTTGCAAAATAACCGCTCGCCTTAAAGCACAAGAGTTTTGGCTGTGTGCATCCATGATGCAGAGGGCAGGAGCAATAAAATCTTTCATTATCTTAAAAAAAATAGTTTTATCTGACATGCCAGATTTTTAGGCTGTGTGGACCATCTTGTGTTTGTACATGCATTGCTGACCCAGCAGGAAAAATGAATACATTTCATCATCTTGTTGAGGCTCCTATCTCATGCTCTAACCGGATTGGGCTACTTGCAAAACACCGAGCCCTACTGGCACTACCGGAATCACGATGTTTGCCGAGTGCCGGAAGGTTTGCCGAGTGCATAAAATCGGGCACTCGGCATAGAAACCCATAAACCGAGTGTCCACGTCAAAACACTCGGCAAAAACACAACACTCGGCAAACAAGCTATTTACCGAGAGCCCTCATCCTGACACTTGGCAAACAAGCTCTTTGCCGAGTGCCATACGAAAAACACTCGGCAACTATATAGACACGTGCCCTTACTCCCCGTGGTTGACGGAGAGGCGACGGCATGGTTCCTTTGCCGAGTGTATTCCGTCGGGCACTCGGCAAATAAGCGGCCCCGTTAGCACTGTTCATGTTTACCGAGTGTCCTCTTTAGGGCACTCGGCAAACCTTTTTTTTAATTGTTTTCTTAGTTTCAATTATGAAATTATTACTTATATAGTGGACCATTTTGTTCCATTATTTATTCTCTATTATTTTATTTCTTTCTTTTCTTTTCTTTGCTTTGTTTTTTCTCTTTTTTTTTCTTTCTTTCTTCTTGTGTGAGGTTTGCATTCGAAGCGACCGCTGCTTCGTCGGTTAGCCTTAAAATTTTTTCTACAGTCAACATACACCAATACATGTATCATGTCAAACTTTGGCATTTTCCAGGGTCCGGTTGCTATATTTAAGCCATTAAATGCATTTCTAGGCCTTTAATGGATATAATTCAAATTTGATCTGCAGGTACATGAAATAATCGCCAGAAATGGGTTGAAAAATCTTATTGGTGGTCTTTACTGTATGTTTAGGCCTTATGTAAGGAAAGAAGAGGAGTCCTAGACACCAGGTGGCCAAGACTCGGGCAGCAACATGGTGGTTATTGGCATTTTAATTCTCAAAAATTCAAACCAAACCCGAAAATCACGAAACTTGGCATGGTGTCATGATATGACCCCTGGAGGCTGTGGTAAAAATTTTAAAATGTTTCGCAAAAGTTGTCACGTAGATTGCTTAGAAACGGAACTATCTCCGAGGAAGAAACAAGGTTTCGAGAGTGAACAGGTCAGGTTTGCATGCGAAGCGACCGCTGTTTCGTCGGTTGGACTTGAAAACTTTTCCACAGTCAACATACACCATTACATGTGACATGTCAAAATTTGGCATTTTTCCGGGTACGTTTGCTATATTTAAGCCATTAAGTGCATTTCTAGGCATTTAAATTTTAGAAAATATTAAATCAATTCAAAAATTATGGAAACTCCTACAGAAAAACTTATATGTAGTATATTACATGTAAAAAATATATTGAGCTATATAAGATAAAAAATGTATTAGGTATACAAGTATTGCATTTGTGCAAGTCATATGGAGGGTCTTTGCCGAGTGTTACACTCGGCAAAGTTGTCTATTTGCCGAGTGTCTAGCCTGACACTCGGCAAACAGGGAGACACGTGGCAACCTGTATGTTCGTGCAATTCATATGGAGGGTCTTTGCCGAGTGTCTAGTCTTCGACACTCGGCAAACACGGAGACACGTGGCAAGCTGTTTATTCGCAAGTTATATAATTAGAGTTTGCCGAGTGTTCGGGGTTGGACACTCGGCAAACATCTGATTTGCCGAGTGTTCGTTCTTTGACACTCGGCAAACAGTTGATTTGCCGAGTGTCCGAGTGTTGACACTCGGTAAAGTTTCGGAGTATATGGTTTCCCCACCCCGCGCGCGGCGGTCAGATCTATCCCGCACGCGCCTCCCTCCTCCCTCCTCCCTCCTCTCCGCCGCCCCCTCCTCCCCTCCGGCGCCCCCGCCCCCCTCCCCCTCCTCCCCTCCGGCGCCCCCCTCCACCTCCTCCCTCGTCCCCCGCCGCCCCCCTCCACCGCCGCACCCTCCTCCCCGCCGTGTCCTCCTCCCCTCCGGCGCCGCCCCTCCCCCGACCCCGACGCCACCCCGCCGCCATCGCGGCCTCCTCCCCGCCGCGCCCTCCTCCTCGCCGCCCCCTCCTCCCCTGCGGCGCCGCCCCTCCCCCGACCCCGACCCCGCACGCCGACGCGCCCCAGGACCCGCACGGCGGACTCGGCGGCCGCCGGCGCCGCAGGGGGTGCCGCTCGCGCCGCCAGCTCGACGCCGCCGCCTCCACGCCCCAGGCTCGCCGGCCTCCTCCACTGGCGCCGTCCCCGAGCGCGCCCCGTCCTCACCCTCCGCTCCAGGTCAGTGTTTTCTAGAATAAATCCCTTGGATGCTTTTGCAATTGCTTCAATAGAGCCAATAGCTTGGGCAAGCTTTGAAATCAGCATGGCGTGAACATAGTTTATGGACAGACATATCCATTGCACGCACTGAACACAAGAACACTAGACACCTTCACCTATAGATTTAGATGGACGTACAGCATGCAAGTTTTATCCATTGCTTGCTATCAGATTGGCCCTGGCTCTATATGGTGTTAATGTAATATTATATCTTGGTTCCAAGTATGACTTGTATGGAGAGCATGCATCCATCAATCTCTGTCTCTAGCAGGTGCTTGAAGCATGGCAGGCAGAGGCCGGGGAAGACCCCCAAAAAGAAGGCAGGCGGGCAGGGGTAGAGGAGGTGGTCGGGCAGCGGAGGAGGAGGAGGAGGTGGAGGAGTAGCAGGTGGAGGAGGAGGAGGAGGAGGAGCAGGAGGAGCACGAGGTGGAGGAGGAAGGGCAGGGGGCTCACTCCGACGGAGCATCGCAGGGGGGTACCTCCGGCTCTTCAAGGTCCCAAGTCTGGCTGCGTGGACCTTCAGCCCTCCCCAAGCGACCTATTGCAGTCCACAAACGACCTATCATTCAACCAGATGGAGACTTGTAAGTGGCTATCTCGACTCTTACAAATTACTACCTTTAGTATTTCAACACATACAAATGACTGTGCTTTCCATTCTGCAGGCATTGGATTCAAGTTGGGGGTGGTGAGCACTCGCGACATGTCAACGGCATCCTTGGACTTCTGATCAGGGAAAATTTCCCTGGCTTGGTTAGTAGAAAGGGAAAAGAGGAGCCAGCCTGGACATGGGCCCACTATGCCGTCGCGCCGGATGCAGAGGACCGGTCTGGAAGGAGGTTTGCCAACAGAGCCGAGCGGGTGAAGGCCGAAATGTGGGTAAGTATCTTTCACACTATACATCTGTCAGTACTAAAAAATCTTGGGAAATATTAAACTCATGATTTGATCCGTTGCGGCTATATGCATGATTGTAGGATTTCTTTAGGCTCGCCGATGGTTTCGAGGTACATGCAGACGCGGTCCTGGAGAAGGAGGCGAAGAAACTTGTGCACGATATGCACTACGAGGCGCGCGTCCAGGCCGTGGTTAAATATTACGCGAAACATCTTGGAGAGAAGGTCTTGAAAAAGGATGCGCGGACCATGTATCTCGAAAAGGAGGAGTACATGCACGTAAGTAACATTAATGATTATTATCCCTTGGATGACTAACACTTAATTTCTTACTCATATGATGTATTTGTTTATTTAGGTGGTTCCGCAGTGGTGCGCTAACCACCTTCCGTGCTGGGAGCAGATGGCGGCTCTGTGGTCAAGTGATGAGTGGAAGAAGAGACACGAGGAGAAAAGGGAACAGCGATTGGAGATGGGCGGCCCAGCACACCATCAAGGCAACCTCTCCCTGCGTGGTTACCAGAAAAGATGGGTATGCAATGTCATCTATTTCTTTCCATCAATTTCCTGTTTACGCGCGGGGGTTCCCTTTATTAATCTTATTGCTTTCTGTCGCAGGAGAAAGATCATCCTGGTCGGCAGCTCTCCGACTTTGAGACATACATGTTGGCCCATAAGTCCAAGGACATTGAGGGACAGTATTGCAACCCCCACGTCGCGGCAAGGGTGGACGGATACAAATCAATGGTATCTGAGCTCCACGGGCCAGAGTATGTTCCGGAGGAGCATCCCATTGATCCGGTTGCGGTGATGATGGCGGGAGGAGGCAAGAAGCATGGCCGGTACTGGCTCGCCGACAGCCTGATCGATACGGCGTCCACTCCGACTCTCACTCAGATCCGATCTCAGAGTACGAGTTCGACTCCTTCGGTACGCCCTCGCCCAAGTGCTACTTCGTACCGGTTGAGCAAACTCCAGGTTAGTCCAATTTCATTCATCCTCCCGGGTCTTTACATGCTTGCATTCCTACGATAATGAGATTCCTATGCCGAGTGTCGGCTTTGACTCTCGGCAAATCGTTTGCCGAGTGCGCGATATAAAACACTCGGCAAACAGGGCTTTGCCGGCAGGGTGTATGCCGAGCGGTGTTTGCCGAGTGTTACACTCGGCAAACGGTTTGCCGAGGGCTTTTCGGCCTTCGCCGTGTGCCTTTTGCACACGGCAAATTCATGGATTCCGGTAGTGTGGCTACAGCCGACAACCACCGCCAAATGTGCCACGCCACCCCTAGCGCTGTCTAACCTCCAGGTTCAAGCCACCTCCATGCATGTAAATTACATCAACACTCAATATAGCTAATATAGCATTAATAGAAAACATTTTAGTAGAAACAGAAATAATAAAGTAACCACAAATTACATTAAACAAGTATGCAAATACTATATCTCATATCGAATCTAAGAAGCCCAATGATTTTAAATAAAGTAGCTAAGTAAATGCTCTTACTGTGGCTAAAGAGATTCATGCTCACTTTGTTTCCAACTAAATATCCTTATAACATAACAAATAACCTAAGCATAACCAAAGAAGAGGGTATTATCCTCATCGAATGCTTTAGTTGGACTAGGCCTGGGCATGTGCAACCGGTGCAACAGCACAGGGCCCCTGTGGACGATGGAGCGCCGTCCACCAAGAGCCCGATTGTTTGGATCTGTACAAACCCTCCCCAATTGCAACAGTCAGTATACTCTCAAAAAAAATTGCAACAGTCAGTAGAAATCCTCTATTATACAGTTCCAAATTTCCCTATTCTTTTCCCTGAATAAAAGTTATTTTTTCTTTCTCGAGTTTGTGTTTTGTAATGTATTCGTAACAAGTTTAGAGAGAACATATTTCTATATATGATGTGTTCTTAACTTTGCAATTGAAATTAAAAAAATAAGTGTTTTATAATTGTACGTGTACAAGGCCCCACTTTATTGTCTTGCACAGGGCCCCTCAAGTGTCAGGACCGGCCCTTCTCCCATATAAATTTGAGTTTCTACATGCATTAGCTAGGTTACCATGATATGCTATGCAATAAATACATGTTAACTAATTCTATCCGTGCAACTCTACTGCATAATGATATTGGTAACATAAATTGGTTGGAAAAATAAAAACATAGTTACACAGTGAAAAAAAAATGTTATGGAGGAACGGTAAAATGTCATTCTGATATTGTAGAACATGTATTTGATAATAAAACCAGAATGCTAGAATTGCTTATGTGGTTATACTCTTTTTTGAGGAATTAGAATACAAGTACCTAGAAATAGAATATAGGTTTCTTTTAGCCATTCAGTTTCTTGTACCTATCAGGTTTTTTCATTGCTCGGTTGCTTCTCGAAAATACAATCACAGTGGTAACTTGAATTTTGATTTATAATCTTACCGCTCACATATGTATGCGCAAGTGTCAATCCTACCAGCCGAGTCAAATTGACAACTGAACTTGGTATCCTCCCAGAAATGCTCCCGCCTTCAATAGTTAGCTGTGTCAATTCCTTGCGTTGCCCAATTGCATAAGGTATTTGCCCAGAAAACCGACTTCCCGAAATAACCATGCTTTTCAAGTTAGTCAGACTGCCAATTGAAGATGGTATAGCCCCAGTGAACTCACAATTAGCGATTACCAATATTTTCAACTCTCTGAGGTAGCCAACTGCAACCGGCATTGTCCCGCATTCCTCACAATTCTCCATATACAAGCTTCTTAAATTTGTGAGGTTGCCTATTGAAGATGTCAATGAACCATGCAATTTGCCTCCGTACATATCCGGCATTTCCAAGTTTTGCAAGTCAATAAGATTGCCAATTTCAGGCAATATGGGCCTAGGGAGGTTACCAACCATCGTCAAGCTTCTCAAGCCCTTCAGATTGCCAATGGAGGAAGGTATTGTCCAAGAGAAGTCGCATTCATAGAGTGCCAAGCTCCTCAAGTTCTTGAGTCTTCCAATCCATGACATAAGGAGCACCTAATGGGCCGCGGCCCATTAGGGTTGAGGAAGTCGGCCAGGCAGAGAAAAAAAAGAGAGAGAGAAAGAAAAAGAAAGGAAAGGAAAAAATAAGGGGGGGGGGAGAAAAGGAAGAAAAGTTAGAAAAAAGAGAAAAGGGAAAAGGAAAAGAAAGGGAAGAAAAGGAAGAAAAAGAAAGAAAAAAGGGGGAGAGGGAAGTCGTCGGTCCGGCCCGTGCGCTAACCTCTCAGAATTGGTGCGCCGGTTAGGACGGGCGTCGCTCGACCGCCCAAATCGGCAAGGGGCTACTGTTGAGGGAAGGGTCCCCGCGCTACCCTGAACCGATGGGCTTCTCTGTAACAGCGTCAAGGTCACACTCCATCCCTGCGAACGTCAAGGCCACGCTCCGTCCCAGCGGACATCGAGGCGTCGCTTCGTCCCGATGGACGTCGGAGCCATGCTACGTCCCGGCGCCCAGGACAACACGTCGCCGAAGCAGTGAGTGATAGGATACCAGAGCATCAGAATATTCCACGAAGATCCTTATAAAAGACCAAAATAACCTTGAGGGTGTATTGTTGTCCGAAGGGCATAATTGTAATCTCGTCTTTTCTATCCTCAAACCCTATAAATACCCCCCATAGGGGTAGAGAGGGAGATCTTTTTGACGTGAAAAACTGTAAGCACCGACATAAACACAAGAGTTTTCACCTCGCCTCGACACGAGGGTTTCTACTTTCCCCCGACGGGAGTGTTTCCCGTTCCGCCTTGTCGGATACGATCTCGCGCGCTCCTCCTCGACAGAAAATACACTTGCTTGTACTCCTCTGGTACTCCCGAAGGTCAACGTAACCGACCGGGGGTGCCAAAGTACACTGTCTAGTCCCGTAGCTACGACACAAGGCAAGTGAACATTTACACTTACAACAGCGAAACAGAACATGCGTCATGTATTAACCAGCTTTCTCTCTTCCCACGTCATGCATCTTATGTATGGCTTGGCCTAAAAAGGAATCTGATGCATACCCGGTGTTCTAGAATCCTACAAAGCAAAATTGAAATGTACACAATGACAAAGGAGAAAAAAAGGGTCTTGGCAAGTCCTAGAAAAAACTAGCCGATGTTCCAGGAGGATATCAAGCTATGCATAATACATACATATAAACAAGTAGAAGTGAACAGGATAATAAGATGACACCCGGTGCTTGAAAGGGCTGGTTAGAAGTCCAGGTTCATGTTGTTCAATTTGAATTCAATACTTTTCAACAAAACGCTCATTGTACCAGCTCATACGCACAACCATTGTTTGGTCGATGACGACCAGTACTTTGTTCTGAACATTGTGGTTTCGTTTCTATGAAATGGAACCGGGGAATCGATCCCTGATGATCTAAAAAAATACGCACAACCATTAGACAGATGGGTGTCCTCTTCAGTGTGCAACCCGTTACTTTCAGAAGTAGACACGCCCAAGTTAGACAGGGACAGGTCAAACTCACATCTTTCAAGGCAATCAAAGCCCAAAGGTCATGTTAGACAGATCAGTTGACCCAGGATGTGAAAGTTGGGTATGACAACCTCGACATACATCATTCCCTTGACTCAAATCAGTCCAGCCTTCCCAGTGACCATTTGTAGGTTGTGAGTTTCTAGGTTGTTGGAGTGACATCTGTTCATCAGGTGGGAGACCAAGTGAGGAAGGGCCGATGGGGAACTAGGGATTGAACGGGGCCGGAACGAGAAAGGACCAGACCCTGTGATAGAATGGAAAGAGGGTCCACGCGGTCGTTCGTAAGCTAGTGTTTTTGGTGTACAGAGACACCGAAAATATTCATACTACAGTATAGTTCTTTTTTTTTCTCGAACACGCACCCAAATGCGTGTCGTTGTGTATTAGAAGGAAACGTCAAGATGACGCAAGAGTACAAAGGGCTGAAACTCAGCAAAACGAAAACAAGACGCCAAAGAGCAAACAAAACAGAACAGAACCCAAAAGAAAAAGAGAAAAGTACTAAAACCGAACTGTACAAGGGCTGAGCTAGGCAACCAATTCGGAGGCCGGCCATGCTGGGGCAATTGTCTCAGGGCCTCGCATAGGATGGACTCCACCAGCTCCTTGCAACATGGGTTGGCGTTATCGAACACGCGATCGTTGCGCAATTTCTAGATGCACCAGAGGGTCAAGGTGATGAGCGACCTGGCGCCCTTGAGCATGGTCTCGTCAGCACGGTCAGCCGCCTTCTCAAACCAGGCCGCAAATTCCTCGTCAGGCTGTGGCGCGACGGCTTGTAGGGAGAAGGCAGACAACACCTGGAACCAGACCTGGCGTGAGAATACGCAGCCGGTGAGTAAGTGCGCTATGGTCTCGTCCTCCTGATTGCGAAGGGGGCAGACACGCTGGTTTTGGAGGCCATGACGCTCAAACCGATCAGCAGTCCAACAGCGATTCGCTGCCGCTAGCCAGGTAAAGATCTTGCATTTGGTCGGAGCCCAGCCTTCCCAGATCGAGCGCCAGTGCGGAGATTGCTCCATGCCCTCAAACAAGGCCGAGTACGCTGATTTGGCCTGGTACAGGCCCGAGGTCGAGAAGTTCCAAATGAATTGGTCATCCTCGGCGCCAGGCGGGCTAGGGTGTGCGTCGATAACCTCAGCTAGATGGATGAACTCGACGATACCCTGCACATTGAGCGCCGCCATGATGTCGGCGATCCACCTCCTGTCAGCGCGTGTACTGCCGCTCCGGACTTCACTATTTTGACCGTAATTTTCAAACGTTTGTTGGAATGATACAACGTACATGCCGTTGAAAAGATATTGATTAGCCGCAGCTTTTTCATATAGCACATTTTCACAAATTCTTTATGGTTTACGAGTAGTTTTACAAATACTAAAATCCATATCAAACGACATTGCACTTGTTTTAGTATAACTTTCAAACCGTGTGTCCGAATGATATAAATCATATACCGTTGGAAAGATATTGATTAGCCACAACTTTTTCGTATAATACATTTTCACTAATTTCTTACGGTTTAGGTGCAGTTTTACAAATACTAAAATTAGGTCAAATTTCTTTCTAGTTTTATGCGATTTTTATCTAATTTTAAAACATGACTTTCGAACTACTCGTCGGAACAGGGTAATTCTTATACCGATGGAAAGATATTGACGAGACACAACTTTTTTGTATACAAAGTTTTCCCTAATTAATTATGTTTTACGAGCAGTTTAATAAATACTAAATTTCATGACTAAAGGAGAAAGACAGAGTATTTCCCGAACCAAACTTTTTTGTATTTCCTGACGTTCTTGTGTGTACTTCTGGGAAGAACTTTTTTTGTCGGAACGTACTTCCCGAAACAGGAAGTATGTACTTCCGGACGTTCATAATTATACTTCCTGAACTAGAGGTGTGCACTCCCTGATGTTTTTGAAGTGTACTTCCTATGTTAAGTGACGGTGCACTTCCCAAGTTGAAGACGTGTACCCCCCATGACTGTGCATGCGTACTTCTTCTCCACGTACTACTCGTACGTGTTTTGTGTATTTTCTACTCCACCGATCAGCGCGTATTTTTACTTCCTAGGTCGTGCGTCTACACTTCTTTCATGAACTACCCGACAAAAACATTGAACTTCCCGGAAAAATGTGAACTTACTCGCGCGGACGAAGTGAACTTCCTCACATGAAATTGAACTTCCCCACAAAAAAAGTGAACTTCCCGACAAAAACGTGAACTTCCCGACCAAAAAAGTGAACTTCCCGGAAAAAATGAACTGCCCGCGTGGATGAACTGAACTTCCCGACAAAAAAAGGTTAAGTCTAGAGACGACGTACTGTGTACTGTCATAAAATGCATTGTGTCTGCTCGTACAAGCCAATATAGTTTGTACTGCTCGTCGGAAGTAATCCAAACTAGTAGAGTTGAGTTCTAGTTGGATTAGAAGAGGAGTTAAGAGTAGGATTAGGACTCCTAGTTCTAATTAGTTTATATGAGGTTTTGCACCAATATAAAGGGGACAGGTTATAAGGACTAAACACAACGAAAATAAGATTTGTGAGGAGAAATAAAGATAAACAAGAGCATGTGAGGTGCTTTGGGCAAAGTATTCGTGATCGTGTGTTTTGTGATTTATTTCATGTGATCGATCCTTAGACCAAAACTCAACAAGTGGTATCAGAGCCCAGGTGCCCAGATACAAAATCTCAGAGACCTCACGGTTGTCGGTCATGGTTGGCGAGCTGGAACGCTAGTGTTAGCAGGCTCGGGTATGACCGATGTGTGAGGAGAAGATTCGTTGGGTTTAGTCCCACATCGATTGTGGACAGAGACAGAACACGACTTATAAAGGTGAGGGTAGCCCCTCCTATCAGGCTAGTTTTTTAGGAGGAGAGGACCCAATACCTCTTATAAGCTTATGTTGCTCTGTGGTTGGACCTAGAGCACAATAGGGGGTTGGAAACGCTGGTTTAGCGGGCCCAAGATTGCGTAACATCAACTACGTGTATACTGCATGCAATAAATTTTTAGTGCACTTCACGTTAAATCTTTTGTAAATACACAGAGCCAATAATTCTATTTATGGGCTCATGAAATACCATAGTTGTGAAGTAATATATAAGTTGAGGTTAGAAGCTGACTAGATATGCATCAACCACGTGTATATGCAATTTCATCCCCACCCTATCCACACGGACATAGATTATTCTCCACTCTATATATATCTCTCTCTCAACTCTCCATGGAATACACGGCTCTAGGCAACCTGTATCAAATGGCAAGTATGGACTCCCTAGAAGAACACGGACACAGAGAACTAATACTCCAACGCATTGAGGCATTTTAGCAAGCACATAGCGTGCAAAGCTGCAGCTTGGAGTTGAAGCCTGCACTTCACGACCAGTTCTGCGCTGCTCAAATAGCTCCCATGGTCGCAACAAAGAAGGAGCACTGGTCCCTGCGCATGTGTCCACCAGCTCCTGGGGTGGCCATTGGCGCTGGCTTCCTAGCTCGGCCAAGTTCTGTTCATGGACCACTACATAATTCATTTAACGGGACGTCCCTATACAGATGGTTTTTTGAAGCCATCTGTACAAATAGTAAAACCGTTTGAGAAAATGAGTACGAGCAGTTCCCAACAAGCGGGACGCTATAGTACAGACGGTTCCAATTTGTAGAACCGTCTGTACAAATAGTACAGACGGTTCGGAACTTGGAACCGTCTGTACAAATCGAATAGTACAGACGGTCCTAAGTTTGGAACCGTCTGTACAAATCTGTAAATAGTACAGACGGTTCGGAACTTGGAACCGTCTGTACAAATCGAATAGTACAGACGGTTCCAGGTTTGGAACCGTTTGTAAAAATCTGTAAATAGTACAGACGGTTCAGAACTTGGAACCGTCTGTACAAAACTGTGCAGAGATGAAGCAAGGCTAGTAGATATGCTACTGCCGCGGCAGCAAAAACTGCAGATTTCCTTGTCGCGGCAGGAAAGTGGCAGCATTGTGGAGGGAGTTTGACAGCTCTGATTGTCGAACGGTTTTCACAGCTGTGAGCGGGAGGCCAAACTCTACGTCTCTAGAAAATTTGAACCAATTCCGAAAAGGTCACCTCGACCCAAGTGCTCGGCAGAAACTGGGATCAAGGTGGAAAGCAAGTCCTCGGCTCAAGCTATCCACGGAAATAAAGATCACCCAATTCGGAGTCCGGATGAAGGAGATATGCCCTCCGCAAGATCAAGAAAAGTAATAGAAAAACTTCCGGAGCGAAAAAGTCCCACTTAGAAGTCGAATTTTGAAGGTCAAGAAGGGTACAGGTGTATACCGTGTATTTTTTCGGATGCGCCTCGTCGTTAGCTTTGATTTGAGTGGTCGTGGACCCAAAACGGATTACGTATGAGAAAGTTATGGCTGTTTTACTAAAACCTCTCAAGCTATGGTTTTTTCAGCTAGTATCCTTGCCGCGGCAGCAAATCTGTTGTTTTTCTTGCTGTCGTAGATACAAGTCTAGACAGTGAATTTGTGGCACCCCCGGTCGGCTACAGCGACCTCCGGGCGTGCGAGGGGCAAACGAGCGAGAGCACGAACGCACGAGACGGTCGACGAAGTAATTCGGTGTTTGTATTAGGGCAAGAAAAGAGAGCTTACAAATGGGGGAAATGGAAAAGGGATCCCCCTCTCTCCACCCCCTGGGGGGGTATTTATAGGGTTTGAGAATGAAAAATGGAAGATTACAATTTTGCCCTCACATGAGAGGGAATTTACAAGGGCATTATGGTCATTTGCCCACTTCTAAGGAATCCTAGGAGAATTTTCCCGAGCATCTTCGGGAGAATCTTCGGGAGAATCTTCTTGGAGAACGTGATGGCCTCGCGTATGGGCTCGTCGGACACAGCGCTGACGACGAAGCGCGGACTCGTCGGAGACAGCCCTGACGTGGAGCGTGGGCTCGTTGGAGACAGCCCTGACGCGGAGCGCGGGCTCGTTGGAGATAACCCTGACGCGGAGTGCCGACACGGAGAGCGGGCTCGTCGGAGACAGCCCTGACGCGGCGACCGGGCTCGTTGGAGAGAGCCTTGACGACGGAGAGCGGGCTCGTCGTAGACAGCCCTGACGACGAAGAGCGCGTGGACGCGTCGGAGACAGCTTTGTCGCGGAGAGCACGGATGAGAACTCTAATAGTGCTGCAGTGATCCTGAACAGTGTCGATCCGGGGAAGCGCGGAAACCCTCCTCCAACAGTAGCCCCTTGCCGGTTGGGGCGGTCGAATAACGCCCGTCCGAGCCGGCACACTAATCCTTAATGGGTTGGTGCGCGGGCCGGATCGACGACCCTTCGCGAATCACTAGTTTCTTCCGAGAAGTGCTCGACGAGGCGGTTTTTCTTCTCTCCTTTTTCTCTCCCTTTTTTTTCTTTCTTTTTCTCCTCTTTTCTTCTTCTCCTTTCTTCTTTTTTTTTAACAAGGGTTGTGGGAACGATTGAAGTTAGATTTTGCTTACAAATATTCCTTTAGCTTCTTCCTCTAAAGTACCATTTTATAGCTCCGATATGAGTTAGGCTAATTTACGAGCATTCAGAAGAGTTGCCAATGCCGTAAAGACACTGTACAAGCCTTTCAATTTTGAAAATCCCTTGAACCATTGTTTCTTCATGTGGTAAACTGTAACTAACTTAAATAGCAAAAGAATAAGCCCAGGTCGGCACAGCTTCTACCCATGGGACCCACCTAGCAGATTTTATTTTCTTTCCCTTCTTCTCCAAGCCGCACACCACCTCTTCTCCCTCCTCTCTCTCCCCAGTTCTTTTTTTCCCCAAATCGATTTCTCCAAAGAAATCGCCGCCTCCTACTGCTTTCCACCGCGGGCCGCCTCCGGTGGCCCTTCCTCACCGCGCCTTCCCCGTCCTCAGCCAGCCCTCGCTGCCGGTGTGCCACGCCATCCTCGCCGGTCAACCACCGCAGCGCACCGCCTCCCGCCACCGGAGTAGCGCCCCTCGCCACCGGTCGGTTCTCTAGGCGCCGCCTCCCCCAGCTCGCCTCCAGCTGCTCCGCGAGCCATGGATCTGAGCGCGCCTCGTCTCCGCCGCGCGGGCGTCTCGCCTCCCACCGCCTGGGCCTCCCCGCGCCGGCCCACCGAGCTCCAGCCTCCGGCACGCCCCGTCGGCCCGTCGGCCCAGCCGAGCTCCGGTCCGGCCACCGCTGCCCCACGCCGCAGCCGCCTTCCCGCCGCCTCCCGGGGCTCCGTCGGGCACGCCGTTGCCGCCTCCCCCGCCGCCTTGGCCATACGCCGCCTCCCCCCACCGCCTTAGCTCCGGGAGCCACCCCTCCCTGCCGGCCGACGCCACGCACCGGCCCCCGAGCGACGCGGCGGTCCCGCGAGCACCAGCGGGCCACGCCAGCACGGGAGCAGGCGGCCCGGGCGCCGGCGGCCTCCCCCGCACGCCGCCTTCTCGGCCTCTGGGAGCGGGGCCTCCCCCCCGGCGACGCCACGAGCCAGCCAGCGGGCGACACGGCGGCCCAGCGGGCGTCGGCGGGCCACGTCAGCACGGGAGTGGGCACCCCGGGCGCCGGCGGCCTCCCCCGCACGCCGCCCTCTCGGCCTCTGGGAGCGGGGCCTCCTCACCGGCGACGCCACGAGCCGGCGAGCGGGCGACGCGGCGGTCCAGCGGGCGTCGGCGGGCCACGCAAGCGCCGGAGTAGGCTACGCGGGCTCGGGCGCTCTCCCACGCGCGCGGCCCTCTCCGCCTCCCCTCCTCCGGGACCCGGGCCTCCTCTCGGGGACGCTGCACGCCGGCCAGCGGGTGAAGCGGCGGCACCGCGGGCGTCGGCGGGCCACGCAACCGCCGGAGCGGGCCACGCAGGCGCGGGCACCGTGGGCTCGGGCACTGTGGGAGCAGACGCCACGGGCTTGGCCGGACTGCCGCGGGCTACGCGAGCGTGGAAGCGGGCGCTGCAGGCTCAGAGGCTGCAGGCTTCGTGAGCGCAGCGGCCGACGACGGACAACGAGCCGACGGACGCGAGAACGGGCGGGCGCGGATAAACGCGGGCGCGGCGGCGGACGCGAACGAACGCAACGCGACGACGAGCGGGCGAACGCACGCACGAACGAACGCGGAAGCGGCGACGAGCGCGAGCGGACGCGAGCGCGGCGACGGACGCGAACGAACGCGACGCGACGACGAGCGGACGAACACGAGCGGACGCGAGCGCGGCGACGGACGCGAACGAACGAGGCGCGACGACGAGCGGACTGACGCACGTGAGAGCGAACGCGCGTGCGAGCGAACGCGCACGTGGCGACGAGCGAACTGACGCGCGTGCGAGCGAACGCGCGCGTGGCGACGAGCGGACGAACGCGCGTGCCAGCGAACACGCGCGCGGCGACGAGCGGACGAACGCGACGAGCAGACTGACGCGCGTGCGAGCGAACGCGCGCGTGGCGACGAGCGGACAAACGCGGCGACGAGCAGACTGACGCGCGTGCCAGCGAACGCGCGCGCGCGGCGACGAGCGGACGAACGCGATGAGCAGACTGACGCGCGTGCGAGCGAACGCACGCGCGGTGATGAGCGGACGAACACGGCGACGCGCGGGCGACTTGCCGACGAGCGCGGGCGATGTGCAGGCGACGTACTGACGACGTGGACGACGCGCTGGCGCGCGTGCCGACGACGCGCTGGCGACGTGCTGGCGCGCGCGGCGACGGGCGTACGAACGAGAATACGAACGACGCGCGGACGACGAGCGGACGAGTGCGGCGACGCGCGGGACGACGTGCTGACAAGCGCGACGACGCGCGGGCGACGTGCCAACGAAGCGCTGGCGCGCGTGCCGACGACGCGCTGGCACGCGTGTCGACAACGTATAGATGAACGTGAATGACGCGCAGACATAGCCCTTTTCCTCAGTCTCCTTTCGACAGCGTCGAGGTTCAGTCGAGGTGAACCCCGACGTGGACGCAGGGAACGTCGACCGGGACCTCGATGCGGAAGCGTGAAAGTAGACCTCGACGTAGGGAGTGTCGTTGTAAATTTCGACGCGGGATTGGGCGAGCTTGAACCGCCGATTGAGTTGAGCTGACGTGAAACGAGCGCAAGGATAGGGTGACCGCTGCCTTTGAGTTGACGGGGAAGGACTACTCCCGCTACTTGGGCCCTTCAGCGGTGAGAGTGAAGCCGAGGAATAGGTGTCGAGGTGGTCTTTGATGATGTCGATGTAGTTCTCGACGGTGACCGACGTCGGTGTAGTCATTAACAACGTTGACGTAGACCTTGACGTCGTCGACGTAGTTCTTGACGATGTTGACGTAGACGGGTGCTGAGGTTGCCCCTGACGTCGTTAGCGTAGTCCTTGACGACACCGATGTAGACCTTGATGGCGACGAGCGCTGAGGTTGTCCTTGACGTCGTCGATGTAGTCCTTAATAACATCAACGTAGTCTTTGACAGAGACGGACGTCGAGGTTGTCCTTGACAACGCCGATGTAGACGGGTAGCGATGTTGTGTTGATGCGAACGTTGAGTCCACGCTTGTCAGTTATGGAAAAGACCGGCGTGTGCCGACGCGGACGTTGAGTTTGCGCGCGTCGGTACCGGACGTCTAGGCTCGCTTCTAGCAAAGCGAGCCCCTTGCAGAGATGACACCGAGTTTAATATTTGCAAAGTGTGCGTCATACCACCTCATGCAAAAGGTTGTGCGCCAGCGCTGGATGGGTTGTCGACGCCGGGTGGAACACGTCGACACCGGACGGAACGCGTTGACGCTGGGCAGAATGCATCGACGCCGAGAAGCATGTCAACGCCGGACGGAGCATGTCGACGCCGGGCGGAGTGTGCCGACGCCGGGCGGAGTGTCGACGTCGGACGGAGTATGTCCGTGACGGCGGAGTGCTGACGTCGGACGGAGCATGTCCGTGGCAGCCGAGTATGTCGGATGTAGCATGTCTGTCGACGTCGGACGGAGCATGTCCGTGACGGCGGAGTGCCGACGTCGGACGAGCATGTTCGTGACGGTGGAGCATGTCGACGTCGGACGAAGCATGTCCGTGACGACGGAGTGCCGACGTCAGACGGAGCATGTCCGTGACAGCCGAGTGTCAGCGTCGGACGGAGCAATGATGCTTGGTAGCTCGGCTTTGTTTCTGGGGGAGCCCCTTGTCCAGATGGTGCTGAGCGTGGAAGGTGTCGAGGCACACACGGACCGTATCCGGGGAGGGTGTTGAGGCGTACGTGGTGCCTTGCCCGCAGATGGTGTTGGAGCATGCTGCGGTACCTTGCTGAGACGTCTGTGGTGTCGCCAGCGTCGATGCGAACACATCGCGGGATGATATCGGTGTGCGCACCTGGCTGGTGCAGAGCGCGAAGTCCAGTACCTGCAAGGTGTTTGCCCTTTTTGCGTGAATTTTGACGCGGCGTGCTCCGGTGGGATTATTAAGTCGTCGTGTCAGAGGAGATAGTTTGTTGCAAGGTGCGCAGCACCCTGTCTCCCAATGAAAAAACCTAGCGCTCGAGGACATGTCTGAGAGCGCTTGTGGCCTTCCCTAACCACAACCTTTGATGCCCACCAGCGTAGTAAGGAGTGCATTAATGCTTCGCCTGGCATGGGCACTTCGCCGTCGCACGACCCCGGAGGAAAGGGACGCTCTATCCCGGCCGGAGATGGCTCGACATCGCGGGGAGCTTACCGTCGCACGACCCCGGAGGGAAGGGACGCTCTATCCCGGATGGAGATGGCTCGACATCGCGGGGAGCTATTCGTCGCACGACCCTCCATCGTCGCACGACCCCGGAGGGAAGGGACACTCTATCCCGGACGGAGATGGTTCGGATGTCGCGGGGAGCCTATCGTCGCACGACCCCGGAGGGAAGGGACACTATCTCGGACGGAGGTGGCTCGACATCGCGGGGAGCTTATCGTCGCACGACCCCGGAGGGAAGGGACACTCTATCCCGGACGGAGATGGCTCGGACGTCGCGGGGAGCTTATCGTCGCACGACCCCGGAGGGAAGGGACACTATCCCGGACGGAGATGGCTCGGACGTCGCGGGGAGCTTATCGTCGCACGACCCCGGAGGGAAGGGACACTCTATCCCAGACGGAGATGGCTCGGACGTCGCGGGGAGCTTATCGTCGCACGACCCCGGAGGGAAGGGACACTATCCCGGACGGAGGTGGCTCGACATCGCGGGGAGCTTACCGTCGCACGACCCCGGAGGGAAGGGACACTCTATCCCGGACGGAGATGGCTCGGACGTCGCGGGGAGCTTATCGTCGCATGACCCCGGAGGGAAGGGATACTATCCCGGACGGAGATGGCTCGGACCCTGTCACGGGGGGGCTTGATGCCATCTTGACGAGCCTCTGATGTCGTCGAGGACGGGCACGGAAGCCGCCAAGTCCAAAAGCGCGCGTAATGGCGACGTCAACGACGAGCCCCTGCTGCCGCCGAGGGCGGCGACGTGCGGCGCGGCGGACGCGTGTGGCGGACGAACACGGCGGAAGACCGCAGCGCGGCGGACGCGTGCGGCGGATGAGCGCGACGGACGAGCGCAGCACGACGGACACGCGCGGCGGAAGACCCTGTCGCGGCGGATGAGTGCGACGGACGTGCGCGGCACGGTGGACGTGTGCGGCAGACGAGCGCAGCACGGCTGAGGCATGCGACAGATGAGCGCGGCGGATGTGCGCGGCACGGCGGACGCATGCGGCAGAAGAACTCGTCGTGGCGGACACGTGCGACAGAAGACCTTGTCGCGGCGGGCGCGCGCGGCGGAAGACCTTGTCGAGCCAGACGTGCGTGGCGGATGCGTGCGGCACGGCTGAGGCTTGCGGCGGATGAGCGCAGCGGACGAACGCGGCGGACGTGCCGGCATGGCGGACGCGTGCGGCAGAGGTGCACGGTGGACGATGGCGATGTCAACGTCAAGCCCCTGGTGTCGCTTCGTTTCGACGCGTGCTTCAGAGTTTACCACGTCGATCGCAGCCGCGGGGAGTCCAGCAGCCCGGACGTCAGCTGATGAGTCATCGGCTCGGAGGTTAGCGGCCGACGGGTTGTTGACGCGGGCGCGGCTAAGCTCCATGGTGACGACCATGTTGTTCGTCCTGGTTCGACGCGTCGGGTTTGGCGTGCGGGGGACGATCGTCCTCCGCGCTCTTTCTCTTCGGCGCCATGGCTTTTCGCTCGCGTCCCCACGGACGGCGCCAACTGTCGTAGATACAAGTCTAGACAGTGAATTTGTGGCACCCCCGGTCGGCTACAGCGACCTCCGGGCGTGCGAGGGGCAAACGAGCGAGAGCGCGAACGCACGAGACGGTCGACGAAGTAATTCGGTGTTTGTATTTGGGCAAGAAAAGAGAGCTTACAAATGGGGGAAATGGAAAAGGGATCCCCCTCTCTCCACCCCCTGGGGGGTATTTATAGGGTTTGAGAATGAAAAATGGAAGATTACAATTTTGCCCTCACATGAGAGGGAATTTACAAGGGCATTATGGTCATTTGCCCACTTCTAAGGAATCCTAGGAGAATTTTCCCGAGCATCTTCGGGAGAATCTTCGGGAGAATCTTCTTGGAGAACGTGATGGCCTCGCGTATGGGCTCGTCGGAGACAGCGCTGACGACGAAGCGCGGACTCATCGGAGACAGCCCTGACGCGGAGCGCGGGCTCGTTGGAGACAGCCCTGACGCGGAGCGCGGGCTCGTTGGAGATAACCCTGACGCGGAGTGCCGACACGGAGAGCGGGCTCGTCGGAGACAGCCCTGACGCGGCGACCGGGCTCGTTGGAGACAGCCTTGACGACGGAGAGCGGGCTCGTCGTAGACAGCCCTGATGACGAAGAGCGCGTGGACGCGTCGGAGACAGCTTTGTCGCGGAGAGCGCGGATGAGAACTCTAATAGTGCTGCAGTGATCCTGAACAGTGTCGATCCGGGGAAGCGCGGAAACCCTCCTCCAACACTTGCCGCGGCAGAACTTTGTCGGCTTCTACAGGGAGTTTGGGTGCACGGAAAGAGCTGAAATTTTTGGGGCAAGATCAACACATATATATCTCCCAAACGGCAGAGTTTGAGCCCAATCCAAACAATTTGAATTTTGGAGCCCGAAACATATAGCACAGCTGGCTCCAAATTGGAACCGTCTGTACCAATCAAATAGTATAGACGGTTATCAGTTGTGAACCATCTGTGCTATTTGTACAGACGGTTCCAAGTTTAGAACCGTCTGTACTAGAAGCACCCCGCTTCGTCGTAGGGATGAGTTAAGAAGAAAGCCGTCCCGTTTGTATCACAAACTCAGCCTAGTTCAGCTGGCAACCACTACTACAACAAACGTCATCCTATACCCTACCATTACTGACGGGTAAGAAATATCCGTTAGTGACGGGTAAGAAATATCCGTTAGTGATGAAAACCATCAGTGACGGGTTTTGATGAAAACATCATCACAGACGGGCAAAATAAATACCCATCAGTGATGTTGAGCATATCACTGACGGGTAATAAAAAGACCCGTCCGTGATGTGAATCCCGCCAACTCCGAAATTTTAAAACCCGAAATTTTGTCATCACGGACGGGTAGTTTTCTGACCCGTCAGTGATGTGTGGAACTCATCACTGATGGGTTAAAAAGAGACCCGTCCGTGATGTGAATCCAGCCAATTCCGAAATTTTAAAACCCAAAATTTTGTCATCACGGATGGGTAGTTTTCTGACCCATCAGTGACGTGTGGAACTCATCACTAACGGGTTAAAAAGAGACCCGTCCGTGATGTGAATCCTGCCAACTCCGAAATTTTAAAACTCGAAATTTTGTCATCACGGACGGGTAGTTTTCTGACCCGTCCGTGATGTGAATCTCGCTAACTCCGAAATTTAACTCCGAAATTTCAAAACCTGAAATTTTAGAATCCCGCGGGGTATATAATTCACCTCAGTGCCCCTCAGTGCAGATCCAGATCCAGATTTTTTCCTTCTCCCTTTCACCCTCCTCTCCTTCCTTCCACCCTTCTCCTCCTCTCCTCCTCTTCTCTCATCCTTCCTGTCCAAATCGGTCAAAGGGAGCATATCCTCTTTACGTCACCATCCCCGTAGGAACATGGTGGAGCTTACACGGGAGTTTCAGTTGGATTCGAAGTAAGAAAGATCCTCCCGAGTCTTAATTTCTACTAGTGCCTAAATTTTTTATTTTTAAAATTTTTTCTCGTATTTTTTTAGCAACTCTACTCCCTCACGGTTCGGAATCCAGAAAAATTACTACATTTGGAGCTCAGGAAGAAGTTCAACGGAGGGTTCGGTAGCGGCGATTATTCATTCGGGGCAAAAGTCAGTCTTAGAGGCCGAATTTGGAGTGATTTTTTTATTTTAAAAAAATTTTCTCATATGTTTTTCTAGTAGCTCTACTCCCTCATGGTTTAGAATCCGCAAAGATTACTGCATTTGGAGCTCAGGAAGAAGTTCAACGGAGGGTCGGAAGAGGCGATGTTTGGTTCGGAGGGAAAAAAGTCAGTCTTAGAGGCTGAATTTGGAGGTGAAAAATTATACAGGTCTAAAGACGAGTAGATTTTTTAGATGCACCTCGTTGATACGGTCATTTTGAGTGGTCGTAAACCCAAAACGGACAATGTATGCAAAAGTTATAGCTGTTTTAGTGAAACCCTACCCGGTAGTGCCCGGATAGGGCTTTTCTTTGCGCCTTTGAAAACGTCATCACTGATGGGTTAAATATTTACCCATCCATGATGACTCTCATCACTGACAGGTTAAATATTTACCCGTCCGTGATGGTAGAGTCATCGCTGATGGGTACTGTTAGAGAAGGGGTCCCCGCGCTACCCGGATCTGACGTTTTTCCAGACTTAGAAGAAATCGATGAATCTCTGGACTCGTGCGAACACCAAGACTGCACCGACGTCAAGCTCGTGCGAACACCAAGACCGTGCCGATGTCAAACTCGTGCGAACGCCACGTTCGTGCGAACACCAAGACCGTGCCGACGTCAAGCTCGCGCGAACGTCAAGTTCGTGCGAACACCAAGACCGTGCCAATGCCAAGTTCGAGGGAACGCCAGAATCGCGCCGACGCCAAGTCCGTAGCGACGGGAAGATCATCGCTACGGGGGATGCATGACGAGCGGGGCCCGTGGGATATTCCCGGAATATTCCTGGAGGAAAAGATTAGTTCGTCCTCGAAGGCACTAATGTACTTAGGGGCAAAACTGTAATTAGCCCGAGGGCATTTTTGTAATCTCATCCCCCCTCCATTTCCCCTATAAATAGGGGGGCACCCCTCCCATTCCGGGGAGGGACAATTTCTGAATAAAAGTTCATTTGCTCCTCCTCTCCTCTAGTTCGCGGCCCTTAGCCCGTTCGAGCATCTTCGTGCCGCGCGACCCGAGTGTGCGACTGTGGTGATACCGCGGCGTAGTTTCCCAGGCAACCCACGTAGGTCCACGTCGCCGTGCGGGGGTGCCACAAGTTCATTCTCTAGCCTCGTTGCTATGACAGTTGGTGCCGTCTGTGGGAAGCTAGCAGGAAGCCGTGTGACGAAGACCGCAGTCGCCACCGGGAGCGCGAAGACGCCACCGTCAGCCCGCAGGACGATCGAGCTATTCCACCTAAGAAGTGAGGAAGAACGAAGTGGAAGGCCACGGCCACCACCGCAACGGGCACGAGAGCGACGACCTGAAGAACGGCACGTGCCGGTGTCGCAGCGTCCAGCTCGACTCCCCGTCACGGCGTCGACCTCGGCATCTCCGTTGCGGTATCTCCGTCACGGAGTCGACCTCGCCCCTCCGTCGCAATGTCGACCTCTACGGTCCGCCGCGGCAGGGACTTCGTCACTCCGTCACGGAGTTGACCTCGCCCCTCCGTCGCGGTGTCGACCTCTACGGTCCGCCGCGGCGTCGACTTCGGCACTCCTTCACGGAGTCGGCTTCGGCACTCCGCTGCGTTGTCTCCGTCACGGAGTTGACCTCGCCCCTCTGTCGCAGTGTTGACCTCTACGGTCCGCTGCGGCGTCGACTTCGGTACTCCTTCACGGAGTCAACTTTGGCACTCCGTCGCGGTATCGACCTCTACGGTCCACCGCGACGTCGACTTCGGCACTCCGTCGCAGTGTCGACCTCTACGGACCGCCGCGGCGTTGATTTCAGCACTCCGTCACGGAGTCGACCTCGCCCCTCCGTCGCGGTGTCGACCTCTACGGTCCACCGTGGCGTAGATTTCAGCACTCCGTCACGGAGTAAACCTCGCCCCTCCGTCACGGTGTCGACCTCTACAGTCCGCCACGGCGTCGACTTCGGCACTCCGTCACGGAGTCGACCTCGCGTCTCCGTCGCGGTGTCGACCTCTACGGTCCACCGCGGTGTCGACTTCGGCACTCCGTCACGGAGTCGACCTCGTGTCTCCGTCGTGGTGACGACCTCTA
Source organism: Stipa capillata (assembly GCA_019208055.1). Classification (NCBI taxonomy): domain Eukaryota; kingdom Viridiplantae; phylum Streptophyta; class Magnoliopsida; order Poales; family Poaceae; genus Stipa; species Stipa capillata. The sequence continues at coordinate 152,695 of JAGXJF010001992.1, read as the reverse complement.
CAGTCCGCCGTGGTGTCGACTTCGGCACTCTGTCACGGAGTCGACCTCGCCCCTCCGTCGTGACACTGACCTCGATAGCATGTCACGACGTCGACTTCGGCACTCCGTCGTGCCATCGACACCGCTCGACACGTGGCCGCCCACCTGCTGGCTTGTTCCTTTGGCGCCCAAGCTTGGGAACAACATGCAAGGGGCTCATCTTCAGCATCATCACCCTAAACCTCCTCGTGTGAACTGGGAAGCCTCATCTCCCCCGCACGAGTCGAGTCAAAAGCCTCCTCATGTTGGCCGGGAGGAACTACCTCCCCCGCACGAGTCGAGCATCTAAACCTCCTCGTGTGCGCTGGGAAGCCCTATCTCCCCTGCACGAGTCGAGTCAAAAGCCTCCTCGTGTTGGCCGGGAGGAACTACCTCCCCCGTGCGAGTCGAGCATCTAAACCTCCTCGTGTGCGCTGGGAAGCCCTATCTCCCCCGCACGAGTCGAGTCAAAAGCCTCCTCACGTTGGCCGGGAAGAACCATCTCCCCCGCGTGAGTCGAGCACTTGAATCTCCTCGTGTGCGTTGGGAAGCCCCATCTCCCCCGCACGAGTCGAGCGCAAAGCCTCCTCGCGTTGGCTGGGAAGAAGCAACTCCCCCACGTGGGCCGAGCACCCAAACCTCCTCGTGTGTGCCGGGATGCAGCCCGTCCCCCACGCGAATCAAGTAAACGGCCTCCTCGCATTGGCTGGGAAGAAACATCTCCCCCATGTGAGCCGAGTATTGTCGCTCCCCCGCGTGAGCCGTCTTGCAAGCCAAGAAAGGCCCGATGCACACGTTGTCGTGCGCCTATCTCTAAGTGTTTCGCTTCTTTTTTGGGCAAGGACCCGGTACGCACGTTGCCGCGTGTCAATCCCTTCTTGACATCAGTACCCGACTATTTGATACAGGAGGAAAAGCTTAGGGCTAGAAGACAACTACTCGCGCTACCTGCCGCGCCGGGGGACGCGAAGTTTGTTTGATTGGGATGCAAGGTACCCGGTACCATTCTCAACATCGCAAGGGACTACACCACCCTGCAAGGTACCAAGTACCACGCACGACACCGCAAGGGACTGCGTCACCGGAGTACCCATAGGCAAGCAGTGATGCCGCATGAAGCCAAGATGCCACGGCACCGACTCCTCGGCGCTCCGTCGCAGCGTCTCCGTCAAGCTTGGCATTCCGTCATGGCGTCGACCTCGGTGCTCCGTCGCGGCGTCGACCGCAGCGCTCCACCGTCGCGGTGTCCGACACGGCATCCGGCATGGCGCTCCATCGCTGTGTTGACCTCGGCGCTCCGTCACGACATCTCCGTCGACCTTGGCGCTCTGTCGCGGCGTCGGCCTCGGCGCTCCGTCGCAGCGTCTCTGTCAACCTTTGAAAGGGATCTCAAGAGTCGACTAGAGGGGGGGTGAATAGGTCGGCTCTAGAAATTAAAATGCCTAATGGGTTTTTCTTCTGGAGATAGGTCAATCCTAGAGAAAATATATGCAACTGATGCAGATAACTGAGACTCAGCAAGATATATCAGATAAACACCAGACACTCAGATAGCAAACTCAGCTGATGTAAAACAAGTTATACACAGAGCTAACTGAGTCTCAGGTGTGAGAGTCAGGTGAGTGCATCAGATGACGTGAACAGGAAAGGTCCTATTTTTAGCAAGAGCTAACTGAGTCTCAGGTGAGGAAACTCAGTTAGTGTGCAACAGATAAAGGTGCTCTAGTGATCTAAGCATGCATGGATATCAGAATAAATAAGAGCAGATCACAAGACAGAAGGTAAAGCACACAATGGTTTGTTTTACCGAAGTTCCTACTTCTTGCGAAGCAGTACGTCTCCGTTGAGGAAGCTGTTCTCACAGCCGGCACCAAAACGTGCTCTTTCCTCGAGTACCTTTCTTGTGTGGAATCCTTTTGATCTTGCTGCTACAAGACAGGCAGACCCGAATCGCCTTCACAGACTCTTGGTGGCAGCCACACAAGACTTGGCTCGCTCACCAACTCCAAGAGCACTCCCACTCTTGGAGGAACCAGTACCTCGAATGCTACACCTGAAGGACTAAGAAACTCTCTCTCACGATGGATGCACGCAGGCAACACTCACTTGGAGACCTAGAGCTCTTTCTTTCTCAACAAGTTGCTTTCGGGTTAGAGGCAAAGGTTAGGTAAAGGTTCGAGATTGAAAACCTCCCCAGGTTCCCTATTTATAGGGTCCCTGGCAGCTAGCCGTTACCCTCATGCCACGTCAGATAAAGAGCCACCAGACCTAACCTATCTGAGACTCAGCTAACATGCACCTCTGGTAACCTACTAGCCGCGGCTGAGCTACCCACCTGAGTCTCAGATGCCAAACTCAGGTGGACTCGGTTGCCTCAGGCAGCACCTGAGCACAACTCTGGCCGGCTCACTACAAGCCTACAACTGACCAGAGAGCAATGGCCTCGCCACAGTCCCTGACCAGCTCGCTCAGACCCTTGGCACTGGTTCCAAGCTTCTTCACCGAAGATGACTGCCCTTGTAGACGCACAGCGAACCCTTGGTCCGGATCCACCAGCTTCCTAGCTCCTCCAGGACTTATCAAGCTTGCATTCACGGCCCTTGAACTCCATCAAGCAACCATCACCTCGCTTGCCCTCGAGCACAGCCTCGGCTTCTTCGCAACTGAGCCTCAGGAGCCTAGCTCAGCTGGTCCTTCTGACCTTCCCCGTTCCTTGCTCTTTTTAGGGCTCATCATCAACAGTTGTCTCACTTCAGCTTTCACCTGTCCATCTAATCCCTGTTCACACTCATTGCAAACATTAGTCACAGGTGAGGATTGCCAATAACCATCAAAACCAAACTCTGGGGCAAGTTAGCCATCCTCCCAAGCTCCATGGGAGTGGATGCACTTTCAATCTCCCCCTTTTTGGTGGTTAGTGGCAACCCCTTTAAAACATTCACTTAGATGAAAAAGAGTATTGCAATTAACCTAGTTTGACATCAACTCCCCCTTAAGATGTGCACAAGTGAGATTTTGCATTTGAATACAAGTGTACAGTTCAGATTTAAACATTGGAGAGTTGATGCAAAAACAGGTTCTCATAACATAACTGAGAATATAAGCACAGCAGAATAGCAGGTATGTTGGAGGAGTATTCAACAATTAAGATAACTGAAAGGATTGCATGCTTGAGTACAAATATCAAATATCAGAGCATCATGTATATATCAAATATCAGAGCATGTATTAGAGCTAAAGATAGGAATATCATGTATCAGAGCAGATGAGATAAAGAGATCAATCAATGTATTGCAATATATTTGAGCAACAAAAATGAGGTGTTCACGACTGATAAAATCATTTTTTTTCAGTACATAGAATGTCTTGACACACATGCTCTAGTCTACCCCTTTTTTACATACTGCTCCCCCTGAATATAATACTCTCCCCTTTAAGCTATTCTGCTATTCTCTCCCTACTCTCTCCCCCTTTGCCACTAAGCACTAAAAAGAGATAGGAAGAAGAAAGAAGGAGATCCTCAGGGAGCTGGCTTTGAATGCAGGAGGGATAGAATCTGATCAAATTTACTGTTGACCGAGGCCTTGAGATCTGCCATCTCACTCTTGAGTTCAGATTTCAGCTGAGCCATTTCTTGTTGCAGTTCATCTTGTCTCCTCTTGATAACGGAGATCTGTACTGGCACAACCCATTTAATGAAAGCATCAATAGCTGCGGGATTGTCTAGACGTTGAACCATAGGGAGACTATCTGATGAAAGGTTCACAGAGACCGATGCTTGTCGCTCAATAGGAGGAGATGATTCTCTAGCTGAGTCTCGGGTAGGAGACACCTGAGGCTCAGGTAGGACTGCTGGGAGATCAGCTGCTGGCTGAGGAGATCTGACTGAGACTCTGGTAGCTTGCTCTGGAGGCTCTGAAAAGTCTGGCTGAGATGAGTTGAGGATGTTGTAGAAAGGAACTTCATCTTCATGGTCATCTTTCTGAGGTCTGAATTTGCTGAGATATGACTTCTTGTCAAAGGAGAAGACTGAAGATGCTAAAGATGTTCTTTGGAGAATCATATGCATTAGATATGAGCCATATCTCATCTTGTCAGTTCTGTTCTTCTGGCACTCATTTATTTCTGAGAATATGTATCTGGCCACATCAAACTTCTCTTTCTTTGCGATGAGCTCAAGAATTCTCCATACTGGATTGTATATGGCATCAGTTCCTCCACCTTTGGCACAGATGGATATGTTCAAGATCTTCACTATGTGCTTGGGTGTCTTCATCAACCTTTGAAATTGGAGATATGCTTAGGGACTGCACCCTTAACAGGAGGAGGCACAAAGCCTGTAGGGAAGAACTTCTTCCTTTTCTCATTTGGAACCCAATCTGGCAGGAGACTCTTATCTTCTTCTGAGCCTTTGGATATGCTGATCTTCTGTAGCTTTGACCCTGATGGTAGGTTGAACAGCTCTGCAAACTCAGGAGCTGCGATGCACAGCAGTTGACCTCTTGTCATCCAGAGCATATAATCTTGATTGTTCTGCTCTACAAAGACTGTTGCATAGAATTCCTTGATAGCTTCAGAATCATAATCTTGGTTTAAGCTGCATATCTCATCAAGTTGAACAGCAGCTAAAATCTGCTTCAAATTTCCTAAGCCGTTCTTGGCAAGGTTTTCCCAATCAATTGGCATACTGTCAACAAAACCTTTCTTCTGTAGCAAGAGATGATAGCTTGATTGCTGCTGATCATTCCAAAACCTTGGATCATTGCAATGTCTTCTTTTCAGATTCCCTTCACTGTCAAAATATGGATTTGTGGTTCTCATGGCAGTGCAGTTTGATGTGCTTCTTGAATCCAGGTTCATGGAGGCTAGATTGGCATCTGCCTTTGGTAGCTTCTTGAAAGCAGTTGCAGATATGAATTTCATCATTGATGTGTCAGAACGTGCAACTTTTGAGAATATAGCTGAATATTTGTCTTCCAATGACTCATCTGACTCTTCTAACTGAGTCTCAGCTGGGATATCTTCTGAGTCAGATGCAGAGGGGGATGAGTCTGATTCTTCTGCTGACTCTTTCCTTCCACTACTGTCTTCTTCTTCTTGATATTCTTCATCTGATTCAGACAGCTTTTGCTTCTTCTTGCGAGGAGATGGAGGATGAGGATCACTTGGACTTGAATAGGAGTCATCTGAGTCTTCTGACTGAGCCTCAGTTGACTGTGCCTGAGACTCAGTTGTCATCCTATGGACTGACTCAGGTGCTGGGGAAGATACTGCTTTTTCTTGCTCTTCAAGTCTTGTTTCTTCTTGAGCTGGTTCTAAGTCTGATAGAGACTGAAATACAGAGCCCATGCTCACTGATACTCCAACTGATGGATCTGCTTGTGGCTTAGTTGGGTTTTCATGTCCTTCAGTTGACTTCTCTTCAAAAGATGATCTTAGCTTTTCCATAGATTCCTCCATAGTCTGCTCGAATTCTTTTCCACTTGAGTCAAGCTCAGCCAATATGTCTTCAATTGATTCTAAGGCAGCTTTCTGTTGAGTTTCCACTTCAGTGAGGACTAATTCTAGTCCAGCTGATGCAGCCGCCTGAGACTCGGCTGGCTTACTCAGTTGAGGCACTGAACCACTGGCTTGTTGAAGGGGCACTGCATCAAATGCTTGAGAACTGGATGTATAAAATATCCTTGAGTTTGTTTCAGCAATCTCATTTTGTAGATGCTTCTTACGAGCTTCATCAGCACAAGAGTTTAACTCCAACATGTAATTCTCTATTCTCCTTTGAAGGGTGATATCTGAGAATCTTGTCCAGACAGGCTTATAATCTTTTGAGAGTTGAGGGAATAGACGATCAATTTGATTGATCAGGTCTGCTTTCTCTTGTCCAGAGGCTTTTCCTTCTTGCTTCAGCAGCTTTTTGAGTTCTTCATAGATTGCCTTGTTCTTCAGCTGAGTTTCTCTTTGGAGTTTCACAGTCTTTGGAACATCTGGTGATTCAAAGATTTGCTTTGCAAGGGCATCTATTCTTTCCTTCATTTGAGGCCTTTCCTCATCTGAGGCATTTGGCAACTTACCCATTAGGTCTTGCCATTTTCCTATAAGTTTGCTGTGTTCCTCTCTTTTAAGAGCTTCTACTCTCCATTCAGCTTCTTCCTCTTCTTGCAGTTGTTTCTTTGTTTTCTTCTTGACTACCACAGCCTCTGATCTTGGCTTCTTTAGGACTTTGCTCAGAGATAAATCTGTTGGCTTGCCTGCAGCCCTTGTCCTTTTGAGTGTATCAACTGCTGGAGCCTTCTTGGCTTTGATAGCTGCCTCTTTCTCAGCAGCCTTCTTGGCTCTTTCTTCAGCTTTTTTCTTCTTTGCTTCTTCAGCTTGGGCTTTCTTTTCAGCTGCTTTTGCTTTCCTCTCTTGCTTCAATTGTTTTTCCTTGCTAGCCTTCTGAGCTTCTAAATCTTTCATTCTTTTAGCTGACTGAGCTGTAGCTATGTCCATCTGTCGTTTCTCTTCTTGTAGCTCTTTAAGCCTAGCTTCTCTTTTGGCTAGCTCAGAGGGGGACATTGGAGCTTTTACTGATTTTTGAGCAGCTTCTTCTGCATCCAATTTCTTTCCAAGACATTTTAGCCTGCTCTGCCTCCCACTCTAACTGCTGCTTCTGACTTAGGAGCTGGGTTCTCAGACCAATGGGCAGATCATCAGTTATATCCTCAGGCACATTCCTTGATCCAGACATCTGCATAGGAGAGGTAGGATAAAGAATAGATAAGAAATAATCCTATTGCAGAGAAAACTGGAATGATTGGCCATTTCTGGATGATTTTAGGAGAGTTTCACAAGTCATCTCATGCTACCTGACTTAGCTACCTGACACTCAGGTGAGATAAATTGTGTAACTCAGGTGGAGTAGCAGAGCAACCTAGGTTTATCGAATCTTGCTGAAATTTGAGAATTCTGGACAATGAGTTGCAAGAAAACGTTCTAGAGGTTAAAGGTACATCATCTCTATCTGATTCCATAACTAAAAGCTACTCGAGAGCATGGGATTCGCATTAAGGCGGAAACCACCCTAGTTCTGTGAAGAACAGCTCGAGGAGACTTACATTTGGAATTTTGATTGGAGATGAAGGCGCCAAAACAATCAGGAGAGCTTTGGGAAGCTTCGGAGAGAGCGAAGATCGTCGGAGAAGCGCACGATCATTGAGAATCAGATGGCGGCGATGGGCGCGAGGGCACTGAGACTCTGAAGAGGGTTTAGCGCGAACCGTTACAGAGGTGGGTTTTTATATCCCGAGTGGCCCTGTGGCACCGGAGCGTCAGCTAGAATGCTACCTGAGACTCAGGTAGGAAAGAAAAATTGAGCTGAGCTCCAGACTTAGGGATTTTCTCCGGAATTTTTGAATGTGTTCAGCTGAGACTCATGAGGAAGACTCAGCTGACAAGGTTTTCAATAGGATTACCAGAGAGAACTTAGGATAAGAGATGAAAGCAATAGAGAGAATTTCTTTTCAAACACAGCTTGCCAAACAATCAATCAATACAAAGCTAAAGCTGTGTTGAATTGAAATAGATGATAAGATCCAACTTATCTAACTCAATGGTGAATCCATGAGTTCAATAAGATGCAAAATCAGCATGATATCTATAAAACCTTAACCCACCTGAGGTTCAACCGAGACTCAGGTGGCTGACTCATGTGGAATGCAGAGAATGAAAAACCAGAAATGCAATCATGTGTACACGTGTATCATCATTTCCTCACTGCACATTCGAGATATCCATGATATTTAGCTCATGCCTGAGGGTACAGAACCTATTTTCATCTAAAGGCTTGGTGAAAATATCAGCTAGCTGAGCTTCGGTTCTAACATGGCACAGTTGGATATCTTTCTTTTCTACATGGTCTCTTAGGAAGTGGTGTCTCACTTCTATGTGTTTGGATCTTTGGTGTTGGACAGGGTTGTTGGCTAACTTGATTGCACTTTCATTGTCACAGAAGAGGGGTACTTGAGACATGGATATGTTGAAATCCTTCAAGGTCTGCCTCATCCATAACAATTGAGCACAACACCCACCAGCTGCTATGTATTTGGCTTCTGCTGTGGATAGGGCTACTGAATTTTGTTTCTTGGAGCTCCAGGACACAAGGGAACGCCCTAAAAATTGGCAGGTACCTGAGGTGCTTTTTCTGTCAACCTTGCACCCGGCATAATCACTATCTGAATAGCCTACAAGCTCAAATGGTGCACCCTTAGGATACCATAGACCAAACCCAGAGGTATGAATCAAATATCTCAGTATTCTACGAACAGCAGTGCGATGAATGTCCTTAGGATCAGCTTGAAAACGTGCACACATGCAAACACTCAACATTATATCAGGTCTAGATGCACACAAATACAACAAAGAACCTATCATAGACCTATACTCCTTCTGATCAGTGGACTTACCTTGTTGGTTCAGATCAAGATGAGCATTTGTTTGCATGGGAGTAGATATTGACTTAGCTTTGTCCATGTCAAACTTCTTGAGGATGTCCTTGGCAAACTTCTCTTGAGAGATGAAAGTTCCCTGCTTGAGTTGTCTGATTTGCAGCCCTAGGAAGAACTTCAGCTCTCCTACCATGGACATCTCAAACCTTTTGATCATCATCTTGCTGAACTCATCACTTAGCACACGGTTAGTACTTCCAAATATTATGTCATCGACATATATTTGGCATACAAATAAATCCTTGCCTTTAACTTTAGTAAAGAGTGTAGTATCAACAAGCCCAATTTTGAAACCATTATGTATAAGAAACTCCTTTAGGGTATCATACCAAGCACGAGGGGCTTGTTTGAGACCATATAAAGCTTTGTGGAGAACATATACATGATGGGGTCTTTTTGGATCTTCAAAACCAGGGGGCTGTTCTACATACACAAGTTCAGCAAGCTTACCTTGGAGAAAGGCACTCTTGACATCCATTTGATAAAGCTTGATGTTGTGATGATTTGCATAAGCTAAAAGTATCCTGATAGCTTCAAGTCGAGCTACAGGTGCAAAGGTCTCACCAAAATCCAAGCCTTCTATTTGAGTGTAGCCTTGAGCAACCAATCTTGCCTTGTTCCTCACCACTTGGCCTGTAGAATCTTGCTTGTTGCGAAAGACCCACTTTGTTCCTATAACATTGTGATCCTTGGGTCTTTCAACAAGTGACCAGACTTCATTTCTCTCAAATTGGTTCAGCTCTTCATGCATAGCATTGATCCAGTCTGAGTCAGACAGAGCTTCACCTACATTCTTAGGCTCAATGGTGGAAACAAAAGAGTAGTGAGCACAAAAGTTAGCAATACGAGAACGAGTAGTCACTCCCCTATTAATGGCACCAATGATTTGGTCTACAGGGTGATCCTTCTGCAGCCTGCTGATCACAGGGGGTTCTGGGTCAGCCACCTGAGTCACAGCTGGATGTGGGTCAGCTGGGTGTATCTGTGACTCAGTTGGCTCTTCCTGAGACTCAGCTGGGTGCATGGAGGCTTCTGAGTCCAATAGATCATTAGCTGGGTTGTACTCGAACTCAATGCCATTGACTTCATCCTGCTCATCAGCTGGGTCAGGTAGGTTTGTAACTCCAGATGAAGCTTGCTCCTCAACTTGGGGCCTGACTTCACCTGTTGACTTGTGAAGTATATCTACCTTCCCTGAAATATCATTAGCAACTTGCCCATCTTGTGAGCCATTAGATTCATCGAATGTCACATCTACAGCTTCTTCAACAACCTTGGTGTTGGTGTTAAAGACTCTGTAGGTGTGAGATTCTGAGCTATACCCAACAAATATTCCTTCATCAGATTTGGATTCAAATTTAGAGAGACGCTTGCCTTTCTTCAGAATGTAACACTTACAACCAAATACTCTGAAGTAGGAGACGTTTGGCTTCTTGTTGGTTAGCAGCTCATAAGGTGTCTTCTTTAGAGTGGGTGAAGATATAACCTATTGATGTTGTGGCAGGCAGTATTCACAACTTCAGCCCAAAACCTAGCTGGTGTTTTGTACTCACTCAGCAGTGTTCTTGCCATCTCTATCAAGGTCCTGTTCTTCCTCTCCACCACTCCATTCTGCTGAGGTGCATAGGGACCAGAGAACTCATGCTTAATCCCATGCTTGTCCATGAAGGCTTCAACTCTTGAGTTCTTGAATTCTGTCCCATTGTCACTTCTCACTGCCTTCAAGTTGATGTTCCATTCATTTTGAACTCTGACAATGAGGTGCTTGAACCTTTTGTACACCTGTGACTTGTCCTTCAAGAAAAATACCCAAGAGAAACGTGACAAGTCATCTACAACAACAAACCATACTTGTTACCTCCAATGCTCTCATATGTAGTTGGACCGAACAGATCAATGTGTATGAGATCGAATGGAGAAGTAGTGGTCATGATGTTCTTGGGTGGATGAGGGCTTCCAACTTGCTTTCCAGCCTGACAAGCACAGCATGGCTTGTCTTTGTTGAATTGGATCTGCTTCAGGCCTAGGACATGTTCTTCTTTACTGAGTTTGTTCAGCAGCCTCATCCCCACATGACCTAGCCTCCTGTGCCACAGCCAGCCTAACTGAGCTTTAACTATAAGGCAACATGGCACAGCTGCTTCTTGATCCTGAAAATCTACAAGATATAGCTTATCTACTCGATAGCCTTTGAAAACTTGTGAGTCATCTGTTAGTTTCTGGACATAGACCTCTTTAGGATAAATGTGACTTTCATTCCAGCATCACATAATTGAGAAACAGATAAGAGATCATATGAATTAGACTCAACAAGCATTACTTCAGTAAGAGAATGTTCCTGAGATATAGCAATTTTACCACAACCCAATACCTTGCCTCTTGAATCATCAGCATAGTTGACATACTTGCAAGGAAGGTTATCTTTTCTTATCTCAGAGAACTGCTCTTTGCCTCCAGTCATGTGCTGTGTGCAGCCACTATCCATGACCCATTTTTGTTCCACTGGAGGCAGAGCCCTGCACGATTAGTTTCGAGACTTAGGAATCCCAAATAGCTTTGGTTCCCAAGTTAGCAGGTCTCTTACTGTAAGCATCAATAGCAGGAATAAGATTAACATTAGGGTTCTTAGCAGTTATGGCTTTAGAAAGCTTAGAGAACCTCTGAATCTTTCTCAGATTCTTATCTCCTGCAAACTCAGATGGAAGGGTTAGCAAATTTGTATTGCACCTGAGTGAGCTACCTGAGTCACAGGTGGCTCTCCCTGACTTCGGTACCCAACCGAGTGAGTCACCTGAGACACAGATGACTACTGACTTTGGTACCCAAATGCTTGGTACCTTCTTGTACCTACTCCAGGGTCCAACATATATTGCCTCAGGTTTACCCTTTTTCCCTGTCTTAAGCACATAGCTTGGATTAGAGGGAATTTTCACATAACCATCTGTCTTTCGATGGTTTCCTGCAAGAGAGTTAGTATCATATTTCCCTTTCTGAGAAACAAAGTGATTCTGCAAGTATTTCTTGTTAGTAGCAGAGGAAATATATGATGACTTGTTCTTTTTAAGTGCAGGAGTGAAACCAAGTCCCCTTGTACCATTATTCTTTAGTACTAAGGTGGACTGGAGCCTAGCAAAGTTCTGCATGCCTATGTTAGCACTGCATAGGCCTATTCTCATGAGCCTTTTTAGCTCTTCATGCTCCTCCTTGAGCTCATTGTACTTTGCTGCATCAACAGAATTAGTAGCAGTTGAAGTGCTTGATTCACTGGGTGAATCTACAACAAACACTGTACTAGAAGTAATAGCATTGATGCGAGATGCACAGTTTAAACAAGTTTCTATAACAGTAGGAGGATTTGCATCAGGTGTAACAGCAGTGCAAGATGAGTGAGTTTCTTTGAGTTTATCATGCTCAGAGATTAGGAGCTCATGTGATAGCTTAAGTTTGTTTTGAGCTTCCTGCAATAAGTAAACCTCCTCATCAAGATCTGCCTTAGCATCTTGTGCATTATCAAGGGACACCTGCATGTCAGTTAGTTTGTCCCTGAGAGAGATGTTTTCTTTTCTCTCTTTCCTAAGGAGCTTCTCTGTCCTGTCAAGAATGTCCATTAGTTGAGCATAATCAGGGAAGTCATCCTCAGTCATTACCTTGCTACCTTTAGCCATAAGGCATAGGGTTGGAGTCTCAGCATATGTAGGATCTGCATCCTTGTCGAAGAGAGAGTCTGACTCGGGTGCGCAGCTGAGTGACCTAACTGAGTCTTCTCCTGGCTCAGTTGGGCTGCTGAGTGATCCATCTGAGACACAGATGGCTAACCCAGCTAGCTCAGTTTCTTCCTCTGACTCCTCCTCTGACTCTGAGTCATCTGAGACCCAGGCTTGTCCCACATATGCTCTGGCAGCAGAGGTCTTCTTCTTTCTGAAGGTGGGAAGGCTTCCCTTCTTTGTACTTCTTCTTGACAATGATCTCCTTCTTCTTGTACTTGCCATCCTCTTGTCTCTTGCTCTTTTTGGGACAATCAGCAATGAAGTGTCCTGAGTCACCACACTCAAAACACTTCTTGTCACTGAGTTGCTTCTTCCCTTTGAATCTTTCAGCTGAGCCTGAGAACTTCTTCCTTCGATAGAAACTTTCTGAAATTCCGAGTAAGCATGGCAAGCTCATTCTCCTCATCAGTGGACATCTCTTCATCTGGATCTTCTTCTTCATCACTTGAGTCCCTGTGAGTGGCCACTGCCTTGAGGGCTATGTCCTTGTTCTTCCCAGAAGTGATAGCATGCTTCTTGGAGTGGTTTAGCTCCATCTCATGAGTGAGCATCCTACCAAGGACATCAGTGGGCTTTAATCTGTCAAAGCCATCCTTTTCTTTCATCATCAGACGCAGAGTGTGATAAGGCTTGGGAAGCACAAAGAGGAACTTCTTGATCACATCACAATCTTCTACTCTGTTGGACCCAAGGGCCTTCAGCTGGTTAGTGATCATGGTAAGTCTTGTGAAGATGGAATTGATGTCCTCTCCAGGTTGGTAATGGAAGTTGTCAAGTTCATGCTCCAGCACATCTTTCTTGGACCTCTTCAACGTGTCACTGCCTTCATAGATAGCCTGAAGTGTGAACCATATATCTCTGGCTTCCTCAAAGGTACTGACACGGTTGAAATCATGCTCTTGCAGTCCCATATAAATAGCATTGGCAGCTCTAGCATTGTTCTTGATGCTGATCTTCTCTTGATCAGTGGGATTGCTCTCATCAACCACATCAAGACCTGTTGTGACAATCTTCCAGACATCTGGGTCAAGTGCAGTAAGATGCATTTGCATCTTCCGCTTCCAAAAGGCATAATTAGTACCATCAAACATAGGAACTCTACCCTCATAGTTCGACATCCTTTAGACTCTGGCTGTTAGGCCAATTATGAGCAACGAGGCTCTGATACCACTTGAAAGGGATCTCAGGAGTCGACTAGAGGGGGGTGAATAGGTCGGCTCTAGAAATTAAAATGCCTAATGGGTTTTTCTTCTGGAGATAGGTCAATCCTAGAGAAAATATATGCAACTGATGCAGATAACTGAGACTCAGCAAGATATATCAGATAAACACCAGACACTCAGATAGCAAACTCAGCTGATGTAAAACAAGTTATACACAGAGCTAACTGAGTCTCAGGTGTGAGAGTCAGGTGAGTGCATCAGATGACGTGAACAGGAAAGGTCCTATTTTTAGCAAGAGCTAACTGAGTCTCAGGTGAGGAAACTCAGTTAGTGTGCAACAGATAAAGGTGCTCTAGTGATCTAAGCATGCATGGATATCAGAATAAATAAGAGCAGATCACAAGACAGAAGGTAAAGCACACAATGGTTTGTTTTACCGAAGTTCCTACTTCTTGCGAAGCAGTACGTCTCCGTTGAGGAAGCTGTTCTCACAGCCGGCACCAAAACGTGCTCTTTCCTCGAGTACCTTTCTTGTGTGGAATCCTTTTGATCTTGCTGCTACAAGACAGGCAGACCCGAATCGCCTTCACAGACTCTTGGTGGCAGCCACACAAGACTTGGCTCGCTCACCAACTCCAAGAGCACTCCCACTCTTGGAGGAACCAGTACCTCGAATGCTACACCTGAAGGACTAAGAAACTCTCTCTCACGATGGATGCACGCAGGCAACACTCACTTGGAGACCTAGAGCTCTTTCTTTCTCAACAAGTTGCTTTCGGGTTAGAGGCAAAGGTTAGGTAAAGGTTCGAGGTTGAAAACCTCCCCAGGTTCCCTATTTATAGGGTCCCTGGCAGCTAGCCGTTACCCTCATGCCACGTCAGATAAAGAGCCACCAGACCTAACCTATCTGAGACTCAGCTAACATGCACCTCTGGTAACCTACTAGCCGCGGCTGAGCTACCCACCTGAGTCTCAGATGCCAAACTCAGGTGGACTCGGTTGCCTCAGGCAGCACCTGAGCACAACTCTGGCCGGCTCACTACAAGCCTACAACTGACCAGAGAGCAATGGCCTCGCCACAGTCCCTGACCAGCTCGCTCAGACCCTTGGCACTGGTTCCAAGCTTCTTCACCGAAGATGACTGCCCTTGTAGACGCACAGCGAACCCTTGGTCCGGATCCACCAGCTTCCTAGCTCCTCCAGGACTTATCAAGCTTGCATTCACGGCCCTTGAACTCCATCAAGCAACCATCACCTCGCTTGCCCTCGAGCACAGCCTCGGCTTCTTCGCAACTGAGCCTCAGGAGCCTAGCTCAGCTGGTCCTTCTGACCTTCCCCGTTCCTTGCTCTTTTTAGGGCTCATCATCAACAGTTGTCTCACTTCAGCTTTCACCTGTCCATCTAATCCCTGTTCACACTCATTGCAAACATTAGTCACAGGTGAGGATTGCCAATAACCATCAAAACCAAACTCTGGGGCAAGTTAGCCATCCTCCCAAGCTCCATGGGAGTGGATGCACTTTCAACCTTGGCGCTCTGTCGCAGCGTCGACCTCGGCACTCCGTCGTGGCGTCTCCGTCGTGGCCTCTCCGTCGCAGCATCGACCTCGGTGCTCCGTCGTGGCAACTCCGTCGCGGCGTCAGCCTCGGTGCTCCGTCGCAGAGTCTCCGTCAACCTTGGCGCTCCATCACGGCGTCAGCCTCGGCACTCCGTCACGGCGTCTCCATCGACCTTGCCGCTCTGTCGTGGCAACACCGTCGCGGCATCGACCTCGGCGCTCCGTCATGGCAACTACATCGCTGCGTCGGCCTCGGTGCTCCGTCGCAGTGTCTCCGTCAACCTTGGCGCTCCATCGCTGTGTTGACCTCAGCGCTCCGTCGCAGTGTCTCCGTCAACCTTGGCGCTCCATCGCTGTGTTGACCTCGGCGCTCCGTCGTAGTGTCTCCGTCAACCTTGGCGCTCCATCGCTGTGTTGACCTCGGCGCTCCGTAGCGGCGTCAACCGCGGCGCTCCACCGTCACGATGTCCGACGCGGCATCCAGCGTGGCGCTCCATCACTGCGTTGACCTCAGCGCTCCGTCATGGCATCTCCGTCGCGGCGTCAACCTTGGCGCTTCGTCGTCACGTTGACCTCGGTGCTCCGTCGCAGCGTCTCCGTCAACCTTGGCGCTCCATCGCTGTGTTGACCTCGGCGCTCCGTAGCGGTGTCAACCGTGGCGCTCCACCATCGCGGTGTCCGACGCGGCATCCGGCGTGGCGCTCCATCGCTGCGTTGACCTTGGCGCTCCGTCGCGGTGTCCCACTAGGCGCTCCATCGAGGTGTCGATCTCGATGCTCCGCCGTGGCATCTCCGTCGTAGCGTCGACCTCAGCGCTCCGTTGTGGCATCTCCTTTGCAGTGTCTCCGTCAACCTTGGCACTCCGTCGTAGCGTCAACCTCGGCACTCCATCGCGGCGTCTCCGTCGACCTTGGCCCTCCATCTCAGCGTCTGCACCGACCTCGGCGCTCCGTCGTGGCGTCTCCGTCGCAGCATCTCTGTCGACCTCGGCGCTCCGTCGTGACATCTCCGTCGTAGCGTCGACCTTGGCATTCCGTCACGACATCTACGTCGACCGCAACGCTCCATCATGGTGTCTCCGTCGCGCCGTCCAGCTAGGAGCCCTGTCGCGGCATCGATCTCGGTGCTCCGTCGTGGCGTTGACAGCCTCGCTATCTTGAGCGAACGAGACCACGGTCGCTGCGACGGGGCCCATTGCTATCTCCTCGCTAACGCGCCCTCCATGTCGCCCCGGAGTGTCACGGGGGTCTTGAGTGAATGGGACCACAGTAGATGCGACGCGGTCGCTGCGACGGGTCCCGTCACTATCTCCTCGCTAGCGCGCCCTCCACGTCGCCTCGGAGTGTCACGGGGGTCTTGAGTGAACGGGACCACGGTAGATGCGACGCGGTCGCTGCGACGGGTCCCGTCACTATCTCCTCGCCAGTCGGTCCCGAATATCGCAAGTCAGAGAGTGGCAAAAGCTGTCGATCCTGCTGAGTCCCTGCAAAAGAAAAGGGGAACCGAAGAAACAAGAGAAGTCATGTGGTGAAACACATTGGGTCCAGCGGTTGAGGCATATATGAATGCCGCGTCACCATGGTATTTACAAACACGTCTCGTCAGTCATGCTAAGGGGATGAGTACAGTAACGAGGACACATACGCATAGCGTTGACAAGACTACATCGCTCCGCTCAAATTGTACAAACATGGCAAGGAGCAGAAAAAAGGGAGGAGCATCTACACGTGCGACGACGTGCATCTCTCAGGAGACTAACAATTCATTTACATGATGCACATCCAAGGTGCAATGACATGAGGAAAACAGCCACATCTGCCGGCAAATAGGATGTCGGCAAATACAGTAGCAGTCCATCTCATGCATTATAATACATCGAGCCCACCTCATACATAGCATGCCAAAAAAAAGTAACAGTCCAATGTCTACACGCGCCACTGCTTCACATGCCAAAATAAAAAACTATTTATGACAACAGTTCAAGATATCAGCACCCGCGCATCTCATACATCACATAAGCAATGCACGCCTCATGACATAATACAAAAAAAAGGCAGTCAGCGGCACCCCGGAATGGTTACCCTCGAAGACCAGCAGCAATGCCCAAAGACGGTGAAGGGTCGGGCAGCGGCAGCCGTCGGTCATCGAAGCAGCGGCGCGGCAGGGTTGACCCGTCTGGACAGTACAGCGAGGACCTTCGGCGACTCGGTGCGAGGCTGCAACGGCGTCGCTCCTGACCTGCAAAAGAGAGAGACGCGAGAGGGTAGTGCAACGGCGCATGGGGTCAGCCCCGGCCCTGATTGTCTCTCACGGCGGCGGGCCCGACCGACACGGGGGCGGGTCTAGCTGGCGCGGGTCACGGAGGAGGCGGCCGGGAGCTCCCCGCGATGGTGAGGCGGCGCTGGGCGGCCGGGGGCTCCCCGCGGCGGCAAGCACGGTGCGTCCGGCGCGGCGGCGGCTCCCCAACCGAGTGGAAACAGCGGCAGCGCGGAGGAGCGGCGACGGCGGCCCCCGACAGCACAGAGGAGCAGTGACGACGGCTCGCAGCAGCGAGTGCAGCGGCAGCCCGCGGCAGCAAGCGTGGCAGTGGTGGCGCGCAGCCCCTGGCGTCGGCGCTAGCGCCGCGACGGCGGAAGGCGGCGCGTGAGATGGCGAGGCGGCGGTGCCGGAAGATGGCGAGGCTGATGCGGCGGCCCGGGCGAAGGTGGACCCTGGGAGCAGCAGCCCCGCCGGTGGCGCGCAGCGCGGGAAGGCGCTAGCCCGGGAGGAGGCAGCCGGCGGCGGGGCGGCAAAAGGGGCGGCGGTGGACCCCGGGGAGGCGGCGGCGTCGGACCCGGGGGAGGCGGCCCGGTCAGGTGGCAGCGGTGGCTTGGCCAGAGGCCGGCGGCGGGGCGGCAAAAGGGGCGGCGGCGGACCCGGGGAGGCGGTGGCGCCGGACCCGGGGGAGGCGGCCCGGTCAGGTTGCGGCGGCGGCTTGGCCAGAGGCCGGCGGCGGAGCGGCGGACTTGGGGGGCGACGGTAGCAGGCGCACGGCGGCGGGTGTGGGACGACGGCAGCGGCCGGCGGCGCAGTCGGTCCTTGGCGCGGGCGGCTCGGGGAGCTGGGCGATGCCGGCGGCGGGCAGCGCTGTGCGACAGCGGCGCTGGGGGAGCCCGCTAAGGCGCACGGGGAGGCTTTTATAGCCTCTGCCCTCCCCGGTGCCCTAGCAGCCGTACGGGCCAAGGCCCAGCCTGGCCCAGGAAAAAATGGCAGCACCGGCCGGTCAAGCAGAAAGAAAAAAGAGAAAAAAAAGAAAAAGATGGAGAAGAGGAATTGGAGTTCCCGGTTTTGCCGCGGGTTACGATTTTCACTAAGTCCCTAATCTTGGCTCGAGGTTTCTGACATTCATTTTCCGCAACCCCGGGAACGTCGCAACAACCCTAAACTCGTCAGTCCGGCCAGCGCGCCGACCCCGCCAGGATCGGTGCGCCGGTCCGGACGGGCAATGAATGACCGCCCGCACCGGCGAGGGACTACTGTTGGAGAAGGGGTCCCCGCGCTACCCGGATCTGACGTTTTTCCAGACTTAGAAGAAATCGATGAATCTCCGGACTCGTGCGAACACCAAGACTGCACCGACGTAAAGCTCGTGCGAACACCAAGACCGTGCCGATGTCAAGCTCGTGCGAACGCCACGTTCGTGCGAACACCAAGACCGTGCCGACGTCAAGCTCGCGCGAACGTCAAGTTCGTGCGAACACCAAGACCGTGCCAATGCCAAGTTTGAGGGAACGCCAGAATCGCGCCGACGCCAAGTCCGTAGCGACGGGAAGATCGTCGCTACGGGGGATGCATGACGAGCGGGGCCCGTGGGATATTCCCGGAATATTCCTGGAGGAAAAGACTAGTTCGTCCTCAAAGGCACTAATGTACTTAGGGGCAAAACTATAATTAGCCCGAGGGCATTTTTGTAATCTCATCCTCCCTCCATTGTCCCTATAAATAGGGGGGGCACCCCTCCCATTCCGGGGAGGGACAATTTCTGAATAAAAGTTCATTTGCTCCTCCTCTCCTCTAGTTCGCGGCCCTTAGCCCGTTCGAGCATCTTCGTGCCGCGCGACCCGAGTGTGCGACTGTGGTGATACCGCGGCGTAGTTTCCCAGGCAACCCACGTAGGTCCACGTCGCCGTGCGGGGGTGCCACAAGTTCATTGTCTAGCCTCATTGCTATGACAAGTACTTTTTCTACCCGTCCGTAATGACTTTTTGTCACCTATGAAAATGTCATCACTGACGGGTAAATATTTAACCCGTCAGTGATGGCCTTTATCAGTGATGGGTAAATTACCCGTCACTGATAATACGAGTCATTACTGACCTTTAGTAGTGGGTACCCTCTAATTATCAATTCCAATTAATGTTTGTCCATTAGTCAGCGTGCACATATTAGTGCCTAATGCCCATTTTGTGCATGAACAAATGACACGGGACGGGGCTATTGGCATGAATCTTGTGCAAACTTGGAGCATGCCGTGGCCGCGGCCTCGGCCTTCTCCGCTGCTTCATCGATCGGTTGTAGCACCCTGGTCACCATCGTCCATCAGTGTGCTAGCTGCACCTGGTCTTCTCCTTCAACGGCGTCGTGACTGATGGCCATCCTGTTCCTCATAGCTGGCCACCTTTGATCACTGCAACCACACGGCCACCCCTCCACCAGCTAGCATTGGCGTCTGCAACACGCCAGAGTGACGACATGCGGTCTTCAAGTTTGGTGCACTACTACAAAATCATCTATATGAGGTGCCTTATCCGAGGCGGTTAAGTAAAAGCGCCATGAATAAGATATGTCGGAAGCGGTTAGTACGAAAAAACCGCCTCAGATAACGAGTCCGGGAGCAACCGCCATGGATAACGACCACATTCGAGGCGGTTAGAAATAGATAACCGCCTCCAATGTTATCCGAGGCGATTACTTATTTCTGACCGCCTCGGATAATGGCCCTATCCGAGGCGGTTATATATTGTCAACCGCCTCGGATATGTGAGTACATATCAGAGGTGGTTGCTGATATATAACCGCCTCCATATAAGTAATATCCGAGGCGGTTATGTGGATTTAACCACCTCCAATATGATTCACAGTATTAATTGTACTACGCGAGCAGACATACGACCAGAGGTAGATATGTCTTAAATGTGGCAATTTGCTGGTGATTTTTTGAGCTATTTGCTGGTGATTTTTTGGTGGAGAAGCTACATTTGGAAGAGTATAGTTGGAGATAATACTTCCTTGTTGGTTAGCAAAAGTTAGTGTTTAGTTTTTGGATCATTTCATCCAATAATTTGGTGATTTTGCTTTGTTTCTTGGACATTGAGAATATTCAATTATATGATCATAATTAGATCGATGGAGATGTTTGATTTATCGTATGGTTGAATGCATATAAATTTAGTGTTAAGGTATTCAAATTTTGAAGGAATTCTGTGGGTAAAAAGAAAAAAAATGATGGATTTATTTTTGTGGCATATTTAATTTTTATATGCAAGAAGTGGTAATTTGGTTAGTTATACGTTAGTAATTGAAGAGAGTCAACGCATATAGGTTAGTTATATTAGTTAGTTAGTACGGTTAGTTAATAATATTAGTTAGTTAGGTTAGTAATTATTTTGAGAATTCGGTTAGGTTAGTAATTGAACAAATGTTATACTCATGTCACGAAGTCGATGCACTTCATATTTTTAACTAGAATTTCAACTTTCCACATGCACGGCTTAGATGGATCGATCGTGGATGTACGGAGCTTGCAACACTGAGGCGTATAGAGATGGAGTGAGAGCATTTGTGGCAGCTGCTGAGGCAGACATGTTGAGAGAGGGTAGAGCTGACACGTATTATCTATGCCTAGACTGTGGTAACATAAGGACTTTTGAGCTTCATCATATTGAGTACCACATCTTCAAGAGAGGTTTTATGGAAGGGTATTCAACTTGGACCAAGCACGGTGAAGATCAAGCCGTAGTATCAGATGATGATATTTGTGCCGATGAAGAAGCAACCGATATGCCATTTGATATCGGTTGTGATTCAAACCATGAGATGTCCGATGATCCCGACTCGATGCCTGATCTGGAATAGATGTCGTGTGATTTCGAAGAGCATGAAATCGATAGAGAGTACCAACAATTCTTTGGCTTGATAGGGGCCTCGGAGAAATCGCTATTCGCAGGATGCAAGACTAAGTTCACTTTGTTATATGCCGCGCTTGAACTATTGAAGCTAAAGGCGAGCAACAACTAGTCCGACAAGAGCTTCAACAAGTTGTTGGGCCTCCTAGGTGACATGCTTCTGGAGGGGAATGAGTTACCCATAGACACATACAGAGAAAAGAAGGTGCTTTGTCCCTTGGGACTGGAAGTTGAAAAGATATATGCATGTCGGAACGACTGTATCCTATACCGGAAAGAGTTTGCGAAGCTACATTCATGCCTTGTGTGCAAGGCTTCTCGGTACAAGGGTAAGATTGGATTAGAAGGAGCTGAGGAATTCGTCGAGGTGACGAAAGGGACTCCTGTGAAGGTTGCTTGGCACCTGACTGTAATCCCGCGCCTGAAGCGTTTGTTTGCAAACCTGAAGGAAGCAAAACTATTTTGCTGGCATGCGGACGAGCGGAAGAGATCCGATGGAAAGCTAAGACAGCCTGCCGATGCTATCCAGTGGAGACACATCGATAGGAAGTATCCTCGATTCACTGCGGAAACTAGGAACGTAAGGTTTGCGCTGAGTACGGATGGAGTGAATCCATTTGGCACATGAGCAGCCGACACAGCACCTGGCCCGTACTTCTTAGTATGTACAACCTACCTCCCTGGCTTTATATGAAACGAAAGTACGTTATGATGTCCATACTTATCGAAGGGCTTAAGCAACCTGGTAACGACATCGACGTGTATTTCCAACTGTTGATGGATGATCTACAAACACTGTGGAACACAGGAGTGCAGGTATGGGATGCGGATAAAAGAGAATACTTCACTCTGCGGGCCATGCTGTTCTGCACAATCCAAGACTTTCCCGCTCTCGGTAACACCTCTGGTTAGATGGTGAAAGGACACAAAGGTTGTGTCATATGCATGGAGAATACCATGAGCCTAAGTCTCAAGAATTACGGGAAAGTCATGTACATGGGTCACCGGCGGTTTCTGCCTATAAGGCATCGTTACCGGAGATGGAAGTCACAGTTCATCGGGAGAACAGAGAACGTTGTGAAAACAAGGCCATTAAGTGGTGCAGAGGTATTCGCGAAAGTTAACGATGTCAATGTCGTGCTTGGAAAGGGTCAGAAAAAAAAGGCCACAGATGAGTCCGCATACTGGAAGAAGCAATCAGTGTTCTAGGACCTACCATACTGGAAGGATCTAGACGTCCGGCACTGCATCGATGTGATGCACATAGAGAAGAATATTTGTGACAGCGTGTTGGGTCTACTGTTAAACATGAAGGACAAGACGAAGGATGGCATTAAAACCTGACTTGACATGGTTGATATGGGAATCAGGCCCGAGCTGGCCTGTAGTTCTGCCTAATGGGAAGACATACATCCTCCCTGCCTGTTACACTCTATCCAAGGCCGAGAGAACCGAGTTTTGCAAGTTATTGCATGGCGTGCAGGTTCCGACGGGCTACTCCACCAACATCAAGAGGCTCGTCTTGATGCAGGACTTGAAACTAATCGGCATGAAGTCTCATGATTGCCATGTTATGATGACACAGATGCTCCCAATTGCAATCAGGAATATTCTGCCGCCTAACGTCCAAGAATCATTCACCAATCTCTGCTTCTTCTTCAACAAGATTTCACAAAAGGTGATGTTCGAACTAGATGATCTGGAGTTAGCGGCAACGGAGACTGTTTGTCAGCTAGAGATGTATTCCCCCCCCCCGTCTTTCTTCGATATAATGGTGCATCTCATCGTCCACATTGTGCACGAAATCAAGATGTGCGGGCCCGTCTTCCTTCGGAGCATGTACCCGTTCGAAAGATTCATGGGAATCTTGAAGCACTACGTGCAAAACAAGTATCGACCGGAGGGAAGTATTGTCAAAGGTTACGTTGCGGAAGAGGTTGTCGAGTTCTGTGTTGACTACATGGAGTCGAACCAACCAATTGGCCTGCCACGCTCTCGGCACGAAGGCAGGCTTGATGGTGTTGGGACCATCGGAAAGAAATCAATAACGGCCGATCAAGCTGGTCACATTCTCGCCCATTTCACGGTGCTGCAACACACGACTGCCGTTGCCCCGTACATGGATGAGCACAGGGCAAAGTTAAGGCAAGAGCATGCAAATAGAAGAGCATGCAAATAGAATCGATGCGTGGAGGACGAGAGAGCATAATAAAGAATTCAACAAGTGCACATGCTATCAATATTTTTGATGCTTGTGATGTTCATGTGCACATGCTGTTAGTTCTAAAATTATCAACTCAATTGTGCTATCGCCTGAAAGTTCAGAAAACAGAACTAAACACTTGCCTTAAAAAACGTATCCGAGGCGGTTGGATCAATGGAACCTCCTCCTTGATTCCTAATCGGAGGCGGTTAGACCGGGTTAACCGCCTCCGATTAGGAATAGTTGGAGGCGGTTGGATCAACGTAACCGCCTCCTTTATACTTATCCAAGGCGGTTAGATCGATCTAACCACCTAAGATATCTCCCGTAATTGGAGGCGGTTAGATCAACGGAACCGCCTCCTTTATTCCTATCCGAGGCGGTTAGATCAATTTAATCGCCTCCGATATCTCCCTTATATCAACTCAAACTGCCATCTCCGCGTGCATTAACTCGAACTGCCAAGCCCTTGCCGAACCCCCGACTACCTAGCGCCGCCGTTGTCAAGGTCCCCGTTGCCATGCACCACCGCCTGCTCGCCGTCGCCGAGCGCCATCCCCTCCTCCACGCCGCCTCCTCCCCGAGCACCGGCGCCTCATCCCCGAGCACAGCCGCCTCCTCCCCGAGCACTACTGCCGCCTCCTCCCCGAGCACTACCGCTGCCTCCTCCCCGACCACCGCCGCCTCCTCCCCGACCACCGGCGGCCTCTCCCCCAAGCACCGGCGGCCTCTCCCCCAAGGTGAGTTGGTTAATCTTGCTGTTGCTTCAGTGTCACGTATGTTGTACACAACTGATATGCGTGCTGAGTTGGTTCAAGTGATAGAACAGATCTAGGATTAGTGTTGGTGATAATGAAGTAAGTTGCTCTTCGTTGTTAACATGCTTGTTGTGACCCTAAATCGTCATATATATGCACTTATAAGCTACAAACTTGTCTGTGTGTGTTGATATTGTTTCAGTTCTATGGTATTTCTTCTGTTGTTTCATTTTGGTGTTTAGGGCAAGTATTAACAAACCTGTTAAACTGTTCAAATATGCTATATGTCTTGCCGTTTAGTTCAATTTGCAACCCATACCTCCTCGTTTGGCATTAGTTAGGTAGGGCTTTAACCATTTTACATCCCATTTTAGTTGGGTGGGGTGGGGTGGAGGGAGTGGGGCGCGGGTTTGGCTACTGCTTTCGTGGGATTCTGTTTCCTTTTCATTCTTACCCATTGCAGCACTCGGTTAATGAATGTTTTTATTGTTTTGTGAACTATAATTCCTCCTGATACTATGTCATTATTGTTCGTGATGCTATTTGTCTGATTGTGTTCTTGAAAGGAGATTCAGGCAAGAATCAATTTGCAACTATTCTTGGCGCTTACCTTGTCTGGGTTCAGAGATTTCGTCCTTAGTAGAATGGAGACGAACTCCCCGCCGCCCTCCCCTACGGTATTGCCGTCGGGGTCGCCAAGACCATCGACATCGCCAGGAAAGGGTTCTCGCAAACCATTGAAGCCATCAGGTCGGCCGAAGGGCAGATGGGTAGTTGAGAGATTGGATCCGGTGACCGGAGTTCCTGAGCCGAAAGAAACCTGGAAGAAGTGGCGGATGTTATGCGGGGTGGTCGCCTGCACTAGGGTTAGGATCACCCTCGCCGATTGGGGTGAGCTAACACGGGAGGAGCGGAGGTCCCTGTTTGACGAAGTGAAGGGCTCCTTCATGTACCCGGAAGAGGTCAAAGCTGATTTCTTCTAAGCTACCATATTGACGGCTGGGAAGTGCTGGAGGAATTTCAAGCACAGACTGGTGAGGGACTATCTCAAGCAAGAGAAGTCGCCTTGCCAGGCATACCCGGATGTCTCGGAAGAAGATTGGGCGGAATTCTGTGCCTTGAAGTCGTCCGAAGAGTTCCAGGCAGATAGCCAGAAGGGGCAAGAGCTAGCCAGGAGGAACAAGCACCTGCATTACCTCGGTACCTTAGGATACGTCAGTGCTAAGAAGAAGTGGGCAAAGGAGGATGAGGAAGTGGAGAAGCACGGACAGCAGCCGGTGTTCTCGGATTTCAGCGACAGCCGCATCTGGCACTAGTGCAGGGCAAGGACGAAGGTGGATCCTTGTCACAATTTTTCCAAACTTATATAACAGCATATTACTGCATGTAGTTAGGGCATACCCAACATACATAGACTCAATACACCGGAAACCACCACACACGCACCATATACATGCATGAACCCTAACGCAACATATACACCGTATACGTTGATACATCCACGGCACCCTGCAACCGACCAACCCCAAACCACGGTAAAAGGATTTCCAAGAGTTCCCATGTTCCCTCCAGTCCTTGCCGCACCCCAAAACCCTAGTCCCTCGGCCCGATTCCTTTTTCCTCTATTAACCCCAATTCAAACTAAAAACCCTAGTCGCGACACCTAACACTCCTCAGCCCTTCCAAAAATTCCGACATAAATTGTGGGACAACCTAACATTGTCCTCAACTCAGATGTATCATAAAATAGGTTGACCCAATTCAAAAATATATGAATACGAAAATAATAAACTCTAGGGCATAAATGCACGTTGAACTACAACCCCTATAACCAGACCTCCGAAAATTCCGACAAAATTCCACAATAGTCTTCACCCATCCAGAAGCCCGAATATGTAAAAACATGGACACACCTAGTTCAAAAATCTACCGCTGCCAGCATCGAACACCATGGTCCAATTAACTTCTTCGCATGAAATGACTAGCCATCCCTCAGGGCAAAGCACCAAGTCAATTTATGGGACTTCTCTTCTGTCACCTCAACATACCAACATCATAACCCTCGACAGTAGAACACTATTTTTGTCCTCTACCATTCAACCGTAGTGGGAGGCTTGCATTAGCATTCGAATCCCTCCTGTATGTCTACACTAAACGGTGCCTAACTTTCCCCATCTCCTTGAACACGTATCTCTGAACGCCAATGACATGGTCTGACACCCTTGGACACCTCGATGCACACCATGGCATGCCATGCCATTGGAGTTCACGCACTGGCCACGCCCGGCCATGCCACAGTGAGCATCGATAGCTCAAGCCGCGCCGGCCGTCGATCCCCTCCGCACCGCACGCTGGGAGCTCGCCGTCCAGCTCGTCTCAGTACGCCACAGCCTCTCCTATTCCTCTCCCACCTTAGCGCCATGTCACCTCGCATTCAACCATCTTGTCCCGTCGCCGACCTTGTAGAGGAATAGTGACCACCGCTCGCCTCAGCGCGTTGCCTGCCGTTGGACTCGTCGTCCACCTCATCGCCTTGCTTCCCGCGCCTATCCCTGTCCTCCCCAGCTCAGCATCGCCATGATTCTCTTCTGCCTAGTCAAATCGCCGGCATGAGCTAGCCCAGCAGCTCGCTGCCTCGCCTACTTAAGGACTGCCCGAACAACCCCTCTCCTCACCCAAGATAGCAGCTTAGCCCTCCTTAGCCCCGCTTCCCCAGAGAGTCACCCGAAGCCTTCCCGAGCTCAAGCCGCCACCAATCTCCTCTTCTTCAACCTAAGCCACAATTCCCCTTCTTGGTTCCACACCAATCCAGGTCATTCAAGCCATCCTGAGCTTCCTGGTCAAGTGAGCCGAGCCCGGAGCTGCTCTCCTGTCCCTTGAGTTCCCCTTGTCTCCGATTTGCCGCTCCGCCACTGATAACTCCTACCACCAAAACGCCGCCGTCGCCTTGTCCCGGTTCCGACCAGCGAGTGACCTGTGTAACGGCCACCCCGGGAGGTAAGCAATCGAGCCACCGACGAGTGGACCAGTCCGTCGGGTAGGCCCACATACAGGTAGGTAAATGTACCCAAACTGAGTTTCTGTCTTTCCCCAATTGAAACATCTTTAATTAGTCCTAACCCGAGTCCCTGCGTTCGACAACTAAATGCGCATCAGCCCATTCCTGTCTCCGACACATTGAAAGCGCATTGAAGTGGTCGGGAGGCGCATTCAAGCCGGTTTCTCTGATTTTCTGAACCGGGCATCACTGGTTCGACCAGTTCACTATGAACCCGGCCGGTTTTTGAAGATGTTCCACCAGTTCTGGAGTCCTGAGATTAAATCCAATCTTTTAGTTCAAAAAGATTTCAATTTTCAAATATATTTCAAATATAAACGGAGAAGATTAAGTTTAGGGCTTTCCTTTTTTTAAAACTAACGCATACACCTTATATACGACATTTCTTTTAAGGCAGCCAAAATAAGTCTTTTGTGCTGACTAGTATAACATGGTGCTTTTCATCCAGTAGCCCAATAGGGTAGGTGATTTCGAAATGCAACCTTAAAGGCATAAATCATATCCGTTCAACAGCATTGTCATTCCATGTGACGTACATACATACACCAATTGCCTGGGAAATTTCTTAACCTTGAAGACTTAAACCTTGCATCCTCAGAGTCCCACCACCAAAACACCGGCCATCGGAAAATACCAACGTTACCCGCACTTCCTCATTTTAAATCATGCATGACTTTTGAGTTGCCTTGCTTGCTTCTTATTTGACGTTTTTCTTTTTCGACGCGTAGTTGACAGAGTGAAGTACGTGTGTCAGGAGGAACCAGAATCACCCCCACGTCCGGAGCAAGAGCAAGAACTGCCAGGCAAGCATTCCCACTTTGATCATGTTGAATCCCATATATGTGAAATTTAATTATCTTGATTGCAAAACATGCATGCTATGTGGATATCACGGTATTTTATGTAGACCTAGTTATACCCTATAGATGCACAGGACTTAGGTTTGAATATCCGATTTCCTTGAAACCCTAGGTATATTAGTTGGTTGTTCTGCGACCGACAAAAATATTAAGACTATAGGCATTAGCCATGCTTAGACCTGCCGTAGTCAAAAAAAAATTTGTTCGAAATACTCAAACCCCTTTTGAACATGGGAAATAAAACTCTCGGATAGCATGTGTTATCTGAGGTGGCATTTGAAAGAAATGTTTGCCAAAACCCCAAATAAAACTGGAGATGATTTTGATTCGGGTGAGAATGCTAAGGGTAGCTCGGGGATGTAGAGTACGTGATGGTGGCATGTTCGTCCGGGACGAACATGAGTCGAAATGGAGTCTTGCTCGAATCAATTAAGGACCGGGCCTAAGTGCCACTAAACCAGTTCCTCAACGTACGTCCACATGTCCTTTATGGGAAGTGTCGGCGTGTAGACGCCTCTAGCGGTGGTCCGGTTGGACCCCCTTTGGGATTCAGCCGGGGGCGATATAGAGCTCTTCTTATGAGCCGGTGACGGATCGTGGAGAGGGTGGAAATGACGCAAGAGACACAGGGATTTATCCAGGTTCAGGCCACCCGGAGGTGTAATCCCCTACGTCCTGCTCTTTGTGGTGTGTTTGTATTGATCCTCACCAGATTACAAAGGTGTTCTTCCTTACCAGAGACCAGTTGGTACTCTAGCACAAAATATCTAAAAGATTGCTCTCCTAAAGACTTGAACCACAGAATCCAACTCAAGAGAACTCGAACCTTTTGCATGGCCTGGGAACTCCCCTTATATAGCCGGGGGTTCACCACAGCAGCCATGCAAAGGCATGCTGCAGACGACTTGGGTGCTAAGGAAACGCCCATTCCTTCATTTAATGCGCTGCACTGATTTTCGTGTCGTACGCCTCCCTGCCATGCTTTCGGACAGGGGTCCTGACATCTTTATGCCCAATGGGCCCCGCGGAAGGAGACTTACCGGGCTGCTTCTGACCGACTTGGTGAAACATCCGCTCCTGGGCCCCGCGCGTCAGCGACCAACCGCGCCGCAGGACGCGCGGTGATTTGACCTAAAGGGGGCGAGACGGGGTGACAGCGACGCAGGCGCGCGGGGTGGCGCGCCTGGTCGGTCAACAACTCTGTTAGACGGCCCCATCCCCTGACAGGGGCCATGGCAAAAGGGGATTTGCCCTGCGCGGATGGGACCCGGCCTGACCGACATCATGCCTGCACAGGGCTTAGCATTTAATGTCCGAATGATAGGCATTAAATGCCTCTGCCGGGTCTGAGGCTTATGGGAGAAGCCAAACACTGCAACGGTGCGCCTGGGGGAGGGCCCCACAGGGAGGGCCCACGAACCCCGAGCGTTCCGATCCCGAGCGGCCCCTTCGGCTCTTGAGGGATGCCAGCTGTCCCGGGTTGCCCCCGAGTGACCTCGAGCGCTCGGGGGGCGCTCGCAGGAGGGTCGCTCGGGGCCCCTCTCGGGGGGAACGCCCAAAGGACCGCTCGGGGGTTCGCCCCGAGCAATCTCCTGGGTCCCACACTTCTCGGGACGCCGGGCGCTCGGGGAGAGGGCCCCGAGCGCTCCCTCGATTCCTGAGCCTTGGGCTCTCGGGAGCCCAAGGCCCTTTTAGAATGCTCGCGCGGACGTGGCGCTCGGGGAAAGCCACCCGAGCATTCAGGCTGGACCGCCGGGCCCACCTACTGCGGTGGCGGGGTCCTCCCTGACCCGGCCGCCACGTGGCTCGCCCTGCGGCCTTTGGTTGGCCTTTGCCGGCGGTTCGGGGGACCCTGGGCCCCATTCCGCCGACAGGAAGGACTTGGCTTGGTACCCCGGCAAGTATTAGGGTATGTACCTGCGGGAAGTAGAAAGTATGTGCTAGGTGTTTAAAGTCCTAGAGATCCACCACCGCTAGGCGTTTGGGTGTTAATGCGATACAAAGGTGGGGAGTCCCATTTTCGGGGTCTGGGACGCGAAAGTTGGGTTACCCACCTGGCGGGTCCAGCTCTAGTATGGAAGCGGGCGAAGGCCTCGTTGTAATAGCCCTGCCGATACATCTCGTGAAGTGTATCCGTTAGCACTCGGCAACAAGGGTGAAAGAGCATCTAGGCCCCTAAGTGGTTTTGATGGTTAATGGCAACTCAAACTGGGATCTAATGTTTACAATGAGTGTAAGCAGGTTTAACAGGTTCCAGGAAGAAGGGTTATCAAGGGAATGATGACCACCCAAAAAGTACAAAGGTGGTTTCCAGGACAAAGGTATGGCTGTGCTAGGTAGCTGTGTCACAGCTATGAAGAAGCCGATGTTGTGCAAGGAGTTGCAAGCAGGGTGATGGTGGCTTGATGCGTCAAGGGCCGTGAATACAGTTGGTGGCAGGTAAAGTCTAGATTTGCTAGTCTCTTTGAGTTCATAGGAAACACCCGTACTATCAAGAGGGATGAAGTAGTAATAATCTATGGAGAATCTTTTGCTCAATGCTCAGGGTGTTGGACAGTGGCACTGATGCTTTGAGGTCAGTGGCCTTGTGTCAACAGTTTTACACAAGTGTGAAACTAGTTTGTGTTAGCACTCTGCAGTGCTAGCAGTAGAAAACCCTAGGGGTTAGAGTCACCGGTGTGACACAGCTGTGTCACAGGTGGTCTAACGCTCTATGACTCAGGTACATCTCTGTACCAGAGGAGATCTTGTAAATACTAAGGAACCTACACTGCGATGGTTTGTCTGCTGAGTCAGAAGACTATCGGAGGTTCTCTCCTTATTAGGTATCAGAGTAGTTGTATGCTGAGGGCATGTCATGTGCCAAGACCGGGCTGAGTAGTGCGGCTACGTCAGTTAGGGGTTCACTTGTGTCAGCCTCTGGTGACACAGTTGTCGGTCTGCCTGAGCCGGTTATAGGTTGGGCGTAGTGTGTAGCTGTGTCACCGGTGCCTGTCACCGGTGGCTCACTTAATCTTACGTGGCAACAGTGTAACGGTCGGGTTCCTGAGAACCCTATATATAGGGGACCAGGGGAGGTCTTCGACCTTAACCATCCAAGCTAGCTCAAACCAAAAAAGCACATACGACCGTTGCAAGCCTCTATCACTCGGAACAAAAGCCAATATTCCTAAGAGAGTTAGAGTCCTGAGCAAAAGAGCATTTTGGTTCCTCCAAGATTTTTTGCTGCTGAATCTATTACTCTTGGAGTGTCTACTCCTAGACGGGTGTAGGAGTTGCTGGTATCACCCAAGCTTGTATGGGCTGAACCAGTAGTCTGTGAGGGTGATCTGAAGTCTACCTGCTGCAAGGCAAAAGGGCTTCCACAAGCTAAGGAAGAGACCTGATCGTCAGGTACTCGGAGAACAAGCACGATTTAGTGTTGGCGATCTCTTTGGAGTAGCCTCTCCAACGGAGATGTACCTCTCTGAGAAGAGAAAGAAACTTCGGTGAAAAACACCTTGTCTCTGAGTACTTTCTATATTGCTTATAGTTCTTTGCTATATCTGCATGCTCGTGTGATCATAGACATAATTCTATTCATTTGTTGTTAATCACCTTTTTACCTGTGCTATCTTAACTGTGTCACAGTTGATATTGATCATATCTCACACCTGTGTTAGCCACCTGTGACACAGCCAGTTAGGGTGCACATTATTTCTATGTCCTTAGCTCACCTATGTTAGCCACCTGTGTGACAGCTGCGTGTTAATCTATACATATATCTTGCCTGTGATGTTCACCTGTTACACAGTTAGCTCATCCTGCTACTTGCTAAGACTTAATCTGTTTAACAAAGCTAAAAGAAGTAATTTTAGTTAGCCTCCTATTCACCCCCTCTAGTCGGCACCTTCGGTCCTTTCAAAGGGGGACTTACATCTTATGGGTAAAGCCGTACAACCTCTGTAGAGTGTTAAAAACTATTCGAATAGCCGCGTCCTCGGTCATGGACATGAACTGGCAAGGCTACACACTGGTTAGACTGAGTTTTGTTTGCGAAAGTTTGGGAAAGAGATTAAGGACGTGGGCATGATATGTCCACAGGGTGCAATTTATGCTACACGGCTGGTAGCAAGGAATTGCAGGAGAAGGAGGCTAGCCGTACTATCCGGGATAGTACGGGCTGAGCATTGAGTTAAGCAAAGGCTAGCCGTGCTATCCGGGATAGCACAGGCTGAGCACTGAGTTGAGGAGGCTAGCTGTACTATCCGGGATAGTACGAGCTGAGCAATGGAAAGAGGAGGCTAGTCATACTGCCCGGGTAGTATGGACTGAGCTGTCACAAGAGATAAAAAGGGAGGTAGCCGGGTCTACCTCAAGAGAAGTTTTGTTACCTTGAATGGTTCTGGTTTGTAAAACTGCTCTGAAATCTATTATTCTCGTATTTAAATTGAAAAACTTACATTTCCGCACAACAAGCAACATAGGATAGAGCTGTTTCTTTGACATATACCCTGCATGTTATATTGCCGTATATTTCTCCTGGGGAAATAGCTTGCGAGTACATTCAATGTACTCACCTGGCTTGTTGATATGGCCAGATGAAGAAGAGTTCATCTCCGACGACGAAGACAGTGACTACGAGGGCTAGGGCGTTTTCCCCAGTCAGTTGCCTGTTGGGTAGGCATATTGATGGGCTATCTATCGCACTTTCTATTTCCGCTGCTGTTTTCGATTTGGCCAATAGGCCCGCTTGTATGAACTGAAACCATAATGGCTATTGTGTAATAAAAGAATTCGGTATTGTATGACAATGTTATCAAGTTCTGTGTGTACTGGCTACTGATCATGGGACCAGTACAGGAAACACAGGGAAGTATCCGGCTTAAAAACCGGGTACATCACAATCCTCGTGGTCAACACGTATAGAGAAACCCTCAGGACAAGGAGGTCTATCAGAGAATGGTGGGGCTGAATGAGCAGGCATCTCAAGGCTCGTTTTTACCAAGTCAGGAGAAAGACATACTCTCCGAGGCCATCGGCACCAGGGAGCCCTATGGACGCACTAGGGGTTTCAAAAATCTGGCAACATGGGGCAAAGCCTTCACCGGCGACACACAGGAGGCACGTCGGCAGAGGAAGAGAGCAAGAGCCGAGTAGATGAAAGCGGAGATACAGTCGTCCCTTGAGGCGCAATTTGAGAAAAGAATGGGCGCGATGGAGGAGAGGCTTTCAGTACAGCATCTGCATGATAAGGCGCCAGTCGCAATTAACCCGGGTGCCCGCCGCAGTAGCTGCGCCTCAGGTGCGGATGATTGTTCTCCCAGCGACCAAGTTGGGGGTCCGATGCCACTACCTCAAAAAACACATCTCCTACACAGTCTTCACTAACAGACAGAACATCCCCGTCAGTGGTACCGTTCACCACTGACGGGCGAATAGCTACCCGTCAGTGATTATACTAGTAGACAGTCCAAATTCGAAAGAAAAAATAATTACTAACAGGTCAAAAACATTGCCCGTCAGTAGTTATGTATTTCTACTGACGGGAAGTACCACTGACGGGCCCATTATTATGGCCCGTCAGTAGAGTATATTACACCACTGACAGGCCCATATTATGGCTCGTCGGTGATGTTATAGCCCATATTATGGCCCGAACTACATAACCTAACCCTAACTCTCTCTTTCTCACCACTTCAGCCCCCATCTCCCACAACAGCCGCACTCCTCTCTCTCTCTTTCTCCCCACCGGCCTCCCTCCTCCTCTCTCTTCCTCCTCTCACTTTTGCGCCCGCCGAGCTGCCAGCCGTCACCGCCGCCGGATCCGTGCTCCCCAGGCCACCGGATCCAGGCCGCCGGTTCGGTGCTCCTCTCTCCAGGCCGCCGGATTCGTGCTCCGTGCCCCCTCTCCTTCTCCTTCTCCGGCAACAACGCCGCCCGCGCGCCCCGACGACGCCTACTGCGACGACGGCGGCGGTCTCTCCACGGCAGCAGGACGAGGAGCAGCGACGACAGCGGTGGCCTCTCTCTCGCCTCTCTCTTTCCCCTCCCGCAAGCCGCAGCCAAAGCGGGGGAGGACGCCGAGCCCGCATGCGCGAGACAGAGGAGGATGTCGACGCGAGACAGAGGAGGATGTCGAAGTCGTGCAAGGGGCTGGCCATGGAGCTCGTCAAGTGCCTCAGTGAGACCAACTGCGTCAAGGTCCGTCGCCTCCCCCTCCCCCCTCTCTCTCCCCCTTTCACCCCTGCGCCGCGGCCACCGCCGCCGCTTGTTTCAATTCGATTTGGCGTGTGTTAGCAGGTTTGGTGTCGCCAATAAAGGGGAGGGAATGAAGGGAGTGAGCCCGCCTACTTTGCTGTTAGATCCTTCGATGCTGTACTGACCGATTCGCTCCTCCGCAATGCGGTTTTCCGCGCAGGTGCAGAAGAGGCCGTACAAGGAGTGCACGGGGGAGAAGGCCCCAAACATCACCAGCGAGTGCGTCGGCCTGCAGGAGACCTACTTCAACTGCAAGAGGGGCTAGGTATGTCTTGAATGAATTAGCTCGCTGTAGATCAGCTTTGCCAGTCTCCTTTTGATGAGTCTTGTTTGTGATAGTTCCTTTGTTGTGCCGTTAGATACTGTATGTGCGCGTGAGTAGCTTGCTGATCTGTAGGTGATGAACATGTCTGTAATTTGTTGTCAATCAAGTGTTTGTCATTCGTCAAGACGCTATGTAATTGCAATGGTACTCAGGCCACTCTGTTTTGTTTGCATTTAGCGTGAAGCTTATCGTGCATCTTCTCCTGTATCTTTTTACTTTTTTGCATCTTCTCATGTATCTTGTGAAGCTTATCATGCCTAAATGAACATTTATCTTGTCTGATTTCTTCAGGGGTGTGAGGGTGAGGAGCATCTGGTACATGACCTACTGGCTCCTGGGCATCGCGGTCTGCGTGGTGGGCGTCGCAAATGTGTACATCGGCCTCCACAGAGGACCGGGAGGAGCGTGTGGCCGTGGATGTGTGCATCGTGGGTTGTAATGCTAATATGTAATGATGCTTAATCTGTGATGAGTGTACTGTTAATTGATATATGGTTTATTTTTTTAATCCCCAAAAAAGAATCACTGACGGGCAGAAATTCTTGCCCGTCAGTGATGTTCAATCTCTGCTGACGAACAGGCGCCCGTCAGTGGAGACGGACCCCTCTACTGACATTCTCTTACTGACGGGCACTAAACCTGTCAGTGGAGGGGTTTAAGCGCCTGTCAGTAGAGATGTATTCTGCAGTAGTGTGCGGTGCAAGATGCAGATACAGTTCGCTGCGACGAACTTCTCAATGGACGCCGCGTACGGTCAGGTATGGCCATCTACTCCTGGAACAGTGATACACGGTGTCCCGTTAATGCCAGGCTTCGCGCGAGTGTAGGTCGAGTCAATCAACCCGACCTTCGCTAACTGTCCCTTGCAGAACGCGCGAGAATCTGATGAGATACGGTTGCTAAGCGACGCGGTCGGGTCGTTCGTCCAGTGGCCAAAGAAGGACATAGTTACCGAGCGCACCATCCGTTCCTCCATGCTCGCTGGATCTTGGGATACTGAGGTTTTCACCGGTGGTTGCTCGATCTCCGCCGGAGGTTTCGAGGCAGCTCGCCCTTCCTGAGCCAGTGCCGACACTGCCACATGTGGAGGTTACTCATCGTTCGCTAACCCCTCAACTCCTGGCAATACCACCAGTGGAGAGCTCACGGCCAAGCCATGTTCCAACGAAGAGTCAAGGGGTCACATCCAAGCTGAAAGTATACAAAGCCAAGAAATCTGCTTCGAAACTGGCATATGATGTTGAATATCCTTTGGCGGAGCTAGCTCGCCAGCACGTGCCTGGACAACCTATGGTGGATGCTGACGTGAACCTGGGCGTAGCCTGCCGGAAGCTTCATAATCATTACCTCGAGATGTCGAACAGGCCGTTCCCAGATACAAGAGTCGGCGTCGTAGTATTCTTCAAGGAGGAGCATTTCAAGCACCGTACCGGATATATGTTTCCCGTGGATTTCTCGGACATCTTCAACATGATGCACTTCCGTGAGCTGGACGCCAGTCTCATGAGATGCTTCACGTTGTAAGTCCTTACAACACATCACCGTTTTGTTTTATCACCGCTAAGTGCATGCAATATAACTCGTTCTTCTCCTATACTCAGATACATGCTTGATATGAGCGAAAGAAGAAAGATGAAGAACTCTGTGGGGTTCAGCGACCCACATTTGATCTCGGCCCAAAACATCGCGGCAAATAAGAACATGGTGCGGGACTACGTCGTGCATTTACTCCATGAGTACTCCGCACGAGATCACATCCAAGTTGCCTATAACATCGGGTAAGCCACATCCTTTGTAAATTCTCATGGTTCGACGGCTAAACATGTAGTAACTTCGTATCGTATAACCAGGGGCCATTGGATCCTCCTCATGATCGTGCCGAAATGGAATAAGGTATATTACCTTGATTCCATGAGGCGTAGCATTGACGAGCGCAAGCAAGGGTACTTGGACCTCATGCGTCTACTCGATGAGTGAGTACCAAAACTTTCGACTTCGTCCATGCCTATTATTTCTTCTTCACAAAGGAAAAGACAGTTCAATGCTAATTGTTTTGAATCACCTAGAGCGTTTGACACGTACGTCAAACAAAAAGGGAGGCACAAGGAAGGAGTGCCCATCGAGTGACGCCATAACTCCAAGTTTAAGGTATTCCGTAATGTCCTTGACTCCTCAAACTAATGTCATCATACTTCTGCCCTTTATACCTAATCGATATCCCTTTTGTAGTGCCGGCAATAACCCAAAGGGTCCGACCTCTGTGGGTATTACGTGTGTTTCCACATGCTAGCCCTTTGCAGCAACCCAAAGTACCGTGATCTAGCGGTACAAAACCATCGCCACTACTAATGTCTAGTGTTTAATCATGCTATTTGCCCTGAGTGTAAGCCTCATGTTTTCAATGAGGGGCGAAAACCATGGCAATCAAACAGTTAGAAGATATGGACATCGCCCAGATCCAGTCGCACATCGTTAGCTTTCTAAACAACGAGGTCATTAGTGCCGAAGGACGCTTCAGTTTCTCGGCGGCAAGCTAGGAACTTAGGATTGCGATTAGTTTGATCATTACTTAGGTTTCTAGTTAGGTCATTAGGTACTTCATTAGTTCCAAAGTATCAAACTTTGTAGTTATCTATCCAACTTGTGGTTTCAAATGATAAGTGCACTTGATGTTTTTAAATGTCTTGTTCATTTTTCCTCTCACTGCTAACATGTAAGTGGGTGTGACATAAATATAACTTTTTCTTGTGAATGTCACTGTTTTACAAATGAGACTTCTTTATCAACAGATATCGTGTATGGAGGTTTCGGCGAGTGGTTCTATTCATGTGAAGAACTTAAGAGAGGTCTATTTTTTTTGAATTTGATCAATATCTTCGCTGTGAATTGAGTATATGACTCAAGTGAACAAGTTTTGTAATATTATTTATATGCGTATGTATGTGAATGTTTGTAGTTTATGTCTTGTGGTCGATGCGAGAATGAATGATTGAAGTGTGCTATATAAATCTGTTGTATGCGTGCTGTGATTTGGATATATCATATATATGAACTGTTTGCTTTTTCAGGGAGGCTAGTAAATCAGGCAAAATAACACCTGTTTAAAAACATATCCGAGACAGTTGTAACTTAATAACACCTGTTTAAAAACATATCCGAGGCGGTTGTAACTTAACAACCGCCTAGGATATCTATTTCAACCGCCTCGGATAAGTGCTTATCCGAGGTGGTTAAGAAAATGTCTTAACCACCTCGGATAAGCACTTATCCGAGGCGGTTTACACATTTCAACTGCCTCGGATAAGAGCTTATCCGAGACGCTTGCGTAACCGCCTTCGATGCATGCCCCCATATCCACAACCACTCCGTGGAGGCGGCTGCTATAACTGTCTCGGATATGCTATTTGAACCGCCTCGGATATCGATTTCTGTACTAGTGGTGCTGCCACCCTTGGGCTCGCTCAGGCCAGTAAATTTGGATGTATGGAATCGTCGACAAAA
This sequence comes from Stipa capillata, assembly GCA_019208055.1. NCBI lineage: Eukaryota > Viridiplantae > Streptophyta > Magnoliopsida > Poales > Poaceae > Stipa > Stipa capillata. The sequence continues at coordinate 114,597 of JAGXJF010001992.1, read as the reverse complement.
ACAAAGAAAAACCAACTAGCTAGGACAGTACGTGTTTCTTTCACGCCAAAAATAAAGATAATTTAAGGCCAATAGAAGTTGAAGTTAGTTTTCATATTTCTCGTACGTGATGATACTGTCTAGAAAGAGATAGATTTGAGTAGTAATAACTTTGGGTTACATGAGATCAGATAGATGGCTTGGTATTTTCTTTATTTTACAGTATACGTGAGAATTTCTTTAAAGTGGGAAATTAATATAAGTAAAGATAGATAGATTACACTTCTAGCGATGTCATTTTATCGATCTGGTGAGAGTTCTACGTGGCTAGTTGCGTTTTTTCATGTGCTCGATCTAGACATCTGTCCATTGTCCGATATATTGTTACATTTCCCTGTTTCTCAACTTATGTATGCTGTACTGCAAAACTTATCACATAGGTGATTTGCTTAATCATTAAGCTTACGGACCATGCATTTCGTTTGAAAATTTAGTTCTTGATAGAATAAGAAAGGACAGTTCACCAAGTCCTCTTTTCTCTGTACAACTTTTGCAAAGCTGAAGGACTACCTACCTCGCCTTTGTTAAAGCAGTTATTTTCTTTGTCAAAGCTTCTGAGGTATGGAGCATGACATCAAAAGAGAGGAAAATTAAGGTTCTAGTACAAGCCGTATGTACCTTTAGTGAAAAGAGAGAAACTGGTTTGCCTTTTCTCTCCTCTCCGTCATCTCCACAGTCGCTAGGACGGTCAAGTGGTGAGATGTTAATCAGATTAGGCTACGTTGCTTTTGTTTTTTGTTTTATTCTTAATTCATCTCAGAGTTACATGGTTCAAAGTTTTATCTGGCTTCAACTAATATTGTTAAAAGGTTGATGCGTTGGGACATCCGGTGCTTTGGATATGATGAAGGCAGCAATGTACAAATTCGCCGGTTTGGAGTGGATTCGTTGTCAACCTATGTATTATATATTAAATAAAAGAACATAACGGTCAATTAAAAAAAAGACAAACGTATTAAAAGCGTATGACGGGAAATCAGAAAAAGGGAGACAAGTTAGAAAAAAAAGTAAAATATCTATTTATTAATTTGGTGAAGCCTATTTTTCAATGGATATGACAACTAGATCTTTATCACTATATGAGATATTCTCGAACCAATGATACGATGGACTTTATTATGAATGGACCAACATATGTCGAGATGGCCGGCACGCCGTTGGCAGCTCGATTGCCTGCCACTTTTCTCGACCGCCTGGTGCTTCGTGGGTGCGTCGCCAGGCACAGTTGTTTTTTCTCCGGCTTGTTGGATGCGGCTTTTTCTCAGGGCTCGTTGCTTAGTTTCCTTGGCCGCCCTCATTTTCCCCCTCCCGGCCGTCTTCTTGGTCGCTAGGTTTGGGACTTCTCCGTCTCTTCTCCGTCTTCATCCTGGGGTAATTATTACTTTGGCTTTCCAACTTTCCCCGCTTCCGTTGCGTTGCGACGGCTTCCTCGCCTGTGCCTCCCTGGTTTTCTTCTTTGCTTCTTTAGCCGATGTTTGCCTGTTCCGACGTGCTCCATCGGTGCTTTTGGCTGGCTTCGTCTTTGTTTCATGCTAATGCATTTTCCTTGCTGCAAGGTGGCACGGTGAACGAGCGTGTGGCCTCCAGTGGTGTTTGGCCGTGCATGCTCAAACCGCTCTCATTTTTAAAAAGCATGCCGTCGTCCTCTTCCGGTCCTTAATTTGCCTTCTCTAGGTATGGTTCTTTAGTCTGTGCTTTAGTTATTCGTTTCATTGCCTGCTCAGCTGTCGTTGTGTGCACACTTTGCTGTTTCCTCTCGATGCCTTGTTCATTTGGTTAATTAGCCTGTGTGTGATGGTGAATTTACGTTCGCTAAATTCTTGCTGCGTCGCAGAACCACCTTATGGTGCTGGGCCACGTTGCCTATACTACCACAAAAATCACTTTTTAGCCGGTTAAAAATGGCTATCTGAGCCGGTTTCACAGACGACTGAAACAAAAGGGAGCTAATAATATTTTTACAACCGACTATAAAAGTTACTTCTCTCAGCCTTTTATCCATACAAAACCGACTGTACTAATCCTTAATCTCAGTCGGGTGCAAGTTCTAACCAACAGTACAAAAACAATATCAGTTGGTTGATTTCATTGAACCGGCTGGAATTACTAATTTTTTTTAAAAGGGTGCGTCGTAGTGCGTCCTCTTCGGCCGTGCGTCGTGCGGCTAGCATGGTGGCCGCCTCCTGGAGCTCCCACGCTGCCTGCTCCTCGAGGGCACGCGCATCTCCGCCACTGGCCATTGCCTTGCCCTACCCTAACTTGCTGCCGAGAGAGAGAGAGAGAGAGAGAGAGAGAGACGGGACGGCGAGAGGCGAGGCGAGGCGCAGTCCGGTGCGGTGGTAGGAGGCTGCGAGTCTGTGATACCGCCATGCCCGTGCGATGGGGACGAGCGGCAACTGGTGAGAGTGGAGACACGTTAGAGCCAAGGAGCATCTGCTGGTAGATGATGACGAAGACAAGGCCGAGGAGCTCCTCCAACATCGTCACAAAATCATCATCAAATCAATTCTTGATTCGGCAAGCACAAATTGCTAGAGCAGATGGAAATTAGGGGAAGAAGAGATGATGTTGTTACCTGGCTTTGGATGGGGAAAATATATTCCTCGGCTGATCCACCCCACCATCCCCCGAGGACTTCGCCGCCCACTTCATCGGAGACGCGCTCAGGGGAGCATGCCAAGAGCAACGCCTGCGGGTGTCGACGCAGAGGAGGATGCCCTCACCGGAGGGGCGTGAGCCGTCGCACATGCTAAGGCGGGAGCTTCGATCTGGAACTGCACGATAGGGCCGAGAAGGCAGCGAGGGCGAAGATGCTCGGGCTAGCGAGGGCGAAGTTGATACACTCGAGTACGCCGACGAGCTTCGATCTGAAACTGGGGCTGAGAAGGCATCAGTTGAGGAGGAGAAGATGGCTGAGAAGACAAAGAGAGGGATTGAAGATGGGTGGCGGCGGATGAGAGAGGAGGGGAGATGAGGGTCGGCACGAGTGGGTTAGGGTCAGGTTTTTTTTTGAGCTAGGCTGAAATATCTAGTCGGTTTTTATTTAAAATCGACTGAGATATTTATATTACCTTTTTAGTCTAGTTTAATCGTTTTTGTTGTAGTGATTATTACAGCCGGTTTTTTTCAGAAACCGACTGAGGGAACTTTACAGCCGGTTTAGAGGAAAAAACCAGCTGAGATAGTATGGACATTGTAGTGGGTTGTGTATTCTGAACTATCGTTAACAGGTGTAGTCTTTTTGGTTTATTGCTTCCCCATTTGTATTTATACCTATCGAGGTTTTTCCTTGGTACATGGTCTGGTGCAGATGAGTTCATTGCGCACAATCCGTTTGTTTCTCCGGGTGATATCCCCAGGAAAGAATACATTGCTATTCTGAAAGGTATAGATGGTGCCTTGGTTTTCTTATGTTTGTTTTGCGATTTATTTCATGTCTCTGCTAGCCACCTGGTTCATGTTTCGTTTGTCTCTACAGCAACATATCGAGGTCGATCCTATTACGGGGGCCCTGATTATGCCTGTAGCAAATGCTGTGCCATGTTTTGGTACCAGGAGAGGGTAGAATCTCAGAGTTCATATAAACAGAGGCGCATGGTGTACAATTTATGTTGCCGTCGAGGGAAAGTGTCTTTGCTTCCGTATAAGCCATTCCCTTCACCTCTAAGTGAGCTTAGTCGATTTGACGGAGATGCACGGCAATATTTTTCAAGCGGCTGATCAGACAGTACAATTCTCTTTTTGCCTTCACTTCGCTGGGTGTTCATGTTGACAAGTCCATCAACACTGAAGGTGCCCCTTATGTCTTCCGCGTCAAGGGTGTAGTCCACCACCGGATTGGGTCTTCACTCCCTGCGCGTGGACACCGTCCGGAATTTGCTCAGTTTTAGATTCATGATACTAATGAATTGCAGAATAGGCTTAATATATTTGAGTCAGATTCACCCGGTAGAGACCGTGCCGATCCCTCTATTGTTGCGAGCCTTATATCCATATTGAACGCCTGCAATCCATTAGTCCGCCAGTTCAGACTTGCTCGTGATAGGCTGTTGTCTCCCGTCGCACCTGAAGTGGGCATAAGGCTTGTCGACGGCTGGAACTCTCGTTCCGTCTGTAACTTATTTATTGCGGAGAATCTATGTCTAATACACCACGGTGTATGAGAATTGGAAAAGAATGGGTATCGATTAATGGTGCTGAATACGCAATGAATGCACTCAGCGTGAGATTTATAGAAAGAGTGCGTATGTAATCTGTTTTCTGTATCCAGTCTATCTATCTATATCTTGTATACTTTTATGGCGCGCAGGTCGATCAGGCTTATATAGTGCTATCTACGGTCGGCGGTTCCTGTCGCTTGACGCCAACCGTCTTCTTTTTGGAACCAGCTCACGGGAGACACCAAAGTATAGTATCCAGTGGTCGTCTTGTGCTGGGAGCTCGTGAGATAGTTCCTCAAGTTTGTCCATTCAGCTACGAAGCTGCTAATATTTGGCTTTTATCGTACGGACAGTGAAATGAAGGTCCGATTCATTAAGTTTAACAGCCCACTTAGCTATGTGACCAGTACCTTCTTGGTCACGGAGGATGTTCCAAGAGGAAAAAAGGATGGCACTGTGATCTTATGTAATTGAAAGTAATGTCTTAGTTAGCGAGATGCCATCAAAAGAGCGTAGAGCAACTTTTGGACCTCTAGGTATCTCTCCTTTATTCCGTATAAGATTTCACTTGTGTAGTAGATAGGACTTTGAGATCATTCTTTCTCTGCAACAAGCACTGCGCCGACCATATTTGGCATAGCTGCCACATACACCAGCAAAGGTTTCCTTGGGGAGGGTGATACCAGCACGGGTGGGTTGGTGATGTTGGATTTGAATTCCTCGAATGCTTTGCCCGTTTCTTCAGTGCTGCCAGTTCCCGATAAGGTCTGTGCATACCCAGGGCCGGCCCTGAGGGCAGGGGGGCGGCCGCCCCGGGCCCCCAAAATCCAAGGGGCCCCCCCAGGCAGGTATGTAGGCGGGTCAGGGGCAGGTATGAACTAGGAGTCTAGAGCTTGCATGCTTTACTAATTACCTTTGCTAATTGCTATGGGCCTATGGCCAATGGAACCGGAAGCCGCAACCGCATCACCTCAAGCAGACGTGCAGTCGTGCAACGCCGCAACCGCAAGCCGCAGGCATGCCGCACGCCCGCACGCAGGCCGATCGGCGTCGGCGATCGCCCGATCCCAGCGATCGATTCGTTTCTTCACGTCAAAAAAAAAGAGCGTCGCGCAACTGCAAGCGCAAGCAGCAGGCCAACAGCAGGCACGTAGGCGGCAGGCCGATCGGCGATCGCCCGATCCCAGCGAGCGCCGCAGCGATCGATCGTTTCTTCAATCTTCACGTAAAAAAAGAGCGATCGCCGATCGATTCGATGATCCCTTCCTAGTTCCTATTCCATCACGCAGCGAATCAGCGATTCCCATCCCAAGGCCGCCGACGCCGTACTGCCGCCTATTGGTAATTTCCTTCCTAATCCAGTTCGCCACCGATTTCAATTCCCCAGGCCCCCATCGTCACGCCGCTTTGCTCTCCGTCTGCAGACTGTAGGCGCTGACGCGCTGCATAGGCACACGTTGACACGTACTGACGCACATCACCGACTTGACCATCAGGTATATCATATTGCCGTTTCTTGGATACATAGCTGGCACCGTTCAACAAATGATGTCATTTTTTTTGTTTTCAGCATTGTGTGTTATCATGTCGTCCAGAAAGTATGCATCGGGTAGCGATAAAAGGAAAAGGAAAAAAGTTGTGGATGACTTGGTACAATCACAGCGTGGAGATATTCATAAATTTTTCAAGAGTATTAATACTGGTGCTTCCACTGCTTCGATAAACCCAAATGATGAGTTGGCGATAGTTGCCATAGAGGAAGAGCAACCAAGTAATGGGAATTTGGAATCTGATCAGCAAGAAGAAAATGTCGACACCAACATCGGCGATAACAATGTAAGTGGCTCTGAGAATGTAGGTAATTCATCGGATGCACATGCACAGTCTACTAGTGTTGATGAACAACCAGTTTATACTGTTGATATTTGTGATCCAAGAAATTGGGATAATCTTAATAATTTTTAAGGTAATATGTATAAATTATTTGATATGCATACTGATTTTAGATGCATTTAAGTGTTATTGATAATATTTTATATATACGTATATTCTTTGTTATAGTTATTATGTCTATATTAAGGGCCCCGAGTTTTAGTTTCGCTCTAGGCCCCCAAAATCTCAGGACCGGCCCTGTGCATACCTCGCATTATGCTTAATGGAACTAACCCAAAGTGGCCATTCACGCTCCAATTCCGCCAGTTCCGAATAAGGCTGTGCTATGCGATGATGATCAATAAATGCCGAGGCCAAACGTTGAACAGGATAGGCACATGTTTGAGAAACCCTGTGTTCACTCACCGTCAACTGTATGTCGCGGTTTCCAGGGTGACAAGGAAGTCTGGCCTCAAGATTTTGATAGAAAAATAAAGATGGAACAGCCGGCTCTTCGACTGGGAACATTGTCTACAAAGAGATTCTGAACTACCTTTAGTGCCCTGAAGACGCAAACTGGCTTTTCATCATGGCAGCTTCCTGTTTTTGCCTTCACTTTTCACTTATGTGTTCTGTTTTTGTTATATGTTTCATTCTTTTGGGTACTTTGGCAACTTCTCTGTATAGCTGATCAGTCTGTGCTTCCCCTTGGATCCTTTGTCTCTATCATTAATTATACAATTTTTTTTCCTTTCTAGCTATTTTTGATATGTGCTGCTATTGATGTTACTTTCTTCCTTTCTTATACAGATGGACTATGTATTGTTAAAGGATGTGAAAAAAGATTCACACTGCTGGAAGATATGTGTGAGGATCACGCGTGTGTCGCGCTACACAAATGGAGACAACCCGCCTAAGCTGCTCTGGCTTGATTTTGTAATGCTAGATGAGCAGGTACAACTTTGCAATCTCATGAACAATTCGTAATTTGTTCTCACATACTCCTATAATATATCACTTACTTCTAACGACTGTTTGCATGCACAAGGGTGGAATGATGGAGGGCCGAGTGCCTACTCGGCAGATTGCCGCGTTAGAGCCGCTTATCAAGGAAGGTTCCGTTTATTACATACATTACTTTCAGGTTGCAAACCCTAAGCCAACCTATCGAGCTGTTGATCACCCCTACATGGCCAGACTCACCAGCTTTACCAGGGTAACCAAGATAACTCATGTGCCTGACACTTTCCCGGTCTATGCCTACAAATTGGCATCTTATCAAGTCCTCCGGAACCGTGCATCTGACACGGTTGTTATGTCGGGTATTCCTTTTTTCCCTGGCCTTTTTAACTTTGTTTATATATAGTATCATTCATGATTCATAAATAATTCTTCCTTGTTTACATATGCCCACTGTCCCCATAATAGATACTATCGGCCTGATGACGGCTGTCTCCCATCTGTCGACCGTTTTGGTCAGGGGCGCCCCTCGAGCTGTGCGCAATGTTCACATCACCAATGGAAGGTATGAGTGCATCATTGGTTCAATATGCCTAAGACCAAATATACTGTAACCTTACCTGAGTTGCCAATTATAACATTTTATTTCTCTTCTCCATCAGTATAGTAGACAGAGCTTCTTCCTCCATTCGATTTCTTTTTGAAACATTGTAGCATCGTTTTGTGCAGAGAGATTGCAATAGTTGCACTGTGGGGTCCACATGCTCACGAATTCCCGGCAGAGCAACTGCAGGAGCAATCACAGCGGGAACCGGTTGTTATCCTCTTTGTTGGCGTCACATCCAGGATACGCGCAGGTAGTTCTGCTCTCTTTGCCTGACCCACAATCCAATTACCCTTTGATGTTTATAATGGTGTGCCTGCATACTCCTTTACTTCTTCACTTCAATAATTCAATGATTATATATCGTCAGGGCAATTGTCGCTCCAAGGGAGTACTGTTTGCAAATGGTATCCTAATGCACCTATTCCTGAAGTTGTGGCTTTGCAGAACAGGTTACCTCCGTACTTTCAGGGATTTATGAAGTCCTAATAAATAATAAACCTGCATTAGTCACCTGATGCATACTCCTATTACTATTTTTAGAGAAAAGGCTTTTAGCCCAGCTTTAGAAAGCTAAAATATAACAGAGTGCGAGCTGAAAAGACCAGCTTTATATCAGGTTCATCAACTCTCAGAAACAGCAAAGCAAAAGAGAAAGAACAATATCCCATGCTGGAGACAACCCAGACATCCCAGAACCGAGACAAACATTAACCAATCCCTCATCTAGCAAAAGCTTCAGCACTCTTCACACAGCACAATTGATTTCGAATTTTCCCCATTGCCTCCTCAATGTCCTATCTTCGTTTTGGCGGCACCAGTTGAAACCACTGCTGCATTAGAGATAAAGACCTATAGATTAGATAAGTTGGCGATGAATATAATCTATTGCTAAACACCCAATCATTCCGAGAAATCCACAAAGTCCAAGAGATGGCTGCGAAAACCCATATTGGAGCATAATTTTTGTGCACCCCCTTGTCTAAGGCAAACATGTACAAAATCCTTTCTAGCTCCCGGACATGACGGCCAGTTAAAGCATGAAGTCAGAAAAAACCACACAAAAATTGAAGACGGGCAGGAAAATATAATATGGTCCACATCTTCTATGCCCCCGGAGAGGGCACAAGAGCTTTCCCCTGGCCAGCCCCTCTTGATAAGTTGATCTGCTGATACCCCCCTAAAGCACATCCATATGAAAATCTTGTGTTTTAGAGGCATACCCACTGTCCAGAAGGCCAAGGCTCTGGCATCCCTAACCCCTCTGTTTGTGAGTGCCTTATACAGTGATTTTGTGCTGTATGTTTTTGTGCTGGTCAAATCCCACCGAATACAATCCTCATTATCATTCAGCGAAACAGGAGCTAGAGCTCCCATGAGCGAGTTCCATTCCTCTAGTTCAAGAGCACCAAAAGGATCTCCGAAAGGTAAGACCCCAATCTCCCTCCTGATAAAGCAACCTCACTGTGTCCTCCTTTTGCTCGCAACATTGGTACAGGTAAGGATAACACATACTTAATGGGACAGTACCTAGCCATATATCACGCCAGAAAAATACCTGCCGGCCAAAAAAAAACCTGATAGGAACTCCCCATTCTGAACCAACTTTTGATGGCATGCAAACCTTTCCAGAATTGAGAAGCCCGACAGCTTGTAGCCTGAAAGAAACCACCTACCCCAAGGCATTTCCTCCTCAGCAGTTTACAGCTCAAATTTTGGACCCCCTTTTCCAACTGGAATAACCATTTGCTTAAAAGGCATATATTTTGTAATTTAGTATCAACAAAACCCAAACCCCCAAATTCTTTAGGCCTGCAGAGATGTTCCCAACGAACCATATGGTATTTTGTCTTGGAACCTGCTCCTTCCCAATAAAAATCATATTCATTTTGTGATGGATGCCGTCTGTTAGCAGGTAAAACCCCATGGCGCAGGTGGGCGTGTTACCCAAACAAGAGTTCACCAGAATATATTTTCCCCCTGCTGAAAGTTGTGAACATTGCCAAGAAGCCAATTTCTTTTCTAGCCTCTGTGGAATGCAGTCCAAATCTCTGGCCGTGAGTCAATCAGGACTCAAAGGAATGCCTAGGTAGGATATATAGCGGGAAGCTCCCAACCTGACAATTAAGAAGATTCGCTATTCTGAGCTGTTCCTCCTTCTCGACTTCCAAAACATACACGGCGCTCTTTTGATAATTGATTTTCATCCCAGACATGGCTTCATAACAGTAAAGAAGGAACTTTATCACTAGAATATTCGGTTCTTCATAACCCAGGCACAAGATAGTGTCATCTGCGTATTGTAGATGAGTGAGACCCGCCCTCAACCAAAAGAGGAACTAAACCAGAGAGGTGTCCGTGAAGTTTGGCATTGAAAATGATCTCCCCCAAAGCATCCCCGACTAAATTAAAAAGAAGAGGAGAGAGAGGATCCCCTTGTCTTAGACCTTATAAGTCTTGAAATAGTCCCCTTGTTCTCCATTCAAGTTGATGCACACTTTGCCGGTTTGCACCAATTTTGTATCCATCCAATCCATTTGGAGCATAAACCTTTTCGCTCCAAAACCTCTGTTAGGAACTACCATTGTACCTTATCGTACGCCTTTTCAAAATCGAGCTTCAAAATTATCCCCTTCTGATTAGTTATATGCTATTTGTCAGCTTCATCGGAATGCCTCACGCAGCACAGTGGTTTGGACGATCCGCTGAGCAAAATGAACCAAGACCTGCCAGAGTGAATGAAATCTGGAACCTCAACCCGCACAGCACCATGGTTGGTAAAGAAAAACTTATTTCATATGCTCATAATATGCCACCCATTTTAGTTTCTCATTGCAAATAACTGATCCTGCCTTTATCTGATGGTAGGGCAATTCATACATTGTCGATATCCTTATCAAAGGGTTGGTTCCTTATGAGTCATGGTGGTATATGGCGTGCCACGGATGCAAGAGGACGATTTCACGCGTTGCCAACGGTTACAAATGTGCCAAATGCAGTGGAACCAAAATAGAAATAAGGTCTGCCCCATATAATCCACTTCTGTAACCATGCAAACCGACTAGATTATAACATATTATATCTATTATTCTTTTGTTTCCAGATATCGCCTGGCTCTCCTTGGCCTCGATCCATTATCTTTAGGTGATGAGGATGCTAAAACTGCGGAGTTTGTTTTCTTTGGAGATATCGGCGAAAAACTGGTTGGGGTCCCAGCACTGGATTTAGTAGCGTATCGCCAAGGACCAGGTTGTATTCCTCCAGAAATTACCATGCTATATGGCAGGTTCTACACCTTGAAAGTTAGTGTCTCACGTGGGTCAATGCAAAGGGAAAGAATATCATATCTGGTTGATTCAATGCAAGCATTACCTGCACCAACGCCTGCAAGTTTGGGTACCAAAGGAAAGCAAGTTTTGTCAGGCTTTGCCTTGGCTGGGACTCATGAGAGTATCGCCTCCCAAACTTTGCCATCGCAGCCAGACGTCTTACAACAAATGGTTCCCCAGACGCCCACAGGGACCGGCGCATCCGCATCAGTATCCACTACTGCGGGATCTGCTGATGAAGACGTTCACACAGCAAAAGAGGTGACGCTGCCACGACCTGGTCCCTATATCCTATAATCTGTCGTTCACCATTATCTGAGATTGCTCTTCGACGGCTGTTGTTACCACGCAGGTAGAGAAGGATAAAGATGAATCCGCAAATCTCAGCACCCCGCCTTCTATTGAGGTTAGCCTTCTGTTGGCCCAGAGTAATAAGTAGACCACAACTACTACATGATCAATGCTATAATGGAATCTAATTTAAGATCGATACAGGCCATTTGTGTGATGTTATCTAAACGCTCTCTCTCAGAACGTGAGGCCGTCCCAGGTTATCCAACGCACATCAACGAGTAAGTATTTTTCCTCTCGTCGTTCTAGCCATACAGTAGTCCATTCGCTCTGACCTCTAATTGCTCTCCATGCCATCAGGACTAGCGGGGAGAACGAAGCAAGACCCACGGCCATGAGAAAGCTTTTCACAGAGGACAAGGATGCCGCCGCGGGGAGCCGGTGCTGTATAATCGTGTTTGCGAACCGCACATCTCCACAATTAATATACATGTTTTCAAACTGAATTTGTATGCTATGCACACTGCAGGATAAAGCAGGAGTAGCTATCGTGCAGAACACAAGGCCAGGACGTCCGGCGCCTACCTCTACTACCATTAGCCGTAGGGCGTATGCATGCTCTACCTATGAACTAAGGTCCATGAACACACGAGCAGAAGGTACTGTCCAATGGCGATATACGCCAACGCGCTAAATCAAAGCACTATCTATCGACCATATTAATCTCCCGCCTTCAGTTGTTAATACGGCGTGTAGCTAGGACCCTTTCGCCCGCACGTACCAGGTGCCCCCATGTACGCAATGACTCTAGCCACCATCCTATGTTATATTTACTGTGTAATATATCTCCAACTATATAATGCTACGCCTTTTACTTAACGAACCTCTTGATATTGCTGTTCCGTCATCAGATCACCTCACTATGTTTCATGTGCTCGTAACGAAAAATAGGCCACCCGCTACTCCTGCTGGGCCATGTACTTTCTTCCGCGTGACCGCGATACCACGCAGGACAAAACCAATTTCCCCATCATGCATACCGGAATGCAAAGGACTCTGGAGATAAATGTGCAGGCCCTGCGGGCGCAGCGTAGCGCGCCACTCTACGTACCAAGTCTTATTATAAAGGGGCTATATCAAATGCATCAACAACATACTACCATAGCCAACAATTGATACTCTCACCTAGCTAGCTAGACATACGAATGCATGATTAAATCAGCCTTATCCTCTTTTCTAAAAAGAAAAATTCAGACCCGAGGATCACAGGTCATCCAATCACAGCATCGCCGATTCTTTGAACTACTTGGTGATACGGCCCAACCTACTGTCACTGCCGAGGAAAGGTAGGTGGTGCCTGCATTGCGTCAAGTGAAAGCGGGGATGGGAACGTTAGGGCATGTATAAAGATGTGATGTTGACTTTTCATCATGCCACATAGAATTATTATTGATGTGGAGTAGAGAAGAGGAGAAGAGATAATAAAACTGACTCTTTGTGAATGAAAACTCTAAAATCGACCTTATTGCGTTTGTACGCGGATATATTTAATGTTAACTCTTTGTGTAGAGTCAACTTAAGACACAACCAGTTGTATGAATTATTTTTAACATCGACTCTAGATGACATGAAAGGGTCAAAGAGTCAGCGACCAACTTTACCTTTGTACATACCCTTAGACTATCTTCTCCCAGGGCCTGGCGATCGAGAGTCAGACTGTCCGACCAGCAAGTACGGGTCCAAGAGGACCAAGTCCATGAAGGAGCCGGTCTACTAGGCCGCTACAAGGTGGCGGTGCGTGAAGGACCTACAACAGGAGGATGGTGTGGAAGGTGGGCTGCACATGGAAATCAAGCCGAGGTGATCTAGGTCCGGTCCAATGGTGGCTTTGGTACGGATCATACACTCGATATCTAGCTTGACTATGACGTTAGAGCATGCGCCAACAGCGAGAGGAGCCGGCACTACTATCGACAACAACATCACAAAGGGCTCAGAATCGTCATTAATGTGTTGATGTGGATATGAGTTTAATTGTGATGTGAATGTGTGATCTGAGATGAATGACTATATCATCTGTCTGATCTGAGATGAATATGTTTCTGTGTTTGAGTTGTTTTTCAAAAGGCATGGCTAGCACTCCTAGGGCTAGTTCCAAAATAGAGAAAAATCATGCTCTCCGGATAGAACATCATAGATGGTTGGATACAAAACACCATCTGAGATGAACCCTATATCAGATGGCTCACATACAGGCAGCCGTCAGAGACAAAACTTATCACAAAAGGGTCTTTTACAAGCACCTGTCTGAGATGATGGCTATCACAGATGGGTCTATTACAAGCACCTGTCTGAGCTGACTGTTATCATAGATGTATATTTACAAGCACCCATCTGAGATGACCCGTATCACAAACAGATTTTACGGTGTCTGTGATAACCTAAGTCATCACAAATAAAAATCGACAGATAGGTGAATTACCCGTCTGTAGTGATGTTTTCTAACCAACTATCATTAGGGTTTCTGCAGCAGTGATGGGTCCCATTCCTGTACATAAGTAGGTCCTAGGCTTCTTCTCTATTCTTCTTGTTCAGTCCAAGCTTACAATCCATGGTGTCGTTTCTATGACATAGGCTTCAGCTATTGCCGGTTCCTATGGCCAAAGTGAGCTTCCCATTGTTTCACATTTTTACGTGACATTTTGCAATTTCACATAACTATATCTCTATAAAAAACTGTAGATGCTACAGGATTGCGTACGGGGAAATATCTAGAGACACCAGGCTTGTGGTGCACCTAGCCCACCCGACCTTAGTTACCCTCTCTAATCTTTTTAAAAAATTCTGAAAAGATGAGGGCATGCAAAAACTTCAGTTATAAAATTTTGAATTCAAATTTGATTCACAACTTGAGAAATAAAAAAAATCTAGTTATGAATAGTAGTTAATTCAATTTAGGCTATGAATTTGACTCACATTATCACTATAAACACTAGTTTGTTTTCGAGTTGTGGGTTGAATTTAGAATTAGGATTTTGTGACAGGATAAATATATATCGTTTCTATGTCTTTTTTTAAACTTTTTATAGGCTTTTAGGCGGGGTAGCTAGGCCAGGTGCACCAGGTACTCCACAAGCTCCAGCGTACCAGATACGCTAGCTCTCTATGGATCACATCTATCATTTTTTCATATTGTTTTGAAAGGCACGAATTACTTTTTCAAAATGGGATGCATATGCAACTTGTTGCACATTTGACTTTCCTGATTTATTGGTCACTTATTTGGTGTTAGTTGAGATCAGCAAGCAAGTTGCGAGAGCCTCGACCCATTTACTCGGAATAGTAATAATAATAATAAAAGAGACTCAATTAAGAAGTTCGGTGCTTGAATCGAGGTGCAGATGGATAAGAAAGAACTCGTGGTTGCATTATTTTTCGTGTGCGTGGGGCGGTGGGAGAGGGTTTGACTTTGATTGCCATTTATGTGAAATGTAAGCGATTTGTGTAATGACATCATGGTTATTGCTGCATTTTGATTATTGATTTTTGTGAAACAGAGAGTACAATTTTTATGCTGACAATATTCAAACTAACAAACAAGATGATTATTCTGCTAATTACTCTTACTGCAAGTAGTCTTATCTACGTGCTTATTTGTTGCGTATGTAGATTATTAATTAACAGCTATAGTACACTTTTGCACAATTTTTACATGCTCCTAATAAAAAGACGCGCATTTAGGTTTATTCTTCCTTATTTACTTTGGTTGGTTGATCTCCAGAAGTTAATTTTTATGAGGAATTGACTTTGTTCAGAACAATAATAAGAAAAGAGACTCGTTAAGGGGAGTTGGTCAAATATCTATTGGGCTCAGAACCGTTCCACTCTCCGTTCACTATGGAATTTTTTTTTAATAAATTCATTATGGAATCCATTTATTTTAAAAGACTCACTGCTGTATGCCGAACACAAGACCGGCTCGAGTATCTGTTTATTCACTTTTGTTTCTACTATCTTGCAACGTTCAAATACTCAAGTTACTATCACAAACCTAGCATGACAAATGGGCCGTGTCCGTTTTTGAGGTGCCTCTTTTTTGGCCAACAAATTATTTAGGCTGTGCGGCTCCGCTTTGGGCGTATGTAGTGAATAAGGGATATTGAGAATCTAAACGGCCTCGGTGGTCCACAAGGCACACGACGAAACAGCCTCATGCTTTAGTATTCACTAGCTCTTTAGCTCCATATATTATATAAGTTGGTTCCGTTACCTTGTGTCAAATTTATTGTACAAGTAGGTAAGGATGAAAATGGTTCGGATAGTTCCCGACCGACCGACCGACCGACCGGACTGTCTCGGACGGTATTCGGATAGAAATTCGGATAATTTTCGGATACGGATATGGATTCAGATAGTGATTTTCGGATACGGATACGGATATGGTTTCAGTAATATCCGTCCGTATCCGAAATTATCCGAAATGTGATTGGATAGTATCTCGGATGGTTCTCGGATAGTATCTCGGATAGTTTCAGGATAGTATCTCGGATGGTTCCCGGATAGTATCTCGGATAGTTTCAGGATAGTATTTTGGATGATTTCCGGATAGTATCTCGGATAATTTCAGGATAGTATTTCGGATAGTTTCAGGATAGTATCTGGATAACTCTCAGTCATTCATTTTTTCAGCCCAACATATCACGGGCTGGCTTCACCTAGCAAAGCAAACCAACATACCTATGTAATGATGTTAATTTGTTATGTTTAGGTGAACTATCAATGCACTTTAATTATCAATGTAATGAGTTATGACCTACTGTATCTGTGTGGATGAGTCTGTTTACTCTGTCTACATAGTTGTGCGTTCTCTTATCTCATATTATTTTCGACTTTGCATAATTATGAAATTCATGGATGTATAGTTGGTCGTCGGCAAGTTGGTCTATGTTACGTGTGTGTTATATATGATTTCTATTATTGTCGCGACATCCGAGAAAATATCTGCTACCGAAGTGTATTCGCTCCGTATTCGTGACCGATAGATTCCGATTCCGTATTCGTATCTGTACACTATCCGCTCCGACTCCGTATCCGAAAAAAATATGGTTTAGGATATGGTTTGAGAACTATCCGTTCGTATCCGCTCCGATTTCACCCCTACAAGTAGGTTATAATTAAAATTATGGTATAACCAGTGGATATAGTTAAGTAGTGTTTGACTCGAACACACTGTACGTAACCCGGGCTCCTATAATAATAGGGTGTAGTTATATGTAACATGAGGCGAAGACTCAAACCAATCGAGCCAGTATGGAGATGGTGGTCAGACCAGACTCTACACAGGGTGGGGTTGGGGGGTTAGATGTTAGATTGGCCGGTTTCAAGGAAGCCAGCGGTTATTGGTATTGCTTAATGAAAGGGACGGAGTGCATAAAGGCTTCCAGGGATGTAATCATGCTTCGGCTAATCCTTATCAATGAACATTAGTGTCTATTTTCTCTCACATATGTTATATCATTGATCCTATGCTGCGCTCGACCTTAATATTCGCGACGAGCAGAACTATGCTCCCACGATAAAGTCGTGGAGATTAGTTGTTGGTGGTTGTCATTGGGAGACAAATTTCAAAACAAATTATGTTGTTTCGTCCCGGTTAAACCAATGACAACACTGGTCAGACCGACAGTTCGAAGGAAGAAGTCAATGACAATGTGAAAGATCTCACGGTTCGGTCAGACTGGCAGGCGGAGCGGTTAGACTTATGTGGGTAGACATGTCTACAAGCATGAAACTCAGTGAATATAGGTAAAAATTTACAGAAAAAGACATACTTTGGGTGCTCTGCAGGGAACAATTGAGCATATTCATGGAGCTAATCGACATGGAATGCTCTACGGAAAAGACAATATGGGCACTTACGCGTCTCGACATTTTTATTTTATAGAGTAGATTAACATTGACTGAGATCCGCTTTCGGAGGAGCCTCCCGGACAGTGCGCGCACACATCGATCGACGATGTAATAGTGGAATTTAAAAGTTGCGAACTAACCTATGGCCAATGTGATGATCGATCCGATTGTGGCTTATCTCTTCTTTTTGCCGAGAGATTCAAGGAGCTGCATGCTGGAATTGTTTAAGACCATTGCAATAGTAAATTTGTAACCCATGTGTTCAGACGTAGCTTTCAGGACTAGTAACTCCTTTGAGATAGCAGTGCACGGGGCTCAGATGCACTATACTGTCATTCCGTTTTAATCTCTCTGCAGGGGGTTTCAACTCACCACCGGTGCCGGTCGATGGATTCAGACGCTTGCTCCGAAGGCGACTGCTTCGACATCTCCGGACCGGCACACTTGATGTGGAAATCCGATGACGGTTCTTCACAGATCATTCCAATTGACTGGTATGAATATGAATGGATCCAAGCATGCATGCTACTGGATTCGTTCGTTAGTTCGATTAATTGTGAGATCGATTGTTTGACACAAGCTAGCTAGCGAGATCTGAAAAATGAAGAAGAGGCTGGGCGCTCTTAATTTTCAGGGGCAATAAGGAGCACTGCCGGTGCATCGCCGCCTGCCTTGTCAACGCCACCTACATCATCGAGCAGGAACGAACAACAACGGGGTGCATGGCGCTGGCGCCGGCGTGGTGGAAGAGCTTCCACTTTAGCTTACGTGCCGAGCTCAAGGACGAAGACGACGACACCTTTGGCGCAATTTTCGAGCACGAGCCGCCGCGCAGCTGCCACCCGTCTTCGTCTGCTCCACGCTACGTCGTCGCCTTCCGAGGCACGACGAATCCCGGCGACCTGTCCTATGACTGGAAGATTGTGGCCAACAGCCTGCCGGACACCAAGCGCTTCCAGCGCGCGCACCAGGAGGTGGCCGAGCTCCTCGTCGACGCCGCCGACGGCCCGGGCAGCAGCTGCACCGCCGTCTGGCTCACGGGGCACTCTCTCGGCGCGTCGCTGGCGCTTGAGCTGGGGCGGGCCATGATGTCGGAGCATGGGCTCAACCTCCCGACCATCCTCTTCAACCCGCCGCAGGTATCGTGGAAGCCGGTGCTCAACATGTTGCCCTTGCAGGAGGAGACCAAGGAGAAGCTGACCGTCGTCGCCGACGTGACCAAGGCCGTGGCCGCCTTCTTCTTGACAACCAAGTCCGACACGGAGCAGACGGAAGAGCTGTCCGAGCGGCTGTCCTCGTGGATGCCGGAGCTGTACGTGCACGAGGAAGATCCCATCTGCCAGGGCTTCATCAACTACTTCGAGCGGCGGCAGACGGTGGAGGGGATCAGCGATCTCCTCGCCGCCGCCACGCAGTCCTTCTCGCTCCGTAGCATGTTGTCCTCCGCCGTGCTTGGCAAGGAGAAAAAGCAGCCGCAGCTCCTGCCGTCGGCGACGCTGTGGAGGACAAAGAGCGAGCCATCCGACCTGCTCCGCGCGCATGGGATCAAGCAGTGGTGGAAGCAGGATGCTGAGCTCAAGTTGATCTCCAGGCAGTACAGCTGCCCTTGAGCAGATCTCGTGCTGCTATGCTATCAATCTCATTGCATTATGTAAGTGTTTGTGTTAGTACTGTTTTAAGTTAATTACCTTCTACTTTCATCATGTAAGTGTTTGTGTTAACTTCGACTATCAATTTATCAAGTCCTTTAGCATGCAAATTATTGGGTGTTACTCTTTTGATTGTATGTGGTTGGCTGTTACACCAAGGCCCACCTGTTTCTCTGCTCACAGCAATGCCAACACAAAGATGTAAGTAGACTAGCAGGGTGCCCGTGCATTGCAAACAGAAGTTCAAATAGTAGAACAACATCTTATATTCTGACCTAAACCATAAGTCCATAATAAAATATACTGCTTTGTCTTACAACTATCTAATAGTAGAGTACTCGTACAACAAATATGCACACATGTAACAAAATTTATGCACATATGTGGGGGAAGGAACGTCACCGGCAAGCCAACTAACTCAGAACGTAAAAATTAGATTATGTTGTTTAGTAAGATAATAAATTTTAGCAGAGTAAAAAACTAACTCAAAACGTAAAGATTGGAGTCAGTTTAGCAGAGTTTGTTGAGAGTTAGAGAGTTGGTTAGGGAAGGCTGTAATAGTACCATCACCACAGCCACCAACTCAAATTTTATAGATAGTAAACATATCATACCAACTAATTACCCTCCGTAAACTGCTCCTTGCTTGTTGAGGCAAGTTGGGTTCATAAGCTTCTCTCCACCCCAATCGCATAGCATTACTGATTTCTTAATTATATGGGTCCACGAGAGGGCTAGATGTTTTACTCTCTTTTTTGAGATTTTCTAACATACTTGTTTTCTTTTTTGTTGATTATCACCGAGTAGAGTTTGTTTCGACATATTGATTATTATGATTTACTCTCATGGGTGCTTCCTTTTTGTGTTAAATTTTATTATTAATTTTGGATTGGACTTCTTGTAGTAAGTTTCTCTTTCAACTTCTTGATCCATCTCTAGTATTCCGATATCCTTCTTAATATGTAGATGTTGATTCGTAAACGCAATTGCATTGGCTGAACAAATTTATTTCCTAACATGTACACCCATGCTATATTCTAATCAAAATATTTTTTGCTTATATATTAAATATTATTATACATTAGTTGTCCATCGATCATATCCTTTTGTTTATATCGAGTAGTATAGCTAATTTGCATGGCAATTTTTCTCGTCAACAAAACAATCATGTCATGCTTCTATACATATATAGTTTTTTTTTCTAAACCCTAGCGGTTTAGTTCTCCTTCATGGTGTGCTTTGTACGCAATTCAATGACTCATGTATTGCTCAGGATACGGCATTATCATATGATTAAAATGCTTTGAGAGAACTTTTAGCAATTTTATTCTAGGAATAAGCTGGGACTCTAGAGGAGCATACAGATCGAAGAACTTAATTAATTACTCGGAAACAATACACGTTGATATGTCCGTAACGCATACACATATATAAGATATAAGACATATATAGTCTTGTATGTGAGATACAAGCCATAAATTATTTAGGTAGATGGTCTGGATTTTTCTCTGTTTTTCTAGGAATTTCTTGATACTTCTCATTCTAAGATTACTATGTGAATTCCTAGCTAGTTTCTCTAGGAATAAGTTAACATATATATGTATATGTATACTTATGGAAGATATTAGACATATATAATGCGTATATGAGATGCAAGCAAGGAAAATACCAAAATTAACTTGGGTGCAGGTAAAAAAAGGCCACTTACAAGTTGTTTTAAAAATATTGACTTTTTATGCATATTATTGGATGATGTGTGCATATGTGAATTTTGGGCAAAAGTAAGTTTATTTCGTGTGTAGAAAAAGATTTCTTGACTTGGTCCATGTTTTAAACACTCATCTCTTGTTTCTTTTCGTACCACACAGAAAGCAGATATTTCTTTGCTTAAAATTTACAAGTTTACACTTCATTAAAAAATGTACATCCACAAATGTTTATATGAGATTCTAGCTAGAAAAATACCAAAATGAACTTGGTTGCATCTACACCCAGGTAAAAAAAGAACCTTAAAAGTTTTGAAAAATCGAAACTTTTTATAAGTAAATTGTTGCATTATGGTCCAAAAGTATGTCCATTTCTGTGATATGTAGGAAAACATTTTACACATATACATGCAGTATTTTGAATATTTCTTTTTTCTGATGCATATAGTCCGCTCTCATACAAGCCATAACAGTTAAGGTCGTGCGATCAGATACTGAGTGGAGTAGTTGCTAACCACGTGGCAAACAGTTAAGATCGATGCTCGGATGATTCTCTTTTTTGACTAATGCAAGAGCTTCTAGAAATTTCTATTTTTAAAATTACGGTGTAAACTTCTAGCTATTTGCTTGTAGGAGTAAGGATCGTAATTACCGCGAAGAATGTATCTATAGATTGCCGGAGCTGAGCATATGCGCTCCCGTAAAAAGAACATAAAAGTTCAGTAGTTTATCACGGGAAAATTGTAACGTGATATTTTGAGTATAATAAGATCAAGTGTTGCTTGCTAGACGCCGTCCGATTTAAACGTTAATTGTATATGGATTGGCAGTTTTGACAGCTATGCACGACAGTGATCATTTTTTCCACGTTAGTTGGTTATACTGTGTGATACGATCTTGACAGCTATGGCATGCATGCATGACGTCATCTTTTTTTACCACGTTAATTTATTCCCATCTGTTAGACATGTACAACGTTCCATTTAAAGCACGTTCCATTGTGTAATTCATGGTATTAATCTACACCCTTATAATTTAGTCTCACTGAAATAAAGAGTATAGATATTTTTCTAACATATTTCACTGTGTAATTTACTGTATTAATCTACACCGTTATAATCTGGTCCTACCCAAATAAAGTGTGTAGTTTTTTTCTTTTTCTGTTCGATTAATGTGAGAATTTCTAGAATTTTTTATTAATGTGAAAATTTCTTTCTCTCAAAACTAATGTGGTGCCTTCTATCTCACATGTTGTTTATAGATATATAGATAGATGATCGGAAAGAACCCTTGATTTAACACTAGGAAAATAATGGTTGAGATTTAAGATCTTGCTCTCAGAAGATAGAAGATTATAATCGTGAAGATTCGTTTGATTTTCCATTGTATCAGTCATAAAAAGTCAAAATCACTGTTTCATGGTCGACCCGACCACGCCGAAAGTTTGCATGTGGGCCCCAACTATTAGTTTTCTTCCCTTTTTCTAGCTTCTTAGTTCGTCTTCCTTGACTCATTCCCCTCGTCTCGTCGTATCTCTTTCGTGTGTCTCTCTTCTCACCTCTCGGTCACCTCAGCTATGTCGAACTACCGTCCACCATCTTTGCCGCCCTCCGTGTGCGCTGCCTTGGTTGGCTTCCACCGGTGAGACTCCATGCGGGGGCCTAGGGCATCTCCCCATCGCCCACGATAAGTCCTCGAGGCACCATCTTGCAACTCTAACCGCGGCCTCTATCACTGGCAATAGCAATTGTGCTCCTACCCTATGGGAGTTGCGCGGGAGGAGGAGGTAGGGGAAGGCTAGATCTTGCTTTTCTCCTCCAAATTTTCCCTAATGTTTTGGATTTTTTTTTGGTCGGAAGTTGTGCTTTGATCAACCAAAAGTTGCTCAAATTGTTGGATTTTTTGAAAGTTGGTATACATATTAGTGGAAAGTATGGTGTTTTGATGGTTGCAATATGCGTGTTAATAGTTGAAAGTTGGAATTCATCTAGTAGGAAGCTCTCCACATGCTTCTTAGTTTCACCTACAAAAACAGAAGAGCAGGATTAACATACCAGGTAGTTAGTAAGGATTTAGATCTGGTACGTGAATTCACTTCACTGTCAAAACTTAATGAAAAATGAATCCACCAAATATAGTATTATATGCGGAAGTACAACTCAAGCCTTGCAACCTATTTTGACCTTTTCCCACCCACCCATCAATGAAATCAATTGAGTAATGCAACAAATGGAGTAGATCGGTGCAAGAATCAGGAAGATGTGAGAGAGGGTAGTTAATTAATCATGACTCTGTGTACTTGGCAATGGTGGGAACTTTGAGCGGTGGAAGGACAGCGACCGTGGCTTGGAGTTGAGGGGCTTGAAGCCTTCGGGAACGCTACTGCTGCGCTCCTTTGCCATTTTGTCGAGATGCACTTGGAGTCAAAAGTGCGGATAGTCATAAGGGATGAGCGACTCCTGCCATTGCACCCATAGCGTGCAGAGGCGTGTGTGAAGGTTCAGCATGCCTTTCGGTCCTGCTCCTGCACGAGCACCGTTGAGGCCACTGCCTAGCGCCGTCACCTGTGTCATTGAACTCTGAGCCGGCAGTCGGCCTCGCTAGATCCGGGACCAGGAACACCTTCGGTGATCAGATCTAGTGAAGGTAGGGAGGGAGGGAGAGGGATGGTGGCCAGAGGCCAAATCTGGAGGAGGCAGGAAGAAAGGGAGAGGTGGAGAGGAGACGGGGAGGGGGGGACTAGAGTTTGGAGGGGCTGTGGCCATCAGCTGGGAGAGAGGAGCGGGGCTCTCTCGATGGAGAAGTGAAGACAGGGGGACAGGTCAAGGCGGCGAGATGCAAGACTTAGGGTTTGGAGATGTAGGGATAGGCGTCTTATACAGGGTCACGCGATGCGGTGTGGGCTGATGGCTAGTTTGGTGTGGGTTATCTCAGATGGTTTATGAAAAAATACCGACTAGGATGAGTGGTTTATCTTAGACAAAACCGGCTATGATCTTTTATAGATGGTTTTTTTTGAACTGTCTGTGTTAAGCCATTATCATAGACATATTATTTTTTGAACCGTCTAAGATAAATTAAACTATCTATAATTATTTTGGTACTAGCGGTTTTAAGCTAACTGTCTGAGATAAGGGCCACAATGACCTTCCACTACTATAGAAACGTTCGTCACTGATAGGCCAAATCCTTTATCAACGATGATTTTTGGGCCTGTCGTTGATCTTTGGTCACTGATGACCTGATTCTACTCATCGTTGATAATAGACTCATCAACGACGGGCAATGGTGTGGTCCGTTGTTGATGACGACCGGTAGGGTTTCACTAAAATAGTTGTAATTTTTGTATATATTGTCCGTTTTGGCTCCACAATCACTCAAAAGGAAGCTATCGATGAGGCACATCTAAAAAGTCCACTCGTCTTTAGCCTTTTGCATTTGTTGACCTCCAAATTCTCCTTCTAAGACACACTTTCGGGCCTCTGAACGAAAAAACACCTCTTCCGACCGTCTGTTGAACTTCTTCTCGAGCTCCAAATGCAATAATTTTTGTGGATCAATTCTAAACTGTGAGGGAGTATAGCTGGTAGAAAAAATATGAGAAAAAATTTTAAAAATAAAAATTTAGGTACTAGTAGGAATCCTCTGATTTTGAGCGCAAGAAGTCACAAATCTTGCCACAGAAGGACCTTCCTTACCTCGGATCCTAGAGAAACTCCCATGTAGCCTCCGTCATGTTCCTATGGGAAGAGGTATAGGAAGAGGACAGGTTGCCTTGTGGTGGATTTTGATGGGAAGGGTAAGAGGAGGAGAAAGGTGGAAGGGAAGAGAAGAGGGCGGAAGGGAGGAAAGGAGGGTGGAGGGAGAAAAAAGAGAAATTTTAGATCTGGATCTGGATTTGAGTGGAGAGAAACACAGCAAGATGAATTATATACCCCATGGCACTGAAATTTGGATTTCAGTGTTGACTGGTTTGAAATTTTGAGATGTGAACATACTAATGAGTCATCAACAATGAACAGCTCTTCAACCCATCACTCATGTGTGCCACATCACTGATAACTGCACGGGTCGAAAAGAGGCCCATCGTTGATGACTCATCAATGATGGGTTGAAAGGAGGCTCGTTGTTGATGACTTTTTGAGTGACGAAACTCGTGACCTGGTGAAGTTATCAACGACGAATAGATGGACAACCCGTCAGTGATGATTGTCATTAATGACGTGCTGGCTTTACCCGTGTTGATGTATATCATAAATAAGGGTTTATGTAGTAGCGTTTTTTGTAGCAGTGTCATTACTTGGGCTGCGGCTTTTATGACCACGGGCCACCCCTTTGGATTTATAGTCACCGGTCACCAGCGAATCGCTCTTTGGAATCAAGCAGTAATATGCCAAAAAGAAAAGAAGCAAGCAGTAATACTTGTCTTAATAGAATCTACATACGAATCCTTCCCGCGCACATAGACTCGTAAAAGCATCAGAATGATATATATACGGATTTGAGTCACCCGTGAACAATGCTGATCCCCTACTAAATTAAATCGCATGGATCAGCTACCGGCCGGTCATCACCACAATGGGATTCGCGAGTAGGCAACATGTCTGAGACTATTTATCTACCTAATCTCTTTACTCCAAATTTTGTATCGCAAACTAACTAACGATGAATTGAGCTCTACAAGATGAAAGCTAGGTAAAATGCATGCTATCGGTGCCACTAATGCAATGAGCACATGAGTGACTTCTCTCCATCTTTTGTTCTTAGTTTCTTATTTCTTTCGATTGATCCTTGTTGAAAGTGTTTAGTTAGTAGGAGCTCCTGTATTGTTTAGCTTTAGCTACTTCAAGTCTCTTCAACACGGTAGTCAATTGTTGCATGTTTGCTGACTCTCCAGTGTAGAGTGCAACCAGAGCTAGCTTGCTCTGTACCTATTTTCCTCCCACTTACTACCCAGTCTTCAACACGGCCGCTCTGTGATCTTCTAGCTCAATGTAAGACGCACCCCTACCTTGTTTCCTAGTAATTGTCGATTTGATTTCCTCATGTGCGTACAACTCTTATGATCCCTTAGGAAATTTTAAAAAATAATATTATTCATGGTTGGTTGCAAACGAAGCCTTAATTTTACGTGCAGATCGTGCAGGATATATACAGTTCGACCGCATGCAACAATGGCTGCATGGCCTATAGACCTTTGGAACGAGTGGACACGATCCAGATCCTGGTGTTGCTGAGCTTCACGCTGCAGGTCGTCCTCCTCCTGAGATCCACCGGCATGAAGGCCTCCCATCTGCCGAGGCTCCTCCTCCGGCTTGCATACCAGCTGGTCGACTCCACCGTGACTTGCGCCCTTAGCTACCTCTCCCTCACCACCACCGCCGCCACACCGCCTGACAACCACCAGCTGGTCGCCATTCCTCCTACTGCACCTCGGCGGGCCAGACAACATCACTGCATTGCACTAGAGGACAACCAGCTTTGGCACCTCAACGCCGCCTACATCGTTTACAGGCATATCGTTGGCAGCCGGAACTTGGTCCTGGCCGCCGTGCTCATGTTTTGTTGAGATTATATCGAATATGTGTACAAGTAGGTTACGAGTTAGACTTAGAGAAGGTTTAGTATTATAATAAAGTACTATAAGGAATCTGATGATGCGTAGTACAGTATCCCGTGTATTCGGGGTACCCGTACGTAGTTCCCTGAGGCTTTAGGAAGGTACCACGTACCCGATAAGGATCCTCAGACGATAAGGCAATTCCGCTAAGGAAAGAAGACTCCCCTTAAACTAGGAAAGTCAATCCCGACGTTTAAGGAGGCCAGAGTCCTACTCGGGCGTAAGTCCACATCCAGTACGACCCTGGGTACCCCCTATATAAGGATCAGCAATTCCATAGGGGAGGACAGGTCGAAATAGCCAGCAGACGAGTTGCAAGGTGACAACAAGTCGCAAGAAGTCAATCTAGGTCAAGTCAGAAGGCGAAGCTCTAGAAGACCCGCAGTCTCGAAGGAGTCGAGCCTGGAGGATTAGCTAGGATTAGTCTACGACTAGGCCTAGGATAGCCACTAACATACACCCCCATTGTAAAGCGTGTTCCCGATCAATATATAGCAACAGGACGTAGGGTTATTATCCTGAGGGAGGCCCGAACCTGTATAAAAACGGCTGTTCCCTGCTGTCAGAACTCCTGGCGATTGGCCCCTAGAGGTCCCTACCCCCCAGTAATCATCATCTCGCGAGTACCGTAAGATCGCCGGTTTACCAATCGTCGACAGATGGCGCCGACCGTGGGGATCTCTCCGGACCAAGCCGTCCAGGAAGATTCAAAGTCGGCAGGACGCGCAACTAGGCGCGATCAGATCACAGCGCCTTTCGCACAGCCCTCCTCGGCCTCGTTCGAGGAGGAAGTAGCGAGTGTGGCAGAAAAACCGATCGCAATCTCGCCCCGTACTGGGTACTCGGACCAGGGCTTCTACGACAACTTTGGCCCCATGGACCCGTACCCGGTAACGGATCGAGTTGACTTCGGAGAATACGCCCCTGGAGAGGACTCGGATTGCGAAGCTGACCACTTCAGAACCGAGTGCGCCAGGGCCTTCAACGGGAAGTTGGTCTTGAATGACGACTCCCCGGCGGGAACGACCAGCCCCATGGCTGGAATTTCTCCCGCTAATTCTGATCATGAGTACGATCAAGACATTACCCGCGTTGTGTCCGATGAGGACAACGCGATGGAATACGAGTACACGTCGTCCAGCCAAGGGCCTCGGATGGTACTCGCGATCAACGACGGTCGAGAAGACCCCGTAGATCCAGATTTGCCCGGGGGCTCACATCCACGTAACGCGCTGGATGTTTCCCACGTGGGCGGGAGTCTGCCCGCTGATGGGGAGAGAACCCCTCGTCGGGACGGAGACCTGCCTGCCCTAGGAGAAAATTCCCCCCCAGGGACGAGGGAGTACGTGTCCCGAACTGCTCGAAGACTTGCGAAAGTGCGCAATCTATTGTCACAGCCTCCCGTAGCAGATCTATCTACACCCGCGGGCGTGCAGTGGCTACGACGGCTGGGGGCTGACCTCCAGGAGGCTCAGAACCAGGCCGAGTCTTCTCGGGCCAGATCGGCGACTCACAGCTCGGCTCGGGTGCATACCCCTCCTCCGTTGGAAGAACGAGATCAGGAGGGACGACATCCTAGAAACCGGTCTCCTCAGGAGGAGCAACCAGCGGACCTCCGAGAACAGCTCGAGCGACGCCGTCGCCAAAAGCGCCAGCAGGAGCAGCGACCTTCTCGGAGAGACCACGCACATAACACCAATGCTCGGGGCCGATCATCGACCCCGAATAGCGGAGAAAACGTGCCTTATCGGGGATCCTTTAGCGGATGCCAAGCGCTATCCCAGGAACTCCGGCAGGTACGATGGCCTTCTCGTTTCAAGCCAGGCTCGCTTGAATCGTACGACGGGACCACAAATCCCGTGGAGTTCCTCCAGATCTACACCACCGCGATTGAGGCGACCGGCGGTGACGAGAAGGTGATGGCCAACTACCTCCCTACCGCTCTCAGAGGAGCCGCTAGGACGTGGTTGACAAACTTACCCCCAGGAACGATCCGTTCCTGGGGACAGCTATGCGACATGCTACTCGGGAACTTCCAGGGTACCTTCCCAAGGCCTGGTCGAGTCGACGACCTATTCCTCGTCGTCCAGCAACCAGATGAGACATTCCGCGAGTTTACAAAAAGGTTTAGTGCTGTCCGCAACACTATACCTGAGATAACGGACTCGGATGTCATCCGCGCCTTCACTCGGGGCAGTCGAAACGAGATGTGCACACACGACCTGATCATGCGACCACCAAGAACCACCAGGCAGCTTATGGACCTGGCCGAGAAGGCTGCCTGCGCGGAGGAAACCCTGCGTTACATTAAGCAACAGCGGGACGAGTCTACCAGTTCTCCCCTCCAATCGAGAGGCGACTCGCGCAAAACCAAGCGCAAGAAGAAGCCCTCCGGAGGGAACAAGGAAAAAAGGACCAGAACCGACGAGGTGATGGCAGACGTCACCGAGAAGCGTACCTGGAAGCCACGCTCCAAAGATAAGCCCGCAACACCCTCCGACAAGGCGTCCAAGCCCTGGT
The DNA here is from genome assembly GCA_019208055.1 of Stipa capillata. NCBI lineage: Eukaryota > Viridiplantae > Streptophyta > Magnoliopsida > Poales > Poaceae > Stipa > Stipa capillata. The sequence goes on along the minus strand of JAGXJF010001992.1, from coordinate 85,937 downwards.
GCGACTTCCACCAGACCGACTCGCATGATCTGCGCCAATGCCGCATCTTCAAGAAATACCTTCGGGAAGAGCGAGAGAGGTTCCGCGAGAAAAATCCTCAGGTCGCTAACAACAGCCGGGAGACATCTTCCGAGGACAGTGATTCCACCCCTGAGCCTTTCCAGGGGCATGTCAGAGCAATTGAGCACATATTCGGGGGCTCAACCTCTTATGAGTCCAAGAGGCAGTATAAGGCGATCGCCCGGGAAGTCCTCGCGAGTGTACCGCGAGTTCCTCGAGCGATCAAGTGGTCGGAGGTAGCAATCTCATTCGATCAAGCTGATTGCCCCGAAAACTGTGCTCGACCGGGACGGTACCCGATCGTGGTCGAGCCCACGATCAACAACTGCCGAGTCGGCCGCGTGCTAATAGACGGAGGGAGCTCCCTCAATATCCTATTCGCCAACGCCCTCGATGCCATGCAAGTGCCACGATCATCCGTCCAGGCGGTGACGCACGCTTTCCACGGCATCGTCCCGGGCTCATCGGCCACGCCGATTGGGCAAGTCACTCTCCCGGTTACCTTCGGTACACCGGAGAACTTCCGAACAGAGAAGATCTTGTTCGACGTAGTCGATTTTGAGACAGCTTACAATGCTATCTTAGGACGACCTACCCTGGCCAAGTTCATGGCAGCAACGCACTATGCATACCAGTGCATAAAGATGCCCGGCCCAAAGGGCATCCTCACGATAAGGAGCTCCCCCAAAGAAGCACTCCTCTGCGACAAGCGCAGCCTCGACCTCGCAGAGCAGCACCCGCCCTCTAACCAAGACGCCGACGCGGAGGCTCCCGCCACCACATCGTCAAGACCACCTCCACGCCTACGAGCGACGTTTCCGGGAAGTACCCCCTCCAAGCCGGAGAAAGAGCTCCACAACTAAGTCGGAGCTGGGAGAAAAACAGGGCCTCCCCCGGACAAGGCAACGGTTCCCCGGGTGAAGCCGCCCGACCCTAGTCGCTCGTGTCAGTGGTAGAAAGGTCGCGTCCGTTAGGAGGGTCCAGTCCAGACCGCCATCGGTAAGATCGTACAACCATCGCCTCCTTGGCAGCGGATTCCGAAGTTGCACCAACCCCAACCTCAAGAGTCGCCAAGCTACGAACAAGTCGACGATAAGACGCTTCGGGCGCCGCCGCCCAGCACGCGCACTCCACAAAGTTCGGTCAACGGATCGCGACAAGAGGACGGGAGCCATTGGCGCAACCGACGACAAGCCAAAAGAGGAGGGGACGGCTTAGTTTTCGTTCTTTAGTTCTCTCTTAGAATTATTTTTTCTTACAATAGCCTATAAAAGACACAGTTTTCGTTAAATAATACAGAGTCCTTAGTTCAATATTTCCTATGTTTAATCCAGACTGCCTATCCGAGATATCCCTCGAACAGACAGTCGGGGGCTGGATAAGAATACGGTGAAGTCGAGATATGAGTACGAGTACCGACTTCTTCGACCTGCGCAAAGGAGAAAGGGTTCTGCGCTGCAACTGCCAGGGACGCAAAGAAAACCCCTTAACGCGTTTGCAGGTTACAGGGGAGCCACTAAGCCCCCCACCTGACCAAACCTAAGGCCTGGTCGACTAAGCTCCCCAGTTCCGTAGCAAAGTCCCCCAATCCAGAGTAAAGGAAGGGAAGGAAGTATGACTACGACTAGATCGACAGAAACCACACGCTCATCCACACCTCCGACTACTCGGAGCAGAAGATATCTCGGGTAGAGTAGAACTTTGCTGATCAGGCAAACATAGGATTTACTAGCCAAGTAGCCGGAGTTTTCCTTCAGCTCAGGGTACGAAGATGTTGCCACGGTCACGACAAGCTGTACGAAAGACCCCCTATCACGTTTACTGATGACGAGGAGCCACGGAGCCCTCCATCCGACTAAACCTAAGGACTGGTCAATCGCAGCAAAAAGTGACCTACGGCCCTAGTCGTACACCCGCACCAAAGGGAGACACAGGACGATTGGTTCCGACTAAAGCCTATGTTTGCATCCAACAAAGTTTCGCGCAAGTGGCTTAGATAAGTTTTTTACAAAAAGAAAGACAAAAACACACGAGTAAAACGCACAGTTACTAACCACTGTATTTGCATGAGTATTTCCTATTACAGACCTACTGTGAGCCAGATGGCTGGACTCGATCGCCAAAGGCGTCGGCTGCCGCCTGCACGGCGCCGACAAGGCTCTCCGACTCCTCCTCCGGCAAGTCCGCTTCAAGCGCCTCCAGCGGCAAGTCCGGGCGCTCGCGCTTCAGAAGTGCTAGGGCGAAGGCCAAAGCTTCGCGGACCCCTTGCTGAAGTTCCTCCTCGAGAAGCTTGTCGACGGAAGGTTTCAGCTGGGACGCGGCCGCCATCAGCTCGGCTACACGATTGGCGGAAGAAGAACTCGGGGTGATGACGACGCCGACTCCACCCAACGCCTTCTCGAGTGCGCCCAGGACCCGCTCAAGGTCCTCCTCAAGCTTCCTCGCATAGGACCGGCTCTGCTGCAAGGAGGGCACGACGTCGGAAAGACGGGCATTTGCGGACGAGAGATCAGCCTCGACCGCCGCCCGCCGCTTCTCGGAGTCATCAAGGCTTTTCTGCAGCACCTCCTTCTCCGACGCCCGCTGCTTCTCGGAGTCTTCGAGTTGCTTTTGCAGCGCCTCGATCTCCGTACGCCGCTTCTCGGATTCGTCGCGCACCGAGTTCAGTTCCGCCTGTGCCTTCTCGAGCGAGACGACCTGGGAGATCGCGAGCTAAGAAAAAAGAACAGGTCAGTACAAACCAAGTATAGTTACCTTATTGCTAACTTCCCTTATGTTACCTGCAGCAAGGAAGAAGCACGAAGATTTTCCGGCGTTGAAGGACCCGAAGCCGTGGCCTGCCCGACAAGGGGCAATTCCGAGTCCGGCGCCGCGGGCTCCGATCCCTCGACAGGGGCCGGCGGCAACTCCGCAGCGGAAACCTGCGGCAACTCCGACGCATCCAACGCCGGAGCCTGCGGCAAGTCCGGCGCAGGGGCCTGTGGCAAGTCCACCACAGGGGCCGGTGCCGTTCCAGGCGCCGGGGGCTGCGCCTTGGCGGCCGCGGTCGTCGGGGCCTTGCCGGAGCGAAACACCACCCTAGTCGCCAAAAGCAACCAAGTCAAAACCTCAGCACAGCGAAGTCGAAAAAAGAAGGCGGCAAAAGGAAACTCACTTCTGACGCTTCCCCTTCGGAGGGGTTTTCAGTGCCAAGACACTTGCGTCTCGCTTGCCAGAGGGTAGCGGCGCCTTCCCTTTGTCCGCCACAGACTCCTCCTCAAGAACGGCCGGGGGAGGAGGAGTTGGCTCCTTAGAGGGAGGGTCGCTCGCTTCCGGCTATTCGATACGACCACCTTTACGATTAGTATTCGGAAAAGAATATGAAAGAAAAAGGTAGTCGGGTGGGAATCCAAACCTGCGGTTGAGGATCCCGGGCAGGGGAGTTCGACGAGAAATCCTCTGCCTCCTCGACGGCAGAAGGGCCCTCCTCCCTGGTCCCAGGGAGCGGCGGGGCCGTGTCGTATATCTCGACGTCGTCGTCCTCGACAGGAGCGCCAGCTCGTTCGGCCTCCGAGTCGGGACCCCCGCGGCCTACGCGCTGCGAAGAAAGAACCCGAGGGCCTTCAGTAAGGCTACTCGGACAAGACCAGGTCAGACAAGGAGGTAAAGTGGATGATTTACCGAGAACACTTCTCGCCGGCTCTCTGGGCTCTGCCTCAGAAGGGGCAAGGGCACGTCTTTGCGCCCGCCTTGGGGGGGGTTGCTCGAAAAGGGTATTCAACCTGTTCCGAAGTTCCCCTGAGGACAGCTCTGCATAGCACGACAAGGCAGAAGTGTGTAAGGTTTCTCAGCAAATAAGTTGACATGAAGTAAGTCGCTGTACTTACCCGTGTCAAAATCCCTTGTCGGGTCTTGGCCTTCCGGGATCTTCCAGGCCGCCGAGATTCGTGACCTAAGGGGGCTAATGCGGTGTCGAAGAAAGTCCTCCGCGACGTCCCACGCCGTCAATCCCTTGACGGCGAGGTTGGCGATGTCGCCGACAAGGGCCTTGAGATGCCTGGTCTCCTTCGGGACCTCTCCCCAGCATTTGATCGGGCGAGGAGCGAGTCCGCGGTAGGAGATCTTTGAGTCCGCTGGGGGCTGGCAGTAGAACCACCGAGCGTGCCAGCCCGACCACGAAGACTTCCAGGACGAGCCGATGTACTCGTCCTTCCTTCCTTCTCGGAGGCGGAATCCGGCGCCCCCGACTGCTCCTCCGCCGCTGCCCTTCTGCCCTTGCCGGCGAAGGTTGTAGTAGTACTTCCATAGCTCCAGGCTCGGCCTGACGCCGAGGTAGGCCTCGCACAGGTGTGCGAAGACCGCCAGCATCAGGATCGAGTTCGGGTTGAGGTGGATCAACTCGATCCCGTAATGCTGGAGCACCAGGAGGAAGAAGGTCGACGGCGGGAACTGGAATCCGCACCGGAAGAAATCAGCGAAGACGACGGTCCAGCCGGTGTTAGGGCTCGGAACCGTCTCCTTCACAGCCTCCCGATAAGGTACGAACACCTCCGGGAGGACCACCTCCTCCTCCGCGAGCTTCTCGAGGGCGGCGGCATCCATCACCGAAGCTTCGAATGGAGGAATGGCGACCGCGATCTCCCCCGAAGCCTTCTCCGGTTCGTCGGCGCGGTCAGGGGAACTCTTCACGATCTTCTTCTTGCCCATCCTTGTCACTCGATCACAAGGAGACGCCGGCGAAAGTTTTTTGGGCAGGGGCGCGAGGAAGACGATGAAGAAAGCAAGAATGCTAGGAGGCAGGAATGCAATGCGGGCAAAACCCCAATTCTTGAACTCCTAAAGGATTTGAACGATCGACCGGGTGCGGTTCACGGCGCGATCAGTTCAATCGCATTTAATGCGGGCAGTTGCTTTTTTCGCGCACAGAGCACGTCGCGGGAAAAAGAGGGTCTGACAACCCACGACCCAAGAGATGGGCCAGAGAGAAAAGATTCTTCATCACCACGCGAATTTTCCGCCACGATGGTTCCGTTTCCTAGAAATACGCCAGGCGAACGCGTGTCCGTGATCGACGGATCAGATCAGACTAGAGAAACGCTCTGGATTTTTTCCAAGAAGTTGTTCCGATAAGGTTCTTGCGACTACTCGGAAGAGATTGAATCTACTCGGAGAAGTCATCGACAAGGACTAATCTGGTCACCTACTCGGGGCTGCTCCCCGACAAGGGCAGATTTCCAACCAAACCATCTTGACCTCATTTCACGTATTGATGGGGGGCTTGATGATGCGTAGTACAGTATCCCGTGTATTCGGGGTACCCGTACGTAGTTCCCTGAGGCTTTAGGAAGGTACCACGTACCCGATAAGGATCCTCAGACGATAAGGCAATTCCGCTAAGGAAAGAAGACTCCCCTTAAACTAGGAAAGTCAATCCCGACGTTTAAGGAGGCCAGAGTCCTACTCGGGCGTAAGTCCACATCCAGTACGACCCTGGGTACCCCCTATATAAGGATCAGCAATCCCATAGGGGAGGACAGGTCGAAATAGCCAGCAGACGAGTTGCAAGGTGACAACAAGTCGCAAGAAGTCAATCTAGGTCAAGTCAGAAGGCGAAGCTCTAGAAGACCCGCAGTCTCGAAGGAGTCGAGCCCGGAGGATTAGCTAGGATTAGTCTACGACTAGGCCTAGGATAGCCACTAACATACACCCCCATTGAAAAGCGTGTTCCCGATCAATATATAGCAACAGGACGTAGGGTTATTATCCTGAGGGAGGCCCGAACCTGTATAAAAACGGCTGTTCCCTGCTGTCAGAACTCCTGGCGATTGGCCCCTAGAGGTCCCTACCCCCCAGTAATCATCATCTCGCGAGTACCGTAAGATCGCCGGTTTACCAATCGTCGACAGAATCATAATAGGGTACGGATAAAATAAGAGTATGACTTGTATTCTATGCCTCCTATATAAAAAGGAAGCACCACAGGTTGTAACCACAAGAAAACAAAAGAGACTCAGGCTCACCCGAGCCAGTATAGAGGGGGCGGTGTGACCGACCCTGTTGGGCGGTCAGACCGGCCGGTCCTCAGCGAAGCTGGTCATGGTGGGATTGTGCTCCTTGTTGTCCCTGAAATTTAAGAGCGCTCGACCTCTTCTTCATTTTTCAGATCTGGCTAGCTAGCTTGTGTTAAACAATCGATCTCATAATTAATCGCACTAACGAACGAATCATCTCTTTAATAATAAAGAGGTGGAATACCCACAGTCGGCTCCCGGAGATGTAGACTTTGGCTGAACCTCATCAATAAACATCGGTGTCATCTTCTTCTTGCATGCAATCTCGATAGATCCTATGTTGCGCGACCTTGGTATTGCGACTAGTGGAATTAAGCCATGGAGAATTGTAAGCTACTTTCTACCCCCATGTGCGTCCAGGAGAAGTTGTCTCATGAGCTTTGCAAACCACTTGGAGATGCCGATGCATTTACATATCGCAGTACCATGGAAGCATTGCAGTACCTTACCCTAACATAGCCTGACATATTGTTTGCCGTCAACAAGGTTTGTCAGTACTTGTCTAAGCCAACAGATGTGCTTTGGGAGGCAGTGAAGCGCATTCTCCGTTTTGTCAAGGGTATAGTTCCTACCGGTCTAGCCATTCGAAAGCCAAATTCAACGCTTCTTAGTGTGTTCACTGATGTAGACTAGGCAGGGTGTGTTGACGACAAAAGGTCGACCGGAGGGTTTGTGGTGTTCTTCGGACCCAACCTTATATCGTGGAGTGCACGGAAGCAACATACCGTTCACCTTCATCGGAGGCAGAGTACAATGCATTGGCGAATGGGGCAGCAGAGGTGTCATGGATGCAGTCGCTGCTCAAGGAACTTCGAGTTCCACAACCACGGGCTCATATTTTGTGGTGTGACAATCTCGATGCTACATATTTGACTGCAAACCCAGTGTTTTATGTTCACACTAAGCACATCGAAGCCGACTTTTATTTTTTCAGGGGAAAAGGTTGTGCTTGGAGTTCTTGAAGTATGATTTGTGTCGTCCACCGATCAAGTCGCTGATGCCTTCACCAAGTCTTCAACCAAACTAATGCTGGAACGGCTTCGGAACAATCTCAACCTTATTCAGAGTGGCTGAGATCGCGGGGGCATGTTAAACAACCTAATCAGTAGATTAGTTGTGTCGTTCCATATCGTACAGCTGTATTGTCGTTTCTATCCTGTAACTCAACCGACGATAGGTCGTTGTGATACTAACCAATTGTATGATGTAAATCTGTTCGTGATGATATATAAACGCATTGAGACCGCGAGTCTCTTCACGGCAAATCATTCCATCTGACTTTGCTCACTCGCAGTTCCATTTCTGCTAGCTCAGGCTGGTCGATTACTCGGTGAAGATGGACCGTCCACAGCTCGGAGACTACGATTTCGGCTGGAATGACACGTGGAAGTTGATGGAGATGGAGCTATCCCTGCTCTACGACATCCTCTACAGTCTACACCAAGGTGGCCGTGATCCACACGCTGGTTCGGCTACGGCGTCCGCTTCAAGTCGCAGGCCGCTTGATGAGCATGAGCGGTGGAAGTGGACTCAACAGCGCCAACGGTGGAGTTGATGTCGCCATCACTTACGCCTTGCTGGCTGGTGCCCACTGCCTTGTTCATGGAGGTGACGGCGCTGTTATCCGCGGTTGGGTCGACCTGGACACTCTCCATGTGCGATCTGCCCATGCGACGGAGCTGGATCCGGCATGCACTTGTGTGCACTAGAAGATGCATCGGCTCCGTCGTCTGCTTCTCTCTCGGCCGGCTCGACGTAAGAAGGAGATGGTCGGGCACCATTGCGCAGCATAACCCGCTGCACTTGTGCACTCGTGGCAGTAGCAGTGATCCACTCGGCAGGGATGCTGGGAATGGAGGAGAGGTGGAACAAGTTCCATTCTTCGGGGAGCCTTGTGATCCCAGAGGATGTCAAAAAGTACCTGTTCGACCGATATCAGGAGCAAATGTCTGACCGAAACAACGTGAATGCACTGGGCCTGCCCAGGAAAAAGTGGGGAGATTTGGAGCTGTAGAAACGCAAATTAGACGGCGATGTAAAAAGCCGCGTCGTCCGCGTCGAACCCCAGGAGGATATCCTCATCTGGCACATTGCCACCGAAGTCTTCCTCACCAACAGGGATGAAGATCAAGACCATGCAGCAGCGCACGACGCCGTGAGAGCGATCAAGGCTGTGTCCAACTACACCATGTTTCTTTTGAAATATATTATTTTTCTTTTTCCATAAATTTGAGCTTTTGAGTGAATTGATTGGTGAATGTAATTTAATATGGTATTAGAGTCAAGAGGCATAATTCAAGACCCAGCCAACACACTATTAATAAAAAATAGTTGTAGCGTACATCAATTTCACGTATAAGGCTTAGAGGAGCCTAAACGTGAAGGGAAAGTTTTAAAATATATTATCCTTCTTTTCCTATCAGCTTGTACTTTTGAATGAACTAGTTCAATACATGTAATTCAATAGTTCCTCCTCGTCAAACGCCCCTACTTGCTCCAGGGCCTTGTTGTCTACAGGACGTATGATCTAGCCTGCGATAACCTGGTCAAGATATGTCGTTGTAAGGATCCGAAATCCCCCGTTCCGGTGGGAACATCTTCAAGAAGTTATTCCGGCTACATGATGACCCCAGTTCCTCCAGGCTCTGGCAAAGGGAAGAGCTTGCCAAGATCCTGTACCGGGTCTAGCAGAAGAAAGAGCAGGGTTCCTTCTCCCGTAGTGGTTATCGTATACAGTATGGTGCTGTTGTTTGCTCCTTAAGTAGAAGGAAGGCATGACTGACTTGTTGGATGCACTCGTTGATGTGTGGCTGGATTTGCTATTCTACGTGGCCAACAACTGCAGCAGGGAGTCCTACGGCAAGAAGCTCAACAGTGGCGCTGAGTTGACAGCCATCCTCTGGCTTATGGGAGAACTCTTTCAACCGCACATTAATTCCTCGTGAAGATGATGATATTTATGATTGATATGCATGTATCCCAATTATCTTCATTAACATGCCCATAATATGTTATCCTGTTTCATTATTAACTAAACACATGCATGTGTTTGTAATATCTTTATGGGGAGAAGTTTAATTTCCCTTACGAAAGTTCAACACGCAGTCTATGTCCTCGTAAAGTTTGACAAATCTAATTTTCCCCCTGCAATATCCTGACAAACCCTTACCGCCAGCCCCTCTAGGTTTCCATTAGAAACCTTGTGTAATACCCAATTTACCCCTTTGTCCTTTTGATGTTGATATACAGGTCCCACTTATCAAACGTGCTTCATGTGAACTGAATCATGGGCCCACAATGTAATATAATGTTTTGTTTTTACCTTCTACCTCTCTTCAGTCTTCACCCATCCACTCATTCTCTCTCCTTTATCTCGTATATATTGTACCCGTCCCCTCCCCCTCCCTCTGCGAGATGAGGCACTGTGTGTAACATCTTGATTTTTTTTCCATAGAATTAAGATGCAAAAAATAGCGGGTTTCAAAAAATTGCTTTGTCTTTGGGGTGTTTGGATATTGATGTTGGATTTGTTCCCACATCCGAGATCATTAGTTATATGCATTGAACGTACCTAGAGATCACACTAAGGATGCCAGGGGCAAGTGATCTCGGAATTCCAAAACTAAATGTATAAAAAAAACTTATCAGAGTGTGAGATATCAATTAAAAATAATAATTTAAATAGTTTGCCGAGCTTTTGTATAAAAAAAAGTGTCAAGGCCTTGCAGCTCCAAAATTATTTATCCCAAGGTTAGGTATCGCACACAAAAACCCATAGGGAATTTACTCTCAATTTGGTTCACCCAAATTTCAAATTGTTTTCTATATTTTTACCCAACGAAAACCCTGAGATTCAAACCCTATCAAATCTATAAAGAATTCCCTGGAGAAAAGCTGAGTAGAATTTCCATAAAGAAATACTTCATTTTTTGAATTATTTGGACTTAGGAAAGACCCCAGGCCCTTCCAAATTCTAATCTGAAGCCTCAAATAAGAGTTTCCCCTTCTCTCAAATGCTATCTCAAGGGGATCCCTTGAAATTTGAAATTCATTCAAATATATAAATTGTTCAGGACAAATTCGATGTGCCAGCCCACCGTACCCCTGTGGTTGGGCCACACCGGCCCACCTCGGCGGCTGTGCTCCGGTCACCACCAGCTCGTTGCACGGCCTCCCGTGATGACGTCATGACTCATGTGGCCCAATCGGCGCGTGCCACTCGACGCCGGCCGTGCAGTCTCGGCGTTCTCGCCAATGGTCGATGTGCCAATCGCAGCGACGAGGTGCTCCTTGGCCTTGGTCGCATGAGCATGAGGATCACAACGATGAACTGCTATGTCCATTTCAGAATGTCTCATGCTTTACTAATTCTTCTGATCCTACTGCTTACAGGGTAGGTACAAAACAACTTCATGGAGGAGAACACAACTCCTAGTTTTGAATCAACGAAATCTATAACAATTTAATTCGGGACAGAAGCTCAACAGACATGATTTGGAATTAACCTTTGAAGAGATTTGATCAAACTAATTAAAGAACAAATTGCTACTGCAGTGTCATAGTAGTTTCCGGTTCCTTTCCCCTTTTACCATTGTAGAGAGCAACAGCAGCTTTCTTTGTCGATAGAAGCCTGAACTACGAAGAACGTAGAAGGTGTCACAGATTTTGACAAAGATTGAACTAGCACAAAATAAGCCACATACAGCCTTCGACCCACTTCAGGATTGGGTTCTGGAGAACCAAAAGGAGTAGATGTATGTATCAACAAACTGGTTACATATCTTCGGAAGTTTACTTACCTAGGGTGTTCTTTTCATTTTTTAGATAAAGGAAGAATTACTTCCTTTATCACTGATCAAGATAAAAGGTGCATATTGTTTCCTTACCAGCTCATCAGAAATTTTGCTTTTCTTTACTCTTCGCAAAGTCACATGAACTTGAGCATTTGAGCCATCCAACTTGAAATGCTCCTCTGAAATGCACAACATAATTCCCCCTTTTCTTCCTCATGTTTGAGTTCTGTTGAGGAAGCTAGCACCTCACTAGGACTCAGAAAATGAGCAGTCCTATATTTTCTATGCGCCATGACGCCATTACAGGATAAAATGCAGAATCGGCCCCCCCGAACTCGTCAACGGCAGAAACGGACCCCGGAGAAAATCAAACGCAAAAAAGGGCCCCTGCCGCACCCCGGATCTGCGTGCCGCTCCCCCAGGCTGCGGGAGGAGGCTGCCGCACCCCCCACCCGCGGGAGGAGGGGCTGCCGCACCCCAGGCCTGCGGGAGGAGGCTGCCGCACCCCCCACCCGCGGGAGGAGGGCTGCCGCACCCCCCACCCGCGGAGAGAAAGCAAACGCCAGCGCATCTGGCGTTCCGCAGAGCAGAGCAAACGCCAGGGGCTACGGCGTTTGACTTACAAGGGAAAGGCCACACCCCAGGCCTGCGGGAAGTGTGTTCAGTGCGCGTGCTGCTGCGTTGGAGTCCGTGCCCGCGCTGTCGGTACCTTTTCCCGCTCTGCTGTTTCCCATCCAATCCGCCGCAAGCATCCGAGGCTCTCGTATTTTTGCGCTGCGCTTCCTCGCGTCAGTTCTCTTTTTATAACCCGAGAACCAGCTCCCTCTCATCTCTCTAACATTCTCTGCCACCAACTTCTCATTCTCTGCCTCTCCTCTCTTCTCATTTCTCTTGCTCCTAACACTCTCGTCCTCCTGGCATTCGTAAGTAAGCAGCAAAGAAGAACAAGAAGGTTAGTCAGAAATTAGTATGCTACACGTTATTTTCATTGTTATATCTCATGCACTCAAGTGATGTTTTAGATTATTTTTTAGCACCGATAATATTAATTAGAATAATGGTTAGCACGTACTTATGGTGGTATAAATTTTGAACACAATCTTATTGTTATTCGAAATGTAGAGATCAGAGAGTTTTGAGGAATCTTCGCAGTGGCATTCTTGTATGAGAACTTGCATTCTCAAGTGAGCAGCACAGAAGAACAAGAAGAGGAGTTAGAACTTTGGAGGGATTTTTGTAGATTTTGGGTGTGAAATCAGGTTGCAGCAGTTGAAGAAAAAATAAATCAAGTCGAGATATACAAGTAGAGGTAAGAAAATTTCGCATGCAAGTTGCCGATTAGTTGTTTGGTTAGTCGAAAATTAGCATGTTACTTTCTTTGCTATATGACATATATGCAACCTTAAATGTGATGTTTTAGGTTATTTTCTGGGACGGAAAATATTAATTGGCATGATGTACACAATGTTTACTATGTATTTACAGTGGTATAAATTTGAACACAATCTTGTTATTTGTGATATAGAGACCGGATAATATGTTGATATGTAGAATTCATACGATGACGTTAGTTTATTTTGTAGACCGCACAAAATAATGTTTGTATTACATAATAATTAATTAGTTAATTGAAGTAATCTATATTAACAGCCATCATTTGTTTCATGTTGAAAAAAAGAGTTAATTAGGGAATAATTAGTAGATGTCGCTGTAGATGTCACTGCAGCATCACTGTAGATGTCACGTAGCAGTACTGTAGATGTCACTGTAGCAGTACTGCAGATGATACTGTTGCAATACTGTAGTAACAATAATTTTTTTAGATGTATTATTATTATTATTATTTGTCGTACGGAATTGTATTAGTATTACATTTATTATACTAAAAATTATAATAATATTTGTAATCTATGTTTTATGCGTACGTAGGTACAATGAATGAATTGTTAGTCTTTTACGGTGGCAACGTAATTCGGGATAGGCCTTACGGGCTCGATCTGTCGCAATGTCAGTTCAAGGTTGCACGAATAGAAGGTTTGGTGGAGATTAGTATGTCCGAGCTAAGGAGGTGCATACATCGAGAGTTTGACCGGGAGACAGCGCGTAAGAAGCTTGTCATTGAGGCAGTGACATGCAGAAGTCACGGTGAAGGGTCATCGGACCCCTTGTGGGAGCTACACAAGGTCACCGGCACTGTGTCATGGGCTGGGTACATGAGACTTGTCAGCACTCCTGGAGCCGCGATGTACGGTCGGCCAATGGTATACGTTCAATTTGTTGATCGTGATGAAGGATGTAGTGCAGCACTTGAGCTACAACCTGCTACCACAGAAGGAAGTCATGAAATAGTGCTGGCGGCGACGGAGGACAACCCCACGCATGAAGAAGAAGGACAGTTAGTCAGTAACGAAGACGCAGGTCCATTCTGGTCCGCTCGTTTAGACTTATTCGAAGTGTTACCTACCATGGCAAACGAGTTGGATTCGGATGAAGATGGCGAGCAAGAATCTGAAGGTAGTGAGAAGGATGGAGGTGATGGTGAAGGCGGTGCTCAAATAGCTACTGTGGAAGAAATGGATGAATTGACAATACAGAACCTAGTGATCTCCCGTGACGTCAATTCACGCTGGGGATTTGATGAGAGCACTCTCATGGTTGGCCAACGTTTTCCAACCAAGCAGGCCGTGAAGACCGCCATTACGAAGTATGCTGTCTCCATAAGTCGTGAATACAAATCAAAAAGATCAGATCCTCAATGTCTGAAGGTTTTATGCACACGACCTAATTGTCCAGCAAGAATCCGTGCGACCCATCACGTGGGCCTTTCAACAAATTTTGAGATAACAGTCTTGGTAGACCACACATGCGAGCTATCTGAGCCACTAACAAGGCACCGTAATGTGAGTGCTGCTTATGTGGCTGAAAAAGTGCACCACGTAGTGTCGCAAGATATCTCGGTGGGACCAAAAGCTTTGATGGCAACAGTGGCCGACGAAGTTGGTTTTCCGGTCGGCTACGACATGGTCAGACGTGCCAAACAGAAGGTGATCGAGAGGATGTTCGGGACATTCGAGGAGGGGTATAATTATGTCCCCCGATTGCTGCATCAGATAGCTGAAGCAAACCCTGGCACGTACATAAACAAGTCTGACAGGCCACATCCTGATGGAGTACCTGGTCGGTTCATACTTGATCGTGTATTCTGGGCCTTCAGTCAAACCATCGAGGCATTCAAGTACTGTCGTCCTGTGCTGTCAATTGATGGTACCTTCCTCACGGGAAAGTACAAGGGGACATTAATAATAGCGATGGCAGCTGATGCGAATGATCAAGTGCTTCCCGTTGCATATGCAATCGTTGAGAGCGAGAACTCAGATAGCTGGCTGTGGTTCCTCATAAATCTAAAGCTGTCAGTTGTCAGAGATATTCCTCACGTATGCCTCATTACTGATCGCAATGCTGGGCTGCTCTATGCAATCAACACAATCAGAAATACTATTGTTGAGGAGTACAGGTGGAGCGATCTTGAATCCAGGTGGTGCATGCGGCATCTAGCGGCCAATTTCTTCGGAAAGTTCCAAAACAAGGAACTTATGAAAAATTTCAAGAAGATGTGCATGCAAAATCAGCTGCGGAAGTTCCTGGAGATCTGGAGCGTACTGGAGAGTGCAATGGCCCATTACAGTGGGGAAGCTCCGGTTGAAGGTGAACAACCATTGCATCCCCGTGCTGGGCCCAGTAGAAGAGTCCGGACTCTCTCGGAGTGGGTCAGCAAGTACGCTCCCGAGATGGAGAAGTGGGCGTTGGTTCATGACACGGAGGGTCGAAGGTACGGAATAATGACAACAAACATGTCAGAAGGTTACAACGGCGTGCTAAAAGGTGTCCGCTGTCTCCCTATCACTGCCATCGTTGATGAATCATGGTCCCGGACTGTTGCATACTTTGATAATAGATCCAGGGCTGCGAAAGATAACATGGAGAAAGGCAAAGAATGGTCCGAGGTCATGCAGAGATATATGGATATGAAAATTAAAAAATCTCAGAAGCATGACATTCGAGTTGTTGATGGCTTGCGGAGGAAATATGAGATCCGTCTGCGCAGGAAGCATGTGAACAGCCACGTTAGAGGTGACAGGAAGCATGAGGTCAAGCTTGACGCTACCATGTGCGCATGCACATGTAACAAGCCGAAGCTTTTGCATTACCCTTGCTCGCATGTGTATACGGCGTGTGCACACCTGAAACAGGGTTCGCAACAGTACGTCTCGCCATACTTCAACATTCACCATCTACTTGCGACATGGAGTAGCGAGTTCTACTCCTACGGCCTTCATATGAGTTACAAGGATGTCTGGGCTGGCCAAGTTGAGTGGGTGCCGAATGCAGCACTGAAGCAGCAAAAGAAGGGTCGCCGGCATACTCGTCGGTTCAGGAATGACATGGATGATAGCCAAATCGGAGAACCTCGCACATGTACGATATGTAGGAGCGCTAGACACAGGAAGAAGGATTGCCCCAACAAGCCAAGCGCTTCGACCCGTAACTAGTTCTCCACGGCTGTTTTCACCAATATTCTCATGTAATGTTCCATGTACGTACTCTCATGTAATGTCTCAAGTACTTATTTTCATGTAATGTTAGCAGTTATGAGGTTCTATTTGTACATACGTAATGCCTTCTTTTATTTAATGTTTTAATGTTTGCTAATTGGCACTACACTTCTTTTTGCAGCACATGGCTGCACTACCAGAACTACTGGAACACTACTACGATGATCACCATCGGTGCCACTCTTGGCTGGGAATGATGTCGACGTTCCACCAACGTTCGTGCTAAGGGTTCCGAGGTCACACTGGCCCCTTGACAAGCGGTTCGTTCCACTCCTTCGAGATACTGGGCTTCTGCCATTCGCCAGGATGCTCTCGACCGGCCACTCTTTCACTTTGGACACGTCTCTGCTGAGTGCTCTTGTGGACAGGTGGAGACCGGAGACTCACACTTTTCACTTTCGTTGGGGAGAGATGACGTTGACTCTCCAGGACGTTTCCATGATCACTGGGTTGCCTGTTAGCGGAGAGGCAATTGTCCCACCTCGTAGGAGAGTTGACTGGATGGAGCACTTGGCTGCCAGATTTGGTGAGGAGATTCCAAGAACGGAGAAAGGAGACCTTCCGCGAGGTGTCCCAAAGAGTTGGCTTAGGAGGTTTCACACATGCCCCATGGATGCAGACGAGGAGTGTCGGCGTAGAGACGCCTCTAGCGGTGGTCCGGAGGGACCCCCTTTTGAGTTCGGCCCAGGGGAGTATTGAGTTTCTTACGAGCCTTGGGGTGGATTAGAGTTTAGCGAATAAACCCGGTGGCTAAGAATGAAATGACGCAAGGATTTTCCCAGGTTCAGGCCGCCCCGGAAGGCGTAATACCCTACGTCCTGCTTGTTTTTTGTATATATGGGTGTGTGCGGCAAGTACGATGAGTTACAGAGGTACGCACTGTTCTTCTTCTAGCTCTGGCCCGGAGGAAGAACGGTGCTTCTTTGATAAGGAGTCAACTTAGAGAGATCTAACCTAATGAGAATCGAACTGGGAAAAATGAGCCAACCCTTTGCATGGACCAGGCTCTCCCCTTATATACTCGGGGGAATACCACATAGGTCGGCAAAGGAGAACATGAGCTGTACTTGTGCTGTAGACGACGTGGGCGCTACTGGAAGCGCCCACACCTTCATTTAATGCCCACTTGAGACTTTCGGCCGGGCCGTCGCCTCGCGGTGTGTCGGAGCAGGGGCTCTGACACCCTTGCCTTCGGCGGGCCCCGCGGACGGAGACTTACGGGGTTTCTTCTGACTGGGTTGGTAAGTCGTCCCCTCACGGGCCCCCTGGGTCAGCCTCTCATGCCGCGCAATTGGTCGCGCGGCGGCGTCCCCCATGGGGTGAAAAGGTTGACAGCGACAGGGCGTGCGGGGCGGCGCGCTTGGTCGGTCAAAGAATCTGTCAGCCCGGACCCACCCCTCAGAGAGAAAGAGAGGGATAGCTAACAGAGCTTATCGCCTGCACCGGTGGGACCCGGCCTGACCGTCATCATGCCCTCACAGGGCTTTGGGTTCCCCGTCGGAATGACAGGCATTAAATGCCTCCGCCAGGGCGGAGGCTTGCTGGAGAAGCTTGGCGCTGGACGACGTGCATGGACGAGGGCCCCACCAGAGGACACGTCATCCCCCGGGCACTCGGTCCCGAGCAACCTCCTTCGCTAGGAGGGGCGCCAGTTGTCTTCTACGCGCCCCTGAGCAACCCCGAGCGCTCGGGGAGCACCCGCTGGGGGGCCGCTCGGGGCGCCTTGAAGGGGGAGCCCGAGGGAGAGTGCTCGGGGGGCGGACCCCGAGCGCTCCCCTGGGCCCCACATCCGCCAAGATGCCGAGCGCTCGGGAGGGGACCCCGAGCGCGCCCTTCGCCTTCTGGGACGCCGAGCGCTCGGGGACGGACCCCGAGTGCTCGCTCAGCGCATGGGCCGTGGATTCCCGGAGGCCCACGATTCCTTCTGGTTTGCGGATGCAGCCTCTGGAGGAGACCCCTGATTCCTTGGGATTGGCCGCGGGCTCCGTACGACGATCCGGGTGGGGCCCAAGGCCCCAGCGACCGGAGCGCCACGCGTCACCCTCTGCGGCATCTGGTTGGCCTCCGCCGGCGGTTAGGGGTACCCTGGGCCCCATTCCGCCGACAGTAGCCCCCGGCCTTATCTCCCAGCAACGGCCCGAAGGGCTGCGACTGGGGATAAGGCCTTTCCTTCTTGGGCCAAGCAAAAGATGCCGGCCCATACTGATGCGCCCTGCGGAGGGGCGCTTTTATCGTGCCGCGCGCGGAGCAGGAGCGACGCCCAATCCGCACGCGCCACCTGGCCGCGGCGCTTCGGGTTGCGCCCGCGCGGGAAAAGCGCGCTGCTCCGGACGGTTGCGTGCCCCGGATTTCGCGCGACTGCGAATTCACTGCCAACGGCAGTAAATTGACAGCCCATCATTGTTTTTGGAAACCGTCTTGCGGTTAATCTTCTGCGGTTTTCTTTTTGAAAAGAAAACCACTTCTCACTTTTGAACTTTTCGCCTCCTTGCGCAAACGCTCTGTCTCCCAAAGTACTTGCGCTTTCTTCGTCTTCTTCCTCCCGCCGCCGCCATTTTCGCCTCCCGAAAGCCTTCTCCGCCACCAAATCGCCACCAAAATGACTCGCCGCAAGACCCGGCAGAGCGGCTCCCCGACGCCGAGCTCGCCTAGCGTGCTCCAGAAGTCCCGCCTCCTCAACGAGGAGGCGATGGACAAGGTCCGGGGCATCGTGGTGCCGGAGGGCCGCCCGAACCCGACGGTGGTGCGAGCGGCGACGTACCCGCCGAACCCGCGGGCGAACGAAGCGGTGATCTTCACGAGCTTCCTGGGGGCGGGACTTCTGCCGCCATTCTCGGCGTTCTTCATGGAGGTCCTCAAGGATTATGGGGTCCACCTTCTCCATCTCACCCCCAACTCCGTGGTAGTGCTGGCGATCTTCGCCCACCTCTGCGAGATGTTCGTCGGGGTGATGCCGTCGGTGGCGCTCCTTCGGCATTACTTCGTCCTCCGATCGGTCGGGAGGACGCGGGGCTCCGGCCGAGCGGAGGTCACCGGCAGCGCCAACTTCCAGCTCCGGGGAGGGAAGGAGGCCGATCCTTACATTCCGCAGAAGTTGCGGAATAAATGGGACGATTGGCGCCAACAGTGGTGCTATGTCAATACCGACCCGGCGACGGAACTGCTGATCCCGGAGGCGCCGGCGGAGCACACGAAGGCATGGGAGCACATGGACCCGAACGACAAGGAGCTGTTTCTGGCGGTGGCGCGCATCACCCAACTTCAGGAGCTGGGGCTGACGGCCACCATGGTCGTCGGCGATTTCCTCCGACGCCGGCTGGCGCCGCTACGGGAGCGCGCGCGACCGGCGTGGATGTACACCGGCGACGATGACTTCTGCCGGACGGAGGTCGGCGCTGGCAAGAACCTGACCCCTGCCGTGGTGGCGATGTTGCTGAAGGTGCTGCTCGGGGAGCAAGATCCCTTCGCAGGCCGAGCTCGCCCGGCCGGACCTGCCACTCTGCGTGCACGCGGACCGGCAGAGTATCCTGGACATGATGCCGGTGTGCGATGCGCACGGCTTCGTGTCCGCGTCGAGAGCTGGCCCGCGCGCGCCGGCTGGGGGCATTCGAATCTTCTCAGATGAAGACGAGGTGCAGGCGCGGGCGGCCAGAGCCGCGAGCGCCCCGGCGGCAGATGTTGCTGCCGACCCCGCCGATCCGAAGGGCAAGGGGCTAGCCCCGCCACCTCCGTCTCCACCACCGCAGGCGCCGGCGGCGAAGAAGAAAAAGACGCCGAAGCCGACCGTGGTGGGAGACGTTGGGCAGGGAAGCTCTGCCCATGCCGGCCTCAAGTTCGGGCGGTGGCCCTCTGCGCCGCCTCCGCCGCCCCCTCCGCCCGCGGGCCCTCAGGCGCCAGGGAATGGAGGCGGCGGCTCGGGGCGAGGAGCCACTGGGACCGCGCCGACTGGAAGCTCGCCGGCGGCCGGCGCGGACGCCGCCACCGGACAGAAGAGGAAAAACCCGCCGGGATCCTCCGACCCGGACTCGGTTGTCCCGAAGGGCAAGTGGCGGTAAGAATAAACCTCACCTTTGCCTTATTTTGCTTGAGTATTGTGCTCGGGAATTGACCCCGAGCCTGGCTTTGTTGGCTTTTCAGGGCGAAGAAAACCAAAGTGTCCCCGAGCCCTTCTTCGGTCCCGAGCGCTCCGGTTGCACCGAGCGCGGGTGGGGACGCGAGAGCGGGCGAGGCCCCGAGCACGCAGGCGGCCGCGCGCGAACCCTCGGCCTTGAGCGGGACCTCTGTCCCGAGCGGTTTCTGCGGCGCCGAACCCGAGCGCACCGCCGGCCCCGAGAGCAACTCCGACCCCGAGCGAGGAGCCAGCCCCGAGAGCCGAGGCGGTCCCGCGGGAAGAAGCTGCCCCGAGCGCGGAAACGGCCGCGCAGGGAAAAGCGCAGGCGCCGCCGGAGGCTGCGCGGGCCGACGCAGAGGCGCCGGGCGCCGATCCGGAGGAAGAGCAGGGGCCAAGTGCTGCCGGGCCCGAGGGACAGGCGGCGGCACTTGGGCAGGAGCCGAGCGCCGCCGGAGCTGAGGAGCAGGCGGCGGAGGCCGGGCAGGAGCTGGGCGCCGCCGGAGCTGAGGAGCAGGCGGCGGAGCCCGAGCAGGAGCTGGGCGCCGCCGGAGCTGAGGAGCGGGCGGCGGAGCCCGAGCAGGAGACGGTTCCCGTGGAGGGAGCCGAGAGCTTTCGGCCCGAGAAGGGGGCCGGCGGCTCTATTGTGGTGGAGTACCCCGAGTCTCAGGAGGAGGTGCTCGGGTGCTCCACCTTGACTTTGCTGCCGCGGGTGCAGCGCGCTGCGCGGCGCGACGAAGCATCCCGGGTGATCCCCCCCGACGCGTTCGACGCCGCGCGCGCCGCCATCAACAAGCTTCAGGAGGACTTCGCCGCCAAGGAGGCGGCTTTGGCAGACAAGGAGGCCTCGCTGGAGGAGCGGGAGGGCTCGCTTGACGAGAGGGAGGCCTTGCTTGCGGAGGCGGCGGAGTCCTTCTTGGCTCGCTCCCGCATCGCCAAGCGGGAGTACGAGGAGGGCATGGCCGAGGTCGATCGCCTGCGGGAAGCCATGCACGAGCTGAAGAGGGAGCTCATCGAGAAGGAAAACCTCCTTAATGAGCGAACCTCCCGCCTCATTCGGATCGAAGCCAAGGTAACCTCGCGCGAGCAGGGCCTGAAGCAGCGGGAGAAGGACGTCGCTGACGCGGAGGCGCGGCTGGAGAAGCGCATCGCCGACGCGGACCGACGCGACGAACAACTCACCCTTCGCGAAGGTAACATCGAAGACCGGCTGGCTTCGCGCGAGGAAAGCTTGAAAGCGCGGACCGCCGACGTTCAGCAACGCGAAGAGCAGCTCGCCCTTCGCGAAAAGGAGACTGAAACGAAGGAGGCGGTGCTCGCCAAGCGCGAAGGGGACCTGGAGAAGGCGACCGACAAGCTGAACGCCGAAGTCCAGGGCCGCGTCGATGCTGCCCGTGAAGAGCTTGCCAAGGAGATGGCGGATCTCCGCACCCGCATCCGAGATCTCGAGGGGCGGCTTGAGGACTCGCGCACTTCCGAACGCACCCTCCAAACCAAGATCCAGGAGGTGGAGGAGGCGAGGAAGCGCGAGAGCTCGGAGGCCGCCGCTGCATGGCAAAAGGTGGAGGAGGCCCGCCTCGGGCTGCTTGGCGAACGCGCGGAGCATACGCGCCTGATGAGGGACATCTTCTCTCAGGCTCGGAGGGCCGTTCGAAACGCCGGGCTCGGGGGTCGTCAACTTGCCGGAAGCGCTCAAAGCCGACACCCCCGGGGGCGTCGCCTTGGGCTTCCAACAGGTCGCGGAGCGGCTTGCTGGACTTGGGGACGCCATGACCCGCCGGCTTGAAGAAGAAGGCCAGGAGCTGGCGCTCGCGGTGGCGGAGCACACCCTGGCGTGCTACCGCAGCCGCGACCCGAGCTTCTCCTTGGAGCCCGCCGCGCAGGGGAACGACGAGGTCGCCGACGACGAAACTCGGAAGGAGATTCGAAAGGTGGCCGACCAGATCGCCCAGCGCTTCGTCCGCGAGGTGGATGCCGGCGACGACGACGGCGACCGCTCGGGGTAGCTCCTTCTTTGTTTTATATTTTGTCGTCCTTAGTCCGGGGGATAGAAACCCCTTTGTAAGAACTTGTGCTTTATTGGCGATTTTTTGTAGTGCAAAGAACTGCTGGCCGGAAGGCCTTTTGCTCCTTGCTTTCCTTTCATTGCATTTGTACTGGACTTGGCTCCAGCAGCGTTTTGCTTTTGTCTTTGCGGGTTCTTCGCCCAGGCTTGGCTCCGAACACTTCGCTTTAGTTGCGATTTCGGGCGTGGACTTGGCCTCCGACGCCTTACTTTCACAACTTTTTTCGTTCGAACATAGTTCCGAACGGTTTCCATCTTCGTCTTTGGTGGCGCATCTG
Source organism: Stipa capillata (assembly GCA_019208055.1). Taxonomy (NCBI): domain Eukaryota; kingdom Viridiplantae; phylum Streptophyta; class Magnoliopsida; order Poales; family Poaceae; genus Stipa; species Stipa capillata. Next base: position 63,970 of record JAGXJF010001992.1, on the reverse strand, counting down.
GCTCTTGCTCGCGGACAGCCGAGGACGGCGCTCGGGACGGACCCGAGGCCCCCAGCCCCCGAGAGCTAGACGTGCCGCGTCTTGGACTTGTGTGGCGTGTCTGGCTCTTGCTCGCGGACAGCCGAGGACGGCGCTCGGGACGGACCCGAGGCCCCCAGCCCCCGAGAGCTAGACGTGCCGCTACTTGGAAGGACTCCTGCCCGAGCTCGGGATCAGCCCCCGAGCGCTCCTCTTTGGCGTGAGGCCCCCAGCCCCCGAGCGCTTGGAGGGCTGAGACTAAGGCTCGGGATGACAGGCCCTCGGGGCCGCAGGGGTCCAGAGGACGAGCTCCGGACTTCGGATTTTTCCTGCAAATTCATCCAAGACTTTGTGCAAAGACGATTATTGAAACCGTTAATTGTTAGCAAACGCTCTACCGACGACTGATAGAGTTGCATAACTTTGTTTCTTTTGATGGCTTTCATTTTTACGCGGCAATATTTCCTCATACCTCCCAAGCATCTCAAGGGGAACCGCCGGGCGCGTGCGCAAGCGTGTACGGTACTTGGGCGGCTCATTCGCCAGGCTGGCGCCCAGGGTTAAGGAACCAGGCAGGGTGCCAGGGCTTTTGAGCGGACAACCCGAAGTACTTTCCGCGACTTACGCCGATACCTTCAGGTAAATCCATCATGACCTCAGAAGCACTTGGAAATATTGCCGAGCAAAAACTATTTGCGAATATAGTGCTTGGAAGCTTTTAAAAATGGAGATAAGCGATCGGAAGCTTAGCTTATGGATTAAGCTCCATGATTTATCGGAATCTTGGAACTCGGCCTCGATGATGTGGGCGGTACCCGGAGGTTTCGCCTTTATCAACCTGTTCACTTCATGAGCGATTATATAGCTTGACTAGCAAAAGAGGTGTTTTTCCACAGGCTCTCTCAAGACTTGCCCGTTTGTGAACCCCACAGGCTTTCGAGTCTGCCTACCGGTCTCAAGCACGAGGAGTGATGCTAGCCGAGTGACCTGACGTTGGGTAGCGCTCGGGGTTGCTGACCAGCAGAGCACGAGTGGTCAGGGGCTTATTTGCCCTGACTCGGATGTGCTCGGGGTACAGCTAACTGCCCAAACGTCTTACGGCCCGCGGACGGTCATCGGGCTAGCTCGACCGCTCGTACTAGGATCGGTGGGATCTACTTGCCGAGTGGGGGTTCGGGATCTTGATACCCGCCGGAAAAAGAAACTCTTTTGACAGCTAGCAACGGAATATTGATATTGAAACGAGGATTCAATATTGCACAGGAGACTCTTATAAAGGAAATTCATCTTTATATTGATCATACTGCTATTCACATAGCTTGGGATACAAAGGAGCCCCCGAGTGTAGGTGCGAGCGCGAGGGATGCTCGGGCGACCTTTGGCCGGACCGGCGCTCGGGGTTGAGGAACCCGACCGAGCGACCAGGGCTTAGGTGGCAAACCCGAAACTTCCCGAGACTCACTTTCGGCACTCGGGGAGCTGACCCTAAAAGAAAAACTTACCCGGGCCATTCACGGGTAGAACTTTCGCAGGAGCTCGATGTTCCACGCGTTGGGGAGCGGCATCCCGTCTTCAGCGGCGAGCCTCACCGAGCCTGGCCGAGTGACTCGGGTCACTCGGTATGGGCCCTCCCACATGGGAGAGAGCTTATTCCTTCCTTCCCGGGTCTGGACGCGCCGAAGAACGAGGTCTCCGACTTCGAGCGATCGAGGCCGGACGCGGCGCTGATGATACCGCCGGAGGCTTTGCTGATACCGGGCGGCGCGGAGGGCCGCTCGGCATCGGTGCTCTTCAAGGAGGTTGACGTCGTCGAGCCTGCGCTGGTCTTGGTCTTCCCTCCGAGTACGCCGCGACCCGAGGGGACCGGAAGGCGAGCTCGGAGGGAAGAACGGCTTCTGCCCCGTACACGAGGAAGAAAGGGGTTTCACCGGTCGCCCTACTGGGGGACGTCCGGATCGACCAAAGGATAGCCGGGAGCTCTTCTATCCAACCGGCGCCGCACTTCTTGAGCCTGTCGAAGGATCTCGTCTTGAGCCCTCGGAGGACTTGAGCATTGGCACGCTCAACTTGCCCGTTGGCCCGAGGGTGCGCGACGGAGGCGAAGCAGACTTCCGTCCCGAGGGCTTGGCAGTACTCGAGGAACGCGTCGCTCGTGAACTGCGTGCCGTTGTCGGTGATGATGCGGTTGGGCACCCCGAAACGGCTCATGATGCCTCGGATGAACTTGATCGCCGAGTGCTTGTTGATCTTGGCGACGGCTTCAGCTTCTGTCCACTTAGTGAACTTGTCGATGGCGACGTAGAGGTACTCGTAGCCCCCGACCGCTCGGGGGAACGGACCTAGAATATCCAGCCCCCAGACCGCGAAGGGCCATGAGAGGGGGATGGTGTGAAGGGCCTGCGCCGGTTGATGGATCTGCTTGGCGTGGAATTGGCACGACTCGCAGCGTCGAACCAGCTCGAAGGCGTCCTCGAGCGCTGTTGGCCAGTAAAATCCTTGCCGAAAGGCTTTACCGACCATCGTGCGGGATGATGAATGGCTACCGCACTCGCCCTCGTGGATGTCCACGAGCATGTCGTGACCTTCTTCCCGAGAGATGCATTTCATGAGGATGCCGTTGGTGCCGCGCCTGTAGAGGTCCCCATCCACGAGCGCGTACCTTGTCGACTGCCGCGCTACTCTTTCTGCAACGGCTTCGTCTTCGGGAAGGATATTTTCTTTCAGGTACGCTCGGATCTCGGAGATCCAAGGGACGACCTGAGGACAGATGGTGAGCACGAGGTGCTCACCCGGCGGCGGCCTGACGGGAGAATCTCCCACTGAAGGCGCCGCCTGGGTAGACTCGCCTGGGCGCGAGGTTCCCCCTTCGTCTCGGTCGGCGGCCTCGACGGACGGCCGAGAGAGCCTTTCTTCAAAGGTCCCAGCCGGGACCGGCTCCCGAGAGGAGGCCAGTCGCGATAAAACGTCGGCGGCGTCGTTGAAGCGGCGAGGGATGTGCTGGAGCTCCAGACCATCGAAACGCCGTTCCAACCTCCTGACTTCGCTCAGGTATGCTGCCATTTGAGGATCCGAACACTGGTATTCCTTTGATACCTGATTTACGACTAACTGGGAGTCGCCTTTGACGAGCAGACGGCGGACCCCGAGGGATGCGGCGGCGCGCAACCCCGCAAGGAGGCCTTCGTACTCGGCCATGTTGTTGGTGGCGCGGAAGAGCAGCTGTACGGCGTACTGGAGGGTCTCACCGGTCGGAGCGGTGAGAACTACTCCAGCCCCCGCGCCCTTGAGCGTGAGGGAACCGTCGAAGTACAGAGTCCAGTGCTCGGTTCCTCCCCGACCCGGGTCGGAGGGGAGTTGTTCGCCTTCGTCTTCTGGCACCGGCGTCCATTCGGCGACAAAGTCGGCCAGAGCTCTGCTTTTGATTGCGTGGCTGCTGACGAAACGCAGGTTGAACTCCCCGAGCTCGATGGCCCACTCGACAACTCGTCCAGTGGCCTCCCGGTTGCGGAGGATGCGCTCGAGGGGGTAGGCCGTAACAACCAAGACCTCGTGCGCTTGGAAATAGTGCCGGAGCTTCCTCGATGCGACGAGCACCGCATAGAGTAGCTTCTGGGCTTGAGGGTAACGCGTCTTGGCGTCGCGCAGTACTTCACTAACGAAGTACACGGGACGCTGCTGAACATGCACCCGGGATGAAGACTCCCCGGGGCCAGCCCCCGAGCGACTAGCTTCGTTCCCGAGCAAGGCGGGTTGCTCGGGGTCGCTCGGGGCTCGGGGCCCTAAGGTACCTTCGGGGGCAGAATCGCTCGGGAGCTCGGACCCGAGCGCTCCCTTTATGTCCCCGAGAGCCTCGCTCGGGAGCTTGGACCCGAGCGCTCCATCAGGCTGCTCGGGATTACCGCTCGGGAGCTTGGACCCGAGCGCCTTCACTTGGCCGGGGGATGCCGGGAGCTCGGACCCGACCTCCCGCTCGACCACGAGGACTGCACTCACCACCCGGGGCGTCACCGAGAGGTAGAGGAGCAAGGGCTCCTCGGGTCTCGGTGCGACCAAGACCGGAGGTGAGGTGAGATATTTCTTGAGGCCCTCGAGGGCCTGCTCGGCGTCGGGGGTCCACTCGAAGTGGCCCGACTTCTTGAGAAGCTTGAACAAAGGGAGGCCCCGCTCCCCGAGCTTGGAGATGAAGCGCCCCAAGGCGGCCATGCAGCCCGTTAGGCGCTGCACGTCCTTGAGACGAGCCGGCGGGCGCATCTGGTCGATGGCCCGGATCTTCTCGGGGTTGGCTTCTATGCCTCTGCTTGAGACTAAGAAGCCGAGAAGCTTGCCGGATGGAACCCCGAAGACGCACTTCTCGGGGTTCAGTTTCATGCGAGTGCCCCGGAGACTGTCGAAAGTCTCGGCAAGGTCCTCGATGAGCGTTTCCTCGCGCCTTGACTTGACGACGAGATCGTCGATGTAGGCCTCAATGTTGCGACCTAGCTGCGACTGCAAAGTTATACGCATGGCCCGCTGATAGGTCGGGCCAGCGTTTTTTAACCCAAAAGGCATGCGGACATAACAAAAAGTTCCCGCAGGGGTTGTGAAGGAAGTTTTTTCCTCATCCTTTACAGCCATACTAATCTGGTGATACCCAGAGTAGGCATCTAAAAAACAGAGAAGATCACACCCTGCGGTGGAATCAACAATCTGATCGATGCGGGGTAAAGGAAAAGGGTCTTTCGGACAAGCCTTATTGAGGTCGGTGTAGTCCACGCACATCCTCAGCTTGCCGTTGGATTTGGGCACGACAACAGGGTTGGCGAGCCACTCGGGGTGGAGGACTTCTCGGATGAAGCCGGCTGCGAGGAGCCTGGCGACTTCGGCCCGGACGAACTCCTGTCTTTCTGGCGCTTGACGGCGCACCTTCTGCCGGAAGGGCCGAGCGTCGGGACGCACGGCGAGGCGGTGCTCAATCACTTCCCTAGGGACCCCGGGCATATCGGACGGTTGCCATGCAAACACGTCAGCGTTTGTCCCGGAGGAAAGTGACGAGCGCGCCTTCCTATTTGGCGGCCAGACGGCCGCCGATCTTGACGGTCTTGGACGCGTCTTCTCCCAGGGCCACTTCCTTGACAGGGACAGAATCATCGGGGACAACTCTGACCTTGCTCGGGGGCGGACCCGGGGACTTGGGTAGCTCGGGGATGTCACCGGCGGCAGCGACTTTGGAGAAAAGCTGCTCGGCGCAGGCGACGGAGCCCCGGACATCAGCCGGCACCGTGATGGCGCCGCTGGAGCCCGGCATCTTGACTGTCAAGTAAGCATAATGGCATGCCATCATGAACTTGGCGAGCGCTGGGCGCCCCAAGATGCCGTTGTAGGGTAGCTCGAACTCGGAGACATCGAAAGATGATGCGCTCGGTTCGGAAATTGTCCTTGGTGCCAAAGGTGACCATCAAGGGCACCTGGCCCAAAGGCGTGGTGTAGCCAGGGGAGACGCCGAAGAAGGGAAGCGTCGGCTGCAACTCCGCCCGGGGAACCTGCATTTTATTGAACACCTCGGGGGACAGGAGATTGAGCCCCGCGCCCCCGTCGATGAGCATGCGGGTTACCTTGATATTGCAGATGGTGGGGGAGACCACGAGCGGGAAGCGGCCCACGCCCGAGATGCTCTCAGGGTGGTCCGAACGGTCGAAGGTGAGCGGGATCTCCGACCACTTGAGGGGTCGCAAGGCGCTGGCGCTCGGGGTTGCCGAGCACACCTCGCGCGCCAACAGCTTGAACTGGCGGCGCGAGGTGGGCGTGAAGGCGCCCCCGTTGATGCACGCGACGGCCTCGGGCTCCTGGAAGCCGAGATCGTCACCTCCTCCGCTGGGCTCTTCGCCGGCGTCGCGCTGGCGCTCCTCCCTCTGCTTCTTGTTCTTCTCGGCGAGGAACTTCACCGACCTGCACTCGGAGAGGTCGTGCAGGTTGGACTCGTGGATTGGGCACCACACGCCGGGGCCCCTCGGGGGAGCCCGGGGTGGCTTCCTGCCGCCGCCGGCCCCGCCACGTGGCGGCTTGCGAGGCTTGGCCTCCGCCGCCGCGACGGGCTCGGACTTACGCTTCTTGCTCTTCTTGTCCCCCTTGCCAGAGGGACGCGAAGAGCCGGCGCCGACGACCGCCGATTGGTCGGAGCGCGGGTTGTGACGGGCACGCGCCTCGGCCGCCTTGGCGCATTTGTCCGCGATAGCGAACAACTCGGCCGTGGACTGGACCTCGCGGGTGCCCAGCTTCTCAAGCATCTTTTCATCGCGAACCCCCTGAGTGAAGGCGATGATGACCGCTTGAGGAGAAATCCTGGGGATGGTGTTGCGCACTTGACTGAAGCGCTGGATGAATTGGCGCAACGTCTCCCCCTTGCGCTGTTTGACAGCGTGGAGATCACTCTCCATGCCAGGACGCTCGAAAGTGCCCTGGAAGTTTGCCACGAACTGGTGGCAGAGGTCGTTCCAGGAGCGGATGGAGCCGTGAGGGAGGTTCATGAGCCAAGAACGGGCAGAGCCCTTCAAGGCCATAGGGAACCAGTTGGCCATGACCCTCTCGTCTCCATTTGCGGCCTGGACGGCCGTGGTGTAGATCTGCAGAAACTCCTCCGGGTGGAAGGAGCCGTCGTACTTCTGTGGCAACTCCGGCCGAAACTTAGTCGGCCAGGTGACGCGACGCAGATCTGCGGTGAAGGCCTGGCAGCCCGCTCCGTAGAGTGGGGTGGTAGGCTTCGCGCCCGGATGGGCGACGGCGCGTGCCACGGAGCGTGTACGGTCGGCGACAGGAGCGGAGGAAGATTGGCCTTCCTCGGCCCTGACCTCGCGCTGGCGCTCGATGACGACGCGAGCATCTTCATTTTCCCTCTGCCTGTTAAGGTGATGACGAAGATCCGGAGCGCCCCCCTGAGAAGGGGAGGCGACCGACTGGGGTGATTTGCCGCGACGACCCCGCGCATCGTCACGCGGAGGGTACGGCGGCGCGGCCGCTGAAGGAGTGATGTGGGAGTTCCCGCGCCCCGAGGAGGTGTAGGAGCTCCGGGCCGCAGCCTGATGGCGGGCGGTGTCGACCAGGGCGGCCACGTCCTGGAGCCAAGGGCCCATTGGGGACGCGCCACCTACTGGGACAGGAGGATGCCGGAGAAGGACTTGGACCGCCTGGAGCGTGCTTGCTTCCCCGGCATGATCGAAATTCAGCTGGCGGCGAACTGGTGGGATGGCACCGCCGGCAGGCCGATGGGTGCCTCCCGCGCCCTCGTCTGCCAGAGACTCATGCCGAGCCCGGGGTCGACCGCAGAGGGGCCGCCAGCCTTGTTCGGATTCTTAAGCGGATCGTCGCGCTTCGAGGGGGAAAGCTCCCCGTTGCCCGACATGGATGATGCACGTTGGAAGAAAACCTAAAACTCCCCCTACCTGGCGCGCCAGGTGTCGGCGTAGAGACGCCTCTAGCGGTGGTCCGGAGGGACCCCCTTTTGAGTTCGGCCCAGGGGAGTATTGAGTTTCTTACGAGCCTTGGGGTGGATTAGAGTTTAGCGAATAAACCCGGTGGCTAAGAATGAAATGACGCAAGGATTTTCCCAGGTTCTGGCCGCCCCGGAAGGCGTAATACCCTACGTCCTGCTTGTTTTTTGTATATATGGGTGTGTGCGGCAAGTACGATGAGTTACAGAGGTACGCACTGTTCTTCTTCTAGCTCTGGCCCGGAGGAAGAACGGTGCTTCTTTGATAAGGAGTCAACTTAGAGAGATCTAACCTAATGAGAATCGAACTGGGAAAAATGAGCCAACCCTTTGCATGGACCAGGCTCTCCCCTTATATACTCGGGGGAATACCACAGAGGTCGGCAAAGGAGAACATGAGCTGTACTTGTGCTGTAGACGACGTGGGCGCTACTGGAAGCGCCCACACCTTCATTTAATGCCCACTTGAGACTTTCGGCCGGGCCGTCGCCTCGCGGTGTGTCGGAGCAGGGGCTCTGACACCCTTGCCTTCGGCGGGCCCCGCGGACGGAGACTTACGGGGTTTCTTCTGACTGGGTTGGTAAGTCGTCCCCTCACGGGCCCCCTGGGTCAGCCTCTCATGCCGCGCAATTGGTCGCGCGGCGGCGTCCCCCATGGGGTGAAAAGGTTGACAGCGACAGGGCGTGCGGGGCGGCGCGCTTGGTCGGTCAAAGAATCTGTCAGCCCGGACCCACCCCTCAGAGAGAAAGAGAGGGATAGCTAACAGGGCTTATCGCCTGCACCGGTGGGACCCGGCCTGACCGTCATCATGCCCTTACAGGGCTTTGGGTTCCCCGTCGGAATGACAGGCATTAAATGCCTCCGCCAGGGCGGAGGCTTGCTGGAGAAGCTTGGCGCTGGACGACGTGCATGGACGAGGGCCCCACCAGAGGACACGTCATCCCCCGGGCACTCGGTCCCGAGCAACCTCCTTCGCTAGGAGGGGCGCCAGTTGTCTTCTACGCGCCCCTGAGCAACCCCGAGCGCTCGGGGAGCACCCGCTGGGGGGCCGCTCGGGGCGCCTTGAAGGGGGAGCCCGAGGGAGAGTGCTCGGGGGGCGGACCCCGAGCGCTCCCCTGGGCCCCACATCCGCCAAGATGCCGAGCGCTCGGGAGGGGACCCCGAGCGCGCCCTTCGCCTTCTGGGACGCCGAGCGCTCGGGGACGGACCCCGAGTGCTCGCTCAGCGCATGGGCCGTGGATTCCCGGAGGCCCACGATTCCTTCTGGTTTGCGGATGCAGCCTCTGGAGGAGACCCCTGATTCCTTGGGATTGGCCGCGGGCTCCGTACGACGATCCGGGTGGGGCCCAAGGCCCCAGCGACCGGAGCGCCACGCGTCACCCTCTGCGGTATCTGGTTGGCCTCCGTCGGCGGTTAGGGGTACCCTGGGCCCCATTCCGCCGACAAGGAGTTTGTCAGGACATATTTGGTTGCATATCTGCTATATCTCTTTGGTTGGTTCATGTTCCCCAACTCCAACGGTCATATAGTATATCCAAGCTACATCTTGCAGAGGCTTTAGCTGATGCCCCCCTAGGGGACGCTCCTCAATACAGCTGGGGATCTGCAGTACTCTGTGCTACGTACAGGGGGTTGTGTGATGCTACGTCCCGCAAGAGGGGCAAAGAGCCGGTACTGTGCGTATGCCATACTTTACTCCAGTTGTGGTCTTGGGAGCACTTCCCCGTTGGACGGCCCTAGATATTTGAAGCGATCCACCCGTATCCCATAGGGTAGAGCGCCATTGATGGGCCCACCATGGGCACTCGGTGGACAGGTGCGACTCTTGCCTGGGCTCGGGAGGTGTCGGCACGTTGCTATCCAGTGTACCATCAGGAGTTCGAGATGATGGACCACCATGGGGTGATATGGTTCCCATGGACAAATGACCATGTCTTCACTGTAGCACCTCATGGTTTGTCCATCCAGTGCAGAAGGGACGTGCATTATTGGCTGACCACCTGTCACCTGGTGTTCTCAAATATGGTAGAGCCATATGCACCACAACGCGTCATGAGGCAGTTTGGTCTATTCCAGGAAGTGCCTCCAGCAGCTACCAGAGAACTCTCCAAAAAAATCCATGAGTACGTTTCGAACTTCACAACAATTCTGCTTGTGCTTGCAAATTTATTATAGTAACCGGTACTTTTCATATTTGAAATGCAGGCAGGGTAAGAAAGGCAGGAAGGACGATGATTGGACAATGACACAACACCGATGGAAGGAAATGTGGGACAACTTGGCTGCACAAGAGGTCATCCCTGAACTAAGGTAAATAATTTGTGACACTCAGCTAACATATGTTTTGTCTTCCATGTCAGTTACACTGTTATGTTATACGTAGGCAATACGACGAGAGCACGTACGACGACTACCTGCGGTGGTACGTGCCAAGGACCCGAACTAGGCTCACGTGTCCTCCACCCGAGAGACGAGCGACCATCACACATGCTGATCAGCTACGGTTGGGGACGGATCGGTACCGAGCTTCACGTCGTGACGACATGGTAATATTTGCAAATATTGGGATGTATTTGATAAAAAAATGGACATCTCGAGGACAAAAAATAACCTTCCATATGCAGTTTGATCGAGCCATGCGGATCCACAATACTGCCGCATCCGAACTTCGCTCTAGCCGTTATCGCGACCATCCCCTTATGCGGAAGATTAAGGATATGTATGAGGATGCCAAAGGGATTCTCAAGACTTTGAGCTGTGGTTGGACAGACGACATACTACCGCACACTTCAAACATGCCAGAGCTGAGGTCTGCACGACCAAGTGAGGCAGTAGATACACGTGCCGCTTCTGGACGTCGAGACGTATGCCATTTCAAATGTTAGAGGTTACCTTTTCACATATACTCTATGTGATATTAATTGAATCGTACTTCTTACATTTAACAGTCCGAGGTGCGTGGAGACACCGTACTCTTGAGAAGGTCATCTACGCGAGCTGGTAAACGACTGCAGGTATGCTACATGACCGGAAGCTCACTCACTCCACTTTTGTACGTATATTTTTGTAGTACGCAATGCTCACTTGTTTGACATAGTACGACTCGGCGCACGAGCAAGGCCAGACATCAGAGGGCCAGACATCGGAGGGTGGTGCACCTCGAAAGGTATATCTTTTGTAACTGACGTCAAGTTTTCCATATATCTTCTGTATGATTTTGCATATACCTTATTCCTAACATTTGTAGTTCGAGGAACGTGAGGACACATCGCTACAGCCAATGTCGTCCACACGAGGTCCTCGAGGACTTCAGGTGCACTTAATTTATTGCATACCAAAATTAAATGAATGATGAGTTATGAAAAATAATTACTAAGCAATTATCAATTTCGAATTTAGTTCGATATGGATTCGCCCGACGAACAGCCCCAAGGGTCTCACGGAGTATGTGATCTTAAATTTTTGATACTTAAGTGTTGCCGTTCTATCTAAAATTCAATTTGCAATAATACTTCCATAATTTTTCAGACAATGGATATGAATGATTCGTCACAGGATGATACCACTTTTGCTGTCGAGACCCCCATGGATGCAATCTACACTTCAGTACCAGTCCCTTGTTCTAGGGGGAGGTTATGATGCTGGTTCGTCCCACGGCCCGGGCCACAATTGGGTGGACAATTTATTTGCACAAAGTCAGATTGAGCATAGCCAAATTTATACTTAGCCAGAACCTACTCAAGAGACTCAAGAGACTCCGCAGTACGACCTCCGGACAAACCCGATGCGGCATGAACAATTTACTTTCCCCTCAGATCACATGCCACCTAGACACAAGAGGGGAAGAGGCCGTTGATCGCTCTATTTGTTTATTTATTCCGAATGGTTGTACTGTACTACTTTGTTATTTTGTAACGATCCAGTTTGCGAACAATATTTAAGAAGTTTCTTCGATGCAATTCTAGAGTTCGATACATAGAAATCAGTAAACAGGGGCTACAATATGACGGAACAAATCGTAAACTATATGAAGTCATCTTCGCTATCACTTGCGAAGAGCCCTAGAGCGGCGGCTTTGAAGCAAAACTTCTTGAGATAAGAAGGCGTTCTTCTCTCCTGAGCGGCGTCTCGGTTTATATAGGAAGATGAGAAGGTGCAGTAATATGGAGAGAAAATTACGGGAGGATTGTACAGGAAATGGCAGCCGACTTCTCCTCTACTCAGCTCAGGAATGGCTCCCTTGATCATCACAAGTTTGTTGCGGAATTTTTGGACACAAACGCCAGCCTAATTGGCGTTTGGTCTATCCAACAAAACGCCAGCTTAGCTGGCGTTCGGATCTCAGAACTGTGAGCAAGTCTGCGAGGGCAAACGCTAGCTAAGCTGGCGTTTTTTTTAACGTAGCAAACACGCTTCTGTTCTGACCAGTACGTGAGCATTTTCCCTTGTAAGTCAAACGCCGTAGCCCCTGGCGTTTGCTCTGCGCTGCGGAACGCCAGATACGCTGGCGTTTGTTTTCTCTCCGCGGGTGGGGGGTGCGGCAGCCTCCTCCCGCAGGCCTGGGGTGCGGCAGCCCCTCCTCCCGCGGGTGGGGGGTGCGGCAGCCTCCTCCCGCAGCCTGGGGGAGCGGCACGCAGATCCGGGGTGCGGCAGGGGCCCTTTTTTGCGTTTGATTTTCTCTGGGGTCCGTTTCTGCCGTTGACGAGTCCCGGGGGGGGCCGATTCTGCATTTGCTCCGCCATTACACAGACTAGCTGTCATCAATCAGCTACATGCGTACATACAACAGAAACTGAATTGAATCAGGATATCACATCAATAAATAGTTTAGAGCTAAAAAGTTGAAATTCATTCACCACGCAGTTAAGGGCACTGCAACACAAAAGGATCAATAGACTATCTCCAGTAGCCTTTCCTTTCTGGAGATCTGAGCACATGGCCGACATGCTACTGAACATTGCTTCTACGAATACTGATTCAAGGACCCATAGGAAATTATAGAAGCTTAATTTACAGAGGAATCTTATATTGTAAAGGAAGAGAGCAGAAGTAATCTTCAGCTGTTCTTACAAATTTTATTATGTAAGAAAGAAAGATGAATATTACACGATATATATGAGAAAATTAATTGTACAACCTAGGTGTAGTTACAGCCATATCCCATAAATTAATATGTGATCACTTTTAGTATACTCATATACTATTTCTAAGATAACCCGATGCAAACTACCTGGAAAATTTTCAAGTGAGTCAATAGCTTTTAGCATATTTCAAAAATATTTTCCTATTTGCACAAAAAAAGAGTATGTCAAAAAAATGCAGATACCACATAAATAGTAGTATATGTACCATCTAGGTGGTCTTGTATACTCTTGTACTATAGGCTCATAATCTCCGTTACGGTAGATACTCCCTACATCAAGTTAACCGTAACTACCCCAGTTGTAAGTTAATTAAAGTCTTCCAGTAAATTTGGTAACTCCTCTCGTAATACTACCAAGGCATAACGGAAACGAGAAGAAGCTGCAAAACGGAACTTGAAACTTCTCATGCACAAAGAAACTGTATCTTGAGAATAATGTTATCATACGTGGTCAGGCAAATATTTTTTTGAATAATGGAAGAGCTTTTGTCTTGCCTCTTAAAGTAGTGCTTCACTGGAACACAACATGCCATTGTTCAATCAACAAAACTTAACGCATGCACGGACATAGAATATATGCAGAAAAAATGAATCGAAAGTAGATAACAAGCTGAGATATTTATACCCACAGTAAACAGTTCGAAATAGAAGAGATTTATAGAGACAGAAATAAATAGCAGCACACCTGTCAGTGTTTGTTTTGGAAGCTGAGGATGCACTGGTCCTCATCAGTGATCCTCCGGATGTCTACATGAGGAATATGGGAGATGGTTCTATATCACAGGTGGTTCTATATTAAAAACCGCTTGTAATATAATCTCATCATAGATGTTTATAGAACTGCATATGATGATACGAGATCATCGTAGATCCATGTCTTGAAGCAGTTTAGAAAATCATATGGGATACCATTTCTGAACTGTAACGTCCCTATTTTAAATACTACTGATTGTGCATCATGGCATGTCATGGCATTGAGAAAACTCTAGGAAAATTTCAAATCGAAACCTATTGATTGAGACAAACTCTAAAAGAAAACGAAAAGTTGGAGTTGGAATCAAAGCAAAAGGCTTGGAATTGGTCTGAATTACAAAACAATTTTAAAGATTGAAAACAAACTTTGAAGTAGAGGAGAGGATTTTTGAATTTCAGCAACTAAAGCTTTGAAACCGTTTGAATTTGGAGTAGATTTAAATCTGAAATCAAAAGAAACAAAAACAAAACACAAAAGAATAAAAAGAAAAGTCTAATCTAAACCGGACGGGCCCCCTCTCTCTCGGTCCACTCCCTCCTCCCTCCGCGCGTGGCCCGCTTCCGGCCTGTCTCCGCGCGGCCCAGCTCCCCAGCCCACCCCCGCCTGCCCCGCATGCCATCTCTCCCCCCCCACCTATCTTCTCTCTCTTCTCCCCACCCCCTCTCTAACCCGCTGCCACGCTACTGCCCCGTGGTAGCTCTCCCCTGCCGCGCCTCCCTCGGCTAGCCCGTCGGCCTCCCCTTAAAACCCTCCCCTCGGCGCCCCCGCCCCCTTCTTCCCCCTTTTTGCTTCTCCGCCACTGCGCCACCCCACTCGCCGGAGCTCCCCATCGCCGACCCGAGCAGCCCCGACCACCACGCCGCCCGCCTGCCTCCTCGCCGCGCCGGCTTCGCCCCACCTCGGTGCCGTCGCCCTCCACCGCTCCGCCCACCTCCATCCCGAGCCGCCGCCCTCTCGCTCCCGTCGCCGCACCGCTTCCGTCTAGCCCCGCCCCGGCTATCGTCCCGCCTCGCCGCCCCGGGTCCCGTCGCCCTGTCGCCGCCGGATTGCCCCACCTCGCCGAACCGAGCCTCCCCGGCGTTCGCCCTTGCCCCGCCCCACTCCGACCGGCCAAGCCGAAGCCCCGGAGCTCCCCTCGTCGCCTCCCCGCCGCCAGGACTCGCCGCCGCTTCCCGGAGCTCCGCCCGACGCCGTCAGCCGCCGCCTCGGTCCAGCCCGTCGCCCGTCGCCATCTACCCCGCCTCGCCGCCCCGCCGCGAGCCCTCGCCGCCGGTAAGCACTACGCCGGCCGAGCCACCGTCGGCCGACCCCAGGCAGTGGCATCCCGATCGGTTAATTAGGGGCGTTAATGCTGTTGTGAGCTGATTAGGGCATATTTAACGGTGCATTAAGTAATAACTATGTTTAATGCTGTAATTAGTGGTATTAAGTATTGTTTCGACATGTTTATTGCTCATGATTAGCAATTAGTGGTAAACCGATAGATTAATGGCTGCTATTAATGATTATCAGTGCAATAAGTGAGCTAATTTGAATATGTTAGTATGACGTATGGGTCCCATGTGTCAGAAATTAAAGAAAAGGATAAAAGAAAAGAAAGTAAGCTGACAGGTGGGTCCCCCATGTCATTGGCTCAGTCAAAATTGACCAAAGGGCCCACTGTCATCCACTAGGGCTAGGGTTGAGCTGAGTAATAATTGTATTTCTGAATTTCTGTACTGAGAAAAATACAAAAAGAGGTTTAAATCTTGTAAAATTCACAGAAAATTCGTCGTAAGTCAGAAAAATGCAAATAATATATCAAAATGTTCAGAAAAATGAGAGCTACTCAATTACATCATTTTCATCCATGTTTGCATATCAGAAAAAATGAAATTGACTAAAAACTCCAATTAGGGTTTCCCCGATTAGCCAGAAGTCTTCGGAACGCGATATCTCGAGCGTCCGGATTCTGATTAAAATGATTCCACCTGCATTAGTCTTTATTTTGCATCCTTTAGGGCATGGCATACATTGCATGTCATGCCGATGTTCTCCGACATTGTATTTATTGTTGCGTTTGTGTTCGGTGTTTCGTTCTTTCCGATAGGACCGGAGGATCGCGACGAGTATAATTTCGAGCAGGAACAGGAATTAGTCGTGGAACCGCAAGGCAAGCAGCCCCCTTTGAACATCTTGCGGATACCCATTATTTACAAAGTTATTATTTGTTTTCAAATCTTATCGCATGCGTTCAACTGATACTTTACGGTAAGTGTGAACCCTACTCTCTGCATAAAACTTACTTTCTCGCTCAATCGACACCACCGACCCTCCCAACCTACTTAGAGTAGATTACCTATTGTTTCAATATTGCTTATATGTCTATTGATGCTTAGACCTGCTTAGTTGAGTAAATGACGTAATTCCTTGTATGGCAGACAAAGTACACTCACTAGTACAGAATAGGTCTTTTAAGACCCCTCATCGCACACGGTTAGCCCAAAGCCGTCACCAATGTGAACATCGCACACGATCACTATTTTGGGCCAGTGTGTAATGCGTCTCGGCAAACTGGGCCGTGTGCGATGTGAGGCACATCGCACACGATAATTTTTTGAGAAACCGTGTGCATCACATCGCACATGGTTCTTTCGTAGGAACCGTGTGCGATGTGCCTTACATCGCACACGTTTGTTTGAGAGGTGCCGTGTGCGATGTGCTTCACATCGCACACAGTCATTTCACTCACATCGCACACGATTGCTTCGAAGGAACGGTGACTGTGTGTGATGTCTCGTTTCATAGGTATCCCGCATCAGTGACGTATTTTGTTTGATGACCGTGTGCGAGGTTGTAATTATCGGTGACAGTTAGTTTTGATAACCCGTGTGCGATATCAAACTTCTTCTATTTATACACGCGGGAACCCTAACAGTCTTTGGCACCGCGCTGTGGCTGCCGCCTCCTCCCCGAGCCCGGATCCGGTCGCCGCCTCTTCCTCGAGTCCGGATCCGACCGCCGCCTCCTCCCCGAGCCCCCCCGAGCCCGGATCCGGCCGCCGCCTCTTCCTCGAGGCCGGCGACCGCTCCTCCGCCTTGCAGCAGCGCTGGCGCCGATGGAGGCTGCCGTTTTCCGTCGCGTTTGTGACACTGCGCTGCACTGCACAAGACACTTCTTTTGGAAAGAGTGTCTTGTGCAGTGTAAACGCAATGTCACAATGGTGACGACGCTCTATTGCGGTTACACTGCACAAGAAAACTACGTGACGTATCAGACGCCTTCCTCTAGGTATTACCTTCCAAACCTCTGTACTTTGTTATACGCTGATTATACCGTGCTAAATTGTGAATTGTGACTGACATGATTGTGTGCTTCGATCAGAGGTCAAGATGAAGCCCGAGCCTAAGGGGAGTTGCACACAGATATCGCATTCTAATGCGTCGTCACACTCTAAAGAGTCCATTTCATGTGAGAAAACATTGGACTCTAGCTAGCACTTAGAAAACATTGGACTCTAGCTAGCACTTTCTACCCTACAAGAGCAAGCCCTAGATAGTTCCTTTCCATATGAAACTGAGATGTGCAAAATTCTTTAGCAACTTGTGCGATGTCGAATGTGTTGTACATATATATATGATTGAGATGTGGAGTTGTCAAATTTGAGATGTGGAATTGAGATGCAGAAAATTCATTAATTTGTGTTGTGGATGCTTGTGATATATATTGTCCTGTGCATGCTGGGATGTTATTCTATTTTTCAGAGGTGGCAAGCGAAATGAACTGATGAAGCCAGGAAACATACAATGAAAACACTGTCTGGTATGTAGGTCTCATCACACAAGGGCAACATTTGAGGCCCGTGTGCGATGTGCCTCACATCGCACACGGTTATTTCAAACATGCCGTGTGCGATGTGCCCCATGAACATCGCACACGGTTAGTTCACAGGAACCGTGTGCGATGTGGATCCACATTGCACATGCTTTTTTCTAGTGACCGTGTGCGATGTGGATCCACATCGCACACGCTTTTTTCTAGTGACCGTGTGCGATGTAGTAAGTGACCCCTGTGTACCAGTACCGAGCTCGACCTAAATGCTCCAATTCGAGCGCGCGGGAACGGTGGCTTGTTGTAAGGGCGGGAGTGGCGCACGACGGCTAATTGGAGTGGCGGCGGTGGCGGCGGGCGGCAGCTGCGGCGGTGGAGGCAGTGGCTTGCCGGGGCAGCTAGCTGTATGCATGTGATCAGCTCTGCTAGCAATTAAGACAGAGTACGCGTATAATCAGCATGAAGTAGTTGTCCTTCGGTTAATTTTTAGATCCGGGTATTCTGCATGCAGTGCTAGCAAAATCATGCCATGTAGTTTTTCTGTTGTTTGAAATCCTGTAGATGGATCGAGGTTGGATGTCGGAGAGTCGTACAAGTCGAGCATACATCAGTGGCGTCCTTCGTTTCATGAAACTCGCGGAGGCAGACATGAGGAACAAGGGGGAACGGCTGATTTTCTGTCCATGTGTTGAATGTGGAAACTCTATTCTGTGGGAGGACCCAAGAGTGATCGAAGAGCATTTGTTTCGAAGGGGTTTCAAGACGGGATATACATGCTGGACCAAGCACGGTGAAGAGCCGCCGGTCATGCACGTAGAAAACGAAGACGGCGATCATCATATGCCAAACCCATATGATGGGCAGCCAGATGGCGACGATTGTGATTCCGATGGCGATGAAACTGCTATTCCAAATCTGCAACAAATGATTCATGATTTCAAGAGCAACCACGATGATGCAGAATACAGGGAATTCATGGGCTTGATGGAAGACGCCGAGAGACCACTGTATCCAAACTGCAAGGCAAAGCACTCCAAGTTGTCAGCAACACTTGACCTCTTGAGATTGAAGGCAGAAAGCGGATGGTCGGACAGGAGCTTCACAAAGATGTTGGGTCTTTTTGCAGACATGCTTCCAGATGAAAATAAGTTGCCAAAAAACATCTACGAAGCGAAGAAGGTGATTTGCCCCATGGGACTAGAAGTACAGAAGATACACGCATGTAAAAATGACTGTATGCTTTATCGCAATGAGTACAAAGATTTGCGTTTATGTCGGATATGCAAAGCTCCTCGATACAAGCGTAAGTTTGCAAAAGACAAAGACAAGGTCGATGATGAGATCAAGAGGGGGGTCCCTAATAAGGTTGTGTGGTACTTGCCTGTAATTTCTCGTTTGAAGCGTTTGTTTGCAAACCCGAAGGAAGCGAAGCTGATGCGTTGGCATGCGGAGGGACGTAAGAATGATGGAAAGATGAGACACCCGGCTGATGCTGCCCAGTGGAGAAGAATCGATGCAAAGTACCCAACCTTCGGCGATGACCCAAGGAATGTAAGATTCGCAATGAGTACAGATGGAATGAATCCATTTGGCAGCATGAGCAGCAGACACAGCACTTGGCCTGTGCTTCTGTGTATGTACAACCTTCCTCCTTGGCTGTGCATGAAGAAGAAGTACATCATGATGTCGATGCTTATCGAAGGGCCAAAGCAACCTGGAAATGACATCGACGTTTACTTCAGGCTGCTGGTGGAAGAACTACAAACATTGTGGAAAGAGAAAGGGGTAAGGGCATGGGATGCGTACAAGAAGGAG
The DNA here is from genome assembly GCA_019208055.1 of Stipa capillata. Lineage (NCBI taxonomy): Eukaryota > Viridiplantae > Streptophyta > Magnoliopsida > Poales > Poaceae > Stipa > Stipa capillata. The sequence goes on along the minus strand of JAGXJF010001992.1, from coordinate 44,968 downwards.
TCATTCGATCTCCGTGCACTGTTACTCCTTACCATCCAGGATTATCCAGCACTTGCTAATGCTTCGGGGCAGAGTACAAAGGGAGCCAAAGCATGTGTCACGTGCATAGATGAAACCGTGAGTGTCTGGCTTCCGTTCTCGTGCAAAACCGTATACATGCGTCATCGGAGGTTCTTGAGAAGAAATCACCCTTACCGTAACATGAAGGAACAATTTGACGGCAATACAGAAAGAGGCGCGAAACCGAGGCCTTTTACTGGCGAAGAGGTCAGTGAGATGGTGAAGGATGTGAATGTCGTGCTTGGCAAGGGACATAAACGTCCCCGTGAGAAGAGCGTGTGGAAGAAGAAATCAGTTTTCTGGGACTTACCTTACTGGAAGGATGTAGATGTACGTCACTGCATCGATGTCATGCACGTCGAGAAGAACGTATGTGACAGCGTTCTTGGTACATTACTGAACATGAAAGACAAAACGAAGGATGGCATCAAGTCACGAATGGATATGGTCCATTTGGGCATCAGACCAGAGTTAGCTCCAGTAAAGAAAGATAAGGGCCAGACGTATCTTCCACCTGCCTGTTACACTTTATCCAAGAAGGAAATCATAGAGTTCTTGGGATTCCTGTGTAGTGTCCAAGTCCCCTCTGGTCCTTGCGCAAACATCACGAGTCTTGTTTCAATGGAAGACAAGAAACTAATTGGCATGAAGTCACACGATTGCCATGTAATGATGACACATATGCTCCCGGTGGCAATCAGAAATATTCTGCCCACAAAAGTTCGAGAGGCGATCATGAGGCTTTGTTATTTCTTCAACTCGATATCTCAGAAGGTCATGGATCCCAATACACTGGATGATCTGCAAGAGGAGGTTGTGAAGACTCTATGCCAGCTTGAGATGTTCTTCCCGCCCTCGTTCTTCGATGTCATGGTGCATCTCGTTACACACCTTGTGTACGAGATAAAGATGTGCGGACCTGTGTTCCTACACAGCATGTATCCGTTCGAGCGGTTTATGGGAATACTCAAGCACTATGTTCGGAATCGGTATCGGCCCGAGGCCAGTATCGTAGAAGGATATACGTCGGAGGAGGTGGTTGAGTTTTGCACCGATTACATGCACAACTCACAGCCTATTGGTGTGCCCAGGTCTCGGCATGAGGGGAGGCTATCTGGAAAAGGGACTGCCAGAAAAGAAGTTAGCTGGAAGGATACTCATCTATTTGACATTGCCCATTTTACGGTCTTGCAGCACATGACCATAGTTTCCCCTTATATAGAAGAACACCTGAACAAGCTACGGCAAGAGTTCCCAAATGTGCCATACAGTCGGATCTTGAACAAGCACAACCTTACATTCAGCCAGTGGTTGCAGAACCGTGCCGTAGACGGGCCGATAGATGACACGCTAACGTGGTTGGCCAAGGGGCCAGCATTTACAGTTCATAGTTGGGAAGCGTACGACCTGAATGGGTACACGTTCTATACGAAGGATCGAGATGCGAAGACCACATTTCAGAATAGCTCTGTCCGAGTGGAAGCCATAGATACAGATGGACAGAAGGAATTTTACTACGGGATTATAGAGGAGATTTGGGAGCTTGACTACGTGACATTCTGGATTCCACTGTTCAAGTGCAAATGGGTCGATCTCAGACATGTCAAAGTCGACAATTATGGCCATACTTATGTCAACCTCAGCAAATTGGGTTACATGAATGAACCCTTCATTTTAGCCTCCCAAGCTACCCAAATTTTCTATGTAAAAGACCTCGCACATAAGAACTGCCATGTAGTGATGCATGGAAAAAGGAGGATCGTAGGAGTTGAGAATGTTGTCGACGAGGATGAATACAACCAGTTCGATGAGTTGCCACCTATTGGAGAACGCATAAGAATCAACGAGCAAGACCAAGGGGAAACTTGCCACTACGTACGCCAAGATCATTCCGATGGGCTAGTGTACAAAGGAAGTCATCATGTAGTGGATTCATGATTTATTTTGAATCTGGCGTAGTACTCAAATTTGTTTTTGAGCCAAATCTGTATCATTTTGAATATGCAATCTGTTGAAGTTAGCAAATTATGTTTCGAAAAGTGATCGCACATATGTCGAATATATGCGGAATTTTGATTCTGATAGTCATTTATGTCGAATACCTAATCGGTCGTACTGTAGAAGATCATCACATCGCACACGGTTATAAGCAAAAAGCCCGTGTGCGATGTCACTTACGTTGCAAACGGTAAACTCGCTCAGCCCGTGTGCGATGTGGTCTTGGTCGCATCGCACACGGTTAGAAGCTGCAGCCCGTATGCGATGTGGCCTACCACCGGTCATGTAACCCTGATGGAAGACATTTTCACACATATTAACAAGACATTTACAATCAGAAAGTAGACATTTCGAACGCAGATTTAGCATACATTTGGAACACAGATTAACAACACATTTCCAACACCGTTTAACAAGACATTACATAACACATTTCCAACACCGTTTAACACACACATTACATAGAAAGATTTGATCATATGCCCTCACTTACTTTGACACTTGATATAACACATTTCCAAATAACGAAAGCAAAGGAAAATACGTAACACATTACATAACGAAAGCAAAGGAAAATACAAACTATCTACAAGGTCTCCAGCGGCAGATCTTCGTCCATAGGGTCAGGAGTGAGCTCCGAGATATTTTTAACTATGTAGAAGCTCACCATCTTGTCACCCCACCGGATGCACTTCGCGTGGAGGCGCTGGCCAATCCTGGGGTTCCTGCAGCGGATGAGGGTACGCCCCAGCTCGTGGTGAGCTTCGAGGAGAAATCCGATGTGCCGCGGAAACTTCTTCTCCAGGATACACTGGACGGCGTACGCACCGGAGTAATGGCCGGGGTCGGAGTGGTACGCACAGAGGAGGGTGCCGTCGGTGGGTCCATAGTCGGTAAACTCCAGTGCATTGGCAGTGGCGCGGGAGAGGGCCATGGTCATCTGCACGCGGTCCTCGCGGATGGGCGACTCGTCGCGCTTCCGCTTCCCCGCAGAGCTCCCTGCAGCGGCCATTACGACAGATGGAGGAGGTGGCTGGAGGGGTAAGGAAGAAGAGGTTCGACGGAGCACGGCGCGGAATGAAGTACGGAGTGAAGTAGAGGAACCGACGAGGCTAGAGGCGTGGCTTGTAGGAGTGAAGTACAGGAACCGACGAGGCAGCGGTTTATAGGAGTGAAGTTGAGAAACCGAAGAGGCGGAGGTCTACAGGGGCGACTCTTCGTGTCGCACACGGTTACGGATCCATATCCGTGTGCGATGTGAAACACATCGCACACGGAGACCTAATCGTACCCGTGTGCGATGTTACTCACATCGCACACGGGTATTACCAGTAACCCGTATGTGATTACTTCGCACACGGTTAGAGTTACATACCCGTGTGCGATGGATGTTACATCCCACACGGGCCATGATAGGTGAACCGTGTGCGATGTCTTACAAGTAGTACCTAGGTCACCCCGTCCGTCCATCAAAACATTTCGACTTCGCGCGCGCCGCCTCGCCCGAATTTCCGTCGCCTCCCGCCTCACGGAGCGCCGCCTCGCCATCTCCGGTCGCCGGCTCCCTGTCGTTGAGTCCCCAAGCGCCGCGTCGCCATCTCCTGACCGCCTCGAGGTCTCCCATCGCCTGCCTCCCCGTCCCCGAGCGCCGCCTCCCCAACACGCTCCCCGACAGGTTAGGGTTCTTAGTGTCCTCACAACGAGTCGCAAGATAGGGCTATATGAACGCGTGTGTTCCAGTGCTGCTTGCAAATATTTGCGTGTGTTCCGGCACTTGATTTACTTCTTCTTTTTTATGCCATTATCATCCTGTTAGTTAGCTATGACGTCCGGTAATGAATGGCCGGACCTCTCTCCGAGAGAGACCGAAGAGAACTCATCACAGCCGGAAGGGACCACCACTGATCAAGCAGAAACCCTGACAGCTGTGAAGAAGTCCAGAGGAATTAGAAAACCAAGCAAAAAGCCCCAAGGATTATGGCAAGTGGAGGCCATCGACGACAGAACCGGGGCTCCTACGGAACCAGAGAAAACGGAGAGGAAGTTCCGAACAATGTGCGGGGCAGTGGTAAGGGATAGGGTCCCCATTCACTTCGAGGATTGGACAAAGGTTGGTAAGGACCTGCGCGACGCCGTAGTGCTAGAGATCATGCAACACTTCAGGGTGCCGGAGCAATGGAAAACGCAGGTGGAACAATGTGCACTCTCGAAGGCAAAGGATGCTTTTAGGAATTTTAAGTACGTGTTGCACAGGAAGTTTATGAAGCAGAATAAGGAGCCCTTCGAAAAGTATCCACACATTCAACCCGAGGACTGGGCCAGATTTGTGGACATGCGGCGAACGCCGGAGTTTGAAGCCAAGAGTGCGGCAGGCAGGGCTCTAATCGCGAAGAACAAACACCCCCATAGAATGGGGGTCAAAGGATACTATGGGAAGCGGAAGATTTGGGACAGGGAGGACGAGAACCTACGCCTTTGGGGAGCCGATGTGCCTTTTCCTGAGGTTTTGGCAGATCGGGCAAGAGACTTCCTGAGGGCGAGGTCTACAACCGATTCCTCGGGTCAGGTTGTGTTACCCAACCCAGCAGACCAGGAAGTGTACCAAACTATGGTAAGAGCGACTACCTCATTCAGTCGTCGGTCTATAGTTACGACAATATTATGCTTATGTACCTACTAATTATATATGTCTTTATGTGCAGAAAGAGCTAAGCGTCCAGACTTCGCAAGGCTCATTTAAGCCTCAAGGCTGCAACGACATTCTCACGGCCGCATTGGGAACCAAGGAGCCCTCGGGTCGTTGTAGGGCGATCGGGACCAATGTTGCCCGTAGCAAGGCCTTCCCTCAAGACGCGGAGGAGATGCGTGAGAGGAAAAGGGCGAGAGCGGAGCAGAAAAAAGAAGAGATGAAAAGAGAGCTGCTCGCCCAATTTGAGGGCATGATGGATGAAAGGCTCGCGAAAGAAAGAGCTGCGTGGGAGGAGACGTACAGATCGCACGCGGTTGAAGCTGCTGCACACCCAAGCCCCGGTGCACGCAGGAGTAGCTGTGCGTCATGTCACGATGGGGTTGAAGGCCATGAGGAAAAAGCCACCAGGTCTCCTATCGATGACATCACGGGGCCGACGAAGTGCAAGCTACAAGTACCAACAGCGCACATGGCTTTTCCGTTGGTGGCAGCTACCGGATTGGTTCATCCACCGGCTGAGGGAGCTACCGTGCACGGTGTACCGATACAGCCAGGGTTCGCGAGGTGCACCGTCGATAAAGTCGCGCCTGGCTTCCAGGGCCTCCCGCTATTCCATGTAAGCCAGCATGCCGAACTCCAGACCTTGGGACAGGCGGAGATGTCCTTCGTCCAGTGGCCGAAGAAGGACATACGCCTTGTGCCCTTCACATCGGCACCGCCTCCTGCTTCCCCACCATTGCATGCTGGATCTGAGCCGCTCTTCGCACCACATCCTGTCATGAGCACGCCGTCTGCGCCGCCTTCGTGCCCACAACCTCAAGGGTCAGCCAAGCAAGCGCCAGCGCTTCCGACACCAGGAGATGTTGACTTACCGTCACCGCCCGCACCAGTGCAGACTAGAAGTACGAGATCAGCGCCGCTGAAGGACACGGGCAAGGGACAGGGCAAGGCCAAGGGTAAGGGCCAGGGCAAGGGCCAGGGCAAGGCCAAGGGGCAGGGCAAGGCCAATGAGCTGGAGTTCATGACGGACGAACAATTGAACCGAATGTTTCCCCCGGCGGAGGTCGTAAGGAAGTACGTCAAAGGAGAGCCATTGCTACCCCCCCAAGACTTGGTGAAAGCAGGTTTGATATGCAGAAGGCTACATGACCACTATATCAAACTATGTAAAGCCGGTGAGATGAGCATTCCGGTGTGGTTCAAGAAGAAGCATTTCCTTCATGATATAAATCTTTGTGCCACGGTGGACTTCGAGGACTTGTTTCTCCTCTACAACCTGGATGAGCTCGATGCCTCCCTCATGAGATGCTGGACATTGTAAGTATTTTACAAGGAATTCCACATTCTGGCAACTCTCTTTTGTTTCGTAAATGATACCTCTTTTCTTTCGTATGCTTAGGAAAATGATCACCGAATGCGAGGCTAGGAAAGAACCGGTGGGTTTCCTCGACCCACAGTTGGTCTCGAAGCAACAAATCGCGGAGAATAAGGAAGTGATCTTTGATTATGTCGTCCACGCGTTGATTGGTCAACAGAACAAAGAATTCATTCTCCTTCCATACAACCAGCAGTATGTGTGGTTTTATACATTAGCTGTACGTCCATTGTCATCATTCCACACGGGTTGTGATATCTTTTTTTGCAGCAAACATTGGATCTTAATTATCATCATACCTAAATGGAGCAAAGCCGTGTACCTTGATTCCTTGCAAGCGGCACGTTACGACTACTCGGAGATAAGGGAATTCTTGCATAGTGCTTTCGCCGAGTACGCCAAGCGTGGAGGGAGGTGCTCACCAAATAAGGACCTGGGGGTCTTGGACCAAGGAGCCGACGACTTGGTGGAGGTAACAATTGGTACAACATTCCTCCTAAGTGGTAAGTAATGCTAATTGATGCCCTAATTGATGCCGTAATTTCTCAACAACTTTTTAGTGTAACCAGCAGCCAGCAGGAACCAACCTTTGTGCTTTTTACGTTTGTAAGCAAATGATGAGGATTGCTCCGAGTTCGAAGACAAGAGGCATTGCTGGCCTCCCTTCGGTTAGTACTGTATGTGAGACTCAAGATTTTACTTTTTACCTACATGCACCTAAATCTGAATTTAATTACTTCGTGCAGATTTTGAATACGATGCACAAAGGACCGTTGAGTCAAGACGATATTGCCGACATTAGAGGACAGTTTGCCTTATTCTTCCTCATGCATGTCATAGCGGAAAAGGGACAATTCAGATCACCTTAATTCGTTGTGAGGTATTTATTTTCTTTCTGTTGGCTGTCAACCTTGTCAGATCCAAACTTGTACGAATGTTGGCTGTGAACTCCTGTTTAGGTAGCTGTGAATGGGTCAACTCATATTCAATTGATTCAATTTGCTTATATGTCGGCTGTGAAATGTATGTGATCTCTATTTTATTTGTGTTTGGATCAAATCCGTGTATTTTGCCTGATGGATGAAATCTGCGTATATATGTGGCCGAATAATGAATTCTGTGAATGTGGCCGATGAATTCTGCTAAATGATATTGTTGCCTGAGATTTCCAATTGTCGCTACTGTTGCATTCCCAGCATCACACACGGCTCGGCAGCCTGAATCGTGGGCGATGTGCCAGTCAACGCACACGGACCAGAGCATATGGACCGTGTGTGATGTGGAAACGCATCGCACACGGTCCCAAATATATGCTCGTGTGTGATGACGCGCATTCATCGCCCACGGTTAAGCCCAAATAACCATGTGCGATGTGGGACAAATATCACACACGATTATGAAAATATGACCGTGTGCGATGTGGGAATGTTATTGCACACGGGTCCTATTTTGGAAGCGTGTGCGATGTGTATCTTCATCGCACACGGTGAATACTGTGAACCCGTGTGCGATGTGCCGAGCCATCGCACACGGTGAAAAGAATGGAGCCGTGTGCGATGTGCGTATCATCACATACGGCGGTGGACCCGTGTGCGATGTGCCCCCCACATCGCTGACCAGCCCGTGCATACGGTCTGAAAAACCGTATGCGATGAGCTTTTTTACCCGTGTGCGATGAGCTTTTCTGTACTAGTGACTACTCTGGATGGGTTAGCGGATAGGTGGGTGTTCACCGGGATGTGATTAATAAACCTGACTAATCTCAAATCGGGCATCGACGAGAGGCCATGCTGGGAGCATGGTGGGTTGTCTCGTTCATCCCACAAGGACCGGTTCCCGGTGTCCCTTTCGAACCAAGATTTGCGTACTACTACACAGGTGTATATGGGCCACCCCCGACCGAATAATTTGTCTAGGCTTAGGTAGCGAGCCGCATAGTTTACCCTTTTTGAGTATCGGGTGCGTGAAAAAGGAAGTGAGGTGGTGTTTCAATATAGGAGTGAGGGTTACACACGGTCTGGGACCGGGGATGTATCACCTGACACAACTAGTGGGACCGTGATGAAGTATCGGCCGAACTGTCGTTCGCGGATTAGCCCATTAGGGCGGCTCATGCCTAGGTCGAAAATACTGTAAAGGTCGTGTTTAATCACACTCTGCTAGCACACGTCGTGAAGTGTGTCGTGGCCTAGGGCCCAGCATTAAGAGTCGATTGATGCGTGTAGGTAAAGATGTACACCCCTGCAGGGTTTAAACTATTCAAATAGCCGTATCAGCGGTTATGGACAGCTTGGCGAGAATCCGCATCGAATTAGACAACTGCAACTTAATCTACAACTTGCCAACTCTAAGGATGCGATAATAGCGATTGCCTCCTCCCGGGTGGTGGAGGAAGAATCGAGGGTGTTATGTGTTCGAATGTCTGCTCTAGGTTTCGTTATGCAATTTCAGCTCCTCTCCTTTAAAAAACATCTAGTAGATGAATTTCAATCTATTACAGGTATTGTCAAAGTCACAAATTAGCTTTCCACAAAATAGTCCACAAATAGCCCCTTATTGACACCTAATGCATCTATTATTAATTTCCCTGTAAGTCTTGCGGAGTACATTTTGTACTCACCTTGCCTCCGTTGATAATGTTTGTGTGCAGAGGAAACCGCTTTCGCAGCGGAGGGTTTCTACGTTGAGATCGATCCCGACATCGACTAGTCGCTGGGGATCCCAGGCAGTGATTCTGCCCAGGGTTCGGCAGCTTGGTTAGTTCTGCCGCCATTTTGGCCCGACCTTTAGGCTTCTCAGCCAAACTTAAACTTCCGCTGTGTAATCATCTTTTGGTTGTATATATATATGTTGTTAAGTTTTCAGAACAGCTAGTATTATTGCAGTTTCAATCGTAGAGTCTCTGTTATGGTACTGGTTTGTTCTCCCCTGTGTCATGTGCAATGCGTGTATGATTGAAATACTTAATGCAGGGAGGATTTCAGATTTTATATCGTAGAGCTATTAAGTTTAGTCACCCCTGTGAAGCGACTTTCCACTGAGATGTTGGGAGCTATATCACCCTACTCCAGCCGCGCATTTATTTGCCGGGACGAGGTCGGGGTTGATGCTCCGGCTCAGTGGGAGGGAGTGAGGAGACTATATCACCATACTGCTCTGTGCATTAATTTGCCGGAGTAAGCTTTGGGGTTGATGTCTCGAGCCATTCGGAGCCATATCACTCTACTCCTTTCGGGATTAATCCCTGAGAGTTGAGGTCGGGGTTAAAGTTTTGACTTAGTGGGTGATTGTTCCTAAAGCTCTCCGTTATGGAATCTGGGGTCCGACATGAACCGCTTAAGATAAGAAATTATGTAGCAGTACCCACACCCAGCCGTCATGCTAAATTCTTGGCTCCAATACTGCCGACATACTTTGGGTGCACCCTGAGATCAACAGAATTAACATATTCACGGAGCCAATTAATTCAGCGTACGACGACAAAGAGGAAGAGCCAATATTTTGGTGGCTTAATAATAATAGATAAAAGTAGTTAACTCTGTCGCCGTCTCAACTGAAACCTCGACGCATATGTGGTCACATGGCTGTCAGCTTTAGCCTCCCCGGATCAGGATCGGTCGAAACTTGCTAACTGATTGGTGATTACCTACGGCGAAACTGAACGTTTTGATACATGCATGCCAGCAGGTAGCAAACACTTGTCATCGTCGATCATATGAGAACTAACTTTCCCAGTGTTAACCACATGAAAATTAGCTTTACGAACCTCACAAAATTCTTAAAGTATATCTATGGACGTAGGAAGAGTGATGTTACATGATCGTATTGTTTATGGTTAGAAATTTAAAATAGAAAAACAATTAAAAATCTACTATATATTAAAAGTAGAATACAATAGAAAAAATAGAGAAAGGTTAGAAATTCTCACAAAAAGGTAAAATATCCGACCGTTAATCTGGTAGATCCTTTTATTATTAGTATAGATCACAACCGATAAATCTTTATAACTGCACCTAAACAGATCACAGCCGATAGATCTTCATAACTGCACCTAAACACATCATAGCCGATAGATCTTCATAACTACACCTAAACAGATCACAACAACTAGATCTTCATAACTGTACTTAAACAGATCACATCCGATAGATTATCATAACTGTACCTAAATAGATGGGTTGGTAAAATGACTAGCAGGTCTGCTCGTGATTTAAACTTTTATTCCTGTATTGACTGATCTAATATCGGGTCAATCGCAATTTGAAATTTTATATTAGATCACGTGTACAAGTAAAAAAAGATAATTAAAAATATTTTCCACGTAATTAGTATTGATCTAACATCACACTTATAGGTAAAATATTATAGATAATTAAACAGATCACATCCGATAGATCATCATAACTATACCTAAATAGATGGCTCAGTACAACAACTAGCAGTCTGACTCGCGATTTGAAATTTATTTTCCGTACTGATTTAATATACCGCATATAGGTAAAAAATAAAAATAATTAAAAACATTTATCTATGGAGTTAGGAAGAGTGATGTTACATGATCGTATTGTTTATGGTTAGAAATTTAAAATAAAAAAATAAAAAATTATACTTTAAAACCAAAAATATGCCTACAAGTACATATATATTTGAGGGAGCGTGGAGCACTCGACTGTCTTTTTATAAATCACTCAAATATAAGCACTGTAATCTCTATCCAATAGATTATACACCATCGTTCTCTTAATTTTATTGTAATAAAATTATAAAGAAAATTTGAGTATTCTTATAGTAAAAAAAGGTAAAAACGAAGATTTTAATTTTTGAGAGACATGCGTGGATAGATTCTATTTGCATATGGTTCTAAAATTATTTAATTAGAAATTTAAAGCAATCGGATCAATATCTGACGACTAATGTCGTGCACTAAAATCTAACAAATATCACTCTACTGAGATCTAGCTAGACAGAGCCATATATAAAACACATAATACTTTATTAAATCAGATAATTTCCCTCAGTTTGGGCTACGATACGACATGAAATTAAAGCCTTAGAATAGTTAAGACAAATCGAAAAACAGAACACACGCACATAGTTGAGACTTGAGAGAATTAAAGAGGACGTACAATGATAACCAAATGATCGGCATCAATCCTCCACTGGATACAGCGTAGCATACCTTGGAGTCCACCTGCGACGGCCTTCAGGTTTGGTCGGTGGGGCCCATGGGGCCGGTGGGGCGCCCCATGGGGCTGGTTTTCCCTTTGGCGGCTCTGGCTTCTTTTCCTTTTTCTTTTTCTCTTTCTCTTCTTCTTCCTTTTTCTCTTTATCCGACGGATACGAATGTCGGCCGCCGCCGCCGCCGCCGTAGCCGCCGTGGCCGCCGTAGCCGCAGTAGCTGCCGCAGCCGTAGCCGCAGGCGCCGCCGCCGTAGCCGCCGTAGCCGCAGTAGCCGCCGCCGCCGTAGCCACAGTAGCCGCCGCCGCCGTAGCCGCAGCCGCCGCCGCAGCCGCCGCATCCGCCGCATGCCGGTGAATGCACCGCTTCAAGATTTTCGTCTTGCTCTTCGGGCTGTTCGTCAGCCTTCGTTTCCATTCGCTTACAGAGTTGGCCGATCTGAAACGGGCCAGCATGTTCTGCCATAATCCACACGATGGTTGTGAGCTCACCACCATAGCTGAGCTGCTTGGCATGGGATTCCCGGCTGCATTGGATGCCCGCATAGAGCAGCTTGTCTACCCACACGTTGAAGACGAGCTTCAACCGTTCGGGCATCTCCAACTCATCAACGTCGAGCAGCGTCATGGCAATCTCAACTCCGTCAGAGACAGCACGAGCTTTATGACGTTTCGAAGCCCAGTCTCTGTTTGCGACCTGGTTGTCATGCAGGATCCAGGCAAGCATGTCCGCTCCGCAGGTGGTGGTAGAAGTGCGGCCACTGGCGCTGGCCTTGTCGCGCCATATGGTCTGCAAAGCTTTGTGGGTTACTTCGTTCAGGCTGTGGAGCACAAGGCCCGGTAGCATGTCTGGGTGTACGGCGACGAGGAACATCAGGTAGTTGGACAGCACCTTGATCGCCATGGCATGGCCGCCCGCTGAATTATTGGCGCTGCACGAGAGGAAAACTTGCGTAGCAATGTGCCACAGGAGGATGTCCTCCTGGAATTCTTGGCCGAAGCGCAGATCGGGTAGCTTCATCAGTTTCTTCTGATTCCTGACTGCCGTCTGACCCCAGTATGTCGTGACGTCCCTCGGGGAGTAGTCGACATCCTCATGCTTGACCTTGTCATCGTATGCAAGATTTTGGCTACCGTTTCTGAAAACATCCCGGGGGTGGGCGGGATTTGCGGTAACCTTGGTTACCGGAAATAACCGGCCATTTTCCCCGAATGTCGTCGTGATTTCGTACATAGAGTAGCCACCATCCTCATTCTTGTCCTCGTATGTTGACCTGAGTATCTTCTGTAGACGCTCGAACACCAACTTCTTGACATCGTCTGAAAGCTTACGGTCTTGGCACCCTTCAATCTTCTTCGCCAGTCTGGTGGCAGACTTTCCCAATCCAATCTTCTTCGCCAGTCTGGTGGCGGCCTGTAGGCACGTCGTGGCACGTGTGCACTCGTGCAGCAAGTCGTACTGCCCGACGGTGCTCGACCATCTTCTGTGGCTGCTTGGCGCCATGGCAAAGACTAGCCGGCCCAGATCCAGTGATACGACGACACCACGGAGCCAGCGCCATATCCCAGTGCATAAAACCGCATGGTGAAGCCAGCACCGTGGCCGAGCCTGCAGGAATGCATGCGTCCAGGTCGACCCCAGTGCCCTCAGCAGCCAACTCATGTCCAGGACGAAGGCAGCTGCCAGCAGTGCGTAGGTGATGATGAGATCTGCTGTCCTCTGGCCATCTTTGCTGTAGGATAAAAACAGCAAGAATGCCGCGGCGGTGGCGACCGGGGAAACGAGACGGATCAAGTAGCCTTCCCAAGTGTGGACCATGGCCGCCTTGGTGAAGAGGATGTCGTACATGAGGGAGAGCTCCATCTCCACCACCTTGCAAACATTCTCCCATCCAAAATCAGAAGAGAATATTTTTCTGCCTGTATCAAGGTCACGGGTAGACCTGTGGACCGAAGAATCTGTCATGGCACGCTGACGGAATGGGAACATTTTGTGAGCAACCATCAGGGCTTCCTCATCCTCCAGCGGATCCATTCCCATTCCGATCAGGGAGCCCGAGCGATCAGTGAAGAATATGGGTCTACTTGGTTCCTCCTTGTCCTCCTCCTTCACCTCCTTCACCTCCTGGGTCATGATGCCTGTCAACATGCTCCGTCCAGCGTCGACACACTCCACCCGGCATCGACATGTTCTGTCGCCGCTGGACAGAACACGTCGACGCCGCGGAGTATGTCGACTTCGGTGGAGTATGTCAACATTGCCCAAGTGTCTACTTGGTTCCTCCTCGTCCTCCTCGTCCTCCTCGTCCTCCTCCTCCTCCTGGGTCATGTTGCCCAAGTCTCCTTGCCATAGCACGCGCGCCCTCTCCACGTACTTGGCAAAACCGACGGCGAAGATGATGATGAACGCCGGGAGCAAAGGCCCGCCGCCGCTGTATATGTCCTTGTATAGGACATAGGCGGATCCAAGGACCTGCATCACGACACTTAGCACTTCGCGCCAAGAGAGCTTATTGTCCTCCAGGGAGTAGGCGCTGATGTTGTCCGGGCCGCTGAGATGGTGGAGGAGGAACGGCGCCCAGAACGCGACCAGCGGCTGCTCCTGCGACGTGCAGCCGCCGGACATGTTGCTGAGGGCAGATGCTGCGGCTTGGTCTGCCAGCTGGTACGCCAACCACAGGAGGAACCTCCACCAACAGGCGCCTTTATGCCGGCGGATCCCGGCGAGGAGGCTGATGACAAGATGTGCGGCCAAGCTCGAAACGACCGCTATCTGGATCAACCATAAATTCAGGAACTGCACCGCCTGCTTCACCCATCCTTCCATTGCTCCTGCACTGAAATCAAGATTAGATGATCATATCGCATATGCAATCATCTAAGCTAATGTTGCATCTGCATGCTTGAGAGATCGATCAGGACGAGATGTCCAGGCTGTACATACCGGCGTGCGGGTCGGCTGATCGATCGATTGATGAATTAAGCTCGTACTAAGTGGTACGTACCATGAAGCTAGCAGCTACCTTAAACAAAGGAGATGGCTTGGCGTCACATGATCTGAAACGGTAGTTAATTATATAGCCCGTGCAACTAACTGAGTAGCATTCACCGGTAAATGTGCAAGCATTTGCTTCCTAGCATTCACTACTACAAAATGGATCATCATAGACCCTTTATCGCATGCAGTTATCCAAAAATCGTCTAGGGTGAATTATATCATAGACAGTCGTAAGAAGATCTATCTGGATTAACTCCCAATGATGTGAACCGCCTGTGATGACCAGATAGCGCAAACGGTTTTTACTAAGAACTTGCGATATCGGACTAACATGTCGCAGGCGGTTTTTAATAAGAACCGCTTGCAATGAGCGGTGTATCATAGACGGTTTTATTTGAAAATAGCCTGTGATAAGATGTTTATTTATTCCAGCCTATAAACTAAGCCTTGTCTTAAATTTTCAGTTCTTACATAGTGGTGGCGGGAACTTCTGCGATTTTACGGCTTGAAGTCCAATTGGTCCAAAAGAACAGTGAATTTGGGGAAGATATTGCATATCCATTTCATATTAGTGATCTTATGTTAGTGATTGATTTAAAAAGTTATATAATTTGGTAGATCTAGCTTGGTGAAGAGAGAGACCATAGATCTAGAGTTTGGTGTATGGAAAATTGTATTTGTTTTTATTGATTTTGATGCTATTAATTGGTTGTATTGTACTATATTAAACATATTGCTAGCTACTTATAGTGGCAAAAATATAGAATTGGGGATGGTTTAGATATTAAGAAAAAGAGAAATATAGTTGTCGATGATCGGTAGACCATTGATTTTTACGATATTTGTGATGAAAGAGGATGAGGGTAGAGGACACCAGAGAGCCGAGATTTTAAACAGGTTCAAGCCTCCCGGAAGATAACAACTTTAAGTCCTGTGTGTTGTATTGTTTCTTGAGATAGAGCATAAGGAAAAATAGATAATCTAGATGGGATCTATTACTGGTCAGAGGTGGATGTCAGGGATGCGTCTTCTCTTCTACTTGCTCAGAAGTATTCTCAGGTGGAGGAGTATGGCTTCGGGCTATCCAAGTTCGCTTGTCTGTCTGGATCGACTTGTCCTCTCCGCAGGGCCTCTTGGTTTCTTATTGTTGGGGGAAGGGTCCCCGCGCTACCCCAAACCGACGAACTTCTCCTTGACAGCGTCAAGATCTCCCTCCCTGAATCGACATGTTTCGCTTAGCGTCGACAGGCTCGCGGACATCACCGACAACGTTGAGGCAATGCTAAATAAGTAGTATGATGAGATAAACGTCCAAACAAACACATATGTTCTATAGTATTTGTATGCAAATCAACCAAATCTCAAATCTATGTCCAACGGTGGATGGAGCAGTGTACAATACCTGAGGTTAAAAAATTCCACACTCATTAAACTAAATACTATCGTACCAGCAAAATAATCGTATCAGGAAGGAGCGTAGCACTTGTCATGCCATGTTTCCTACCATGTCTACTGCTGACAGTTCGTGCGCCGATTAGAGCATCCACAGTGTGTCATTTTGCCCGGGGTCAAAGCTTTTGTGGATTGTTCGGTAGCGGAAGCGAACACCACAGACGACCCCGCCCGGCCCGCCGCCGAAGACAGCCGCGCCGGGGTGACCAATTACCCCCCACTAAGGCACCGTCGTCCTAAATTCTTGGCTCCAATACTACCGATATACGTTGGGTGCCCCCCGGGGATCAACTGAATTAAATATTCACGGAGCTAGTTAATTCAGCGTACGTCGACGACAAAGAGGAAGAGCCAAAATTTGGTGGCTTAATAGATAAAAGTAGTTAACTTTGTCGCCTTCTCAACTGAAATCTCGACGCATGTGTGGTCACATGTCTTTCAGCTTTGGCGTCCCCGGATCTGGATCCGTCCAAACTTGCTAACTGATTAGTGATTACCTACGCGAAACTGAACGTTTTGATGCATGCATGCATGCCAGCAGGTAGCAAGCACTTGTCATCGTCGATCATATGAGAACTAACTTTCCCAGTGTGGACCACATGAAATTAACTTACGAACATCGCAAATTAAATTCTTAAAGTATATGTATGGACGTAGGAAGAGTGATGCTACATGATCGTGTTGTTTATGGTTTGACATTTAAAATAGAAAACAATTAAAATTGTATTACTTTAAAACCAAAACTGCCTACAAGTACATATATATTTGAGGGGGCGTCCATGGAGCACTCGAGTGTTTTTTATAGATTACTCAAATATAAGCATTTTAAACTTTATCTAATAGATTATACAACATCATCCTCTTATCTTATAATAAAAATATTATAAAGAAGGAAATTTGAGTACTCACTAGTGAAAAAAGGTTAAAAGGTAAATTTTAATTTCTGAGATACACATGCATCGATAGATTTTGTTTCCATATAGTTCTGAACTTATTTCTTTCCTCTTTTTTCCCGTTTGTTTCTTTTAAAGCAATCAGATCAACATCGGAAGACTAATCTCGATCGTGCACTAAAATCTGACAAATATCGATCACTCTACTGAGATCTAGCTAACCAGAGCCATATATAAAACATATAATACTTTATTAGAGCAGATCCCTCATTGGGGCTATGCTACGACATGGAAAGCCTAAGAATAGTTAGACAAATCGAAAACAGAACACACGTACATAGTTGAGACTAGAGAGAATTGAAGAGGCCGGAGAGGACATACAATGTTAACCAAATGATCGGCATCAGTGCTCCACTCGATACAGCGTAGCATACGTGTTGGAGTCCACTTGGGACAGCCTTTAGGTTTGGCGTGATCAGGATCGACGAACGCCGGCGGATACATCGGTGGTCCGCTGCCGAACGCCGGCGGATGCGGATATTTCGTACGCGGTTGCCTCGGTTCAGACTTCTTTTCTTCTGGCTTTTTATCAGCTGGTTCCTTCTCAGCTGATTTCCGATCACCTGGACCGAGTCGGTCGATCTGAAAGGGGCCAGCATGTTCTGCCATAATCCACACGATGATTGTGAGCTCACCACCACGGCTGAGCTGCTTGGCATGGGATTCCCGGTTACATCAGGTGCCCGCAGAGAGCAGCTTGTCTACCCACATTGTTGGGGGAAGGGTCCCCGCGCTACTCCAGACGGACGGACTTCTCCTTGACAGCATCGAGATCCCCCTCCCCGAATCAACATGTTTTGCCGGGCGTCGACGAGCTCCGTGGGCATCACCAACAATGTCGATGTGACGCTAAGCCCCAGCGGATGCCAAGGCCGACATCACTTCCCGCGGACGTCAAGGCCGCGCTCCGCCCCGGCACCCAAGACAACACGTCACCGCAGCAACGAGTATTAGGATATTAGAGTATTTGATTATTTGGATATTCCGTAAGGATTCCTGTAAAAAGACCGAAATGCCCCTTGTGGTGTGCGGTCGTCCGAAGGTGTCGGCGGAATGGGGCCCAGGGTCCCCCGAACCGCCGGCGGAGGCCAACCGGAGGCCGCAGGGCGAGACACGTGGCGACCGGGTCGTTGAGGGCCCCGCCTTAGCAGTAAGAGGGTCCGGCGGTCAAGCCTGAGTGCTCGGGGGCCTCCCCCGAGCATCGCGTCCGTACGAACAATCTAAAAGGGCCTTGGGAATGCTCGGGTGAACCCCCGAGCGGACCTCCTGGCGCATCCCTCGTAAGGGGCCCCGAGCGACCCTCCAACGAGTGCTCCCCGTGTGCTCGGGGTCGCCCGGGGACAACCTGGGACAGCTGGCGCCCCTCGGGAGCCGAAGGGGCTGCTCGGGGTCGGAGCGCTCGGGGGTCGTGGGGTCCCCCTGTGGGGCCCTCCTCCGGGCGCGCCGTTGCAGTGTTTGGCTTCTCCCGCAAGTTTCAGCCCCGGCAGAGGCATTTAATGCCTGTCATTCAGGCATTAAATGCTAAGCCCTGTGAGGGCATGATGTCGGTCAGGCCGGGCCCCACCCGCGCAGGGCAAATCCCTTTTGGCTATCGCCCCTGCCAAAGGATGGGTCCGTCTGACATGGTTGTTGACCGACCGGGCGCGCCGCCCCGCGCGCCCGTGTCGCTGTCACCCTTTGTTGCCCCCTTGGGTCACGTCACCGCGCGCCCCGCTGCGCGCGTTTGGTCGCTGATGCCCGGGGCCCAGGAGTGGGTTCTTTACCCACTCTGTCAGAAGAAGGCCGGTAAGTCTCCGTTCGCGGGACCCACCGGGCCTAAAGATGTCAGATTCACTGTCCGAAGGCGCGGCGAGAAGACGTCCGAGGCGAGATTCGTTGCCGCGCATTAAAAGGCGAGGCGTGGGCAGTCCTGTAGCGCCCACGTCGTCAGCAGTACCCCCTGGCCGCTGTGGTAAACCCCCGACTATATAAGGGGAGTTCCAAGGCCATGTAAAGGGTTCGAGTCTTTTTGGTTAGACTCTTTTAAGCTTTGACCATCTTATGCTAGGTTGAAGATCAGCTAGTCTCTTGTAAGAAAAACACCTCTGTAACCTTCATAGGATCAATACAAACACACAAACAAAAAGCAGGACGTAGGGTTTTACACCTCCGGGTGGCCTGAACCTGGGTAAATCTTTGCGTCTTCTGCATCCGATCCACCCTCTCCACGATCCGTCACCGGCTCATAAGAAGAACCCTATTGCGCCCCCGGATGAATCCCAAAGGGGGTCCAACCGGACCATCGATAGAGGCGTCTCTACGCCGACAGAAGGGCATAATCGTAATCTCGCCTTTTCTACTCTCAAACCCTATAAATACCCCCCATAGGGGGAGAGGGAAGAGATCCCCATTTTTTCCCAGATATAAACTGGAATCCCTGAAATCGGTACGAGGGTTTTCGCTTTGCCCCAACACGGGAGTTTCCATTTCTCCTCGACGCGAGCATTTCACCTTTCGCCTCAACGGTCGCGGTAACCCGTGCCTCACCTCGACGGACACTATACTTGTTCGTACTCCCTCGGTACTCCCGGTGGTCGCCGTAGCCGATCGGGGGTGCCTAAAGTATACTGCCTAGTCCTGTAGCTACGACAGTTGGCGCCGTCTGTGGGACCCGAGCAAGAAGTTATGTCATCTGAGACGCCGTCGGGAGGAGGCCTGGGGACATCACCGACAATCGTAACATGCGTGTGTGGGTCGTCAATACCACACGCGTGCTCCTTCGTGAAGTAAGAAGGCATGTCTAGAGCATCCCCTCACCACGCTCCGCCGCGGCGCAGAGCGCGCCGGTGAGCGACGTCTCCGTTGCCGTGCCGGGGCGACGTGGGCTATTGTCTCGTCTTAGGCGACAGCCGGCCCAACGCCGCTCTCCTAAGGACGAAGAGCCACGATATGACCCCTCAACCGGGGCGACGTGCGCTATTGTCCCGTCTTAGGCGACAGCAGGCCCAATGCCGCTCTCCTAAGGACGAAGAGCCGCGATATGGCCCCTCAACCGGGGCGACGTGCGCTATTGTCCTGTCTTAGGCGACAGCCGGCCCAACGCCGCTCTCCTAAGGACGAAGAGCCGCGATATGACCCCTCCACCGGGGCGACGCGCGCTATTGTCCCGTCTTAGGCGACAGCAGGCCCAACGCCGCTCTCCTAAGGACGAAGAGCCGCCCCTCAACCGGGGCGACGTGCGCTATTGTCCCGTCTTAGGCGACAGCAGGCCCAACGCCGCTCTCCTAAGGACGAAGAGCCGCGATATGACCCCTCAACCGGGGCGACGTGCGCTATTGTCCCGTCTTAGGCGATAGCAGGCCCAACGCAGCTCTCCTAAGGACGAAGAGCCGCGATATGACCCCTCCACTGGGGTGACGTGCGCTATTGTCCCGTCTTAGGCGACAGCCGGCTCAATGCCGCTCTCCTAAGGACGAAGAGCCACGATATGACCCCTCCACTGGGGCGACGTGCGCTATTGTCCCGTCTTCGGCGACAGTCGGCCCAACGCCGCTCTCCTAAGGACGAAGAGCCGTGATATGACCCCTCAACCGGGGCGACGTGCGCTATTGTCCCGTCTCAGGCAACAGTAGGCCCAACGCCGCTCTCCTAAGGACGAAGAGCCGCGATATGACCCTTCAACCGGGGCGACGTGCGCTATTGTCCCGTCTTAGGTGACAGCAGGCCCAACGCCGCTCTCCTAAGAACGAAGAGCCGTGATATGACCCGTGCCAGGACAACCTTAACTCCGCCGTGGCGTCGAGCACGCTCTGCCGCGGCGCAGAGCGCGCCGGTGAGCGACGTCTCCGTCGCCGTGCCGGGACAACCTTGACCCTGCCGCCGCACCGAGCACGCTCCCCCGCGGCGCAGGGCGCGCCGGTGAGCGATGTCTCCGTCGCCGTGCCTTGACTCCGCCGCCGCGTCGAGCACGCTCCACCGCGATGCAGAGCGCGCCGGTAAGCGATGTCTCCGTCGCCGTGCCTTGACTTCGCCGCCGCGTCCAGCACGCTCCACCGCGGCACAGAGCGTGCCGGTGAGCGACGTCTCCGTCGCTGTACCTTGACCCCGCCGCCGCACCGAGCACGCTCCCCCGCGGCGCAGAGCGCGCCGGTGAGCGATGTCTCCGTCGCCGTGCCTTGACTCCGCCGCCGCGTCCAGCACGCTCCACCGCGGCGCAGAGCGTGCCGGTGAGCGACGTCTCCGTCGCCGTACTTGACCCCGCCGCCGCGCCGAGCACGCTCCCCCGCGGCGTAGAGCGCGCCGGTGAGCGACGTCTCCGTCACCGTGCCTTGACTCCGCCGCGGCGTCGAGCACGCTCCACCACGGCGCAGAGCACGCCGGTGAGCGACGTCTCCGTCACCGTGCCTTGACTCCGCCGCCGCGTCGAGCACGCTCCACCGCGGCGCAGAGCGCACCGGTGAGCGACGTCTCTGTCGCCGCGCCTTGACTCCGTCGCGGCGTCGAGCACGCTCCACCGCGGCGCAGAGCGCGCCGGTAAGCAACGTCTCCGTTGCCGTACCTTAACTCCGCTGTGGCGTCGAGCATGCTCCGCCGCGGCGCAGAACGCGCCGGTGAGCGATGTCTCCGTCGCCGTGCCGGTACAACCTAGACTCCGCCACGGCGTCGAGCACGATCGTCGCTTCGCCACCATGTGAGCAACACCTCCTGCGCCGTACCGGGACAGTCTTAACCCTCCCTGCCACGTCGTCTTCGCGCTGTTCGACCTTCGTCAAACCGCCAAACTGGCAATGCTTGTACGACACTCGGGCTAGGGGCTGAGTGCCATATCGCATAACCCCGACCTGGCGCCTTGAAGCAATAGCCTGTAAAACAAGGAAAAAAGAAGAAATGATCACGAGAAGCAAAACACGACTGCTCCAATTTTCTGACTTTCCAATAAACCTACCAAAAGGAGCTCCCCAAACACTTAAAGCGCTAGGGGCTCCGTCCCGGCAGATGTTGAGGCAACACTCTGTTAAGACGACGCGCCCGGCGTGGCGCCGCGAAACCACCAAGTCTAGGGACCTCGTCGACGCGGTCGCGGCGTCGTGGCGGCACGCCCGACGCGGCTCCAGGGGTCTGCCCGCCCCGAGTTTGGGGGTGTTCGGGGAGGCTAGAGGAGACAACGCGCCCGGCGTGGCGCCTCAAAACCACAAAGTCTTCTCTTCTACTTGCTCAGAAGTATTCTCAGGTGGAGGAGTATGGCTTCGGGCTATCCAAGTTCGCTTGTCTGTCTGGATCGACTTGTCCTCTCCGCGGGGCCTCTTGGTTTCTTATTGTTGGAGGAAGGGTCCCCGTGCTACCCCAAACCGACGAACTTCTCCTTGATAGCGTCAAGATCTCCCTCCCTGAATCGACATGTTTCGCCTAGCGTCAACAGGCTCGCGGACATCACCGACAACGTTGAGGCAATGCTAAATAAGTAGTATGATGAGATAAACGTCCAAACAAACACATATGTTCTATAGTATTTGTATGCAAATCAACCAAATCTCAAATCTATGTCCAACGGTGGATGGAGCAGTGTACAATACCTGAGGTTAAAAAATTCCACACTCATTAAACTAAATACTATCGTACCAGCAAAATAATCGTATCAGGAAGGAGCGTAGCACTTGTCATGCCATGTTTCCTACCATGTCTACTGCTGACAGTTCGTGCGCCGATTAGAGCATCCACAGTGTGTCATTTTGCCCGGGGTCAAAGCTTTTGTGGATTGTTCAGTAGCGGAAGCGAACACCACAGACGACCCCGCCCGGCCCGCCGCCGAAGACAGCCGCGCCGGGGTGACCAATTACCCCCCACTAAGGCACCGTCGTCCTAAATTCTTGGCTCCAATACTACCGATATACGTTGGGTGCCCCCCGGGGATCAACTGAATTAAATATTCACGGAGCTAGTTTTTTTTGAAGAAAATGGCAGGAGCTCTGGCTTTCTTATAGAGGAAAGAAGTCAAATATTACATAGTTCCGGGATAAGTTCAGACAAAAATATATACATGTGCCTCAGTTAGTCTTTGCTAAGCGATTACTCGAGCTGTATCTCCTCTCCCTCTCTCTCAGTTTGTTGGAAGGCTCTGTATCTAACTCTGATGCTATCCATCGCCTGGGAAGCAACTTCGTCGGTAGTTCTGAAATGATTCTGAAATAAGCGTCCATTCCTTTCTTTCCAGAGGCTCCAGAGTCCGTATATCAATATACCATATCGTGTCTTCTTCTCCTCTTGGTTTAGGGCTGTTCCACAAGATTGCCACCAGTATTGTAGCGATTGATCTGAGTCATTCAGAATTTCAGAGGATTGGACTCCATTCAGCGCCGCAAGCCTCCGCCAAACCTGTCTAGCGAAGGCACAGTTTAAGGATATATGAACTGCCGTTTCCGCAGAGTTTCCGCATAGTGTGCACATTGCTCCGTTGGGCCATCCTCTAGCTTGCAATCTGTCTGCGGTCAAAATTCTGTTTTGGAGAGTTAGCCAGGCGTGTATCTTGTATTTGTTCTCCGCATTCGCCTTCCAGATAAAATTGCTCTGTATTGATGGGATGGATCCTATGAACTGAATATGATATGCTGATTTTGCGGAATACTGCTTTGAGTTTGTCCAGCGCCAGGTGATAGCGTCCTCTCAGTGTATATCTCTTGGAGCCTGGGCAATTCGATTCCATAGCTTGATGAATTGGCGAGCCTGCTCATTTGTGTTAATTTTGCGAAGTGGTTTCAACCATCTATTGTCTTCAAGCTCATATTCGACGGTCCTATTTCTTTTTTTAATGATTGCAAATAGAGCCGGCGCTTCATCCTTTGGTTTTCTTCCATTAATCCATCTGGAGGTCCAGAATTTAACTTTATCACCTCTGCCAATTGTGATCGTTGTTGAGGCTTCAAACAGGTTCCTGTCATTTTCATCGCAAGGAGTTACTTGTCCATGCCACGGTTTCTGGTTAGATGCCCATTCCATCCATAGCCATCTTAACCGTAGGGCTGAGCCGAATTTTTGGATGTCTTTAATTCCGAGTCCCCTCATGTTCTTCGGCTTACATATCTGTCTCCAATTTATCAGACAGTGACCTCCCGAGCAGTCTTCCTCTCCCCTCCAGTAGAACACCCGCATGATTTTTTCTGCCTTCTTAATTGCCCATTTTTGAATCTTGAATGCTGAGAGGAGGTAGACTAAGCATGGTGAGAGGATCGATTTGATCAGCATCAGTCTGCCTGCTCTATTGAGGAATTTTCCTTTCCAGCCAGCCAGCTTCGCAGATAGCTTGTTGAAAATCGGTTGGAAATCTGTTCTCTTCAGCTTGGATGTGCGCAGCGGCAGGCCAAGGTAAGTACATGGGAAGTGCTTGAATTCAGCTGGGAATAACTGGGAGATCAGCTGTAGATCAACATCCTGGCAACTGATGGGGAACGCATTACTCTTTGAAACATTCGTGTGCAGTCCAGAAGCGGCCCCAAAATCGCGTAGGCATTGTAGAATCACGTTTAACTCTCCCATATCTGGATTTGCAATAATTGCGGCGTCATCTGCGTACAGAGAGACTCTAAGCTCTCGTGGCACACCTCTGATGGGTTTGATCAGGTTGCTCTCCATTGCTTTACGAAATAGCAGCTGTAGCGGCTCTATTGCTAGAATGAAGAGGAGGGGAGAGAGGGGATCGCCCTGTCTCACTCCTCGTCTGTGCCAAATCCTGTCCGTCTTCTCTCCATTGATGATGATCCGAGAGTAGGATGTGGCTAGAAGGTTAGAGAGCCAATTTCGCCACCTATTCCCGAAGCCCAGCTCTGTAAACAATTCTAGCTTGTATTCCCAGCTTACCGAGTCGAATGTATTCACGGAGCTAGTTAATTCAGCGTACGACGACAAAGAGGAAGAGCCAAAATTTGGTGGCTTAATAGATAAAAGTAGTTAACTTTGTCGCCTTCTCAACTGAAATCTCGACGCATGTGTGGTCACATGTCTTTCAGCTTTGGCGTCCCCGGATCTGGATCCGTCCAAACTTGCTAACTGATTAGTGATTACCTACGCGAAACTGAACGTTTTGATGCATGCATGCATGCCAGCAGGTAGCAAGCACTTGTCATCGTCGATCATATGAGAACTAACTTTCCCAGTGTGGACCACATGAAAATTAACTTACGAACATCGCAAATTAAATTCTTAAAGTATATGTATGGACGTAGGAAGAGTGATGCTACATGATCGTGTTGTTTATGGTTTGACATTTAAAATAGAAAACAATTAAAATTGTATTACTTTAAAACCAAAACTGCCTACAAGTACATATATATTTGAGGGAGCGTCCATGGAGCACTCGAGTGTTTTTTATAGATTACTCAAATATAAGCATTTTAAACTTTATCTAATAGATTATACAACATCATCCTCTTATCTTATAATAAAAATATTATAAAGAAGGAAATTTGAGTACTCACTAGTGAAAAAAGGTTAAAAGGTAAATTTTAATTTCTGAGATACACATGCATCGATAGATTTTGTTTCCATATAGTTCTGAACTTATTTCTTTCCTCTTTTTTCCCGTTTGTTTCTTTTAAAGCAATCAGATCAACATCGGAAGACTAATCTCGATCGTGCACTAAAATCTGACAAATATCGATCACTCTACTGAGATCTAGCTAACCAGAGCCATATATAAAACATATAATACTTTATTAGAGCAGATCCCTCATTGGGGCTATGGTACGACATGGAAAGCCTAAGAATAGTTAGACAAATCGAAAAACAGAACACACGTACATAGTTGAGACTAGAGAGAATTGAAGAGGCCGGAGAGGACATACAATGTTAACCAAATGATCGGCATCAGTGCTCCACTCGATACAGCGTAGCATACGTGTTGGAGTCCACTTGGGACAGCCTTTAGGTTTGGCGTGATCAGGATCGACGAACGCCGGCGGATACATCGGTGGTCCGCTGCCGAACGCCGGCGGATGCGGATATTTCGTACGCGGTTGCCACGGTTCAGACTTCTTTTCTTCTGGCTTTTTATCAGCTGGTTCCTTCTCAGCTGATTTCCGATCACCTGGACCGAGTCGGTCGATCTGAAAGGGGCCAGCATGTTCTGCCATAATCCACATGATGATTGTGAGCTCACCACCACGGCTGAGCTGCTTGGCATGGGATTCCCGGTTACATCAGGTGCCCGCATAGAGCAGCTTGTCTACCCACATATTGAAGACGAGCTCCAACAGTTCGGACATCTTTGACTCCGACTGAACAGCGACGAGCAGCGTCATGGCAATAGCAGCTCCGTCCGAGACAAAACGAGTTTTATGACCGTCCAAAGCCCAGTTTTTGTCTTCCTTCTTCTTGTCATGCAGGATCCTGGCAAGCCTCTCCGCAGGTGGTGGTAGAACTGCGGCGACTGGCGCTGGCCTTGTCGCGCCATATGTCCTGCAAAGCATCGCGCGTTACTTCGTTCAGGCTGCGGAGCACAAGGCCCGGTAGCATGTGTGGGCGTACGGCGACGAGGAACATCAGGTAGTCGGACAGCACCTTGATCGCAATGGCATGGCTGCCCGCTACATTCTTGCCATGGCTGCCGCTTCACGAGAGGAAAACTTGCGTGGCAATGTGCCACACGATGATGTCCTCCTGGAATTCACGGCCGAAGGCCAGATCGAGTCCCTTCAGTTTCTTCAGATCACTACTGCAGAAACCCCCTCTACTGACGGGCAAAAAACCCCCTCTACTGACGGGCTGGGGGCCCGTCAGCCTGGAAATGTCAGTGGAGGGGTGACCTCCACTGACGGGCGGGCCGCCCGTCAGTAGTGGCTGTGACTAGTGACGGGCTCAATTTGCCCGTCAGAGGAAATGTATCACCACTGACGGGCTCCTGGTGAGCGCCCGTCACTGGTTCCCCCTCACCACTGACGGGCTTTCTTTAGGAGCCCGTCGGTAGTATATTTTCAGGGATAAAAAAATAAAATTCAGAAAATAACATTTCATCCACGCAGCCTCCACCACCCCGCACCGCTCGCCTGCCTGCTCCGGAGACCGCCGCGCCGCGCCGCTAGCCCACCTACTCGACAGGCCGCCTCCCCGCTCGCTCGCCTACCCGGGAGGTCGCCGCCCCGCTCGCTCGCCTGCTCGGGTCGGGGAGCCCGCGCCGGCACATAGGACAGGAGGGAGCGCCGGCGGATGGCGGCGCCGGGGTCGTCGACGAGGCGGCGCCGAGGATGAGTCGCCGCGTGGACAGGGTGGTGGAGGAGGCGGCGCGGCGCGGGGTGGTGGAGACGGCGGCGACCACTGACACGGCGCTGGGTGGAGGAGGCGGCGCCGCGCGTGGTGGTGGAGGAGGCGGCGCCGCGCGTGGTGGTGGAGACGGCAACGACCACCGACGCTATGGCCGGCACGCAGAGCACAAGGGGGAAGAAGGAAGGGGAGAAGTGTGTTACCGGTGAGACGGCGGCCGCGGGGGTGGTGGTGGTCGGGGATGAGGTGGGGCCGGTGGTCGGTGAGGAGGAGATGCTGCCGCTTGGGGAGGAGGCGCTGTCTGCGCTCGGGGAGGAGCCGCTCGGGGAGGAGCTGCTCAGGGAGGGCGGCGGTCGGGGAGGAGCCACTCGGCCGCTCGGGGGAGGGCGGCGGTCGGGGAGGACGGCGCTCGGGGAGGAGTTGTTTTCGAATGAACGCGCGGGACTTGGTGAATTTTTCACCAAGTCCCGCGCGTGCTTTATATGTGCTGTGGGTTACCACTGACGGGCGTCTAGTTTCCGCCCGTCAGTGGAGGGGTGTTTTCACTGACGGGCCCGTGGTGAGCGCCCGTCACTGGTTACCCCTCACCACTGACGGGCCCCTGGTGAGTGCCCGTCACTAGTTACCCCTCACCACTGACGGGCATTTTCTAAGGGCCCGTCACTAGTTGCATCATATTGGTTTTTCATTTTTTATAAAATCTAAATATGGTCTAAAAAATATGAAAATTAACATGGGGTCATTATATGACCTCATGAGGCTGTGTTTAAAATTTCAGACAAATTCACAAAAGTTAGACTATACATTGCTTTGTAACTTAACCATCTCTGAGAAAGCTTCATAGCATTTAAAGGGGAAATATGAAGATTGAAGTACACATCGTAAATTCTTCATCATTTGAACTTGAGATTTGGACTACAACTTGATATTACACTATTATAAGCTAATATTTGTTCATGTTTCATCTTGTTATGTAATAATTTGTATTTTCTATTTTTTGAAATACCAATTTGAGGTACTATGTGTAGTACCTTCCCGAAATATTTATCTAAAATGGTCCAAAAATTTTATACATGGAACATACTACATTATATTGGTAATGTCAAAATTAGGCATTTTTCTGAAATCATTTGCTATTTTTTAGGCATTAAATGAATATGTAGCTATTTACTGGATATATTTCAAATTTGAACTACAAGTATCTTAAAGAAGGCCTCTAAATGGAAGAAAAATTCATATATAAGTACCTATGTATCTTTTTAGCTCCTATCCACAATATATATAAAAAATACAAATATTTTCTTGGGAAAATTCAAACCTTTACTTGCATCTTAATGATTTTTCATTTTATATAAACTCTAAATATGGTCTAAAAAATATGAAAATTGGCATGGGGTCATGAGATGACCTCATGAGGCTGTGTTTAAAATATTAGACAGTTTCACAAAAGTTAGACTATACATTGCTTTATAACTCAAGCATCTCCCAAGAAAAGAAATAAAAAATAAAATAAATACTAGAAATTCCAGAAAACTCAAAAAATTATGAAACTTGATCTGCTGTCTAGATCTATTTATTTTACAAATTTTGCAAAAAGAATCACTTTATTTGGACTTATAGATCAAAAGTTATTGACGTTTGGTGATGCAGTGCTTTTGGGCTGAAAATACTAGTGACGGGCCCTTAGATACGCCCGTCAGTGGAGATCGCTTCGCCACTAACGGGCACTTAAATAGAGCCCGTCAGTGGAGATCGCTTCAAAACTAACGTCATCTTGGCACCTTTTTGTTCATCTCCACTGACGGTCCGCGTAGCTGCCCGTCAGTGGAGACTTCCTCTCCGCTGACGGGTACCTAAGTACCGCCCGTCAGTGGAGATGATGCGTCATTTATGGCACCGGGTTTGCGTCTCCACTGACGGGCGACTTAAGGGCCCGTCAGTGGAGGTCTTCCGCTGCGGCCAGTCAGACTCCTCTGCTGACGGGCCTCTAGGTGCCCGTCAGTGGTGAGACCCTCCAACGACGGGCAAGAGTGCGCCCGTCAGTGGAGGGGGTTCAGCAAAGGGTCATTCTGCAGTAGTTATATGCCACCCGACCCCAAAATTTCGTGATGTCGTTCATGGACTAGCTGCCATCCTTATCCTTGTCCTCGTATGTTGACCTGAGTATTTTCTGTAGACGCTCGAACACCAACCCCTTGACATCTTCTGAAAGCTTATGGTCTATAGACTCTCCCAATCCAATCTTCTTCGCCAATCTGCTGGGTAGGCACGTCGTGTCACGTGTGCACTCGTGCGGCAAGCTGTACTGCCGGACGGTGCCCGACCACGTTCTGTAGCTGCTTGGCTTCATGCCACGCACTAGCCGGCCCAGATCCAGAGACCTGACGACAGAAGGGAGCCAGCGCCATCTCCCAGTGCACAAAACAGCATGGTGAAGCCAGCACCGTGGCCTATATAGCCTGCAGGAATGAATGCGTCTAGGTGGACCCCAGTTCCCTCAGCAGCCATCTCATCATGTCCAGGACGAAGCCAGCTGCCAGCAGTGCGTAGGTGATGATGAGATCTGCTGTCCTCTGGCCGTCTTTGCTGTAGGACAAAAACATCAAGAATGCCGTAGTGGTGGCGACCGGCGAAACGAGACGGATCAAGTAGCCGCTCCAAGTGTGGACCACGGCCACCTTTGTGAATAGGATGTCGTACATGAGGACATCCTCATCCTTATCCTTGCCCTCGTACGTACCATGAAGCTAGCAGCTACCTTAAACAAAGGAGATGGCTTGGCGTCACATGATCTGAAAGGTAGGTAATTATATAACCCATGCAACTAGCTGAGTAGCATTCACCAGCTCATGTGCAAGCATATGCTTCCTAGCATTCAATGTTATACACTACCGGAGAATTTGTGTGTGCCGAGTGTCTACGTATTTGCCGAGTGCATTTTATCGAGCACTCGGCAAACAACCATATACACCGAGTGCCGCACTAAAGCACTCGGCAAACAAAAGACACTCGGCACACCTGGGAAAAAACACTCGGCAAATTACGGCACTCGGCAAACACGTGAAAAAACTCTCGGCACATTAGGGCACTCGGCAAACACGGCGCCACGTGTCCCACCGCACGGTGGCTGACGGCGCGTCCCTCCTTTGCCGAGTGTCGTCTAACGGACACTCGGCAAACATTTCTGATTTGCCGAGTGTCCGTTAGCGGCACTCGGCAAACATTTTTTTTCTTCTTCAACTGACCTTGAAATTTTTTTCCCTCTGAACATACATCATATGATATTCTATTTTAAAATTTGGCATTTTTTCAGATTTGTTTGCTATATTTAATTCATTAAGTGCATTTCTAGGAATTTTTTGATATAAGTCAAATTGATCTGTAAGTGTTTGAAAATATGGAATAAAATGGGTAGAAAAATGATATTTATGTTCTTGAGTCTAGTTTTTGGGCTTTCTCAAGAAAAGAAAAGAAATTTCAAACATCTGGGTCCCGATACACGATCACCAACGTGTGGCTTATTGGTTTTTTAATTTTAAAAAAAGGAAATGAAGTCTGCAAATTATGAGACTTGCCATGGTGTCATGATATGCCACGTGGAGGGTGTGGAAAAAAGTTGAGAAGGTTTCATAGTAGTTATCACGTAAGATACTTAGAAACCGGAACACCTTCAAATGAGAATCTTAGTTTTGGAAAGTAACGGATCAGGTTTTTTACACAAAGTAACGGTTTATTCGCAGTTTGACTTTGAAACTTTTTATACACTCAATATACAACATAACATGTTGCATGTCAAAAATTGGCATTTTTCTAGATGCATTTGGTAATTTTAAGTAATTATGTGCATTTATAGCTTTTTAATTGGTATAAATCAAATTTAAGTTGCAGCATCATGAAATAATGCAATAAATTGTGTGGAAAAATCATCATATGACATCTAGAGGCTATGGTAAAAATTTGAGAAGGTTTAGCAAAGAAAACAAAACAAAGAAAGAAATAAGAAAAAGAAAAAAAATATATTTGCCGAGTGTCCTGAAATTTACACTCGGCAACGGCTCTGTTTGCTGAGTGTCTCTTTTATGACACTCGGCAAACATACAGCGCATTTGCCGAGTGCCTAGATTGGACACTCGACAAATCCTTTCTTTGCCGTGTGTCTTCCTCTGGCACTCGGCAAAGAGGCCTTTTATTAGGGTTCACCGACGCCGGCCCCAAACAGCTCATTTGCCGAGTGTCCGATATGTAGCACTCGGCAAATGTCTGGTTTGCCGAGTGTCCGATATGTAGCACTCGGCAAATACTTAGGCACTCGGCAAATGTGCCACATTAGGTCTTCCGACCTCACCCAATTTTTGCCGCGCCCGCCCACTCGCCCCAAATTTCTAACCACCCGCGCCCGCCGCCGCTTCCCCCAGACCCGGCCGCCGCCCCTCCGGCCCTCCTCCGCCCCTCCGCCCCGGCTGCCGCGCCGCTCCGGTCCGCCCCGCGCCGCTCTGAGCCGGCCAAGATCTCGCCTCCGCCCGGCCCCACAGCCCCGCCGGCCGGCCCGAGCTCAGCCCCGTCGGTGGCCGGCCCGAGCTCGCTTCCCCATCGGCCTCCCTCCCTCGCCGGCCCCCATGCCCAATCCCCGTCGGTGGCCGGTCCGAGCTCGCTTCCCAGTCGGCCTCCCTCCCCCGCGGGCCCCAGCGCCCAATCCCCGTCGGCCTCCCCGTCGGCCTCCCTCCCTCTCCACCCAATCGACAGCCCCCACGCCGGGTTGAGGTACATCCTAAGTATCCCCTGTGATGCAAATTGTGAGTTTGAAACGTTTGCTGTTCAACCAGATGATGCAAATTGAGCAAGTTTTGAGAATTGATTTAGCTGAAATGCTCATAGTTATGCACTATTGTTTAGTAATTTGGGGCATGTTCTTTTGGATGATATGGGAACATGTATATGCAGTAGACTTAGAAATGTGTAGATTTGGATTCATGTCTTACCTAATAGATTTGTGCCTGGCGCTGTCACATTTGAATTCAAATGTGCAGATTTGAATTCATGTCTTACCTAATAGATTTGAATTCATGTCTTACCTAAAATCAGAAACTTCTTATTTGGTTATGACATGCTCGTTTGATCTATAGTTGTGGCATGCTTGTAATACTTAATTCCTTCGTGCAGGAGAGCCTACTGGACGGACGCGTAACCCCCCACCGTGCCCGGCTCTTTCCGTCCTCGGCTCCTTAGCTTCTCTGTAGCAAGGTGAGGCATTCCACCCCTCCTTCCCCGTTTCCCATATGATGTGACATATACGATGTCAATACATCGCGTAACCTAGGCGTCTCCCGTTCAAAAGAGTTACGGTTGGAAATATGCAAGTCTTTGCATACCTATAACCGTAACTGTTTTGTAACATCCCTAGTTTAATAAACTTTGTGATATGCATCATGTGCATCGCATGGCATGAACTTTGAACCTTAAATTTGAGTAAGTTTTTGAATTTTTGAGAGAACCTTGAAATGGTTCTAAAAGTGTTGAAATAGGATCTAAAGTTTGTTTCCAATATTTACCTAATCACTCAAGTTAGAAACTCAAATAAAACTAGAGGGTAGAATTTCCAAAACCTTCATTTAAATTTGAATCTCAGAATTAGGGTTGGAGTTGATTTAGATTGCAAATACAAGAAATTAAAACAGAATTAAAAAGTGAAACCCTAACCCTATTTCTATCTTCAATCTCTCCTCTCCCCCCCCACCGGATGGGCCACCCTTGGCCCATTTCCTCTTCTCCCCGCACGGCCCATCGGCCCACCTCCCTCATTCGGCCTGGCCCGCTACCCCCTTATCTCTTCTCCCCTAAGGAAGCCGGCTCCCTTATCTCCTTCAACCCGCCGCCGGCCACCCGATCCACCCCCCCCCACGCAGCTGCTTCCGTGGCAGCCTCCCCTCACCCCGGTGGCCACCTCCTGCTTCGGGAAGGCCCCGGCTCCCTCTCTCTGCTTTTCTTCCCGAGCCGCGCCCGAAGCCCTCCCGTGCGCCGCCTTCCTCGCCTCGGTCCCGAGCGCCTCCCGGCCGCCACCGCCCCGACTACCACCTCCGCCACTCCCCATCCGCCGGCCTCCTCCCCCGTTGCACCGCGCCGCCGCTTGCTTCCTTCCCCCACCTCCCATCGCATCGCCGCCGTCCCCATCATCTCCCCCGCGCCGCTCGGTCCCGCCTGCCACCCCGAGCCGCCGCTCGCCATCCCTCGCCGCATCCCACGCCGCCCCAGCTCGCCACCGGACGACCTCGCCGCTCCGGCTACCCCGCCACCGAGCCCGCCCTTCTCCAGTCACCGCGCCGAGCCCCTCCACCCGAGCCCGGTTGCCGCCGGAGCTCTCCCCCGCGTCGCCTGAGCTCTCCGCTCCTCGCCTCGCCGGAGTCCACCGCTCCTCGGTAAGCCCCTGCGCCGCCGCCTTCGCTACCGCCCGTGCCGCGCCGGGCAACCCGCCGACCGGAGCATCCCGAGCCGGCGTCCCGACAGCATCCGCTGCGCCCTAATGGCCAATTAATTCGGTCGTTAAGACCAAATTAAAACCCTGCTGATTGATGGCTATTGAGTGTATTTAAGGATTAATCAATATGCCTCTGGTTCTATTAATTGCTAACCGGCTGTTAGGACATATTTAACTGTTAATCATTGGCAATTAATGTAACAGAAACATTAATGATCTTTATTAATAACCAACAGTGTGATTAATGGCTGTGGTTAATGCTTGAACAGTGCATTGATGAGTTCATTTAATTTGTCTCTATGACTAGTGGACCCCATATGTAAGGATTTAAAGAAATTGGAATAAAGAAAAGGGAAATTTGTGACAGGTGGGTCCCACATGTCAATGTCTCGGTCAAACTGGTCAATATGGGACCAGTGGGACCCACTTATCAGTATTTATTGAATTGGAATTAATTTGAATATTATTTTTACTGAGAAAAATACAACAAAGGGGTGAACAATGGTTTAAACCTTGTAAAATTCATAGAAAATCCATTTTAAATCAGAAAAAGGCAAATAATATATCAAAATGTTCAGAAAAAGAAAATCTATTCAAAAACATCATGTTCATCCATGTTTGCATGCTAGAATTAATATAATTTGTTAAAGACTCAAATTAGGGTTTTCGATTAGCCGGAGGATTTTTCGGATCGCGACATTTTATGCGTCCGGACTCCGATTAAATTGATTCCACTTGCATTAGTTGTGATTTTGCATCCTCTACGTCATGGCATGCATTGCATCTCATGCTGATGTTGTGCATTTTAATAATTACGATTATGCCCTTGTTTCCGGTGTTTTTGTTTTTCCTCGATAGAGCCGGAAGATCCGCAGGGCGATAGTCTCGATCAAGAGCAGGGTGTCGTTGCAGAGCAACCAGGCAAGCAGCCCCTTTGGTCACATTGCAAAGCTCCTATTATTTGCAAAGTATTAGTTGTTTTTAAATTCGTTATCATATGCGTTCAACTGCTATTTTTCCGCTAAGAAAAGCCCTAGTCCGATGAATACGACTCACCTTGTCGCTTAAACAGCTCCACCACTAACCTAACCCATCTAGCGTAGTCTAGTATCCACTGTTCGAATGCTATTATGCTATTTATGCTTAGACATGCTTAGACTTGTAGAAGTCGTAATTCCTGGGATAGCAGATGAATCAACACTGGGAATGGGTTACGTGGTAGGTGGGTGTTCACCGGGATAACTAATGAACTTGCTTAATCATATCTGGGTTTAGACGAGAGGCCATGGCTGGGAGCATGGTGGGTTGTCTCGTCTTCCCGCAAGGACCGGTTACCGGTGTCCCTTCGAACCAAGATTCGCGTACTTCTACACGGGTGGATTATGGGGCCACCCACGACTCACTAACTTGCTTAGACTTAGTGTATGAGCTGCATTAGTTTGCCGTTTCCATTTGCGTGTGCGTGAAAAAGGGGATGTGGTGTGTGGTCTCATATAAGGGTGGGGTGGACACACGGTCTGGGAGACCGGGGATGTACCTCGATTCACAACGCATGGGACCGTGTCGCAGTTACGGCCGGACTGATGCACATGGACTAGCCCGTACGGGTGGCTCATACCTAGGTCGACAGCATTGTAACGGTCGTGATTGATCACCCTCTGCTAGCACACCTCGTGAAGTGTGTAATTGGCCTAGCGCTAAGAGACGATCAATGCGTGTAGGTAAAGATGTACACCCCTGCAGGGTTAAAACTGTTGAACAGCCGTGTCCGCGGTTATGGACAACTTGGTAAGATTTTGCATCGAATTAGACAACTATAACCAACTCTAAAACTTGCCAACTCTAAGGATGGTGTAGCGACAGCTTCCTCCCAGGGTGGTCGAGGATGGGTCGATGGGTTTTTCAGGTGCGGTGATCTGCAGTAAGGAATATTCGCGAAGTGTTCGACTCTTCCCCTTTGGAAAAGGTATTCTAGTAGTCGAATTTCAATCTACTTATTGTATTGATAAAGGTAAACTCGGCTTTCCGCAAATTAGTCCACAATTACCCTTTTGTTGATACCTGGCACAATCACTATTATTTCCGCACTGTAAGTCTTGCGGAGTACAATTTTGTACTCACCCTGCTATTGTTGTTGTTTTGTTGCAGAGGAAGCTACCCCTTCAGAGGGTGGTTTCTATTTAGAGCTCGACACCGACGACGCCTAGACGCTGGGAATCCCAGGCAGTGATCCTGCCCTGGGTTGGTATTTTGGGTTTGTTTTCGTTGCCATATCTGGCTCTACTGTTTTGGCTTCTCAGCCTTATAAACTCTTCCGCTGTGTGTTTAGATCTTCGGATCCTTGTGTGTATGTTTGTTAAGTTTCAAACTTATAATATTGCAGTTTCTGTCGTAGAGTCACTGCTATGAGATCTGGTTGTTTTCGCCCACTCATGTGCCGTGCGTGTATGTGATGAAGCGCATGTTGTGGGTAGGACTTTAGGGTTTATATCATAGAGTCATTAAGTTTAATCACCCCTGTGAAGCGACTCTACTACTGAGAGATTGGGAACTATATCACCCTACTCCAGCCGTGCATTAATTTGCCGGGACGAGTTCGGGGTTGATGTTCCGGCTCGGTAGGACAAGAGTGAGGAGACCATATCACCCTACTACTCTGTGCGCTTGCCAGAGTAAGCTTTGTGGTTGACGTCTCGGGCTATTCGGAGCCATATCACTCCACTCCTCTTGGAATTGACACCCAGGAGTTGAGGTCGGGGTTGACGTTTCGACTTAGCGGGTGGTTTCTCTTAAGCCTCTCTGTTATGAATTCTGGGGTTCGACAGCTTTGGTATCAGAGCAGGGCTGACTGTAGGATGACCTTTGTCTTGGCCGTTGTTGGGTCTAGAAGTTGTAAAAAACTATTTGAACTTAAAAATGATTTGCGAAAAGCATAAGTAGTGGTTCTATTTTCTCCTTATCCTTTTCGATCCTAGTTCTTCTCCTTACCCTTTCGTTTGGTTGAAAAACGAATTTACTACTTTCTTGTCTCGTTCAAAAGTTAGACTTCACGTGTGCAGGGAATCCTTACCTTCCCTCTTACCTTGTACCGGTTATTACCGACTCTACCGTTATACTGTTGATATGTTCAGATTCTGTTTCATCTTGTACATCGTGAAATCCTTTTGAGTTAATTCCGTTCAAGTTTCCATATGAGCTGATCTTGAATTTGTGGTATATCTATCCTTTGATTCAGATGGCCGAACATCCGGAAGGTAGCCAGCCTGCTGCTGGTAATCAAGGTCGTGACTCTGGTCACGATAATGTTCCTCCCCCGCCGCCATCCATGGCCGAGGTGTTGATGCAGATCGAGCGGAATCGAATGGACCAGACTCGCCTTCTGGAGCATCTAGTTCGGAATACTGCTCCCCAACCCGAAGCTCGAGTTGGAATCTCAGATTTTCTTCGAACGCAGCCTCCGATATTCAGTCGTTCAGAAGATCCTATCGAAGCGGATGATTGGCTTCGCAGCATCGAGCGCAAATTGGAGACAGCGCGTATCTCCACGGCTGATCGCGTGGATCTCGCGGCGCATCAGCTTGAAGGTGCTGCCGCAGCATGGTGGGAGAATTTCCTCGCCATCCAGGAGAAAGGTCACGTGGTTACGTGGCAGGAGTTCTGCGACGCCTTCCGTGGAACTCATATCCCCGAAGGTGTCATGGACATCAAAAAGGAAGAGTTCCGGAATCTAACTCAGGGACGAAAGAGCGTCACCGAGTATCTCCACTCCTTCAACCACTTGGCGCGTTATGCCCCTCGTGATGTTACCACCGATGCGGACAGGCAGGAGAAGTTCCGCAAAGGTTTGAATCCGGAGCTTCGTTATGAGCTGCTTCCTTTTGACTTCGCCAACTTCCAGGCTTTAATGAACAAGGCTGTCAAGATGGAGCACGGCAAGCTAGTTCTTGAAGAATCTAGAAAGCGTGCTCGAGATGCAGTGAAGCCCTCTTCTTCCAATTCGCAAAAGAGGCGTATTTGGGTTCCTGCCAGTGCGTTTAATCGCGCTGCTCCCGCTCCAAGACCCTCCGGTTCTGTGCGTCGTCCTCCAGTTCCTAGTTTCCAGCCGAGGCCAATGGGAGGACAATCTGCTGAGTTTGCTCCAAAAGTTCCGTTTGGGGCTTGCTTTAAATGTGGCCAGCCTGGTCACTTCTCTCGTGACTGTCCTCAGCGACAGAATCCTGCGCCGAATCCTGCTCCAGCGCAAGGTCAACCTCGAGGCAATGTCCCCGCCAAGAAGGCGAACCCGCAACATCAGTCTGTGAATCGCGGTCGCGTGACTCACGTGGTCGCAGAAGAAGCTCAGGAGGCAACCGATGTCGTGATTGGTACGCTCCTTGTTAATTCAGTTCCAGCATCAGTTCTTTTCGATTCAGGGGCTTCGCATTCGTTTATATCCAAGAGGTTTGCGGATCAGCATGATAATCCCTATGAGGCTATGCTCAACTCCCTGGCTATAATCTCTCCGGGATCGGTAATGAGAGCCTCCCAAGAATGCCGTGATGTTTGTATCAAGGTGGGCAATCTGGATTTCTTCGCCACTTTAATTGCTTTGGTCTCCACGGACATCGATGTCATTCTTGGAATGAATTGGTTGATGGCACATCAAGCCCTTATTGATTGTGCGACGAAGACAGTAGTTCTTTCTCATCCCTCCGGTGCAACCGTTCGGTTTACTCCAGAGTTTGTCGAATCCCACCTTTGTGCTCTTGAAGGCAAATCCCTTCCTGATCTTCCAGATGTTCCGGTAGTCTGTGACTTCTCGGATGTCTTCCCCGACAAGCTTCCAGGTTTACCACCGGATCGAGATATTGAATTCGTTATTGAGTTGGTTCCTGGAACCGCTCCAATCTATCGTCGCCCTTATCGGATGACTCAAGATGAATTGGAGGAAATGAGGAAGCAACTCCAAGAGTTAGAAGCAAAAGGCTTCATTCGACCGAGCTCCTCTCCTTGGGGATGCTCTGCTCTATTCGTGGAGAAGAAAGACAAAAGCCTGCGGATGTGTGTGGACTATCGACCTCTTAATGAGGTGACGATCAAAAACAAGTATCCGCTTCCACGGATTGATGATCTGTTCGATCAATTAACCGGAGCAACCGTCTTCTCCAAGATTGATTTGAGGTTGGGCTACCATCAAATCAAGATTCGACCTGAAGATATTCCAAAAACGGCGTTTACGACTCGCTATGGGTTGTACGAATACACCGTGATGTCTTTTGGGTTAACCAATGCTCCTGCTACTTTCATGAGGCTGATGAATTCCATCTTCATGGAATATCTGGATCGCTTCGTGATCATCTTCATCGACGATATCCTTATCTTCTCCAAGACGAAAGAAGATCATGTTGAGCACTTGAAGCTTGTCTTGGGAAAGCTTCGTGAACATCAGCTTTATGCTAAGTTCTCCAAGTGCGAGTTTTGGCTCGAAGAAGTCGCTTTTCTAGGCCACGTGCTTTCGGTGAAAGGTGTCGCCGTGGATCCTAGTAAAGTCAAGGCTGTTCTCAATTGGGAACAACCCAAATCGGTCACGCAAGTACGGAGTTTTCTTGGTCTGGCCGGCTATTATCGCCGTTTTATCGAGAACTTCTCCAAGCATGCTAAACCTCTGACCGAACTCCTCAAGAAAGAAAAGAAGTTCGAGTGGACGGAAAGGTGCGAAGAAAGCTTCCAAGAGCTAAAGCGCCGATTGACCTCCGCTCCTGTGCTTGTCCTTCCAGACATCCACAAAAATTTCGACGTCTATTGTGATGCTTCTCGCCTAGGTCTGGGATGTGTGTTGATGCAAGAAGGGCATGTGGTAGCTTATGCTTCTCGTCAGCTAAGGCCGCATGAAGCTAACTATCCAACTCACGACCTAGAGCTTGCTGCGGTAGTTCATGCTCTGAAGATTTGGCGGCATTATCTTATCGGTAATCGCTGCGAGCTGTATTCCGACCACCAAAGTTTGAAGTATCTATTCACCCAGCCCGACCTGAACCTCAGGCAACGAAGATGGCTGGAATTGATCAAGGATTACGACGTAGGTCTCCATTACCAACCCGGTAAGGCTAATGTCGTGGCGGATGCACTTAGCCGGAAGACTTATTGCAATAATCTAATGATCCAAGAATCTCAACCACCCCTCTACGAGGAATTTGCACGGCTTAATCTTGAAGTCGTTCAAAGTGGTTTCCTTAATACCCTTGAAATTCAATCCTCTCTTGAAGATCAAATCAAATCTGCTCAAAAGCATGACAAGGGTATTCGCAAGATTAAGGAGAACATTGCTAGCGGAGTTGCTAAATGTTTCTCAATCGATGATCAAGACGTTGTTTGGTTTGGCAAGCGCCTAGTTGTGCCGAAGAACAACGATCTTCGAGAATCTATTCTCCGTGAAGCTCACGACTCTCCGTTGTCTATTCATCCGGGTAGCACGAAGATGTACCGAGATCTGAAACAGAGATTCTGGTGGACCCGAATGAAAAGAGAGATCGCTCGCTTCATCTCTGAATGTGATGTGTGTCGTCGTGTTAAGGCGGAACACCAAAGACCCGCCGGCACACTTCAACCGTTGCCTATCCCTGAGTGGAAGTGGGACGAAATTGGCATGGATTTCGTCACCGGCCTTCCAAGAACTCAAAAAGGAAATGATTCTATCTTGGTGGTCATTGATCGTCTATCCAAAGTTGCCCATTTCCTTCCTGTCCGAGAGAAGATTACCGCTAACCAATTGGCCGATCTTTATATCTCCCGGATCGTATCTCTCCATGGGATCCCCAAGCGGATCATTTCCGATCGAGGTGCTTTGTTCACTTCCAGGTTTTGGGAAAGTCTCCAAGCTGCTATGGGGACTCATCTCTCATTCAGTACAGCTTATCACCCCCAAACCGGTGGACAAACCGAAAGGGTTAACCAAATCCTTGAAGATATGCTTAGAGCTTGTGTTATATCCTTCGGCACTAAGTGGGAGAAGTGCCTTCCTTTTGCTGAGTTCTCTTATAACAATAGCTTCCAATCAAGCCTAGGCATGGCCCCTTTCGAAGTCCTTTATGGACGCAAGTGTCGAACTCCACTCAATTGGTCCGAAACCGGAGAACGACAAATTCTTGGACCCGACTTGATCAAAGAAGCGGAGGATCAAGTTCGAATCATTCGAGAGCGGTTGAAAACTGCTCAATCTCGTCAGAAGAGCTACTCCGACCTCCATCGTCGTGAGATTCACTTTGAGCCAAACGATAAAGTCTACCTTCGGGTCACTCCTTTTAAGGGTGTTCACCGATTTGGCATCAAAGGAAAGTTGGCACCTCGTTACATTGGTCCCTTTCGCATTCTTTCCAAACGAGGTGAAGTCGCATATCAGATGGAACTACCTCCGTCGTTATCCAATATCCACAATGTCTTCCATGTTTCTCAACTTCGGAAGTGTTTCAAGGATCCAATCCCGGAATCGGCAGTTGATACATTGGATCTTCAAGAAGATCTGTCTTACCGAGAGTACCCTCTCCGTATTCTCGATGAGATGGAACGGACTACACGAAGATGCAATGTCAAATTTTTCAAAGTTCAATGGTCCAACCATTCTGAAGAAGAAGCCACTTGGGAACGCGAGGATCATCTTCGATCGGCGTACCCCTCCCTCTTCCTTAGCTGATCCGAATCTCGGGGTCGAGATTCTCGTAAGGGGGGTAGGTCTGTAACATCCCTAGTTTAATAAACTTTGTGATATGCATCATGTGCATCGCATGGCATGAACTTTGAACCTTAAATTTGAGTAAGTTTTTGAATTTTTGAGAGAACCTTGAAATGGTTCTAAAAGTGTTGAAATAGGATCTAAAGTTTGTTTCCAATATTTACCTAATCACTCAAGTTAGAAACTCAAATAAAACTAGAGGGTAGAATTTCCAAAACCTTCATTTAAATTTGAATCTCAGAATTAGGGTTGGAGTTGATTTAGATTGCAAATACAAGAAATTAAAACAGAATTAAAAAGTGAAACCCTAACCCTATTTCTATCTTCAATCTCTCCTCTCCCCCCCCCACCGGATGGGCCACCCTTGGCCCATTTCCTCTTCTCCCCGCACGGCCCATCGGCCCACCTCCCTCATTCGGCCTGGCCCGCTACCCCCTTATCTCTTCTCCCCTAAGGAAGCCGGCTCCCTTATCTCCTTCAACCCGCCGCCGGCCACCCGATCCACCCCCCCCACGCAGCTGCTTCCGTGGCAGCCTCCCCTCACCCCGGTGGCCACCTCCTGCTTCGGGAAGGCCCCGGCTCCCTCTCTCTGCTTTTCTTCCCGAGCCGCGCCCGAAGCCCTCCCGTGCGCCGCCTTCCTCGCCTCGGTCCCGAGCGCCTCCCGGCCGCCACCCGCCCCGACTACCACCTCCGCCACTCCCCATCCGCCGGCCTCCTCCCCCGTTGCACCGCGCCGCCGCTTGCTTCCTTCCCCCACCTCCCATCGCATCGCCGCCGTCCCCATCATCTCCCCCCGCGCCGCTCGGTCCCGCCTGCCACCCCGAGCCGCCGCTCGCCATCCCTCGCCGCATCCCACGCCGCCCCAGCTCGCCACCGGACGACCTCGCCGCTCCGGCTACCCCGCCACCGAGCCCGCCCTTCTCCAGTCACCGCGCCGAGCCCCTCCACCCGAGCCCGGTTGCCGCCGGAGCTCTCCCCCGCGTCGCCTGAGCTCTCCGCTCCTCGCCTCGCCGGAGTCCACCGCTCCTCGGTAAGCCCCTGCGCCGCCGCCTTCGCTACCGCCCGTGCCGCGCCGGGCAACCCGCCGACCGGAGCATCCCGAGCCGGCGTCCCGACAGCATCCGCTGCGCCCTAATGGCCAATTAATTCGGTCGTTAAGACCAAATTAAAACCCTGCTGATTGATGGCTATTGAGTGTATTTAAGGATTAATCAATATGCCTCCGGTTCTATTAATTGCTAACCGGCTGTTAGGACATATTTAACTGTTAATCATTGGCAATTAATGTAACAGAAACATTAATGATCTTTATTAATAACCAACAGTGTGATTAATGGCTGTGGTTAATGCTTGAACAGTGCATTGATGAGTTCATTTAATTTGTCTCTATGACTAGTGGACCCCATATGTAAGGATTTAAAGAAATTGGAATAAAGAAAAGGGAAATTTGTGACAGGTGGGTCCCACATGTCAATGTCTCGGTCAAACTGGTCAATATGGGACCAGTGGGACCCACTTATCAGTATTTATTGAATTGGAATTAATTTGAATATTATTTTTACTGAGAAAAATACAACAAAGGGGTGAACAATGGTTTAAACCTTGTAAAATTCATAGAAAATCCATTTTAAATCAGAAAAAGGCAAATAATATATCAAAATGTTCAGAAAAAGAAAATCTATTCAAAAACATCATGTTCATCCATGTTTGCATGCTAGAATTAATATAATTTGTTAAAGACTCAAATTAGGGTTTTCGATTAGCCGGAGGATTTTTCGGATCGCGACATTTTATGCGTCCGGACTCCGATTAAATTGATTCCACTTGCATTAGTTGTGATTTTGCATCCTCTACGTCATGGCATGCATTGCATCTCATGCTGATGTTGTGCATTTTAATAATTACGATTATGCCCTTGTTTCCGGTGTTTTTGTTTTCCTCGATAGAGCCGGAAGATCCGCAGGGCGATAGTCTCGATCAAGAGCAGGGTGTCGTTGCAGAGCAACCAGGCAAGCAGCCCCTTTGGTCACATTGCAAAGCTCCTATTATTTGCAAAGTATTAGTTGTTTTTAAATTCGTTATCATATGCGTTCAACTGCTATTTTTCCGCTAAGAAAAGCCCTAGTCCGATGAATACGACTCACCTTGTCGCTTAAACAGCTCCACCACTAACCTAACCCATCTAGCGTAGTCTAGTATCCACTGTTCGAATGCTATTATGCTATTTATGCTTAGACATGCTTAGACTTGTAGAAGTCGTAATTCCTGGGATAGCAGATGAATCAACACTGGGAATGGGTTACGTGGTAGGTGGGTGTTCACCGGGATAACTAATGAACTTGCTTAATCATATCTGGGTTTAGACGAGAGGCCATGGCTGGGAGCATGGTGGGTTGTCTCGTCTTCCCGCAAGGACCGGTTACCGGTGTCCCTTCGAACCAAGATTCGCGTACTTCTACACGGGTGGATTATGGGGCCACCCACGACTCACTAACTTGCTTAGACTTAGTGTATGAGCTGCATTAGTTTGCCGTTTCCATTTGCGTGTGCGTGAAAAAGGGGATGTGGTGTGTGGTCTCATATAAGGGTGGGGTGGACACACGGTCTGGGAGACCGGGGATGTACCTCGATTCACAACGCATGGGACCGTGTCGCAGTTACGGCCGGACTGATGCACATGGACTAGCCCGTACGGGTGGCT
Source organism: Stipa capillata (assembly GCA_019208055.1). Lineage (NCBI taxonomy): Eukaryota > Viridiplantae > Streptophyta > Magnoliopsida > Poales > Poaceae > Stipa > Stipa capillata. The sequence goes on along the minus strand of JAGXJF010001992.1, from coordinate 1,158 downwards.
CATACCTAGGTCGACAGCATTGTAACGGTCGTGATTGATCACCCTCTGCTAGCACACCTCGTGAAGTGTGTAATTGGCCTAGCGCTAAGAGACGATCAATGCGTGTAGGTAAAGATGTACACCCCTGCAGGGTTAAAACTGTTGAACAGCCGTGTCCGCGGTTATGGACAACTTGGTAAGATTTTGCATCGAATTAGACAACTATAACCAACTCTAAAACTTGCCAACTCTAAGGATGGTGTAGCGACAGCTTCCTCCCAGGGTGGTCGAGGATGGGTCGATGGGTTTTTCAGGTGCGGTGATCTGCAGTAAGGAATATTCGCGAAGTGTTCGACTCTTCCCCTTTGGAAAAGGTATTCTAGTAGTCGAATTTCAATCTACTTATTGTATTGATAAAGGTAAACTCGGCTTTCCGCAAATTAGTCCACAATTACCCTTTTGTTGATACCTGGCACAATCACTATTATTTCCGCACTGTAAGTCTTGCGGAGTACAATTTTGTACTCACCCTGCTATTGTTGTTGTTTTGTTGCAGAGGAAGCTACCCCTTCAGAGGGTGGTTTCTATTTAGAGCTCGACACCGACGACGCCTAGACGCTGGGAATCCCAGGCAGTGATCCTGCCCTGGGTTGGTATTTTGGGTTTGTTTTCGTTGCCATATCTGGCTCTACTGTTTTGGCTTCTCAGCCTTATAAACTCTTCCGCTGTGTGTTTAGATCTTCGGATCCTTGTGTGTATGTTTGTTAAGTTTCAAACTTATAATATTGCAGTTTCTGTCGTAGAGTCACTGCTATGAGATCTGGTTGTTTTCGCCCACTCATGTGCCGTGCGTGTATGTGATGAAGCGCATGTTGTGGGTAGGACTTTAGGGTTTATATCATAGAGTCATTAAGTTTAATCACCCCTGTGAAGCGACTCTACTACTGAGAGATTGGGAACTATATCACCCTACTCCAGCCGTGCATTAATTTGCCGGGACGAGTTCGGGGTTGATGTTCCGGCTCGGTAGGACAAGAGTGAGGAGACCATATCACCCTACTACTCTGTGCGCTTGCCAGAGTAAGCTTTGGGGTTGACGTCTCGGGCTATTCGGAGCCATATCACTCCACTCCTCTTGGAATTGACACCCAGGAGTTGAGGTCGGGGTTGACGTTTCGA